>CM034701.1:154825969-154846246 GCA_020142125.1 Phrynosoma platyrhinos
CCAAATATGGATCCATCTGACAGTGTTCCCATCTATTCCACATTTACTCAGTTTGCTAATCAAAATATTATGGGGATAATATTATAAGGCTATAATATTACAGTCGCCCCTTCATTTTCATGAGGGATCTGTTCCAGACCCCCCCCCCCATAAAAATGGAAAATCACCAATACTCAAGCCCCATTGGCTTGAATGGCAGTGCATGCCCACAGGAGCCCATGGGCATGCAGCACAGGCATGCACTCCATTTTGTCCCTCTCCATTTGCTGCCTGTGAACAGGTAAGGGATGTGGACTCCAAGTTCGCAAAAATATATCTTGAGTGCCAGCATGGTGTAGTGGTTTGAGCATTGGACTATGCCTCTAGAGAATCCCATTCAGGGTTTGAATCCCCACTCAGTCATGAAAACTTACTGGGTCACCATGAGCAATTCACAGTCTCTCGGCCTAGAGGATGCCAATTGCAAACACCCTCTGAAGAAACCTGCCAAGAAAACCTGTGGTAAGTTCACCTTAGGATTGCCATAAATCAGAAATGACTTAAAGACTCTCTCACACACAGTATACCTTAACAAATGCTTTGCTGAAATCCAGATAAATGATATTCACAGCATTCCCATCATTTACTAAACAAATTGAAAAAAAACCATATGATTAGTCTGACAGATCTTTGTCTTGACAAGTCCATGCTTGCTTTTATTGAACCTGCATTATCATCAAGATACTTGCAGACAGACACTTATATAATGTTTTCAAATATTTTGACTGATTTGTAGTTTCCAGGATCTTTTTTGCCTTTTTTGGAGAGATGGACAATGTTTGCTGTTCTCCAGTCCTCATCTGTACTCCAAGATTTCTCAAAAATGATGGCAAGAGGTTCAGAGATCACATCAGCAAGTTTCTTCAATACTTTGGGATGCAGTTTGTCTGGAGCTACAGATTTAAGCTTGTGTAGATGAGCTAAGTGATTCCTGACTATCTCCCTATCAATCCTGATTTGCAATCCGTATCCTTTGCCATGATCTCTGTGTGATCCTCTGTGAACTTCTGAAGAGAAGGGGAGCTGCTGCTCAATAAAAATGGTAAAATACTAGCAGATCACAATGAAAATGTGGAACTATTTAATACCTGTTTTGCTTCAGTTTTCTCCCAAAAAGAGCACAATGTGCTTTCATGTAATGCATGTTACATGTTATATAGTATACAGCATTTGAATTGTAAACTTGTATTCCTGTCAAATTGAGCCATTATTCACCATTCTTGTTTACCTCTTCTAACAACAGGAGACACAATTTCTTTTATGCATATAATTTTAAACTTATAGTAGTAGTTTTTGATAAGGGTAACATGGTGCATAAATAGTTCTTGGCAGCTCAACTCTTTTCCCATCTAGCAGGTCACAGCCTGTTCTTTCAGTTTCAAGCACCATATTTCATGATTCACTAAATTCCACAAAAAAAGATGTTTGCTGAAGCATCGACCTTGCAATCTGAGGCCATGGCATCAGTACTGCAGTTAGGCATTCTCATATCTCTCAGATTCCGTGGACATCTACTTTGAAGAAAAGCTTACAAAGATTGATTAAACATACAGACAAGAAAGGTCACAGTCCTGTGTATACCTAGGAATAACTCCCAGTGAACACCTTATGACACCCCCCCCCCAAAAAAAAGCATAAGAATGAGCTATTGAAGCATGTTTTTCTTTTTTCCTTTTTTGCAAAGTTAGCATGTGCCTTTGTATTACGATTTATCTAAGTCTGCATAAGTTGGTTCTTTCTGCTAAATATTTTACTCACGTACTTAGTAGGTATGTTTAAATATATCAGTTTCATTATCCAACATGATATATGCCATTATCTGTCAACAAGACCAAGGAGATCCAAAAGCCATGCCATTGCTTTTGATCATTTTGTGTTGTTTAAAAAGAGGCATTTGTGTTTAATATGACAGACATATATGTTGATAGAATATATAAATATAATTGTAAGTTTATTTTTTCTCAGCTTGTTTAACTTACTGCATCTGTTGTGTTAGAAAAAACGGAGATTGTCACAGCTAGTGCTGAGTCCCTTTTTGAGAAATGATAATCTATATGTGAAGGCAATGCAGAAGGCAGTAACAGTTTGTCGAAGAAAATAGGTATGCAATTCAAAAATAGAGGGGGGAAGTGATTTGGTTTATTTATTTATTTATTTATTTATTTATTTATTACACTTTTACACTGTCCAATAACCACAATAGAGCATATAAAAATATAAATAGAAGGCGAAGAGTGGGCCATAAATAAACAGCACACAATAAAAGCATGATAAAACCAGCACAAAAGTACTGCAGGACATAAAATTAAAGAAAAATCAGTAACAAAATAGTGGAGGGCTAAGATCTAAAACCACTGAACAGGCCACAACTTAGGTGCTTAATGAGCTGCCCCAAAGGGAACAGTTCTCATGCCTCCTCATAAGGAGTTGTATGCCTACATATCTGCAATTGAGAACATTGTCCTGGACTTGGAAAGCTGTTAAAAACAAAGCCATGAATATAACTCTTTCCTTTTTTCACCTACTGCATTGGACCCCTGTTATATGAAATCCTGGACTACCCTTTCCCAAGCTAGTGAATCACCCTTATCTGAAATATATGGTCTTTGCTTGGGAGGGGGTGAAAATATGTTGGGGAAAAATGATAAAAAAAAACCCCTGTTTTTCAAATGTTGAGAATTCTTGACCAGGAGATTCTTCACAGTTTGGAATTTATTCTAAGTAAATTTATTTTATTTTTGCATAGAAAACAGCATTTTATGTGCAGAAAATATTATTTTATGTGTTGAAAATGCTATTTTCTGAAAGAAAAAACTGCTGTAGTTGGTTACTTATGGGCTAATCCCAGTTATCAGTGTAGTCAACTTGTTATAGACTGAGTACCATCCTCATATTGGTGACATCTTAGCCATGTCTCTGCACAATCTCTCCCATATCTTTCATCTAGATGTTGAAAACTGCATGTGATAAAGGAAAGTGTGTAGGGGTGCCACGGCTCAATTATTGTGGAGCAGAGCAACAATCTGACAGTTTCTTCTGAAATTAGTCATTCAAGTAAGAGAAGAGTCACTACATTCAGTAGTGATGTTGGGGGGTGCAGGGGGTTCAGGCTGCACTGGGTGACACTCCAGAACAGGAGGTGACACCCAGCCAGTCCCCCATCCTCGTGAGGCCTTGCCACAGCTGCGGGCCTGGTTTATGGGGTTCCCTGTGGCCATAGGCCTGCTCCCTGGGGGCACATGGGGCTTCTCTAGCCCTCTCCAGCCTTTCCCTGGGTGCATGAGGCTTCTCCAGCCCTCCCTGGCCTTTCCCCGGGGCGTGCAGGGCTTCTCTGGCTACACACTTGTGCTTCTGTGCACACCGGAAGTGTGCCAGAAGTTTCACACAGGAAGTCCCAGCTCCATAAGTTCTCCCCCCCCCAGTCAGTGACCACATCAGGTGACACCAATCCTAGGGATGCCACTGACTACATTACAGTTAGCAAGACAGACAACCTATCCAGAATGACACCATGGTCAGTGGTATTAAAGGTACTGAGATGCCCAAGAGAACCAATATTCCTGCTATTTCTCCTGCAAAATTACTAAGAAAGTTTATGTTCTAAATCCAGACCTAATATATGGCTGAAATGGATCTGGAAGATGTCGAATCCTAGACAGAGTGGAATTGGGCCGTTACTTGCTCATGGAACTTGCTTTGGAAGAAATTGTTAGCAACCTTCCTTTCACTGTTTTAATACATATTAGATTTCTTCAGGCACAATCTGCTTGCTGCCCCCTTTAAAGAAGTTGTCACTGAGTCCTCTCCCAAAGAATATTTCACCAAATCTGGACCCAGCTTGACATTTCCTCCCTTCTCGCTATCAAATTAGAAAGAGTAACTAACACCACATAAACAGGATCAGAATTCAAAACAACTTTGTTAGATTGGAAAGTGGGGGCTGAATTTGGACAGGTGGAAATGTAAAGTAAAGTAATACACCTAAGCAGGGGGAAAAATGAACCACAAAAATATATGATGGGTGACACAAGGGTCTCATAGTCTGGAGCTGCTGCCACACTGCAGAATTATTGCAGTTTGACACTGCTTTAATTGTCAGAGCCCCATCTTATGGAATCCAAAGATTTGTAGAGTTCTTTGACAGAAAAGAGTAAATTTCTCAGAAACTACAAATCCCAAAATTCTATATCATTGATTTATGGTAGTTAAAGCAATGTCAAACTGCATTAAATCTGCAGCATAGATGCAGCCTTAGTAGATCACATGCTAAACATGAGTCAACTGTGATGCAGCAGCCAAAAAATCCAATGCCATTCTAGGCTACATCTACAGGAATATTGTGTCCAGATCATGGAAACTAGTAGTGCCACTCTAGAGGCACCAGGAATGCTGTGTCCAGTCCTATGCACCACAAATCAAGAAAGATGTTGATAAACTGGGATGAGTTCATGGCAGGGGGTTGGACTGGATGGCCCTTGTGGTCTCTTCCAACTCTATGATTCTATGATTTTATGAATGCCCAAGATGATCAACAGACTGGAAACCAAGCCCCATAAGGAGTGGCTGAGGGAGCTGAGTATGTTTATCTTAGAGAAGAGAATGAGAAGTGACATGATATCCATTTTTAACTACCTGAAGGGATATCATGTTAAAAATAGAGCAATCTTATTTTCTACAACTCCAGAGACTGAAATGTGAAACAATGCATTCAGATTACAAGAAAATAGATTCTGTTTAAATATTAGGAAGAACATGTTTACTGCAATAGACATTTGACAGTGGAACGAATTGTCAGAGAGTGGTGGACAGTCAGTTGTTGTTGTTGTTGTTGTTGTTGTTGTTGTTGTTGTTGTTGTTGTTGTTGTTGTGTGACTTCAAGTCATTTCCAAATAATGATAATTATAAGACAAAACTGTCATAGGTTTTTCTTGGAAAGATTTGTTCAGAGAGGGTTTGCTTTTGCCTTCTTCTGAGAGTGAAAGTATGTAATTTACCCAAGGTCACTAAGTGGATTTCCATGACCAAGAAGGGGTTCAGACTCTGGTCTCCAGGGTTGTAGTTTAGTGCTGAAACCACTACACCACACTGACTTTAGAGATCTTTAAGCAAAGATTAGATGTCCATCTGAAGGAGTGCTTCAGTTGTGTATTCTTGCAAGGCAGCAGGTTGGTCTAGATGACCTTTGGGGTACCTTCCAACTCTATGATTCTACTGTCTATAATAAGCCAAAAAAGTCAACAAACCAGTACTTAGCAAATTATAACAAGGCATATTTTTTTTTTTTTTGTCTTCAGCCTCAGAAACTCATCCAACATGACTGTGCCAGATGTCAATATGGATGTCTCCATTACTGGAATTGTGCTACTGTGCAAACATCTGCTGAAATTTCTTTTTCCATACTACCATTAAGGGGACAGGAGCATTGTCCCTTACTTTACCTGGAAGCCTAACAAGGTCATCAACAACAACATGACACAAACTAGCAGGAAAATCCTCCAGAGTCCCCCAGAATCCACCCAAATTCACTAGTCTCTGGGTCAGTCATGGTGAACCTTTTAGAGATCTAGTGCCCAAAATGCAACCCAAAACTCACTTATTTATTGCAAAGTGCCACATCCCTCTGACATTCTAGTAAGAAACTCTGGTGAACTCTGTGCTGGGGTGTCAGTGTGTGTGCCCACAGAGGGCTCTAAGTGCCACCTCTGGCATGTTTGTCATAGGTTCACCATCACTGCTCTAGGTTTTAGGCAGAGGAGATGGAAGGATGTTAAAGAATAAAGGGAAGGGGGTATGTGAAATCATTAAACAATTAGAGCATTAAAAGAGAGCTATGAGAAATAAAATTTAAATGCCCTTTAAGCATTTGGTATATGTACCAGATTTGTGGTGGTGTGTGTGAAAGAATGGTAAGAAGTCTGCTGCTGGATTCCTAGACTAAAAAGTTCTGGAGGGAGGGGAGAAGGAGAGGTCAGAGTCCAAAGTGTTGAAAGAAAAAGCAAACAGAAGAGTTCATAAAGGCAAGAAAACATGTGGGGTGAGTTGGACTTTGGTGGAAAGCAAAACACTGGAATTAACTCCGCATCAGTGAAGGTAAGAAATTGTAGTCCTTCATTCTTAGAATTGCAACGAAATTGTACTGAAACCACAGGGATGAAAGGATGAGCTACTTTCTCCTCATTGTCACTATGTTAACAGATATGTGAACTACATAAACACTTCTGAAGTTTGCTCATAGTGTTAGTGTACTGAGATCTCACTTTCAAAAGGACACAACTTGTAATGATTTTCTTTACAAATTTAAGATGACTGGAGAAGAACCAGTGATTATGGAGGGGGGAAAACATAATCATTTGTGGTGCCCACTGCAAGGGTCCAGTTTAGAATATTTAATAAGGCTGGGAGATGGGTGAAGTTGTGTGGTTGCTATCAAGTGTGTTGTGAAAAACAGCCAAAGTTAAAATACAGTTCAATCTAATGGCAGGGTTTGAACTACATTCAGTGTAGTTAAGTGTTTGTTCCTCATTTTGTGAAGGATTTCAGAGGCAACTCAATACTAGGGTTACAACTCTATTTTCCCCTCTTTATTTTCTGTATCTCATATCTTAGCCTCTCAAAAGACATTCCTGAATAACAGTGCAACTGATATTTCATTTCATTTCATAATTCTGGTGTTAAGCTGACATATTCTAATATTTTTTTCTTCCTGGTTTCAAGACTTGTGCAGCTAACATTGAATTTATTCTACAATTTAATAGAACTGAGAATCTAGATTTAATGAAAGTCACCTTCCAAGTGTGCCAAATGCAATAGTGAGGGAGAATCCCATTATAATAAAGTTGTTGTGGTTCTATTTATACTGAAAAGGAGAGACCAAACTCCAGACTTATGAAAAGTGGTTGTAGACAACAACTGTGTTTGGGATTATAGAATAATGGTGGGTGGGAGAGAGACCCTGGATACTCCTAGAGAAATGAAGGGGGAAGAACTGGTATGCCAGTGGCTTTATACATGTCCCTATCAAATAGCTCTGGAACCACAGAAAAATGCCAAGATCAAAAGAGCTCATGGCCACAGAGGAATTAATCAATCCATGCCATGTCTTGTCAGACAACTTGTGTACCAAATCTGTTGTTGTCCATAGTCTCCCCATCAATTCTTGTGGCTCTTATGATGAGATGCTTTTGACCAGTTATGGTCCTCTGCCTTCTTCCTCTCTCACCACCTTATCTGCCAGTTGTGACCAAAAAAAGGGCATGCAATCAAACTGACAACAAGTGTCCCGCAATATTACCACAGAAACAGAGTCCATTATGGAACAAAAGCCCTAATGATGGGGGGGGGGACACAAGTCACAATGACTTTAAAAAGCCTCATCTTAGCCTTCCAGTTGGCAAATTGCAGGCTAGAGTTGCTCACCTGGAGCAATACAAAGGGGATGTTATGGAGTTGTAGGGAGGGTGGATGGTTTGTGGTAAAGATTCAACCAAAAAGGCTGAGCTGAGCAAATGTGTATGTGGTTTGTTGAAATTTTGTGAAATTTGACCAGGGCTCAAACAGACAGGAAAAAAAGAGTGGCCAGAGGCCACTCCCACCCCAACCGCTGTGGGACCACAGTTACCGCATACACCCAGTCCTGATCTGGGCTGCCACCATGGTTCTGAACAACTGCTGAAAATGTGTGGGGTTTTTTACCTGGTCCTTTTGTACATGGGTTTGGGCCTCAGGTAGCTGTGGAGCACCTTTGGCCTGTTCCAGGGCTGTGGGTCATCTGAACACCATGCCCCTGGATTAGGCCAAAGCTGGCACTTTTGGCCTATCTGTTTCAGGTCCAGGAGTGCAAGACTTTTGTCTGAGATCTTTCTGAAAAGCCTTGTAAGGGGTTGGATTCCCAGAATTTTCAAAACTTTCTTACACTGCAGTGAGTACTGTAGCAATTTCCCTTGGTGCAATGACTCCCCCCATCCCATTGACAGTTGGCAAGTGACAGGGGCACATCTCACCACACAGCTCTTGTGCCAGTAGAGGGCCAATTGTGGTTGGAGCAGCCACTCAAAGCCTCCCATCTGCTTCAACCCATAGTTTCTTATAGTAATCCAAATGGGATGTAACTAAGGCACATGTCACCATAGCCAGACCTGATGTCTCAAGAAACCTCTTGATTCAGAGAAGCCATCTGAGGAATGTAGAAGTTCTTTGACTGGGAGGCTTAACTGCAAACAGGCATATTCAGGCACAGTCCAAGATTAAGCCTCCATTGTAGGAATCTGGGTAATCCAGGGGATGCACAGTGGGATGCTATGTAGACAACTGCCTGGCATCACTTTGCAATACACAGGTAACAGGTAACAGAGGAAGTCAGGGCAGCTTCAGGGCCAGAATATTCCAGGGCAGCCCAGAGTATTCTAGCCAGTGTCAACCCAAACCAAATCAAGATTTTGGTTTCCTTGTTACTATTTATAGGAAAACAGTGAGATTTGTGCTACAGCAGGATTTCTGGGGGCAACGGTCAAATTCAGTCTTCCCACCCTTACATCAAAGATGTTAATCAAGACTGCTTTTACTCATTGGTATCAACCTATTCCCTGCCATCCAGTGATAGCTTACAAGTAACATGTTGGAGAGTTCATTGAGCCAAATCAATGTCTCATTAAAACTTTCTGAGATACTTCCATTCAACTCCAGCTTATTTCATGGCTGTAACAGGTTATCTTCTTAACTACAGCTGCTTACAATGAAATTGTACATGGATATTTGCAATAAAACCCTGTGCATTTGGGTTCCAACCCGTGACCCACTAGCTGTATAGGTTGACTGGGTTTAATGTTTTTGCAAACCATTGCTCAATATGTTGTTTTGGCCCTGGGCTAGGGCCCACAGGTTTTGATTGGTTTTTCTATCCAATTCAAACATGTTGGTAATCACATCCCCCCGCCCAGTTGATTAGATGCAAGTTAGAAGCAAAACCATCCCTTATAATCATTCTTCAGCAATGGTACGAGATATGCTTTCAAGCTGGTCTCCAAGTCATAAACCAGCAATCAATCTGCCACACTGAATAAGGATGAAGTCTATACACTGAAATATATAACAGACAATTCTATTGCCCTACTACCTTAACTTTGCTAGATTTTTTTTTAGTACTGATGCATGACATGAGATTATAAGTATGCTGAAGGCACCATTGGTGACCCCTTTGAGAGTCCAGATTGCTGGATTTGTACATTTCTTCAGCTAGAATTCCAAGTGAATTAGGGTAAAAATGGGAATCAGGAAATGGTAAGGCAAGTGATCTAGCTGAGGGAGATGATAAATGTGAGAACTTGCCATTTCAAATATACAATCCTATTGGAACATTTTGGAAGATGGGATCTTGTCTTCAGCTTTCAGAAGGCATCACATAGTAGGCTTTCTGCCTCAGTAAGAAAACACTTGTTCATCAAAGTGTGTTTTCAAGTGATGCAAATATACATCTGAACATTGCACGTGGAGACTTGGATCTGAATGTGCTTCAGGAGGACTTCTTTATGTTACTGAGGACTTTTGGGAAATCAATTTAGTTATTATATTTGCATATTTTTGGAAGGAACAACTGTCTCTGGGTTACCCAGATTTCTACAATGAAGGCTTAATCTTACTGTGCCTCAGTCTGCACATTTCCAGTTAAACTTCCCAGTTTAAAAAAAAAAAACTTCTACATTCCTTAGATAGCTTCTCTGAATCAAGAAGCTAAGAGGCCTAAAGATTGCTCAAGCTTCACAACACAAGTTTAAATGTGTTGATGCACCTGCTATTTTCAGTAGCACAGATTGCAGAAACAATAATGTTGCCTGCAGCTTTTTGAATCTGCAAGTGTGAATGACACTATGGAATTTGTTACTGCTGTTGGATCAGTGGAAGAACACAAAAGTTGCTGATATAGTTTTGTAGGGAAAGCATGGTGTTTAAAATGAATGGCTTAAGGGCTACAGCAGTATGCTGCCTGAAAAAATGCTAGAATTAAGAACTTCTAACTTTTTGCTTACAGTCCCAACCATTTCACTTGCAGTCTATAGCTCAGCCGATATATCTATAATCTTCACATCAGATGCTAGCCAATCTGCATGGCACAGAATCTAAATTGAGATTTTTCTCCCTTTTCATTTTCAGCGTAAGAAATAAATAACTTAAAAATGGATCTGTGTTCTCATGGCTCACCAGTAACCATTATAGAAACCATTGCCTCGCAGCTAGCATGCAGTCCCTTGGATAAGAAAGTTGCACTGTACTTAGATGAAGAAGATGAGCTAAAATACCTCCGTGAATGTTTCCATATTCCCAAAGTGAAGGATCTACCTCCAAGTAAGAACTGCAATTATAACAAGGGGGCTTTGCATTTTCTTGTATGCATTTTATCATAAATCTGTGGGAATCATTGCCACTTAAAGGATAAATGGGGCACTTGTAAGTGCATCTCTGAACACAGCATGTCTCCTACATTGCTAAATCAGTATCTTAAGCTGAAGTCTTTATGTTCTCATGCCCATTCTGAATGAAATGGAAGAATACAGTACAGCACTCATGTGGTGCTTATGCTGTCACTCACCTTTTTTGAACAATATGATGACTGATTGAAAATTATAGACAGGAGTGTTTCTTCTAAATGGATTTGAGCTGCCTTGCCTCCCAAGTACTTATTGCCCAAAGAAGCTGCCACTTGGGGCATGCATAAAAGTTTTGCATTATCATTTTTATTAAAGAGGGATGGAATCTCCTAGGAAGGTCTCCTGCATAAGCCCCATTTACAATGTTGTATGTGAGCAAATGGACTGTAGCTTTTCTGGCTATACAATCTAAATACCTATATATGGTTTTTAGGGCTAAAGCATTTAATTGATTATTTAGTCAAACTGATAATTAGATAAAGTAAAACTGTCACTAATTGACTGGACAGCTATCTTTTCAATAATAATTGTAGCATTCACCATTTTACAAGACCCATTGCAACCTGTAGGAGAAAAGGTCATCCATCTTCTAAGATGGCATCTTCTTTATTGAACAAATATGCACTATGTTACATGAAACAATTGTGTCATTTCATAAACAAACCCCCAATTACCCCTCTCCCAATTGAACTTCATGTGGAAACCTATTAATGTTTGTGGTAAAAAAAAGTTTTACAGGTGTCTGTTCTTGAGCAGCAGGGTCAATCTTGTGCTCAATACTATTTTAAAATAATTGTTTCTATCCTGCATTTATGAATTATTTTCAAATCAGAATTCTAATAGTGATATTTAAGAATTATTCACTAACTTGTTTGTAAAGAGCATCTGGAAGATCTTGTTTCCTTCTGGCTTTGAAAGATCTTTTGAAGATTCCTTATGAATGATTTGGGCAGCCTGTCTAGTTTGGAAACAGGTAGTTGTTGGAAATGGAAATTCAAATGCAATATACAATGTTACATGACATTTCTCCAATTTCCTAATTGGAGGACATATTTTTAATTTTCTGTTGAAAACTACCATATGTACATCTTTATACACATTCTACTAATTTCGTAATTAGACAAACAACATTTCTAGAAATCTACCCTTTATATCCTTATGCTTGTGACACATTAAAAAAATAATCTGTCTTACCCCTGCCGTTTTCAATTCTAATATGGGATGCTGCCGGCTATTATTGCTTTCAAAATGTTACCAATGCCACAGCCCAGATGCATCCCACCTAAAACCTGTCTAAAATCTGCACTCAGCTGGCCGATTTGCAAAGTTGGGAAGTTCCTGACTTTGCAAATTGGCAGCTGAGTGTGGATCTAAGATTGGTTTTAGGCAGGATGCAATAATACCCAGCTGCATCCCATATTAGAATTGAAAATGGCAGGGGTAAGAAAATTAATTTTATAATACAATAAACTCCTAATATATTGTATAGGAACTATTTTGGTTGGAAGAATGGAGGTAGTGCTGGAAATTGTATGGCTGCAGTGGCTTGAATTCAATGGGAAAATTTCTTTCTCTCTTTTCCTGGATCAGGAAAACCTACAGCATCCTTAACAATTAGATTATTATGATTTACTAGCAAAATTCTGATAGTTGCAATAGATGTTGGCAGGGTAATGGAATGATTTGAATCTTTTTAGAATCTCCTGGTATTCATGTCCCATTTGGAGCACATAAGCACTGTTATGAGTTATGCTCAATAAATATGAACATTAGATTTTGATGCATAAGGCAGGGAGCTACCTGTTGCCAGACTCTGCATGCATTGAAAGAAGACATGCTGGACTGGTAGGACAACAGAGCCTGGATCCCTTCCAAGTCAAGCCTCAATTCAATTCAATTCAAGCCTGCCTTTGCATTTTCTTCTTTGATCTTCCTTAGTAGGTGTTCAGGTCTGTGAGTTTTTCTGCTAGTACTATGATGTCATCTGCATATTTTAGATTGTTGATATTCCTTACTCCTATTTTCACTCTTCCTTCTTCTGTGTCCAAGCATGCTTTTCTTATAATATGTTCTGCATACAAGTTGAACAGATAGGGTGAAACAATATGACCTTGTCTGACTCCTTTGCCAATTGGGAACCATTCTGTTTCTCCATGTTCTGTTCTGATAGAAGCCTCTTATCCTGAGTCCAGATTCCTCATTAGGACTATCAGATGTGTTGGAACTCCCATGTCTGTTGGGATTTCCTGACCGGGAATGATCTCAGACAGACTGCTGGGTGCAACCATCTGAGGGGGAAAACACCCGAGGGGGTGAAATGTCCCTCCTCCTTTTATTGACAACCTGTTTACAAGACAACTGGATGTTTGTTCATCATTCATTAACTGTCAGAAGGCCATTTTCCTGTTTCAGGCTCCAAAGGTCAAGAGAATGCAAACAGGACAGGAAACCAGCCAAGTTAAACATTAAGTGTAGCCCAGACAGGTCATTAACTTAGGATGTTTATCTGTGTGTTTAACAGCTAGGCTTGTGTACATGTAATTAACATCCAGGTTAATCATTAGGCAAACATCAGCCAGGCTAGTCACTAGAATGCAGGCTGGCTGGGTTATAGTATTTTAAGTCTCAGCCAGGCTTTAGACATTAAACTTATGCATATGGCAAATGCAGCCTATTTCTATATAGAGGGAAATATGAAATTAACATGGTATGCCAGTGAATTAACCCCACACATGTCTTTTAGGGCATTGCATAGCCTTTCATGATTTATGCAGTCAAAAGCTTTGCTATAGGGCCTGAACAGACTGTCAGAAATAATCCAGTTTGAGACCACTTTCACTGCCCTGGCTCAGTGCTAGGGAATCATGGGAATTGTAGTTTTTTTCTGAGACATTGTGCACAGTCTGTCAGAGAGCTCTGGTACCACAATAAACTACAGTTCCCATGACTCCCTAGTACTGAGCCAGAGCAGTGAAAGTGGTATCAAGATGGATTATTTCTGGCAGTCTGTTCAGGCCCATAAATCTATAAACTCCCTGCTACGCTCAATTAGCCATCATATATTTGCAATGTGATCTCTGGTGCCTCTTCTTTTCCTGAACCCTAATTGGACCTCTGGGATTTCTCTCTCCATGTGTGGTTGGAATCTATGGGCCTCTGCAGACGGGTGGCCATGGGCTGCCCCAAGAAGCTGCGGATTGAGGCCAAGGCTGCCGCGGTCCTCGGCCTCAAGCCCTGGAAGGAGCACTAAAATAGCACTTCTTCCACAAGGTGCAGAAAGGGCACTGCAAGAGGTGTCATGTGAGTCTTCAGGGTCTCTTCCTGCTCAATGTGTCTGGATGCTGAGCTGGAAGGACGTAATCAGAGTGCCCGTCATGTGCAATGACAGGCACTCTGATTACCTCCTCAGGAAGGGGTTGGGGCACCCAGCGTGAGGCTGCCCAACCCCTTCCTTGCCTCCAAGATGGCACAAAGTGCTGTCTGCAAAGGGGATATGTTGCAGAATTTTGAGCATGATTTTGCTTGCATGGGAGATCAGTGCTAAGGTCCTATAGTTGCTGCAGTGTCTTTTTAAAAAAATTTATTTGTAGATGGGGATGTATATTGATCTCTTCCAATCTGTTGGCCATCATTTTGTTTCCATATCTGTTGACATATGTTGGCTAGCACTAGACTTGACTCTGTCAGTGTGGATTGAAACAATTCAGTTGGAATATCATCTGTTCCTGGAGTCTGTTTTTTGCCATTTCTTTTATTGCAGCTTCCATGTCAGTTTTTAGAATTTGGGGTTCATCTTCATATGGCTCTTTGATCCACGTGTCCTTCATTTTGTCATCTCTTTTGCATAATTCTTCTGTGTATTGCATCCAATGCCTTTTTATTGCTTCCTGGTCTTGAATTATGTTATTTTTATTGTCATAGAGCATCCCGGTCCTTGGTTTGAACTTTCCCCTGATTTCTCAAATCTTGTGGGATAGGTCTCTTGTTCTTCCCTTTTTTGTTGTCATCTTTTATTTCTCTGCATTTGACATTGTAGTATTGTGCTATTATTCCACTTTAACTGCTATGGCTCCCTCCTGTGGAATCCTGGGATTGGAATTATAGGGAGGTGAATTTATACTTTTTATTCAGAGAGCTTTTAGGCCTCACTAAACTATGAAACCCAGAATTCCACAGAAGGCAACCACAGCAGTTAAAGTGGAATAATATTGCTATAACAGTGTAGTGTGATATTGATCCAGGTCCAGCTGGTTGGCAGGGGGATCTGATGGCAGCAAAGAATCCAATGGGATGGATTCTTTGAGTCTCATTTGGAACCTAAAGGAATAACCCTGTACGAAACCTGACATCACTCATCTTTTTTTTTTTCTCTCACTGCATCCTTTCCTGCTACCTTCCTAGAATTTATTTTTCCAATCTACTGAAATGGAGGCAGTCCACTCTGTTGTTCTTCTTGGCATTTCATATCATTACTCTCCCATTAGTCAGATACTGAAGCAAGATCCTTTGCTTTTCACTCCTTTCCTTCTCTCCCTCCCCCCTCACTGAAACAAGAAAAGATATATATCTCTCAATCAAATCTCAATTGAACCCCCCCCCACTGCCCCAACTTTGGTGCATCACTGCCAACAACATTGGATCTATGTAGGTCAGTGATACTGATGATACCGTCTGATTTGTTTAAGGATGTCAAGTTCTGACCTTTATTTTGAAAC
The DNA here is from genome assembly GCA_020142125.1 of Phrynosoma platyrhinos. Lineage (NCBI taxonomy): Eukaryota > Metazoa > Chordata > Lepidosauria > Squamata > Phrynosomatidae > Phrynosoma > Phrynosoma platyrhinos. The sequence goes on from CM034701.1 coordinate 154,841,145, forward strand.
ATGTGTTTCTAAGAATTACATAAATCATTCTAATATCTTTAATGTGGTTGAAATAGAACCATCATTTACAGAAACCAATACTTTCCATGAGATTTTGTTTTGTTTTGTTAGTCTACCAGAAATTGGATAATAATGCACTTTGATTGATTGAACATCTTTAATGGCTTTACGTGAGCTTACTGTGGCACTTGAACACCCTCAAAATAATCTCTGCTTACTGGGTGGAAAGCACCAAATCACCGAAGGCCAAAGCTTTGCCTGACAGATCATGCTTAGAAGAAGCAACCAATTTGTTTACCCCAAAAGCAGAAAAAATAGCCACTTCAAATGGTGAGGCACAAAACACAGACCATTGTTTCCTTAGTCCCCAAAGCATAGCTGAAGATATTGGCTTCCTAGAGTCTGCACCTCAAACTTGAGCCCTGCTCCATCCCTCCAACACCCTTCTGACCCTAAAGTCAGATGTGCGGTCAGGCAAAGCTTGGGGCTTTACTGCAAAGGCTAAAGCAGACAATTTAGCTCGAATGGTCTGTGGTGTGATTTTGTATTTAAGAGAGTCCAGTATCTGCCCAAGTGGGAGATGCAAAAAGAAATATATGCTTTTCACTAAAACAGAAAAAAAATGCTACTTCACTGTAGCATTGGCTTCAGCTTCCCTACTGCATGATACCTCTTCCTTTCCATCTCTTCACAGAGGGATTGAAGGTTCTTTGCCTATGTGAAGTCGTAGGCTTTCATGGCCAGCATCCACATGTAGAAAACCCACAAAAACTATCCTTTGCCTATGTTTCTCAATCTATATCAAGCTAAAGTACCTTAAAGTTCATCATTTTGGTCACTGACATTTCCACAGTTGTAAACAACAGTATTGCCTATTAGGTTAATCAACATCAACATTCCCCTTAAGAATACCTTGGGCTTTGGAATTTCAGGAGATTTATATGACAACGTATGGTTTTATTATTCTTTTTACACTTTGTTAAATAATTAGCTTATGCATCCTCCATTTTGGAAGAGCATCCTATCACATAGACATATCAGTCTAGCAACATTAGATTGCATAAACAGTACATAGGTAGGCCTGTTGCTTTGTAGTAGTAAGGAACAGAAACTTACACAATCTTGAGGCATCACAATTCACATCATCTACTGAGGAAATTTGTATATTTTCTACAGATATTTATATACCCTGCAGTCTGTGTTGACATTTCATATATTACATGTAAGACATCTAGCTTCTTACACAATAAATTTCATATATTTTTCAGCTTAGTGCAGCACTGTAGTATGTTCACCTGCATTATATTAACTAACAATAGCTAGTGCTACAGAAAGTATTTGGTAACTCAGGGGAACTGCAGATGGGCGGATTGGGGCCATGGCCCCGATCCTCCCTTTTGCCACCCCGAAAAGAGCAGCAAAACCATTCCTTTCAGGAGCAGCAAAAGGCTGCCCTAAGAGCCGGCATGCAGCTCTTCAGTGCCCTTTTTGATGCAGTGTGTCAGAACACTGCACCAAAGGGCGTCCTGACTCTGCACACTGTGAGTAATGACGTGCAGCATCAAGACGGCATCAGCGTGGGGTTGGAGTGGCCAGTGTGCGGCTGCCATGACCCAACTGTGCCTCCAGGCCAGCCCTTTGGGCCATTCTGCAGAGACCCTCAATCTCTTATCCTGGAATTCTAGGATATGGTAAATATGGTATTCACACCCATCTTGGGGAGTTGCAACCAATCTGCAGCATTTGTGTCTTCCACAAAGATTGCCCTCCTCCTTGCTCTATTTTTGCTGCTTTTATAGAGTTTTTATTGAGAGACACAGTTCCCTCATCCACTCACAGACAAGTTTCACTGCTTCTCATTTCACTTTGTACCAGAGGTTGAATCAAGTCCTGATAGAACTTTTAAGCTCCTCTTTCTCAAAACTAAAACTAAATTAAAAAAAAAAACTGTGCCCTTTTTTACTTGGGGGATGTGAGCTTAACTGGACTTTTTGTTACTACCATCATGTAACGATGTCGGAAATAATCTCAGAGCAGGGATTGATGTTGTGTGGGGGAAGGGAAGGCATGAAGGTAACAGAGTGAAGAAATGTTACAAAAGAAGAGGGGATTGATGCTTAATATCCATCCCTCCTTCAGTTCACTCTGTTTTCCAGGATAATGTGGAGAGTGTACCTTCCATTCCACATCCCCTTACTCTGCTCCTTTGCAATGCCAGGTCGGTCAGGAATAAAACACATATCATCCATGATCTCATATTGGATGAGGCGGCCGACCTGGCATGCTTTACTGAGACCTGGCTGGGAGACACCAGTGCAGTGACGTGGGCGCAGGCCCTTCCAGCCGGGTACTCAGTCAGTGAGCAGATAAGGGAAAGTAGGCGGGGGAGGGTGGCATGGCCTTGGTTGACAAAAGCAATCTGACCTTGACCAGGAAGCCTATCCAGAAAACAGCTTGCATCGAATGTATGTATCTTAGCCTGAGAACCAGGGATAGCTTGGGGATTCTGTTGGTATACCGGCCACCTCATTGCTTAACAGACTCCCTGACCGAGCTGACGCAGCTGGTCTCTGAGCTGCTGTTGGAGTCTCCCAAACTTTTAGTTCTGGGCGACTTCAACATTCCACTTGAAACCATTTTATAAGAACTATCCGGCATGGCTCGGGAGTTCATGGAAACCATGACAAGCATGGGCCTATCCCAATTGGTTGTCAGGCCCACACATTGTGCAGGCCATACCCTCGATGCAGTCTTTAGTACGGAACAGGAATATCCATGGATGGAGATTATTAAAACCTCCGCTTTGTCATGGATGGATCATTTCCTGGTCAAGATGGAACTAAGAGCCACTGTTGACCCCCCCCCCCAGTGGTGGCGGACCTATTAGAATTGTCCACCCTCAAAGGCTAATGGAACCAATTGGTTTCCAGAAGGCCTTAGAGGGTTTAATGGTTGGTAGTGCCAGTGACCCTGTCGAAGCCTTGGTTGATACCTGGAACACCGATCTCACCAAGGCTATTGACACAATCGCTCCCAAGCGTCCTTTCCAGCCCGCTCCTAATCGCAGTCTCTGGTATACAGAGGAGCTTAAGAGGATGAAGCGAGCTGGACAATGACTAGAGTGCAAATGGTGAAAGGCTCTTATCCAACAGAACTTGCCATAGGAAGCATCTTGATTCCTATTGGGAGGCACTGCGTGCAGTGCAGAGACTTTTCTCCTCTGCACACATTGCGTCTGCGAAGTCTCATCCAGCAGAGCTGTTTAAGGTGGTGCAGAACCCTCTACTTAACCCTACAGTGGCCTGCTGTGAAGCTTTTAACATTTACTTCGCAGATAAAATCTCTCGAATAAGAGCCGACCTGGACGCCAGTGTTTTGATAGAATCTGCAGGTGGGGTATCCAGCAACTCCGTTGATGACATTTTACTGGATCAGCTTCAATCTGTGAGTACCGATGATATGGACAAGCTCCTTGGTAAGGTGAGGAAGACGACTTGCCCTCTTGATCCGTGTCCATCTTGGCTGGTCGTCCGGGGGGGGAGACGCGTTGAGGGTATTCCTTCAGGATACCATTAACGTGTCATTCAGGGAGGGCACTGTTCCATCCTGTTTAAAGGAGGTGTCAGTTAAACCCCTCCTGAAAAAGCCTTACCTGGATCCCCTGGTCAGGAATAACTATAGACCGGTCTCCCTGTTGCCTTTCTTAAACAAGGTGATCGAGAGGGCAGTTGCTTCCCAGCTCCAGCTGTCTTGGATGAAACCGATTATCTCGATCCATTTCAAATTGGCTTTAGGACAGGATTTGGAGTTGAGACTGCCATGGTTGCTCTGGCTGATGACCTCCGCCTGGGCATTGACAGGGGTAGTGTGACCCTGCTGGTGCTCTTGGATACAATAGATCATTCCATCCTCTTGGATCGCCTGAGAGAATTAGGAATTGGAAGCACTTCTTTGCAGTGGTTCCATTCCTTCCTCTCGGGCAGATCCCAGAGGTTGAGACTCAGGCACAGTTGCTCTTCCAAAATTGAGCTTAATTGTGGTGTCCCTCAGGGTGCCACTCTGTCCCCAATGCTATTCAACATCTATATGAAACCGCTGGGAGAGATCGTTCGGATCCATGGAGCACGGTGTCTTCAGTACGCTGATGACACCCAGATATATCTCTCCATGACCTGATCATCTGCCCAGACCTCAGATAGCATCTCTCCTCTCAATGATTGTCTTAAGGTGGTAATGGATTGGATGAGGAAAAACAGATTGGGACTGAATCCAGACAAAATGGAGGTACTAACAGTGGCGGGTCCGAAACCAGGCTTGGGAATACACCTTCCAGTACTGGATGGAGTCACACTCTCCTCTAAGGACTGTGTTTGCGGTCTGGGGGTGCTCCTAGATTCGTCGCTTCACATGACTAGTCAGGTGAATGCTGTGGTCAGGAGTGCCTGTTATCAGCTTCGGCTGATACGCCAGCTGTGCCCTTTCCTGGACATGAGGGATCTTGAAACTGTGGTACATGCTTTGGTAACCTCACATTTGGATTTTTGTAATGCACTCTACATGGGGCTACCCTTGTGCCTAACCTGGAAACTTCAATTGGTCCAAAATATGGCAGCCAGGCTGGTCACAGGAACATCCAGGAGAGAACACATAACTCCAGTGCTGAAGTCTCTCCACTGGCTGCCTATTAGTTTCTGGGCATAGTATAAGGTGTTGGTTTTGACCTTTAAAGCCCTACATGTCTTGAGTCCAACTTATCTTCAGGACCGCCTCTTCCCATACGATCTCCCCCACACACACTTTGGTCTTCTGGGAGGAACCTGCTACTGCCTATAAAAAATAGATTGTGGAACACCTCCCAGAGGGCCTTCTCGGTCACCGCTCCGAGATTATGGAATGGCCTGTCGGATGAGATCCATCTTATTACCACACTCGACTGCTTTAAAAAAGCAGTAAAGACAGATCTTTTCCAACAGGCCTTCCCGGAATAACTTCCCCAACCAATTTGAGAATGACTGTTCTTTTGCTCCCATCCTCTATTGTTTGTTTGTTTGTTCAATGGTTTTAAATTACTGCTGGTTATTTTTACTTTATAATACAGTTTA
>CM034701.1:154851308-154869288 GCA_020142125.1 Phrynosoma platyrhinos
ATGTCATGGGGAACCTTGTCAAAAGCCTTACTGAAATCAAGATATACTGAAATCAAGATACAAAGATAGTAAAGAGTCCAATGTCAGTTGGTTATATAAATAGTGAAGAGACTAAAGAATTTGAATATTCAGAGATATATAGGAGTTTTATTGGGAGTTTGATGTTTATTGCTAATAATTCTAGGCCAGACATTTCTTTTGCCATTGGGATACTTAAAAGAAAAACAAATTGTCCTACAGTAGAAGACTGGACAGCAGTAAAACATTTGTTGAGGTATTTGAAGGGTAGCATGGACAGGAAATTAAAGTTGCAAAACAGTCGAGCTGGACTTGAATGTTTTGTTGACAGTTTGTTTGCTTCTGAGCTACAAGATAAAAAGTCAGTGACAGGTTTGTTGATTAAGTTTGGAGAAAACACAATTGTTTGGAGAAGTAAAAAACAAAAATACGTAGCCCAAAATACAAAAGAAGCTGAATTTGGTGCCTTATCTGAGCTAGTTAATGAGATTGAATGGATTAGACAGTTGTGGAAAGATCTGAATGAAAAATGTGTTGATCCAGTGGTGATAAATGAGGATTCTCAAACATGCATTGCAATGGCTGAAACTGAAAACCTAAAGTGCAGAACAAAGTACATTGGTATGAGGTATCAGAATGTCAGAGAAATGGTACAGAATGGAATTGTGAGTCTGAAATACATTGAGTCAAACCACAATCAAGCAGATATCTTGACAAAGGCATTGACCATTGATAGACACAAACAGATGTCACGTCTACTTGGCACGTCTTAAGTTTAGACCTAGTCATCGAGCTAAGTTAGTTTTATAACAGTTTTAGTTTAGTGTGCAACATACACACATCATACATTTCAAGAGGGGATTGTAAGGTTTTGATGGGATATATAGTCAATGTTAAAATGTTGAAATATAAAGATGTGTGTCTGTATTTTTCCTTGCTGTGAAAATCTGCTTTCTGAGGCCAGATTCACAATTATCAGTCACAGGTGTGTAATAGTCTAAACAAGGTAGTTAACAAGCTGAAATTCTGTGAGAAAGAGTTCTGTTTACACAAAGGGGTTTTCAAAAACAAAGATTGTTTTGAAAATTAGAGGTTGGGCTAACACATGTCATATAACATCAACCAGTCAGTCTGAAAAGGCTACACCCAAAGAGGTGGAGAGATGTGGCTGAAAATTGTGTATCTGGAAAAGCTACTCACTTTCTGTTAAACCTGTAAGCTGAATGGACTAATTAAAATATATTTTGCTGATGCTGAAGCTTGACTAACTGTAAACATATAGCAGTTAAAGTTTTTGTTCCTGTTTAGCCATTCTGGCTAAAGTGACAATGCTATTATTGTTATTATTATTATTTGTTTTTGCTCATGCTGATTTTTGCAATAAAACAAGAAGCTTGCTGAAGCTCCATGGGTTTTGGTGATTTGGTTCCATAGACTGCTGTACATTATCATCAACACAATTTAACACTCCTATCACATGCCCCTATCTTGGCTAATCAGCTAAGCCCCAGTTCTCCTGGTCTCTAATCATGAAGACCATCAAAGGTGTACCTTCCCTTAAAATGACTGTGCTGCTTAGGTCATGTCTAAATTCTCACAAATTAATTTAACAATCACCATTTGTCTTCTACAGATCCTACAAATTAAAGATGGCATGAAATAGCTGTACAAATGTACATGCATTTCATAGTTGCTTCCAAAGGGCTCAATGTTTCACATGTTAAAGAACTTCTCTCTTCGCCTGCTTTCTATCACTGGGTCCAACAAACCTTACAAGTAGCAGGAGCTGGGAAGCTGGAGCAGGCAGCCTAGCTCACCAGTGCATTCTCTTGTTTGACACTTGCAAAAGACTGAGATGATAAGTCCCAGAATGCCATATGATAATATTTATTTATTTATTTATGTCAGTTTCCCATGTCAAAGTGGTCCTTCAAAGATACACAGTATGCAGGAGATGGCTGTCTTAGGGCCTCTGCAGACAGGAGGCACAGAGCTGCCGCAGCAAGCAGTGGATTGGGGTTGCAGTAATCCCACATTGCTGCCCCAATCCTCCCTTTTGCTGCCCCAAAAAGAGTGGCAAAAAGCCACTCCTTTTAGGGGTGGCAAAAGGTGGCTCTAAGAGCCAGCACCACAGTTCTTCCTCACCCTTTCGGTGCAGCATGTTTAAGCACTGCACCGAAAGGGTGTCCTGATGCCATGCACTGTGTGTAACAGCGTGCAGCATCAGGAGAGCATCGGCATGGGGTAAGGGTGGCCGGTGTGCAGCTTCCCCGCCCCAACTCTACCCCCAGGCTAGCCCATTGGGCCAGTCTGCAGAGGCCCTTAGTCACATGCATTTGTTTTATGAAAGTTACACCTTTTGTTTAGGAGAAGAAACTCAGTGAAGAGGATAGCTTTTATAAGTGAATTTAGAAGTTAAGGAAACCAGATTTGTTAAAAGTGTCCAATGGGCATGTTTGAGCACACAGTATACCCCAGTCAAAATTGATTTAATCTACATGCTGTGGTGGCATCATGCTGTTTGCTTACATGGGAAATATATTTCTCAAACTTGTTCATGCCTGATGTTCCTGTCTACAAGGAGATGTTTAATCAATAATTCAAAGAAATCAGAACTAGATATTTGATACACCTATATGGGAAAATGTCTTGTTACAGCATTTTTATTCTCTTTGTTATTTCTCTGTTTTAGAAGCAATACTACACTAACAAAAATAAAAATAAAGTTAAAAATTCCCCACAGTCACTGTGAATTATAGAGAGCACAGTGGGTGTTGCATTGATGGATAGTTCCAGGACTGTTTGGGAAAATCTTTGAATTCAGTTTATAGTTTTAAGACCAAACCAAGATGTTTTGGAAAAATCACATGGTAATTCCACACCAACAGTTTACATTTTGATCTTGTAACAGAGATGTACATTATTTGTATAATAATGTATAATGTATAATATTCTATATAAAAGATAATAATATGATCTTGAGCCAAAGATTTCTTTGAACTGTAGGCTTCAGTGCTGCTGTAAGTAAGAAGGAAACATGCAGAGATATCTTCAGTCAAAACTGAAGTCAATGACATGGTATAGGCCATTTTCTCTGTGACTAATGCTAAAAGTTAATGATTAAGTTTATCTTGGCCAGAATTATAGAATTTTAAATAATGGTTATTTATCCTTTATACATGCATGTAGAAACTAAAACCCTTTTCAGTGAACTCAGTGGATTTTGCTTGTGATGCCAATTAGAGCAAAATGCAAGGCAAATCTTTTATTAAGTCCATATAGACCTGTGCTGTTTAATTCCAACTTGTAGGAGGTTAGAGACTCATTATATCTTCCATCTTTTTCCAAACTGCTATCTGAGAATTTTAACTATGTGTAAACTAGTATGAACATAATCCAGTAAATGTGGCTACCATACTCACCGGGCCAGCCTTTCAGTGGCTGCTGGAGTTGCTGGGGCACAAGTTATGCCAACCAGAGCTAGTGTGCTGGCACTCTCAGGTGGCTCCATTGCTGAATCTTAGCATGCTAAGTCTGGCGACTAAGGGGACAAGAAGTGTCACTAGTCACTGGCAAGCTCCAGCAGTTTGGGAAAAAACAGTAGCAGTAGTGCCAGCAGTAGCACAGGATGGTGCAGGAGTTCTTCTAGTAGCAACTCCTCCATCATTCAGTCCTCCTCTGCAGAGAAGCAGGCCAAAAAGCAGAAGAGGAAGAAGGGTGGCAAGGCTGAAGCAGGGTTCTGGTGCCCACAGCGAGGACAGGGCTGATGAGCCTTCAGAAGAGATCGATAAGGAGGACTCTTGGAGGGTGGGTGCCACCATCCCTTGGCTTCCTCTTTGGGCCATCAGACACAGGGGACAAAAGTCCTTAGGGCCAGGGTGGATGTGGGAGGAGTAGGATTTGGCCACCCTGGTTGTTTTCACTGATCATGAGGATCCGCCGGGTATCTATCTTACCAGAAAGATCAGGGAGATGCTCCTCAAAGGTTACTATGGATACATATTTGTTCTGCTCAAACTGTCACCCTAGGGCCAGTAGGAAGGGCAGGAGGGAGGAAAAGGGGGAACTGGTGAACTGCTCCTTCACCAATTGGTTTGCTGGCTACATTGTTTACATGGGGGTGGTACAGATTGCCTTCTCTGACAGCAGGTGGCATTTATCCAATCATCTATTGAATATCCTACAGACTCATGCTTTGACAGATGAGGCAGCAACCATCAAGTAAAATGCTGCCTTCTTCAGCAGGCTTCCCAGAGTTCCAGGACCAAGTGGGACCTGATTAATGACAAGCTCTGGTTGGTCCTAGTGGGCCCACATATCAAGGGTAGGAGAGAGTCCATCAAACCCCTTCACTGGGTGCATAAGCAGGATTCCCACAGACATGTTTGCTAGGAATTTATCTTGGGTAAATGCATCAAGGCCCAGTGTAAACTCAAACACAGCTGCAAGCTGTGCTTAGGCCCATACATAGGGCAGCCAGTAGCCATTTCACCCAGGACACCCCAATGTTGCAGCCACCAGCAAGAAGGAAGGAGCTCTCCGCTCCAGGGCTGGGGGATTGGGGGGTCCAAAATAAGTCCCCGGCAGCTGCCCCTTGAGTCTTCAGCCTCACTCTTACTCTGGTGCATTCCCAGGCCCTTTGCTATTACCCTGACAGGAAGGCTGCTTAGCCAAAAGTTCACTGAGGCATTCCGGATTCCGGGCATAGGGCCCTGGGTGGCCTCAGATTCCAAAAACCTCAGATTGGCTATGGACATGCCTCTGGTCCTCACAAACAAGATTGAGAAGGGATGCAAGGCAGGATGAATGGAGGGCCCTTTCCCCCTGCCCCCCTTTCCCAATTTGAGTGTTTCCCCCCTTGTCTCCAAAAAGTCACCAGGGGAGTACCACCTGATTCACTACCTGTCTTATCGCAAGGGAACATTGATCAATGACTCCATCCCCCTGGAGTTCTGTTCCATTCACTATTCCTCCTTCAATCAGGTGGTACGGTTGGTTTGGGCTTGTGGCCCAGGGATCCTTATGGTCAAATGTGACATCCAGTCAGCTTTTCGACTGTTCTCCATCCATCTGGATGATTTTTGCCTCCTTGGGTTTAAATTCAGATGTTTTTGGTACTGTGACAAGGCCATGTCCATGCCCATAAGATGGTCTGAGAGCTGTGCTGCCTTTGACTCATTCAGGACCTTCTTTGAATAGCAGGTTAAGGGATGGGCCTAGCCACCACTAGTGATCCATTGCCTGGATTATTTCTTATTCATAGGGTGGAATGGGGAGGATGGGTGCAGCAGACTGCTTGAAGTCTTCAAGGCACTTGTGGTGGAATTGTGGGTCCCCCAGGCAGTGGTGAGGGTCATCAACCGGCAGTCATCCAGGTCTGAGAGGGTTATGAGGTTTAGTGCCAACATAACTTTCACATTACATTATGTTCCAGGTTTAAATAACAAAATTGCAGATATGCTCTCTCTTTTTCAGGAGGTCAGATTTCATGCCTTGGCACCTGGAACATATACCTCACCCATGCCTTTCCCTGAGGATCTTTGGTAGGTTGGGGATATGCCGTGATGCAAGGAGCCCTTAATTCCCTGGCTCCCTCCACTCTCAGAGCTTATCTGGTCCAGGAATGCTCCATCCTGCACTTTCTCAGGCAATTATGAGGGGAGGGTTTGGTCCCTCACACCTTGACAGTGCAGTTAATGGGGAAAACATTTTTCTGTAAAATTACAGGCCATCCTGGCCCATGTGCATTCTTCCTCATCAGAAGGGCACTTGAGGGATGGAAGAGAGTTTTTCCCTGGCAGGAGGATGGTAGATGTCCCATCACCTACCAGCCCGGCTCCATGGGGTGTGCCATTCCAAGGCCGAGGTCTGACTCTTCAAGATAGTTTTTGTTACAGCCTTTTAAGATGCTTTCTGGATGGATGAGTTGGTTCCTTCTTCCAGGTTCGACAAGACAGGAAGGGTTCTCAGATGGGAAGATGCAGCCATTGAGGAGATTCTGTTTCCATTGTCCATTGGAGATCCAAGTGTGATCAGCTGGGTCAGGGAGCCACTGTCAGGCTTCAGCAACTCAAGGGGAGCAGACTTTGCCCTGTACAAGCTCTCTGCAGGTTTCTTAAGTGTCTTCCCTCCTGAGAGGGTCCACTCTTCTTGTACAAGGATGGATCTCCCCTCACCAAGTTCCAGTTTGTGGTGGTGCTGAGGCTTAACCTGTGACATCTGGGCTTACCAGCAGCAGAGTTTGGGGGAACATTCATTCCGCATAGGGGCAGCCACTTCGGCAGCGGTATGGGGACTGCCTGTTGGAGACATCAAAAGGCTTGGCAGATGGAAATCAGGGGCCTAAGCCACATACATCTGCCCAGACCTGAAAAGCATATGACCTTGGGCATCTCCACAGGACATTGCTGAAAGGCATAGTGGGCCATGGCTTTCAGGTCAATGGACTGTTGGGGTTCTGCAGGTCTGGAAACTGATGCCTATGGGATCTGTGTGGGGCACATGAGCAGCAGAGTACTGGGGAGGGGACAGGATATTGGTTTACAGTAGGAGTCCATTCTGGCAGGTCAGACCCTCTTTATCACTTCCAGCTGTGGGTTTGTGGAAGGCTGGTCCACAGGGAGCTGTGGCAGCATGGGTCTTGGTTCTGGGGCATTGTTAACCAATGCTGTGGAACATTGGTCTGGGAGGGAGTCCCCTTGGGGACCTGAGGGCATGGTTCAGAGAGGAGTCTCCAATGCAGGGGTAAACCCCTGGTCAACATACCTCAGTGACAGGGAGCATGTTGGCTCATACCCAGTGGCATCATCTATCATCTCTAGTGTGCGGTTTTGACCAGGGGGTTCATCGATCAACATACGCATTGGTCGATGCCAGATCCTGTCCCATGCCTTATGCCAACCCAGTGTCAGCTGTAGAGAATAATGTTGTGGCTTTTTTCTTCCAATCAGTGGTCCTGTGTTTATTTTGCACCTTGCTACACTGCCCCTGCCATGCAAATGCAGCTACCCAACTCACCGGGCCAGCCATTTGCAATGGTGCAATGGTGGCCACTCCCAGCAGCTCCTTCTTCTGGGGGGGGGGGCAGGAAGCAACCTGTGATTGGACAAGCAGCATGGAGGGACAGGCTGCCTGGTCCTTCCCCATTGACTGGGGGAGCTGCCCTTCTAGCCTTTTCCTGAGTTCCCACTGCATTTCCCGCCATGAACTTCCCATTCTACTACCCTTCTTTCATTGATGGGTTGATTAGCACATCTTTTTGTCACAACTCCAGGGGCAGCAGCATGGGTCTCGGATCTGGGGTATCATTAACCAATGCTGTGGAGAGGGAGTCCCATTGGGGACTCAAGTGCACGGGCCAGAGAGGGGTCTCCAGTGCAGGGGCAAACCCCTGGTCAGCATCCTCAGTGACAGGGAGCATGCTGACTCATGCCTAGTGGTATCTGGCCTTGACCAGTTGGGGTTTTCATCGATCAACAGATGAATTGGCTGATGTCAGACCTCTCTCCGGACCCATGCTTTATGGAAACCCAGTGTCAGCTGTAGAGAATAAAGTTGTGGCCTTTTCTTTCTTTCTTTCTTTTAATCAGTGGTTCTGTGTTTATTTTTCACCTTGTTACACTGTCATGCAATGAGACTGTGTGAAAAGTAACAACTGTATTGTGGAACTATACATTCCTAAAAATCTAAAATTAATTCTACCACTCTACCTGTTGTTGCTGGAATACTTTGCTGTGTCCTGATGCCACCATTCAATAAGGGTGATGAAACTGAATATTCAGGAGAAGCATTATCAAACATCCAGAATCTGATTATGGTTGTGTGTTGTTGTTGTTTTGAAAGCTGTCATCAGTGCCAGCAACAGACATAAAAAAAAACAATGCAAGTCAATATAATTTGCATGGTGTGTACAAACATGAGTGATCTTGCTTGGCATTTATTTCTGAACAAAATGGATCCTAGATGTCTTAGTCCTGAAGCTGAAAAAGATAATCCACACTCTTTATATATTTACATAAAACATGGTACATCATTAAAATTGTCTTGAAAGCAGGATAGAGCACATCCCATAAAGACTGCCCTATTTATACAAGGATGGGGGATGGGAAAGAAGCTTACAGTGAAGTCTTTGCTTCATTGTCAAAATCAAAATTTTTCTGACAACTTGCAACAGATAGTCATGACATAAATCAAGGGGAAAACTGCCAAAGGACTTATCACATACCACTTCCTTCTGCAATTTTGGTGACAAAGATTCCATATACCCAACAGCGAAATAAGGCACGCAAACACAATAGACTTGTTTTCTAAAGACTCAGTCATCACAACTTTTGTCCATCCAAACATGTCACCACCTCCTTTTGTATCATTTCAGTAGATAAATATGTACTCAGTTACCTCAATCATCTTTGTAAGTGGAAATAGATTTTTCTACCTTGCACATATGTTCAGTGTGTGTAGAAGTGAATGATACAGCAGATACTCTGCCTTTCCCCATTTGTTTATATCTTGTACCAATGCCAGTGTATAAATTCTCACTGGATCTTTTCTCACTATCCCCATAAACAAGTAATAATTGTGGCTGAGCAGAATATTTATTGACTTAGTAGAGAGATTGTTACAGGGATAATATTGTAAGGGATTTCTCCTAATGCTACTGCCCCAGGATCTTGTAATGATGATAATGTAATGGAAGAGTGTAAATGGAAGCCAATAATATGTTGCTTGGCCCAATCCCATATGTTGTTGTGTATCTTCAAGACATTTTTGACTGATGACAATTGTAAGGCGAAAGCATCATGGGATTTTCTTGGCAAGATTTGTTCAGAAGGGAGTTGCCTTTACCTTCCTCTGATGCTGAGACAATATAACTTGCCCAAGATCACCCAGTGGGTTTTTGTGGATGCAAGGAAGTCAAATCCTAGTATCACGGAGTCATAGTCCAATACTACATTACACTAGACTGGCTTCCATATTGAAATTTAGTTTAAAATAATATAATGCTCCAATTCAAGATGAAAGTAGGAGTGGATCTTCTGATGTGAGGTACACATGAAACTGCTTGAGCTTCCATGTAATTTGCAGGGGGGGGGGTTATTGCATTTATTTTCTACGTTGATTCTTCCACGTTCTGCTTACAATATTGGACCTGACATAGGTATGTGGAAAGTGATAATCAAATTCATCCCAGAAAATTAATTGTCCTCCTACAGCACTCAACTATAGTATATTATTATTATTATTATTATTTTACTGAAACTATACAATTAGATATAATATTTCAATGATAATTCAATGTATGTGCATTTTCATAGAGGTTCAATGCTGGGTTTGGAGGAATGAATTGTTATGAAAGGCTGGGATTCTGAGAGTGTCTGATCTATGATGCAAATAGAAAGTTAAGTGGGTTATGGTAAGAGGGTAACCCTTTGAGGGTGAAGCAACAGGTCTACAGTATCTACAGAAGGGAAAGATAAGAATATTTGTATGACCTAATGCTTGATTAGAATTTAAGGGATCATGGTACTATTCCAAGATCTAAAAACTTGCTTTCTTCAGTCTCAGAGAAACTGTCCTTCAGAATAACAAAGGCTTGTGAAGAGAACCAATTTGGAAGTGTGAATAATATTTACACCTCTGTTATTGCTCAATTTAAAAAAAAAGCTGATGAAAAATAGGGAAAGCTTCAGCAACATAGATTAGACTGAAACTGCTGTTGTGATTTAAGTTGTTGTTGTTCTTGTTTTTAAAGCCTTTAAAGCTTTAATTAAGAAGTTATCTTTGTCCTCGTTTACTTCTGGTAAGTGCATTAGTGGTAGACTTCAAAGGAGCATCATAAACCTAGTCTGAAGAGCTTTGCAGTTAATCTGTTTTCCTACAGCTTTAAAATGAAATTGCCTCCAACAAATGTAAACTCATTACATCTTATTTGTATAATATGTGTTTTATGTAAATTTTAATACATTTGCTCAAGCTGTCCACTTTTACACACTGTGGCAAAAGTTATCAATGGCTGAGAGATGCAAAAAAAAAAAAAATGCTCTTTCCATAAATGGAACACTATCCCTTATGACCTGTAATAAAACACAGCACAGAAGGAAGGAAAAGTGATGAAAAAGGCTAATCACTTCTCTTGATCTCCAATTTATGGATATGATATCTTGTTATTTTCCCATTGATTGGAAAACACTTTCAACAGATATCTTCCTCTGTGCAAAGGATATGTGGCTGCTTACATTTCATCATGGCAACATGATAAAAGTAGAAAGAAACACTTAAATTTTAATACACTTACTTCCAACATAGGGAATAAACTAATCCTTTGTATTATCCATCAAAAAGATGGTACAAAATATATGTATTAATTAAATTTCTAGAGGCTTTAAAGTACACTATAAGGTAATTCATCTTCACATTGTTTTTCCCCTTCTTTCCTTCTTTGCTGTTGTTGCTGTTTAATATTCAGAATTACAGCCCCTTTGAGAAAAAGACTGGTCTTACCTGCTTATATGAGCATCAGCATTTCAGTTCCTTATGCTCCTAATTTGACTGCATAATGGTAAACCTCAAGAGTACCCTTTAAAAAACTGACAATTAAAGATGTGATGTGTCCTGGAAGAATCTTAGGGCTCATTCACACTATGATTTAACCAGTGATTTAAAGGGACCACTTTGACAGCATGGTAAATTTAAAATCACAAGAAGCCCCACGGAACCGGCTTGAGCTGACAGAGGAGAAGAGGGTGGTTTAAGCAATACCTTTGTGATGTGTAAGTTTGAGCCCTCTGCCCATCCCCTGCCCATTGGCCCTCCCTCTCAGATACCCAAATGTGATCAGCAGCTCATTCACATTTGAGGCAATCCGTGTCTTTTGAAAAGATGTGCTAAAAGATCCTTTTCAAATTAACCAGGGTCAAGAGGGCTTGTGCCAGTTTGCCCTAATTCACCCCAGATACAGGGAACAATTCACCAGCAGAAGTGGAAAGCAGCTGCATGGTAATTTAAAGGGACCACTTTGACAGCGCAGGAAATTTAAAATAACAAGAAGCTCCACGGAACTGGCACGAGCACTGAGAAGGAGGAATAGAGGCAGTTTGGGAAGACCTTTGGGTTGGATATGTTCCAGCCCTCTGCCCACCCTCTGCCCATTAGTCCTTCCTCCTGGGTGCTTGCTCAATCACCATTCAAATGTGAACTTTGATGAAAACATGGACAGATTTGATCATGGCAAACATACTGTGAATATTGCTTTGGTTTCAAATCGCTTTATCACTGCAAAATGATCCAGTTAAGAAACCAGTTTATCCCTAAGTGTGAATGAGCCCTTAAATTGATATTTTACTGATGATGGTATATAGTTCATATTATTCCTTTTTGTTCTCCATCTTATTTTGTCATGAAGAAAACTGCTAGCTGAATTTGAGGTATCCTGTGATTCAGGGAACTTGTTTCTATACATACAGTTTTCTGTTTTATCCCAGGATAAACTGTGCCATTTTCATGTGACGTATCTAGCACACCTAGCATAGTTTGTATGCTGAATAAAAGTTTAGAAATAGTGCTAATTTTAGTAATAAATATAATCCGATGCTATGGGTAGGGTTCCCTTGTGTGTTTATGTTTTTTCTGAATTCTTTCTTTTGTTACTCAGGAAGGATATAATTTGTTCTTATTCATATAGTTGGTATAGTTTCTATCTTTGTCCATTACAGTCTGTGCCGTGGTGAATTTTACGATACATATATTTACTAAATAGGAAGCACAGAACTCACTACATTGTTACACATGTGTGCAAGCATGCATATTTGCATGCACAAATGTGTGTGCATTTGTATTGTTGTTGTGTGTCTTCAAGTCATTTCTGATTTACAGAGTTTTCTTGGCAAGATTTGTTCAGAGGACATTTGTCCTTGGGTTCCTCTAAGACTTAGACAGTATGACGTACTTAAGCTCACCCCATGGGTTTCCTTGATTGAGTTGGGATTAAAATCTGGGTCTCCCAGAGTCCTAGTCCAACACTCAAGCTACTACAGGTATGGGGTTGCAGGAATTAAGCAGAACAGTGGAAGACAGAGGGTCTTGGAGATGTCTCATCCACAGGGCCACCATGAGTTGAGATCAACTCGAGGGCAGTTAACAACAACAACCATCCTGAACACCTTATTAAATAGAAAGAAAAATTAAGATTCTCTGAAGATGACAGCCACAGATGCATGCAAAACATCAGGTATACATTTTTCTAGAACACAGCCTCAGAGCATGAAAAATCCACAAAAACCTAAAAATTAAATGATTTTGGAAATTTTAAAGTTGTAAGCCACCCCGATTGCTCTGCAGAGAGGCAGGGTATAAATAAATAAATTATTATTATTATTATTATTATTATTATTATTATTATTATTATTAGGTTGAAAAACATTCTCAAAATGTTTGTTCTCCAGAATTTTATAATGCTACAGAGAGACAGAGAAGTACTGAAGGACTATATCAGGAATATAAGCTGATGGTAGCCAGGTTTTGGGTTCATCAGGTATGAATGACTGTTCTTTGCAATGCAGAATATTTTGTGCTGATAGGAAGGAATTAGTGCATTGTTTTTAATGGTCTTTTGGATTTTCCCCTACAGCCAATCCAGCTTTAGTGAATGAGAATGACAACTGTATCTACTTTGCTGGTAACTCTCTTGGTCTTCAGCCAAAGAAAATCAAAACTTATTTGGATGAAGAACTTGACAAGTGGGCTAAAATGTGAGTAGTTCCTAGTGATATAAATAACTGAATATGCTTCTCTGAGGGCAAGAAAGCAATTGCTTTATCTTGAAGGTGAGTCTCTATTCTGTTAAAATGTGGGATTTGATACCATCAGTATGCTGAGGATACTCATATTTGCCTTGTCATTGGAGTTACTTGCATCTGTCAAGATGCTGGATAAATGCCTGGTGCTGCAATGGGCTGGATGAGGGCCAGTAAAATGAGCCCTGCCCGCCACTCTTGCTGCTGCCTCCCTTGGTGACCCCCTCCTCCACCTCCTGCTGAAAAGGAAGGAGGCCAGCCTCAGTGGAAGAGACTGGCTGGAGGTGGAAGAGGGGATTACCAAGGGAGGCAGGAGCAAGGGTGGTGGGCAGGGCTGCCATCCTTCCTTCTTCCTCCCTCCCTTCCAAGAGCCCTCTGCCAGGAGGGGGACCCAGGAGGTTGCCACTGTCTCTGGAGAGCAAGGAGGAGTGGGCAAGTGACTTCCAGAGCACATTGTCACCCAGAGAGGAGCAGAAAAATCAGGGATCCCCCTCCCCACACTTGCCACTGCCCTTCAGCCAGCCTAGTGGGAGTCCTGCATTGACCCCCACCCACTGATTTCTTTGTCCCTAATGGTGGTACAGCCCGATGCATGCACCACTATTGGGGAAAACAGACTTAAGCATCCATGGGTTTTGGTATCCATGTGTGTGTAACAGATTCCCCACAGATACTGATGGCCGACTGTATTTCAGCAAGACATATGGACAATTTTAGATTTTGGAGTATTTCAGATTTTGGAATTACAAATAAGGAATTCTCAATGTGTATTGCCTCAAAAGAAGTGGGTTATATCTAAGAAAACTTAAGCAAAAATTAAAACCAGTTAGTCGTAAAAAGTCAGTGCTTCTACATTTATTTTTTTCTCTTACTTCTTTCCTTTTCTTTGTACTGCAAAAGACTATCATGACTACTTCTTTGACTTAGCATGAAGTCATTCTTCCAGCTTCTTAAATATTGTACTCTTTGTAATTGTGGTTGAAGCTTTTTGCAATGGGAGAACTTAACCCGATAGACATGTGCACTATTTGCTTCTATGGTTAATTCAGGATGATTGAGTCATGTAAGAATCATGTTTCTGGACACAGTTCCAAAGTGCTGGTTTGGACATATAAGGCCCTATATATGTCTCAAATCCCTATATGAAATTGCCTGAATTTTAAGATCTTCCGGGGAGGACCTTCTCTCAGCCCCATCATCCTCAGAGATACATTTGGACAGGACATGAGGGAGGGCCTTCTTAGTGGCTGCTCCAGGATTATGGAATGCCCTTTCTCAGCCTTATCTCAGCAGCCATGTGGCTTTATCTTAGCCATCCATATGGACAATTTTGGATTTTGGAATATTTGGAATTTTGAAAATCTGGATATGAGAGACTCAACCTGTAGCTTGAAAATATTCCTAGATCCATCACTGTCATTGCCACTGAAAACTGTCACTGTCACTGGATTCAGAATCCCTGGTGCAAGGTTTGACCTGTCTGCTACCTACAGCCTTTATTGGCCACAGTAGTTCATTCACTGGTAACTTTGACGGCATCTACACTGGAGAAATAATACAGTTTGACCAAGCTTTAAGTGTTGTAGTGCCATCCTATGGAAACTCGGGGTTGTAGTTTGGCAAGGTCTTTAATCCTCTCTACCAAAGAATGCCAGTGCCTCATAAAACTATAAATTCCAGAATTTTGTAGGATGAAGCCATGGCAGATAAAGTTATGTCCAACTTTATTATTTTTACAATGCAGATGCACCTTTTTCTTGCTGTCTTTCATGAACACATCTTCAATGTAATATCTTGAATAAACTACTTCAATGTGCTCTGTGTGGGGCTGCCATAAAGAAGATAGAGAGACTGCAGCTAGTTCAATATGCACCAGTTATATAGTTGATAGAATCACTTTACATGATAGCACCTTTAAACGAATGATACTGATTGCCAATATGCTTCTGGTTCAAATTCAAGGTGCTAGTGATAACATTTAGAGACTTAAAAAGATTCAAACCTCTTCATATATATATACTACTGAGTACTAAATTCTATTGGAGGGGCCTTCATTTTTACCTCTCCAGTGGGAACAATATATTATAGTAGGAAACTAAACAGGGGCAGCTCTGGTTAATACTTGAATGGGAGACTGCTAAGGAATACCTGGCACTGTAGACTACATTTCAGAGGAGAAAACATGGCAAAACCACCTCTGAGTATTCATTGCCTAAAGAAACCATATGAAATTTAAGGAGATACCAGATGCTGACAGGCAGCTTGAAGGCACATATATACAGGAAAACAAGAAATGGTTGCAGAAATATTTACTTGGTTTCTGTTTGCTCAAACAGTGTGAGGGTCACATTTAATTGAAAGTTAATCATGAATTGTACTTGCTTAATCTGAACTTCACATAGTTAAGAATGTACATATATATAGTTGCAATATACATGTACATATATATTACTCTGTATGTGCGTTTCACCTTTGAAATATTTAATTCTGAGATCTGATTCAGGTTTGCTATTCAGTTTGGGTATTCTAGTCCCAAGTTTCATCCATACTTTCTATAAACCAGGAATAGCAATCATACTGCTTGAGTCCATGTGAGTACTGGTGGCATGGTGGTTAAAAGTCAGTATTGCAGCCACAAGGGCTCCAAGGTCAACTCAGCCTTCCATCCTTTTGTAGGTCAGTAAAATGAGAACCCAGTTTGTGGGTGGCAATTGGCTTATAAACTGTAAACCACTTAGAGAGTGTTGAATTCACTGATAAGTGGTATAGAAATGTAAATGCTATTGTTATTGTTATGTGTGATCCCTGGAGGAGTCCAGAGCAACACTTGGGATCCCCTCCACAAAGGCTGTAACCCTCCCCCCCATTTTTTCACCAAAAAAAAAATCATTTGGGGGGAAATATACATATCTGTCAGAATCCATGGGCATGGTTCCGTCATGATTGATATGTTTGATTGGAAAGGATGTATTATTGAATATTAAAGTGTATTGAATACTGAATTAAATGCATGAATCATGTATGGGCCCTGGGCATGGCAAATAGCAGAGTGGGCAAATGGCAGGAGGGCAAATGGTAAGCAGAGTGAAGGGGTTTATGGTTTTATGACTCTCTACTTCCTGCAGCGATCCTGGGATGTAGGAGAAGAAAGGCCTCTTGGAATTTACTTTGCTCAGGATCAAAGGCTAGCTGGAAAGGAGGGCTGAATAGTTTGAGTTCTAATGTTATGGTATGGGAAAGGGATCCTCAGTTTTGGTAAAAACATTCTACTGGTGATTTCTGTCCTGATGTCCAGAATAAAATCTTTTGTTTTCTAACACACTAAGGGCCTCTGCAGACTGGCTCAAATGGCTGGCCTGGAGGCAGAGTTGGGGCAGGGCAGCCACACACTGGCTACCTCAACCCCACGCTGACGCTGTCCTGATGCTGCACCCCATTACGCATGGTGCATGACATCAGGACACCCTTCTGGTGCAGCATTCTGACATGCTGTGACAAAAAGGACAAGGAACAACCACGTGCCAGCTCTTAGGGTGGCCTTTTGCCACCCCTAAAAGGAGTGGCATTTTGCCACTCTTTTTGGGGTGGCAAAAGAGAGGATTGGGCCCACAGCGTGGAGTTGCTGTGTCCCCAATCCGCTGCTTCTCAAGGCGGCCCAGAGCCCTCTGTCTGCAGAGTCCCTATGATGTTGTTTCTGGTTATTGGGAACCAGCCCACTGGTTCTGACAGTTTGCTGAAACTCACAAAAACATCTCATACGATGCAGCAGAGGTAGTAATTACCGAGGAACAGCAAAGAGTTCACTGGGACAACTGGCCCATGGTGCAACAGGATTCCTGGTGGCACAGTTGGCCCACAACATGGCAGGGATCATGGTGAAACAATCGGCTCATGGAGCAGGAGGAATTCCAGTGGGACAGTCAGCTCACGGTGGAACAGGGACTGCAGGGGCACCCCCTGTACTGGCACATATCTTGCAGCCTCAGGAGCCAGCCCAGCACCTAGTG
Source organism: Phrynosoma platyrhinos (assembly GCA_020142125.1). Taxonomy (NCBI): domain Eukaryota; kingdom Metazoa; phylum Chordata; class Lepidosauria; order Squamata; family Phrynosomatidae; genus Phrynosoma; species Phrynosoma platyrhinos. The sequence continues at coordinate 154,868,125 of CM034701.1, forward strand.
AGAGCAATGATTCCATGAGCACCAGAGATTGCTCCAGCCCCAGTCCCTCAAGTTCATGACCTGGCAGCCTGACACCTGGGGGTACAATTTAATGGGAGTGCGAACCAGTTGCTCTACCTCCTGGCCCAGGTGTGTGGAACATGAATGAGTGGGGATACACCTTCCCCAGCAAATGAACCAAAGTGAGATGTGTGACTTCGCACCTGAAGGTTGAAGCAGAAGGCTGGTTGGTGCAGCTATATTATGGAGGAACAACAGAACTACAAGATCTGCAGGCATTCATGGTGGCCCTGCAGATCAGATTAGAAGATCCCTTCCAGGTGGAGAGGGCCCAGCCAATACTGATGATGTTGGAGCAAAGTGTCCACTCAGTGACTGAGTACATGGTGGAATTTTGTGGGCTGGCTCCACATATTCTAGAGTGGCCTGAGACTGTCAAGGCGCAGTATTTCATGAAGGGACTGCGATCAGATGCTCCTAGAGTAGGCCCTGTCAAGAGACAACCCTAGACCATGAGGGAATAAATTTGGTTGGCTTGGGAAGGTGAGATGGTGAAGGAAGAGATCCACTTGACAAGGCAGCAGAGAAGGAGAATGGGCAAGGGAACCAATCAAAACTTGAGCCACATCCATGGCAGAGAGAGAGGGGCAATTGCCTGAGAACCAGAGAGGGAATGACAGCTGAGATTGGGACTTTGTCTGGTGTGTGGTAAGAAAGGGTATGGATAGCTGACTGCTATGAGTGGAAGGTCCACCAGCAGGGAACTGCAGCACCCAATTGCCCAGCACTCCCCAAGCCCATCAGGGGATAATTGGCACTTAGGCAGGGGAGTGCTGGGCAATTGGGTGCTCAAGGTGGCCAGCAGAGATGCTACAGAACCAAAGGGAATGCCAGACACCACAGAATTAGAGGACAATGCAGAACCATCAGGAAACTACTCAGGCCTGCCTCAGACAATGGCAGAAGACAGGCATCATATCCAAACCATCACACCCCAATGGTGAGTGGAGGAATCCCCCTATACACCTCTGAAAGTCAACCTGGTAGACCCGAAGGGGAGAAGACATATGGACTTTGTGGCCACTATAGACTCTAGATGTACCCAATGATATCTCTGCCTTGTCATGGACGGATCATTTTCTGATCAAGGCGGAACTAAAGGCT
>CM034701.1:154869388-154881784 GCA_020142125.1 Phrynosoma platyrhinos
AGGGGCGGGCTATAAATAAAAATTTATTATTATTATTATTATTTATAAACTCAGACATAGTCACAGAACTAAAATTAGGAACCAAGAAACTGGAGAACACCATTACCTTCCAGTAGATGAATGGCTCCCCCATTGGGAGAATGTCCCCTAGTGAGCAGACTGGGAGAGTGTTGCTTGTGGTGGCAGAACACTGGGAAATAATGAGATTTGTGGTGGGCCGAACCTCGAGCTACCAGTTGATCCTAGGGATAGGTTGACTGCAATTCCACAACCCCAGGATTCAGTGGAAGCTGGAAGAATGGATTTTTGATGACCCAGTGTGTAGGGAACATACCCAGGGCCCCAACTTAAATCCAGAAGGGAAGGCAGTGGCTGCTCTTATTTGGCTGGATTCTCAGAAAGAGTGAGCAGGGAAAGCTATCTAGTAGGACTACCTGGGCTATGCACTATTTACAGAGACTTGGCAGAGGTGTTTGAGGAAAAGGAGTGTGACCAGTTCCCTCCCCACCAGAAGATGGATTATACCATTGAGTTGGAGCTGGGAGGTCGACCCCCCCCCCCAGCTGAAGTAGTACCCTCAAGGAATTTATAGAAAAGAATCTGGCTGGAGGTTTTATTTGCCTATTGACCTCCACATTCGTGGCCCCAGTGTTCTTCAGGAAAAAGAAGGGTGTGTCACTGAGACCAGTCATGGACTACCAGAACCTTAATGGACTATGTAGTACCAATAAGTACCCCCTCCTATTTATGAAGGATATGCTAGGGACACTGGCCACCAGCAGGATTTTCACCAAGTTGGACTTAAGAGATGCCTATTTCTGAGTGTGGATTTGGGAAGGAGATAAATACAAAACTGTATTTAACTGCCTGCTTGGGGCATTTGAATATTTAGTCATGCCATTTGAGCTGTTATGAGCTCCGGGCATGATTATGAGACTGGTGAACAAAATCATGCATGATCTGTTGTTTGAAGGGGTCCTGGTCTATCTAGATGAAATGCTGATCTATTCTCAGGAACTGGACGCTCATATGAAGTTAGTAAGGGAGATACTGAAACACCTCTTGGACAATCAATTGTACTTCAAGCTACTGAAGTGCAACTTCCATACAGACAAATTGGATTTCCTGGGATACCTTGTGTCCACCCAGGGAATTGACATGGACCCTGTTAAGCTTCAAACAGTGCTAGAATGGGACCTGGAAACAGGTGCAGAGATTTGGGGGTTTGTAAACTTCTATAGGCAGTTCATCCCTGTCTTTGCACAAATAGCTCTGCCCATTAGTTATCTGCTGAACACTAAGACCCATCCAAAGAGCCCTAGTGAGAAACCCAAGCCATCCACAAAAGTCAATTGGACCAGTGTCAGGATGCATTTGAAAAGTTAAAGCAGTTATTTAGCACTGAACCCATCCTGAAACACCCAGACCTAGACCAGCCTTTTGTCATACAGGCCAATGCTAGCGATATGGCATTGGGAGCAGTGCATATGCAAAGAGATTCAGACAGGGAATTAAGACCATGTGTCTACCTGTCCAAAAAGTTTTAGGGAATGGAACTGGACTGGCCCACTTGGGAAAGGGAAGTTTTTGCATTTAAGTGGGTTCTGCAGAATTGGGACCAATTTCTGGATGGCGCTCCTTACCCCTTTGAGGTCTAGACAGACCATCATAACTTAGAAGAATTGCAAACTCTGAGAAAGTTAAGCCCAATGCAGTCGGTGGGCCAAGGAGTTTTTGTTGATGTGTGGATGATGAGTGTTGTAGTGATGCTCTCTGGCACCCAGCAGAGTCTACAGGACAAGCTGGCTGCTGTGATCCACAGCCACTGTGTAAACTTGCCATCAACTGGCTCAGCTTCTCTTCTCCAGCATCCTGTCTTTCTCAGTCAAGAAGACACATTGTAAAGTCCAAAAGCATAGCTTTATTAATGCATATAAAAAAGTAAAAATAAGATAACTAAGTAAAATCCATTGTGATGAACTTGTCCAGCTCAGTCATGTAAGATTACATCTTTAACAATCCAAAAAGCATTAGAATCCAACTTGTTACAGTTAAACCATTTTCAGCCACACATGCTCACATCTTGAACAATAAACAATCTTAAACAAAGGATTTTCTAAGTCCATCCCATACTCCACCTTCTAGGTGTTAACCTTGTGTTAATTGGATAATGTCTGTATGATGTATGTTAACCCAGCCTCTTGCTGTCCATCATCCACCACGTGACTATCTTTCCCAAGCTTAACGATGTTTACATATAATTGTTATCACTTATCCATAGCAAAGTCTGTGACCATGAATTGTATCTTTGGGAAAGTACATTGTTGATGTCTCTGTAACCACCTGGAGTCGACTTACTTTGTTTTTCTAAATATTGTTTGTGTTACTTCAAAAACTGTTCTCAAGTGGAAAATTACAGACACACACACATCTTTACATTTCACCTTTGACTATATATCCCATCCATATCCTAACAGTTTTACCTCTAAGTTCCAATTGAAGTTTTTTTCTAGGAAAGCAAAATGTGTTGGCAGATGCCTTGTCTAGATTGCTCCAGCATGAAGGTAAGAGACAAGCTCTGCTAGAGACTGTGTTCACCCTAGAGCAACTGGGGCTTGTGTTGATGACAAGCCTGCAAAGGAAGGAGATGAATCTTCATCCATGGATCCCCTATTCCACAAAGCAGCCAGAAAAAAATCAGTGGCTTAAGGAGCATGCAGATGCCCTAGAGTTGAAAGATGGTCTATGATATAAAGGGGTTAGGGCAGGGGTAGGCAACCTTTCTCCTTTAAGGGCCAAGGGACTTCAGCTTCCAGAAACTTCAGCCATGTTGGCCAATAGTCCCATGTTGGCCAATAGCTCCTGGGATTCTGCGAGCTGAGGGGAAAGGTTGCCTACCCCTGGGTTAGGGTCTACATCCCAGAGGAACTGAGGCTTAAAGTTCTACAGCTATGCCATGATACCAAGATAGCTGAACATTGGGGGGTTCTGAGAACCTGACACCTGATCCAGAAACAGTACTCATGGGGTGGAATAAGGCAAGATGTGGAAACTTATGTCAAAGGATGCTCAGTTTGCACCCATGCCAAGTCAGTGGCAGATAAGCCCCAGCAAATGCTGCAATTGCTACTCATGCTGGGTGCCCCCTAGAGGCACATACCAATGGACTTTATACTGGATTTGCTAGATAGTAGGGGGCAAAGACCATATGAGTAGTAACAGACTTGTTTTCAAAAAACGTGCACTTTGTAGAGTGCAAAGGCTTACTGATGGTGGCCAAGGTGGCTGATTTGTTTATTGGCCATGTGTACAAATTACAAAGGCTACCCAAGAAAACTGTGAGTGACAAGGGCAGCAAGTTTACTTCACAGTTTCAGAAGATGCTGCAGAAAAAGTTGGGAACTGAGCAGGCGATGAGCACCTCCCATCACCTGCAAATTGATGGGCAATCTGAGAGAATTAACACCACCTTAGAGCAATATTTGCGATATTGTGGTAATTATTTGCAGAATGGATGGTTTGACTTGTTGCCCTATGCTGAGGTAGTTTTCAATGGGGCTATTAACCAAAGCACAGGTCACTCCCTATTTTAAATTGTTTATGGTTATGAGCCAAAGACCCTGCCCTCACTGACAGCACAGCCAACAGACCCTGTCCTGCTTTTATAGTGGATTACAAAAATTAGGGATGCTTGGCCTAAGATTGTGACTGCTTTAGATGAAGTGAAGAGGGACTATAAAAGGTTCATAGATCACAAAAGGGACAAGGAATGGGACTCATTTCCAGGGAGCAAAGTTTGTTTGTCCACCAAACATTTGAAGACCAGGCAACCAGCCAAGAAGGTGTGGCTGAAGTATGTGGGACCATTCACTGTGAAAAGAATAGTTAATGAAGTGACTGTGGAGTTGGATACCTGAACCCAATGTTCCATTTCAGTTTGCTGAAGCCAGCTTCAATGGCGAACCCATGGTAAATGGATCCAAGACCACCCCCACCTCTGATGGTTGAAGAGGAACAGTATTTTGAAGTTGCCAAGATCTTGGACTCAAGAATACACAGGTGCAAGTTGCAGTATTTGGTTGATTGGAAGCATTTCCTTGAATAGGAATATGAATGGGCATACGCCTATCATGTGGACATTCCTGAATTAACTCAGTGGTTTCATGAGAAGCATCTCAACAACCCAAACCAGGTGGAAGTGGAGGAGATTAGTCCTTGGGTGGTAGGATGCCAAAATCCATAGGCATGGTTCTGTCATGATTGGTGTGGATGATTGGAAAGGATGTATATATTGAATATTGAAGTATATTGAATACTGAATTATATGAATGAATCATGTATGGGCCCTGGGCATGGGAAGTAGCAGAGTGGGCAAATGACAGGAGGGCAAATGGTAATTAGAGTGAAGGGATTTATGGTTTTATGACTCTGTCCTTCCTGCAGTGATCCTGGGATGTAGAGGAAGAAAGGACTCTTGGAATTTGCTTTGATTGGGATCAAAGGCTGGGTACCGACAGCCAGAAAAGGGGGCTGAATAGTTTGAGTTCTAATGTTATTATATGGGAAAGGGATCCTTAGTTTTGGCAAAAACACTCTACTGGTGATTTCTGTCCTGATGTCCAGAATAGTCTTTTGTTTTCTATCACACTAATATGTTTTTTTTCTGGTTATTGGGAACTGAGCCCACTGGTTCTGACGATATTACATTTAAAGGATAAAAGAATCCTTTGCTTCAGGGGCTCCTCACCCAAGAAAATGTCCCAAGAGGAAACCAGAACTGAGGCATTATCACTTCTAGTCATCCAAAATGGCAGCTACAACTATCCCTGGTGCCATTTGAAGTTCTGTAGGAGCTGAAATTTCAGTTATATGGGTCTGAGGGCTCCACCATTTTTCTGCCCTTGCCTTATGCCTTCAGTTGCATACAATGGACCCTTGGTACACACTGTGGTTTGGTTCCAGGACCCTTCATGGATACCAAAATCGGTGGATTTTCAATTCCCATTAAACAGATTGTCATAATAATATGACATTCCTAATGTAAAATGGCAAAATCAATTCTTGCTTTTTGTAAGAGAGAGGGGGGGGGAGAGGTAGCTGTAGATACTTGAATCTATAGATAAAGAATCAGTGGATATGGAGGGTTGATTGTACTTTAATGTGCAGTGCAAATAACCAGAGGCCTGCTTTCACCATAGGCCCTTTCACACTGTATATTTGTAGTGTTGTGATTCCACTTTAACTGCCATGGTTCCTAAGATTGAAATACTATGGAATCTAAGATTGGCAGTTTAAGGAGGGGCATTCAGAATTCTCAACCAGAGAACTCCTTTAGTGACCCATTAAACTACAAATCCTAAGGCTTCATTGGATACAGACATGAGAGGTAAAATGGAATCAAAGAATCATTACTGTATTGTGTGGAAACAGTGAATAAAAATACTATTTCAAAGCTTCAAGGTTTGGAGATGCAAGTAAAATTCCATATTTTGAAGTACAAAATGTCATATTTCAACATTTAAATCAGCATCAAAAGCTTCAAAATTTTGAAATTGCAAAACTTAACACCAACATTGGTGTACTTGGAATAAAATATTTTTTTTCTTTCCTCTTGGTCCCTTTTTGCTGCTATTACTAGCCACTATACACCATTTGCTTTCCCTATAAGCATTTTTGGGCACTTGCTAAATTATGCATGTTATTTGCTTCCATTTCCCATATTAACAGTCCTCCCATTCCTTACATACTTACCGTAAGATGTAAAGACAGCTGAAGTCCAGGAAACAGCTCTATAACTAAGAAAATAGACTATTTATAAGTTGAATTATTACTATTTCTACTCATAATTAAAGTTTCACTGTTTGTTCCCATCCATCTTTTCCTCTGTCCTGTAACATTTAATACTGAATTCCTAAAGCAATGGCCTCAGTAGCAACATTTTAATCAGTATGTTCAAATCCCTGAGAAAGATGGAAATTAAGAATTATCCAAGTTTTGAGACTCAAGAATCTAAATCTAAGGCCTTATCTGAACTAGCGAGGGTACTCCATGAATAGCCTGGAGTTTTCTGGCCCCATAGTTGCCTTGTTCTCCCCCCATTACCTTTGCTTTTGTTTCTGCAGCATGGCTGCTGTCTGCAAGGGCATCCACTGAGCCACCCAGCACATCCACCACTGTCACAGGTCACTCACTTCTGAGGTCATAAAGAAGCACCCAGTGACATTCACATGCCGGGCACCTCATTCTGACCTCAGAACAAACAACCCACAGCAACGGTGGATGCTCTGCATGGCTCAGTGGGATGCCAATGCAGATAGCCACCATGGCACAAACCACCCACACCAGAACTGTGGTTTGGTCTCTGTGTTGTCTGAACCAGAACAGAGGGAAAATAAGACTTTTGGCCCATGTGTACAAGGCCTAAGACAGTTGCCAACAATTTATGCAACTGCACAATGGTCCAAATTGTATTTATTTATTTGTTACATTTATGTCATCCTTTTTCTCCAATGAACTCAAGATGACGTGCATGGGATTACTCCTCCACATTTTAGGCTAACAACAACCCAGTAAAGTAGGTCAAGCTGAATGACTGGTCTGAAAAATGAAATAGCGATGTTAAAAATGGTTCTTGATGTCAAATGTCATGTTGACCTGGCAGAGGAAAGGATCAAGAACAAATAAAGGCATGTTTCTTTGTTCTGAACATGTTTTATTATCCATAAACTAGTAAACAGATGGCACAGCCTAAAACATCAAATCATCCCAAGGCTGATATCCTCTTTACCTGAAATTAAGTCCCATTGAATTCAAAGCTTTTGCTTCTGAATAGGCATGTGTTCTAAGTGTGAAAAAGAAGCCTCTTAAACTGACAAGCAAATAAACAAATGAGTGAATCACCAGGTAAGTAAGCTGCTAGTATTGTGCATTGCCTCTTTAAGAGACAAACTCATAGCAGGTATGGAAATATTTTGTCAGTTTTTTTTTTTTTTTTTTTTTGGTGAGGTGGGGAGAAACTAGGAGCATGTCTACCCTGGCTGCTTCATCTGTATTCAGTTTGGAGCATTATACCCTGGACTGGACCCAGACTGACTACAACAGTGACCACGCACACTTAGCTGAATCCAGTGCAAAATCATGTTGTTGTGCATATGGGCAAACAGGCCAGCACAACATCAGCTCCCCTGGCCCAACCCCCTTGATGCTGTTGCCACTTTCTTGTGGATGGCATGCCATTGCTTCTACTGTGGTCAGAAAGGTTCTCCCAACCATGTGATCAACAAGGAGAAAATTGCTGCACCTCCTCCTCGATGATCACAGAGGTACCCTGTTCTTATCTCAGCAGAAGCAACAGCATATTGGGCAGGTCATTGCAGAGAGATCTTACTTATGAGGAAGCAGTAGTGGCAGCCTGTTTTCAGAGCTGCCACCACTACTACTTTGCAGCCAGGAGCTCTGGTGTGCTGTCACTTCTGCTGAGGTCAGAACAGGGCATCTGTGTGGTCAAGAAGAAGGGGATGGAGTGACACTTCCTAGATCACATGGCTTGATGTCTCCATGGATCCATCCCAGAAGTAGCCATATGTTGTGGAGACTGCCAGCACCAGCTTTGGGATGAATGTAGCATTTTTCACCAGTGTAGACAAACCCTAGGAGGAGCATTTTGTGTGGCCTACAGCACTTCCTCAGGAGCCAGGACAATCCTAAACCTATTCATTCAATATTTTTTTCTTTAAGGTTAGATGTTTCTTTGTTTTCCAGAAGCAGAGGTTAATAATGTTAGTTGAAGACATATCTGCATGGTGCTATTTCCAATATCCAAAAGCAGACTTTAAAAAAATTACTGTATTAGAGGGATAGGAATCCTATGGTCCTCCAGATGTTGTTGGGCTATGGCTCTCAGTATTCTTCCTTACTAATTGTGCTGGTCAGAACTTCTGGGACTTGCAACTTCCAACTCCAAGTGCCTCATGATTCTCACCACTCCAGTAAAGTAAATGAAGGAGTGAAGGTGGGACATTTAAACTCTGGTTAGCTCTTGTCTCTCTGTTGCTAATTTAGTTCAGCTCTGCAGTTTTGCCAGCCATTTCAAAAATTGCAATACTGTCCATTTTTCTAAGATTATCATATTAGATCAAGGAAATGGCTGACTTCCTTCAAAAAGGTTAAAGTTAAATAGCTCTCTTCTCAATTTAAATGAGGCTCAGAGGAGTAATCTTTCATCTCACACAGCTTGCTTTTTTCATTGCTTCATTTTCCCACAAATGTGTTTGTGCTGCACAGCAGGTTGGTATCTCAGGTGCCAGTAGGGTGGTGAATCTACTTTGGATTTTAGTCTGAATTTTAAAAGCAAAGCAAAGCAGCTTCATTTATATACTGCTTTATACCATGCTATGGGGTGTCTAAGTGGTTTACAACTGTAAGCTCATTGCCCCCCAACAGTTGTGTACTCATTTTAGTGACCTCGGAAGGATGTGGGCCTGAGTCTAGCCTGAGCCCTGGCTAGTACTGAACTTGCAACCTTGTGGTCTATGAGTGAGTGGCAGCAGTACAGGCATTTAACCACTGTGCCACCAGGGCTCCTAAAGAAGTAGCAGCCCCGAAACTAGGTATTGGTGTGCAACCTCCAGTCCTGGACAGGGACACACTCTCCGCTAAGGTCTGTGCTTGCAGTCTGGGGATGTTCCTGGATCCGTCGCTCCAGATGACTAATCAGGTAAATACAATGGTCAGGAGTGCCGGTTATCAGCTTCGGCTGATACACCAGCTGAACCTGGAAGTAAGGGATCTTGAAACTGTAGTGCACATGCTGGTAACCTCTCGTCTTGATTTCTGTAATGTGCTCTACATGGGGCTATCCTCTAGCAAAGGCTCCTGAAGAACCCTGGCTTGGGCTGCCGGTTCAAGAATCTTTGGGTGTACTGTGGCCATGATAGCAGTGCTTAAATCATCCTTCTCCTCTAACTCCCTAATTTGCTTTTTACAGATGGTGTGGTCAGACTGCATCACTTCTTTTGTGATTTTGGACAGTAAAAAGGTTACTGCTTGCTTTGTTTGCACTATCTGTCTTTCTAAAGTCTTAATGTAGTCATGCAGAGAGGGGCATTCTCCTTTTCTGAATTTTCTCCCCTTTGGATGGTGGTGTGGGCATTGAGGATTGCAACTGAGTTTTCCACTACTTTTTCCCTTACTTGTGTTGCCAAATCTCCTATCTGCTCTTTTAGGGTGCCTGAATCCAATTTTACCTTTTGGTATTCCTGGATGGCTTCATGGGCTAACATCCAAATTCCTCATAATGCCCACCTATCCTTTTCTGCTGGAGGTACTCTTTTTAATCTGGATTTAGTTGTCTTTGCATTATACACTTCTAGTAATGTTACAAAAGGATCTTTAATAAAGCCTTAGGCCCTTCTTTAAAAATTAGGTCCCTTCTTTAAAATCCACTTCTCTAATTGGTCTCTAGGCTGCTTCTCCTTAAACAGCTTGCTGCTACTGGTGACATTGCTTCCTTTGTTCCTTTATTCTTTGCAGAGGAGCGGGATATAAATAAATTTTATTATTATTATTATTATTATTATTATTATTATTATTATTATTATTAATCTCTCCTGCTTCTCCTTTCTTTCTGGCTCTCCCTTTAGAACGTTAGACACCCCCATGTTCCCTTTTTACCCATGGTCAGAGGTGAAACCCTTATCACCCTTTCGCCTGGGAGCCCAATAGTCCCTGCAGAAAACAACCCTCTAGGTTTTCTTCCTTGACAAAACCAGGCCCCAGAACTTTCACTAGAGAACTCAGCATCTGGGCCCCATTGGAGTGACCAATGGCCAACTTAAACAAACACCAAGGGCTTGAACCCACAGCTAAGTTCCTATCTTGGTTTTTTCTTCCTACAGTCTTGCACAAAAGACTTAAAGCCACAACAAGAGACTCTCCTCCTGCTGTATCTGCCTGTGCCTGTCCAAGGCTTTTCTACCCACCTTGCTCAAAGGACTTATGGCTACAGATTGGAGACATCTCTCCACTGTACCTGCCCATGTCCATCCAAAGCAGTGCACACTCACTCTCTTGACCTTGCAGTAGGACTTAAAGCCACAGTAGGAAACATCTTCCCTACTGTACCTGCCTCAGCTTGTTGGGCTGTGCCCACTCACACTAAATGCTGTCTGAGGTCTGAGTTATGGATGGTCCTGAATGTGTGGTGTGGGAGGGGAAAAGGAACCTGCTGGATCCTAACACTGGTGCCCAACCCACAATAGATGAAAATAAAAATAGGGTGTCAGGAAACTGCTCTGACTCCATGCCCAAGGACAGCTGGAAGTCCACAACCAGCTGACCCAATCTCCACAGCCAGAGTCAGTGTGCAGAAAAACCAACCAAAGAAATGAAATGGGTTCAGCCAATCCTGATAGTCCCAAGCCCTTGTGGCCACTCAGATAGAACAGCACACACAAAGAGAATTCCTGGTGGTTGTATCTATTCAGTCTCAATCCATTTTAACCTCTATGCCCTGAGTGTACACAGTCCAACCGGCCAAATTGGAATGTCCACACTTTGGGGCTTTGCCCACAGAATTCTCCACAAAAACGTAATGAAGACCTTGAACTTAGAGAATTACTAAAGTCCAAATCTTCTATGGGATCTTTTATCCTATGTTTACAGAGGTGGCTAGGGAATGGACTGATAGAGACAAAGCTTTCCAATGAATTATAATGTATTTGGGGATTCAAACATACAAAGACACTCTAACACAATCACACACACAAGAACAAGAGTAAAGTAGTTAGCTTGGAGAGGAAACACAAGGCTTTCTATTGGTGATAATTACCTGAAGGAGGCTGCTCCAACGATGAATGAAGATGGATAGACTCAACCATTATGAAAAGGAAAGGACAATGGAAAGAGCCAGGACTCTAGTCAGAGTTCACAGTGGCACAGTGGCACCATGAAATCCAACCATACCCCAATAGACCTGAGATTTTGGGGACATTTATTTCCAGGAACCTAGCCTGAGACGAAGAGTTGCTATTGTATATCAAAGGATTCTGATTGCTATGCTTTGAAGTAGATCATTTCCAAGGAGAGGAAATGGGATGTTATCTCATCTTCAGCTGGACACATCCTGCCTGGCATCATAAATCTTCTAGGTGTGAATGTCCTGCTTAGCAGGTCCTAGGCTTGGCCCTTTTGATCTGAAAAATGTTGTAAATGCAGATGTGACCTTTCAGATACCTACGTGATATGCACCCCTTGAGTCCATGGCGACAGGGGCTCATCCCAGTCCAGGGCTACAGCAGGGACCCCAAAGGAGTCTTTACATCAAATCAGTTATCATTACATGGTTAAGATGCCAGTTCTGATGACCATAAGGTTGAAAGGTTGGAAGGTTGAAGCCTAAGTGCCACATGTTGGGATGACCTCCTGTCACTAGTCACAGTTTCTGCAAACCTAGCAGTTCAAAAGCATCAAATGCAAATAGATAAATAGGTGCCACTTCAGTGGGAAGGTAAACAGCTCTCTGAGCAGTTATGATGGCCACATGACTTCCAGAGTCATCTTTGGACAATGCTGGCTCTTCAGCTTAGTAACGGAGATGAGCACCACCCCCTACAGTCAACTATGACTAGACATTCATGTCAAGGGTAAACTTTTACCTTTTATATAATCTTATCAAATGTGAAACAGTAACAGATTCCTAACTAGGTTACAAATCCATAACTTAAATATTAAGCATCAACCATGGCCTTTTAAATCTACCATTCTCCAGTTTATATTTGGCACTATGGTTTATATACTGTTCTTCAGCTTTTCCCTCATTTTTTTATATTAGTAGTTAATGGTTTGTGCCACAGTCCATTTCTGCTCTCATTTTTGCAAGGCAATTAATATTCTCCATCTTCTTCTATCAATTATATGATGTCCATATATGCAGATCTACCTGGTTGCCTGAATTATGTATTGGCAATGAACAAACTGTAGGCTTTACAAAATGTAATAATTTGTTTCCTGATTCATATTTAGATCCTAGGCCAAATTCTCTAACAATGTTTAATTCTACTTTGATTCTTGCTTTTGAATTCTAGACACCCATGATTATGAACATGTCCTGATTTGGTGTATGAACATTTCTTCCTGGATGCCTACATAGAATGTTTCAGTTCCATTCTCTTCTGCCTGTGTATTTTTAGCATAATCTTAATTATATTGATAGATTATCCATGAAATCATATTGATATTATTTAATTAGGCTTTGTGTGACAGTTGCACAGTTTGAGTAGCCCTTATCTGAAATGCTTGGGACCAGAAGTGTTCCATATTTCAGATTCTTTTTGATTTTGGAATACCTATACTTGTGTGTGTGTGTGTGTGTGTGTGTGTGTGTGTGTGTGTATATAT
>CM034701.1:154887828-154900533 GCA_020142125.1 Phrynosoma platyrhinos
CTCTGCTTCAGACCCCATGTGATAAGGTCCTATGATTCTATGATTCTATGATTCTATCATGGGACCCCAATCTAAACATGAAATTCATTTATGTTTCATATATACCTTATTCACACAGCCTAAAGTAATTGAATACAATATTTTTAATAATTTTGTGCATCAAGAAAGGTTTATGTACAGCTGTCAGAAAACAAAGGTGTCACTAGCTAAACCACCTATGAAAAAATGTTTGGTTTTTGGAGTATTTCACATTTTTGAGTTTCAGATAAGGGAGGTTCAACCTGTATCTAAATTAACAAAGTAGATGTGTCTCTAGGCATGACTCTTTTAACAGAAAATTTAGTACTGGAGGCAGAAATAACATGGAAAGAATAGGGATACACAACAAGAGGTGTACTTCAACATGTTTCAGTAAACTTTTTATTCAAATCTAACATTATGTGCATGTAAATTGAAACAACTAGGTCAGGTGAGCCTTCCATAACTAAACAAGAGTATTTTGAATCTTCTAGAGACTACTTGAATGCTTCTTCCCAAGTACATCTATTGAGAATTTTTCTTTCACTTTACAAAGCTTACACTTTTCTTAAGATTTTTGTTTTGGTGGCCAAATTTATAGATCTATGCTCCTTTAGCATGCTGGGGGGGGGGGGGAGCTGGTGATGCAGGTTTGTCTGCTCTCCTTTTTCCTATCTATCACTATCTTTGCTATATCTACAGAGTCAGTGTGATGTTGTGGTTTGAGCATTGAACTCTGGAGATAAGAATTTGAATCATCACTCAGCCATGAAGACCCACTGAGTGACCTTAAGTCACGCTCTCTCAGCCTGAGAGGAAGGCACTGACAAAAATCCCTCTGAACAAATCTTGTCAAGATAGGGTCACCATAAGTCAGAAATGACTTGAAGGCATGCAACAACAACAATTGCTATATATACATATATTATGCATGCTCAGTAAGAGGTTCTGGAGGCAGCTGCAGCATATCTTGCCTGTTTAAGCAGGCATACATAGCTACAGCAGGATTGGGTAGAGCAGAATCTCATTCTTTCTAAGTTCAATCTTTATTGCATTGTTTACTGCCAAAATGCTTCTGCAACCTGAAACAAAAGTTCTCCAGCTGTCCTTCACCATCCTCCCAATGCCAATGCGTCTTTAAAAACTTCTAGCTAGACAAATGGCAAGGAGGAAAAAAGGAGACTGAGGGGCTATGCAGATGGGGGGCCCTGGGCCACCCCTGATAGCAGCAGATCAGGGCTGTGGCAACCCCATGCCGCAACCCTGATCCTTTCTTTTGCTGCACCTAAAAGAGTGGCAAAAAGGCACTCCTTTAAAGAACTGCAAAAGGCCGCCCTAAGAGCCGGAGCTACGGCTCTTCTATGCCCTTTTGGTGCAGTGTGTCTGCACGTGGCACAGGAAGGACATCCTGATGCCACACACCATGCAAACAGTCATGCAGCATCAAGATAGCATCAGGGTGGGGTTGGGGTGGTTGGTGTGTGGCTGCCCTGCCCTAACTCCACCCCCAGACCAGCCCTTTAGGCCAATCTGCAATGCCTCATAGTGACAAGAAACATACTTGTAAAAGGGACTTCTTTTTCAGAGGCTTGTTAACTGATGCCTGTATATCTTCTGAACATACTTTACAATTAATACTATGTTGTTGTTGTTTTCTTATTTCTTCTTATATCTGATATTTTCAGAATGAAACACTGTATAAGTTATCGCAGAGAAAATGTCCAATTCCAGTCCACTTTAGTTCTCTCACACCAAGTATTGCAAGATTTATAAATTTTAATTGTTATTTTTTTTTAAAAAAAAATCTAGGTTCCCTTGATTTAAGCTTCTCACATTCCATGTTCCTGCATTATGCAGCTTTAGATTTTCCTTTCAGATCTGAGCTTGTCATCAGCTGAACATCCTTTTGGCCCAAGTCCAGTTGTACCATTAGATGCAGCATTATTCATACTTGTTCTTTGCTCTTCTCCACTAGCTCACTGAGTGCATTCCAGCCTGGTGTGTGTGTGTCACCTTCAAGCACTATACTTTGCTTCAATTTGGATTGTCTCATTATGGGGCTTTCAAGGTAGAAGGAATTTAAAAATAGTTTACTGGTGGCATTTTTCATGTAGAATTAATGAGAGCAAGGCCATCACTAGAGGGTGTGGAATGTGCAGACCACACAGATAACACCCCAGTGGGTGGGTGGGTGAAAAACTGGTGGGGCAGTAACCCAGTGGGACTGGTGCAGCTGCTGGGCAAGTGAGAAAGGGTGTTGCCTCCCCTCCTCACTTACCCAACAGCCAGACCATCCAAGGCGCCTTCAGTTTAGTCAGTGCCTTTAGTTTAGGGTCTGGTGCAGCTGCTTGTTCAGCAGCCATGCCAGGCCTTAAACTGGATCTCTGGAGGCTGCAGCACTGCTTCCCACTGCTAGGGAATGGGCAGTGCCTTCCATTTAGGGTCAGGTGGCTGAGCAACCGTGTCAGACCCTAAATGAGTCATTTGGAGGCCACAGCACAACCCCCAGCAGCACTCTATCTAGATGGTAGGCAGGTGGCCAGGGGACAGTTGAGTGAGGCAGTGGGAGGGAGGGATGGTCTGCTGCCACCACCCACAGCCCTTTCTGGTTAGCCTCACCAACCGGAGCATTGCCACTGAAGATCAATATCAACTCCCACTAGTTCTGCTGGCCAGTAGCTTACCTTCTGGAGCTTCTCATCTGTCCTTGGAACTGTCAGTACTTCTATAATGGTATGCCAGCTGTTTGTTTGTTGTTGTTTTTTTGCCTTGATCTCCCCCCCCCCACCACCACTACTTCACCTCTCCCCAAAGCCTTTAGTGTCCAGCATGGCTGCAGCCACCCTTGAAAGGAAGCCACCCTTGAAAGGCCATTAGAGTCTGGGGTGATTGCAACTATGCCAGACTCTGAAGGAAGCCCCCTCTCTAGAGGTCTTCAGGGTCCACCATGGTTGCAGCTGAGCCATACCCTGAAGGCACCCCCCAGCAGCAGCTGCTACTGAGAGAAGAAGCACTGTAGCCTTTGGAGGGCCCATTTAGGGTCCGGTGAAGCTGCTGGGCAAGTGGGAGAATGCCCTTTCTTGTTCACGCAGTAGCCGTGCCTGTCCCTCCAGGTGTACCACCCCACCAGTTAACACATTCCCTCTCAGGTGTCACCTGGTGTGATCTGAACCCCCCCACACCCACCTTGTGACATCACTAATCTGATATTTGGTAACTCTGCTAGGAGCCTAGACACTTAAAACCTTCATTATATTAAAGTACCAGTATGCATCTTAGAAAGAGAGGGAGTCCATATTGGATTCTATGTTCTCCTCTCATAGTTTCTTAAAGACTTTTAAAGCACTTGGGGTTTGTGTCATCTATTTCTTGTTGGTCAGGGTGATCAGATGTCCTAACAGCAAAGGAGGACAAGGCACCACAAAATGTAGGGCCATCAATAAAAATTGAGTACATGACCAAACAAACTCTAAAACCACTCATAGAAATATAAATTCATGCTTCTCAGTCAGGCCCAAAATGGAAGACATTTTGAAATTCCTCATGGCCAGAAGGTTGAAATGTAGGACAGGTCATGGAAAAGGAGGATGCATGGTCACCCTATTGTTGGTGAGGGATTTTTTTTAGCTATGTCAATGACAACACTAAAATAACTGAATTGAATTAGAATGGATGATGATTATGATGATGATGACGACAACAACAACAATGATGATGATGAATTCTAACATCAATGTATCAGACTGGACCAAAGTAGATGAGTTTAGATGAGGCAGACTTAATATACCACTTCAAAATGACCACTTGCCAAATTTAGGCCAAAGAAACTTACTGAGAAAAATATCAGAAGCACAGATAGTGCTCTGTTATTTCTGAGAACCTAAAGAAAAGTAAATGTCAAAATAAGGCCAGACTAAAATAGAATAGTCACAAAAGAGCAGTTTATATTTAGAAGAGTCAGCACACAAAATGCAGTACAAATGCAAGATGTGAAAGGTTAAAGGCTTATGAGAAATGTGTCAAGGAACCTTTTGCTTCTAGTTGAATAATATGTCAGTCAGAAGTGGATGAAGACAGTTATCATTTATAGCTCCTTACTGGCTTATGTCTGGGATTGGTGAGCAGGGTTTTTGCAATAGCAATAGCTATAGCAAGTACATTTCTATATAACAGTGCACTTAAGCATTCCCTAAATGGTTTACAATGTGTAAGCTATTTGCCCCCAACAAGCTGGGTACTCATTTTATTTTTCTTGGCTCCACTTACTCCAAGTCCATCCATCCTCTCTCCTTTCTGAAATTGGTTAATGAATCTCAGAAACTGGAAGCCTATGAGAATGGGAGTCCCAAATAAATGAGGACTAGGTTTGGTGGATGCTGTATAAAACTAGGAATAAAAAGAATATTTGGATTTTTTTAAAAAAAAATCGTTGAAAAACAAGTTTCTTGAACCTTAACTAACAGAATCCTATATGAACATCTTTGCAGTTTGAGACTTTATAGTGAAAACACACATGGTTTTCTTTGCACAGAAAATAGAATCGCCTATGTATAAAATAAAATTTCTGCATGGAGAATGCCATTTTTACATTTGGTTTTTTTTTTTTTTCTGTTCAGAAATGTTGTCTGCATAGGTAAGTTGATTTCTGTAGAAAATGCTCTTTTCTATGCAAGAACAACCAATCGTGAACATTTCCTCCATAGTTTAACTGCCAAATTATGAAGAGCCCTTGATAACTGTACAGTTTTCTATAATGTTCTCACAGTGATTTGATTAAATATCACTTCTTGAGATGGAGATACTTCCATTTATGCAGTTGATAATTGCCTATGCCCTATTATCTTTTCTTTAATAAGGCCTGTTCCTTTAAATTCTTTACTTTATGATTCATTGGTCTGTCCCACTGCTTCAAATTCACTCTATACAAGTTTAATAAAAGAATGTAAAATGTAGACTCTTTTCTTCTGGGGATTGTGAAAAGAGGAGAGGTTATCTGTTTGTGAATCTGACGAAGGACAGAAAAAATGGAGTACAGTGGGCCCTCCACATTTACTGGTTAGGAATGTGAAAGTGATAAAATGGCAAATTAAAAATAAACACCACTTTTTTTAAAAAAAACTGAGAAACATCTCTCTAGGAATCTCTAGGTCCTCCAGAGCAACTCAAGTGCCAACATTCACTGGAAGTTGACCTCAGAATTGTGCTGGAGAATCTACAAATGCCTAAAGATGTGTTTTATTTTAGATATCTCTACATCCTCCAAAGTGACCTCTGGCAAGAGTTGGCTATAGAGTCATGCTGGAGGACCAAGAGATTCCTAGAGAGAACATATTAATCAACCCTGCAAATAATCAAATATGCAAATGTGGGTGGCTGACCGTATTTGTTTGGGAATCACAGTCAAAATTGTACTAGGATGAAGATATGTAATATATATCTTCCACTGCATTAACAATAGTTTAGAATGAAGATGAAGTATCTAAGAGCAAAACTATGCAACATAAGTCTTCTACGGCATTACTAGCTATGTCTTGCCACTGAACAGACAGAGAAACCTGTCAGCTGTTTCTCTCCTTTCTGCTTCTTCCTTGACATAATTACAGTTGCCACATTTACCTCCAAACTGGGAAAAGCTAACACAATAGCCTGAAGGCTATTGCCTAAGGCAGAAATTACACATATGTTCTTTTTCTCATCCCATGTCCCTGATTTCAGAACACTTTTGTTAGTTTACCCCACCTGGAAGGTGAAAAAGTTGCAAGAATAGCAAACAAGAGAATGGGTGGATGGCCTGACATTGGCAATGGACCTTTATGCTTATAGTTTTTTGTGGGGTTTTTTGGACTGTGAAGCCGTGTTCTAGAAAAATGTATTTCTGATTTTTGCCTGCATCTGTGGCTGGCATCTTCAGCCCCCAAACCCCACAAAAATTTCTGGATGCCAGCCACGAAAACCTTCAACCTTTACACTTGTTTGACGACTTTTGTGTGAAGAAGTAAAGGACATGGAGAAGTGACCACATTATTCACCTTATCTTTATATTATATCTTCTGATAATAGAAGCTATTTGTCAGGAAATTGTTCTGTACAAGACACCTCCAAAAAGAATAAGAAAAAGTATAGTCAGTTGGTCTCCAAGTATTTAAAATAATGGCATCTCATTGGACATTCTATTTTTTCCAAAGTTTTAGGCTATAAATAATTTGCAACATATTTTACTCCAAATATGTTGCAAAATAAGATTACCATATATTTTAGTCCAGTGATTTTTTTTCTCATAAATCATCATTCTATAACATCAGACATCTGGTTCCCTGAGAAATTCCTTACCTGCTTACTAAAGCAAGATAAAGGCCTGCCTTCTTGTTGTTGTTTTTGTGTGTCTTCAAGTCATTTCCAACTTGAACTTTTCTTGGTGTCTTACTTCATAGAAAGAGGCTGGGTAACAAACATACCCCCTCTCCCCCAAAAAACAGACAAAAAGTTATGGCTTTAAAGTACAGACTTTAAAAGAGCTATTACCAAAAGAGATTCAGCACTCTGAATACTGCATTTAAAGTTCAGTGGAATTCAGTGCCCAACTGACATGGACACTGGCTGCATCTACTAGAAAAAGGTATGGCAGCAACAACTTCACCTGCGAATTTGGAGAAAGTGTGGGTCAAAAAAAAATTTGGAGCCTGACAACTCTGTTAGAGAAAGATGCTCTTTGGTGTGCAAAGAAAGATGGAAGTATCTAAATTTGTGGAACTGGGAACATTGACCTCCCCCAGCCTGTATGGAGCCCTGGGAATTTGACCTGGAGAATCAGGAAATCTTTCAGAGCAGATTTTGTGGTGGTGGAGGTGTTGAGCTCCAGAAGGAAGGAGAAGAGATAGGTAAAGTGTGGCTGTGATAGTGAATTCCTCTTGCAAAATGTTGGCTTCTGCTCACAGTCTTCTTATAACAATCCCATCTCATTGTGACATAAGATGGGTCAAATGCCTGATAAAAATATCATCAGAAATTATCACACCTGTATTTCCTAAAGGTAAGATAATGTGTGGAGACAGAAAACCTGTTGCAGGGGCTACAAATGTTAAGCCTAAATGTCATAATCAAGATTATTCCGTGAGTGATGCCATGAGCTGTTATGTGATTCAGATAAGGTGCAAAACAACTCTTTTTTAAAAACTGGTATTTTAGCTGTATGCATGGAGGGGACAGGGAAAGAAAGAATTTGTCTCTCATAATCTATATTAGTTGTCATAAAATAATGGACGTTGCAAGCTACACCATATTAATAATATGGACATAAATAAATAATACTTGATCTCCAGTGTTGCATTATGCTTTCTATGTTCAAAATAAGCCTTGCTGTCAAAGTTTAAAATCCATTTTTGAAAATTACAGCCATGTTAATATGGAATATCAGTATACAAAGGGATCTTGTAGCACCTTTGAGATTAACTGATCAAAAAATGTAGTAACATAAACTTTTGTGGGAAGTAAACAAGCTTATGCTACAATTCCTTTTGGTCAGTTAGACTCAGAAGTGCTACACAATCCCGCTGCATATTGAAAATTAGTGTTGAAATTGTAGATACAACTGCACATGGACGAGGGAGGGCAGTTTTCCCCAGCTAAATTCAAAGGAGAAGAGAATTTAAAAATTACAGAAAGGGAAGGAAAAAGTGGAAAATAATGTTAAGTGTGCTTTCATTCCACTATCTCTTACCTGTGATTGGGCAGTTCTTTCATAACTGCATATTTTATGAAAACTTCTGAAAACTTCTGAGTACTGAAAACTTTTGATTTCTCTTCAGCTCCTTGCATTTACTGAAGACAAAGAGATTAATTAAAATAAAGAAAATAGAAATTAAGTATGAGGACTCCATTCTTCCATATACTAGCAAATCATTCTTCATAAAACTTCCAAATTGCTTCTATTAATATCCTATAAATTCTTTAGATGTCAAATATGAGGTAAGGCCCCACTGGCTTTCATTTATTTCATAGTGGCTCATGTTGTCTGGTGCTCAAGCCTTTTATCAGGATGGGACTTTTTTTGATAGGAAGAATGGAATAAATTCTACATATAACATTGAAGGGAAGGCAGTGTGGCTAGTATAAGAACAGCAATCATATGGGGCAAGGGGAAGCTAATTTTAAAATGTCTTTACATGTTTGTATTAAAATTAATAATAATAAATACAATTTATGAATGCAATTTACAGGAAATTTGAAATACAGTCGTACCTTCATTTTTGCAGACTTGAAGCCCACGACCCTCGCTTATCCACGAGGGATGAAGGGAGGGGCACAAATAGGGTGTGTGCCTGCTCACCCCAATGGACACGTGCCTCCATTCAAGCCAATAGGGCTTAAATATTTGCATTTTCCTTTTTTGCAGTTGGAGGGTGGATCTGAAATGGATCCTCACAAAAAAGGAAGGGTGACTGCACTCCAAAATCCAATTTTTTTCATGAGTTAGATAATGACACCTTTGCTTATTTTCCCCAATGAATAAGAGAAAGTTGAAAAGAACAGTACAAAATTCCTTCTGAATAAAGGCATTTCTTTCTGTAGATTTATTTGTTTCCTGACATGCTCAGTGAATATCTCTTTATCAAAGGGATTTATTTTCAGTGCTTAAACAACTGCTTGGACAAGATACTCAAGGAATATCTAAATGGGCCAAATAAAGTGGCCTCACCTAGTTTTCACAGAGAGCTGTCCAATGTATGGGACAATTGGGGCCAAGTCCCTTTTCATCACTTCAGAGTTTCAATCCAAAGAAAAACATGGGGATTTATCCTGAATCTGTGTGGAAAATCCAGATATTCATGCACGTGCATGTGGATCTATAGTGATGCTAGTGTTGGGATCAAGAGGATAAGTTCAGAAATACATACATTTATACATATTAGGTGTTGAGGGGGGGGGGAATCTAGAATGGCTGCTGTCATTGTTCTAAACAGTTTTTATCAGACTGAATATGTTTTGAAAGGGACAACTGTGTGGACAGTTCTCCCATACTCATCTCAGTGTGTATAGACAAGCCTATGGTCACTGTGGATTGTGATATCCTGGAAGGTAAGCTGAATTTTCCTGTCAGTGAAGATAATGCCATTAGTTTACCTAAGCAACTCTTCTTAGGAATATGAAAGTTTAGGTTTTTCTAAGCAATCTTTTAAATGAAGAACCAGATTTCATTAGATACAGGAGATTATCAGATTACCTTTGCTCCTGGCATAGATGTGGGATATATCTTGAAGAAGGCAGATCTTATTGCATTCACCCATTGCCAGACAAGAGGCTGCCTGTTTCTAACCTGGGCTTCTCTGAGCTTCTCTCGCATCTTTTCATGAACAAGATTTTCCCATTCTTGAATAGTTGCAGCAGAAGCCTGGGTTGCAAAAAGGCTACCTGCTGCAATAAGATCTGCCTTCTTAAAGATACATCCCACATCTATGCCAGGAGCAAATGCAATGTGACAATCTCCACAGTAATATGCTTAGAATATTTCATGAGCTGCATACCTTTAGACCTGTGGTTTCTCCAGAATATTCCTATGTTCCAAGGCATATTATGGACAGGTGGTGGTGGTAGTGGTGGTGTGTATGTATTCATGGCCTGATTGAGGAGGCTAATTTCTAAGATATTATTTAAGGAACTGGCCCTCTCATTAACTTTTTTTTTTTTTTTTGAATACGTGGCCCATACAGGTCAATTTATTGATGTATTAGCATTTTGTTACTGAGTTTTCACTATGTCATGATAAAATCATACTTTCCCCATCTATGGAAGTTTGTTTAGAATGCTATCATCATCATTTCTCTTCTGTTTTGTTTCTTCACCGCTTCTAGCCTTTAACTGTGTCCCAACAGGCCTAGCTGCTTTGTTGTTCCTGTTGTTGTTGTTTTTTACTCCTGACACTGATTCTATACTTATCATTTTTGGCCACATGTGGTTTGGCATTTCAGATGCCAAGTGTATTTCATAGTGCTCTAAATTTAAGATACAACAATAGCTTCTAACTTCTGAACATCCTAGTAACTGTTTGATCATATGCAGAAGTACTTTTTGATCTAAAGATTGAATGATACAGATTATAAAGTTAGATTATCTGAGGTTTGTTTGGTTTGTTGTTGTTTTTTTTTAATATTTTTAACATTATATCATAACATTGCAGTCCTTGGCACATATATTAGAGGCTAAATCCCATTGAATACAGTGTGATTTATTTCTGAGTAAACATGCCCAAGTTCCAATTCAATCTTTCTATATATGTTTCAAAGCTGGGGTCGAAATCATGCTGTCCTCTGGATGTGCTTGAACTAGGACTTATTCCTCATCACAGGCTCTGTTGGTTCTTGGGACATACAACAGCATTTTGAGGGCCTAGCATCACAAGATGTGTAAGACATAGGGCTCCTATTCCCTTCATGCTTGTGTAGAAGAGGGAATTTCAGCAGGTGTTGCTTGCATGACAAGCAGGTCCCACTGGAATTCCCACTTCTATACAACTGTTAGAGGTATACTACTACTACTGCTATTACTACTACTACTATTAAATTTGATTTCTTTTCTGCCTCTCCTCAAGGCTTGAGGCAGGGTACAGCATGTCAAAATACAAAGCACAATTAAAAACACATAAACTCATAGTTAAAATACAACACTTTACAATCATTAAAGTGCACTCATAAGAGTTCATATGCAGATGAATAGAAAAGTATAGCTGCCCTGTCTGTCATGTACAAGATTACTTCAGTTCAGAAATCCAAACTTTAGTAGTAAAGGCAAGAAAACTTTATTCAAAATCCAAAGATATTTCCAGCAGACTTAAGTTGTCAGGGCTAAGGCTTGAATGGTTACACAGTGTAATTAAAAGAACATAACAATTCAAACTTTTAGTGGGCCAACATACTCTTTGCCTGTAGAACTAAACACTTCCACATTACTTCATTCACAGAGTTGTTTCTCCTTCAAACCCTGTACCAGTCATTCTCATGGTACTGATCTTTAAACTCTCCATGCAATCTCTACTTGTGTCAGAAACCATGGGCAAGGGAATCCATGGGATATTCTTGCAAACAAGATAGTAAAATGTGGGATAGACAATAAAACTGTAAGGTGGATTAGTAACTGGTTGACTAACTGAACCCAAAGGGTGCTCAGCAATGGCTCCTCTTCATCCTGGAGAGAAGTGACCAGTGGGGTGCTACAGGGTTCTGTCCTGGGCCCAGTGCTCTTCAACATCTTTATCAATGATTTGGATGAAGGAATAGGGGGCATGCTTCTCAAATTTGCAGATGACACCAAATTAGAAGGAATAGCTAATACCCTAGAGCAGGGGTAGGCAACCTTTCCCCTTTAAGGGCCGAGGGACTTCAGCTCCCAGAATCCCAGGAGCTCTTGGCCAACATGGGACTTTTGGCCAACATGGCTGAGGCTTCTGGGAGCTGTTGTCTCTCAGCCCTTAAAGGGGAAAGGTTGCCTACCCCTGCCCTACAGGGCAGGATGAAAATTCAAAATGATCTCAATAGATTAGAAAGCTGGGCCAAAGATAACAAAATGAATTTCAATACAGAGAAATGTAAGGTGCTACACTTAGGGCAAAAAAATGAAATGCATAGATATAAAATGGGAGACACCTGGCTTAATGAGACTACGTGTGAAAGGGATCTAGGAGTCCTAGTGGACCACAAGTTGAACATGAGTCAACAGTGTGATGCCATAGCTAAAAAGGCCAATGCAATTTTAGGCTGCATTAGTACAAGTATAGTATCTAGATCAAGGGAACTAATACTGCCACTGTATTCTACTTTGGTCAGGCCCCATCTGGAATACTGTGTCCATTTCTGGGCACCATAATTCAAAAAGAATGTTGAAAAACTGGAGTGTGTCCAGAGGAGGGTGACTAAAATGGTGAAGGGTCTGGAAACCATGCCCTATGAGGAACGACTTAGTGAACTGGGAATGTTTAGCCTAGAGAAGAGATGGTTAAGATGGAATATGATTGTTGATTTGTGTGATGTAAATGTAGATGTAGCAGAGATCAGAAGACTGCTTCCTTTCATCAGCCATCCTGGAAATGCTAGTCTCTGCATTCTTCCAGCAGCTTTAGTTTCTCATGAAGACACAATAGTAAATCCAAAGTAAAGCTTTATTATTGCATAGTTAAAACAGAAAAGAACTATGTACAATCCATCTTACAGATGATAGAACCTATAGGATCACAACTTGTTGTTAAGTTGAAAAGCAAGGCAAGCTCTAACAAAGAGAATAAAGGAGCCCTTGGCCCAACCCATAACTCCTCCTCCTTGGTGGCAACCTACATGATAGGATGATCAGCTTTATCCCAGCCTCTAGACCAGCCCCTAGCTGTGTGTCACTCCCCATGTGACCTTGTTCCCATGCAAACCAGATGAGATCATATGTTTATCTTCTAGCATCCTGCTTCCCAGGCTCAACGTCCTTGTTATTCTATTCAGTGTGAAATTGTTTTGGTTTTAAACCACCTGCAGTCTGAGTCCTCTTTGTTTGCTTAGACACTTTTCTGAGAAGAGATTTTTCACGCATCTGTACATTTCCACTTTGACTGCATATCCCATCCATATTCCAACAATGATAGCCTTGTTTAAATATTTGAAGGGGTATCATATTGAGGAGGGCGCTAGCTTGTTTTCTGCTGCCCCAGAGAAC
>CM034701.1:154900633-154922335 GCA_020142125.1 Phrynosoma platyrhinos
GGGCAAATGGTAATCAGAGTGAAGGGGTTTGTAGTTTTATGACTCAATCCTTGCTGCAGCAATCCTGGGATGTAGGAGAAGAAAGGGTCTTGGAATTTACTTTGACTGGAATCAAAGGCTGGGCACCAACAGCCAGAAAGGGGAGCTGAATAGTTGGAGTTCTAATGTTATGGTATGGGAAGGGACCCTCAGTTTTGGCAAAAACACTCTACTGGTGATTTCTGTCCTGGTGTCCAGAATAAAAGTCTTTTGTTTTCTATCACACTAAGTTGTTTTTCTGGTTATTGGGATCTGAGTAAACTGGTTCTGACAATTCCCCAGCCTGTCACTCCAAGGACTGTGAGTGCTGATACCATCCTAAATCCATGACAGCATATCCCATCATTCAACATTATTATAAGCATACAGGATAAGAAAGGGTCTTGGAATTTACTTTAACCGGAATCAAAGGCTGGGCACCAACAGCCAGAAAGGGGAGCTGAACAGTTGGAGTTCTAATGTTATGGTATGGGAAGGGACCCTCAGTTTTGGCAAAAACACTCTACTGGTGTTTTCTGTCCTGGTGTCTGGAATAAAAGTCTTTTGTTTTCTATCACACTAAGTTGTTTTTCTGGTTATTGGGATCTGAGTAAACTGGTTCTGACAATTCCCCAGCCTGTCACTCCAAGGACTGTGAGTGCTGATACCATCCTAAATCCATGACAGCATATCCCATCATTCAACATTATTATAAGCATACACGTATAAGTTATGGCCGGAAATCTAATGTTGGCTTATTTTACCAGGCTAATCTAGGAAAGCCACATGATTCCCATGCTTGTTGTTAAGCCCCAAATTGTTAAGAAACATATTGTTGAAACTAATTTTCTATATTTCATTCTGAATATTATCACACTTATAGTTATGGGCTGTATCCAATGCTGGACTTCTGCTGGCAGAACAGTAGAATCAAGTGGTAATGGGAAGGAACCAGTATTTGTTTTGTTTTGTTTTATGTGGCCCCCAGAGCTGAAGGATTGAGGTGGTGCCATTTACACTGACACTGTACTATCAGTGTGATTGTGAAATTAAGTCCACATTGCTAAACAAATGAGAACAATCTTGTAAATCACTTCTATGGTTGAAGACACATGCAAAAAGAATGTGTGAATAACTGTTAATAGGTTCTCACTAATTAACATTTGAATAATTTTACCATAAGATCCTTGGAAATGATGAAGCAGGGAAAATAAAAGGTTTTGTCTCATATGTATGTGTGTACATTACTGAATGTCTCTTTGCTGAATTGTTTGTAGCTGCACAGTGTATCCATTGAAAAGATTGTAAATTGTGATATTAAAGGTTGATGACATTGAAACGGTGATGTCTGTCACATTCGATGATTACTGGATATCTGCTGATGTATAATTATGAAATGTAAGAATTGTATTTAGAATATATGTTTTAAATACTCATTGTGACAGAAGAATCTGTGTCCTGCACTGATCTTTGAAGAACTGCTTCCCCTCCCTTTTGAAATGCTATATTACAGTGGTTCTCAAATTATGAGTTACAACCCATGGGGAGGGGGTGCAGTAGTTGCTCAAGAGTCATTCTGTTATTGCTGGTTGCTCCTGGTAATTCTATCCCATCACATGACTGACAGACACCTCGTGCAAAAAATGAAGCTGACATGACTGGCCAACACATTCTGGCATGTGGCACACTTGCACTGGATGCTGGTGGAGGACTCTGATGTGATGACGGAGCTGGTGACCCACTTTGCAGGCAGATGTAACTGCAGTGATAGCTCACCATGCATCCACTTGCAAGTGCTGATGTACTGCCAGTATAAGCAACCCAGGTAATTCATGGCCACACAACAGTACAACTCCAGCTTGGCTTGGCTTCAAGTGCCCACAGCTGGAAATGCTTTTCTTTGCTGGTGACAACACCTACAGTCTTGGAACAATTTCAGGAGGTGAGGGCCCTGTGGCCATCTTTTGTGGGATAGGGCTCAGTTTCCCTTTCCATAGGACTCTTGACACATCAACGAGTGAGCCTACTGCAGAGCAAAAGCCACATGTGCCTGAAAAAGTGCTCTTTTAATAACCCAGGTGCAGTCATGTGGCCCCTCAGAAATAAATCCCACAAAGTCCAGTCAGCTTTGCCTCTAAGGAGATAGCAGGGCTTACTCTTTATTTTTGAGTCCATTGGGGCTTACTCTGAAAGAGTTGCAACCTTAGGCCCTATGCTGAATGTACACACATTGTACTCAAACATTCAGTCCTGCCTTCTGTGATGGCGTTTATAATCTAAGAACCCAGATAGAACTATGAGGATGCTGGAACATCCCTCCAAGACTAGACTGTGAGGGTCAATCCCTGTGCTGAAATGAGTGGGGTGCAATGTCCGCATGTAGATGTAAAAGATGTCATGGGGTTAAAAAAACAACAACTACTGCTGTATTATATATTGTTAAAGGGCTGAAGGAGAAAATTGTTTTCCAGAGCTTGCCTGAGCGCTTCATTTTTGTATGGTGGGGACAATATAAAATAGAAATGAGTATTAATTATGTGGTGCAAATCACCCAAACCTAAAGCTCACTTCCAGAATACTAAAAGCCAAAATGGTGAAGGATCTGGAAACCATGTCCTATGAGGAGAGACTTTGATCCAAAACACACCACAGAAATAATCCATTTTCAGACTGCTGTAACTGCCCTTGCTCAGTACTAGGGAATTCTGGGACCTGTAGTTTTGTGAAACATTTAGCCCTCTCTGTCAGAGAGCTCTGGTGCCACAATAAATTACAATTCCTAGGATTCCCTAGCATTGAGCTGGGGCAGTTAATTTGGTCTCAAACTGAATTATTTCTGCAGTGTGTTTTGGACTTTAGGGAGCTGAGTATGTTTAGCCTGGAGAAGAGAAGGTTAAGAAGTGATATGATATCTCTGTTTAAATATTGCAAAGGATGTCATATTGAAGATAGAAGCTCCAGAGAATAGGACCTGGAACAATGGATTCAAACTACAGGAAAAGAAATTCCACCTCAACATTAGGGAGAACTTTCTGACAGTAAGAGCTATTCAACTGGAATACACTGCTACAGAGGGTGGTAGAATTTTCTTCTTTGAAGGTTTTTAAACACAGGCCAGATAGCCATCTGTTGGGTTTTTTCCCCTTTAATTGTGTATTCTTGTATGGCAAGGGATTGGACTGGATGGCCCTTGAGGTCTCTTCCAACTCTACAATTCTATGATTCTATGAAAAGGGTCTCAGGCTGACTTAGGGCCTCTACAGACTGTGCTTTGCACCATCTTGGAAGCAGGGAAGGGGAGGGGAAGCCACACGCCAGGCACCCCAATCCCTCCCCGAGGACGTCATGATGGTGTGTGCCGTTATGCACAGTGCTTGCCGTCAAGATGTCATTCCAGCACAGTGTCCTGACATGCTGCACCGGACGGGGCACAGAAGAGCCATGCGGCGGCTCTTGATGCATCCCTTCTGCCAGCTCCGAAAAGACCGGCATTTTAGCACTCCTTTCAGGGCCAGCCGAAGGGAGGATCGGCCCCAATCCTCTGCTTCCCAGGGTGACCCATGGCTGTCCGTCTGCATCCCCCCTTAGTCCTCTTTCTGCAATTCAGTTCTCCCACCCTCTAGTCTCCTGGCTGACATCTTTAGGATTTCACAGCTGGCTTTCCCTGAAATGTAGACTGAATTGCTAGGGTCATACAATCTGACTGGCTTACAGGTCCCTCGGGAAATGCTTTCTTGAGTTTTCAATCTTCACTGGGAACTTTAGACAGTGACATCATTTACTCTAGTATTTTTAGGTTTTTTAACGTTCTGACAGTTTTTTTCTTCCAAATACTTTCCCCCCCCCAAATTTTACAAGAACATATTTTCCCATATTTATAATATCCCCTGAGTATGAAGAAATAACTAACATTTTTAGATGCATTACAAATCAGACCTGTTTTGATATTTTCCCACCTGTTCATTCCCTGACTGGCCCAGCTAGAGCAGGGCAAATGGAGAAATAAGTGTGTCTGCTAGACGTCAGTCACATTCCTTTTGTTTTTTTTTGCTCACTTCTATTTCTAGGAATATTGTTCTAGTTCTAGGAATAGTTCTAGGAAGTTCCTTGAATATTGCAGCCATTTATTTATTTATTTATTTATTTATTTACCTTCTAGCAAATGCTTGATTTTGTGCACTTATAATACAGACCACATTGGATAATGATTGATAGGTTGTTTCCTTGCTGCAATCTGGGCCAATATACATATCCCGAAAGGGGCGGCACAGAGCCGCCCCTGGGAGTGGCAGATTGGGGTCATGGCAATCGCATGCCATAGCTCTGATACTCCTTTTTGCCATTCCCAAAAGAGCGGCAAAATGCAGCTCCTTTTGGGGGTAGAAAAGGCTGCCTTTTAGCTGTAGTGGCAGCTTTTTTGTGCCCTTTTGGTGCAGTGTGTGCACACGCTGCCCCAAGAGGGTGTCCTGACGCCATGCATCATTTGAATGGGCCCTTTGTGCTGGTCTGCATCAGTCTTCTGTTACACTAACACTGGTCCATTCACCTCTGTAGTCACTGTTGTCTGTTAAACATCTTGCCAAAGATGCATTTCCCTGTTCTCTCTTTTAGAGGTGTCCATGGTCATTTCAATGGAAAACGTCCTTGGGCTTTAGGAGATGAGTGCATCGTGGAATTAATGGCTGATATTGTGGGTAAGGAAATAAAATTTCTGAAACATCTCTTTTTCCTCTCCAAAATGTTTTTCCCCATGTGTTTTGAAACTTGAAAAGAGTACAGTAACTTCAGATCATAGACCTTTTATCCAAAATATCCCTACTATTTTTTCCTTCTCTGATTGCTTCTTAGTAAGCATGAGATGGAATGTATTTAAAACTCTGAAAATTTAATACTGACAGTAATATATGAGTAAATATATATCTCAAAACTAATTGCAGTGTTGAGTTCTGGGATCGCCATAAAGTTTTTAGTTTAACACAACAAGCCAAACTAAACTTGGCACCTTTACAAATGTCTTTTAATGTCAAAGTGAATCAGTGATCAGTCCTTTTGATTTCAGAGGAATGAGTGCTTGTTATATTACAATTTTTGCAACTGTTATGGACAGAGCCAAATGTTTACAAAGAACTGATATTGCAGAGTTTGATTAAAATGAGGGCTGTTATTATCTGTCAAATTGTCTGTAGAATATGGAAGAAAAGAAGAGGACATAGATGTTGTGAACAATTGTGCCACTCCTTTTCATGTGAGATATTCAATACATGACACTAGTTACAAAATACACATACATACATACATACATACACTATCCTGTGTAAGTTTTGGGACTATAGATTAAGTATCCCTTACCAGAATTTCTGAAATCAGAAATATTCCAAAAACCCAAACTTTTTTCATGGGTGGCTGAGATAGTGACACTTTTGCTTTCTGGTGGTTCAGTGTACACAAAATTCATTTTGTGCACAATAATATTGAAAATATTGGTATATAAAATTATTTTCAGGCTATGTGTATAAGCTGTGTAAGAAACATAAAAGAATTTCATGTTTAGACTTGGGTCTCTTCTCCAAGATAACCCATTATCTACATATATGCAAATACAGGTATTCCAAAATCCTCAAAAATCCAAAATCCAAAACACTTCTGGTTCCAAGCATTTTGGATAAGGGAGATTCAACCTGTATATATTGCCAGGTATACATCACTGTAATATTAAAATGCAATAACCACAATAGAAACACAGGTGTATTTCAGTTAATGAAGTAGATGTCTCCTGGGCATTACTTCTTTAACAGAAGATTTGGAAGGAGAAGCAGAAATAGCATGGAGAGAATGGGAACAGGTCGCTACACCACAAAAAAAGAACAGTTCAATATATTTCAGCAAACCTAACTTGGTTGTTTCATTTCACACATGCATACTATTAGTTTTGATTTTTTTTAAAAAAAAAATGGCCAGGTAAGCATTGAAAGAATAAACAAAAACATTTTGAATCTTCTAGAAACCACTTGAAGGCTTCTTGCAAAATGGAACCAGGCATGACTTTTACCATCAATATCCCCACTCCTTATAATTTCCCTTTTGGTGACCAGACTTATAAATCTATACTTTTTTAACATGCCAGAAGTAGCTGATGAGGCAGGTTTATCTTCTTCCCCCTTTTTCTCTCTGTTTGCTGTTTGTGTATGCTCATTAAGGGATTCTGGAAACAGATGCTATTTACAGTAGGAAAAGCAGAAGCAGAATCCTGCTTTTTTCCAGCTCAAGTTTTATTTCATTGTTTATTGCAGACGTGCAGCTGCAACCCAACACTGAAACTCAATTTCTCGAGCCCTCCTTCACTTTCTTCCCAATGCTGATTCTGCTAAAAATATTCCAGATAGATAGAGGGTGACAAAGAAAAGGCAAGGGGCTTGAGGGTACATAGAAAGCCTTTGTAGAAAAAAAAAATTGCAGCTGGAGGCTTTCAAAAATGAGGTTTGCTATACTGACTTGGAGAAAGCATGCAGAGCAACTGAAATCTGTAAATCTAGAGTGTGTGTTTATGTGTGTGTGTTGTTTTTAAAAAGTTTATGTACAGTATGCGTATACATCTCAAATGTATACTTAGCTTCTCTATTTTATCAACCTAATTGTTTTTAGTGGACTTTCAGATCCAATTCTGGGCAAATGGTGAACTTGTGTCAAGGTTTTTGATACCACTGTATATCCCTTAAGTAGGTCAACACTGCTAAAATGGTGCATGGATTGAAGTATCATTTCTTTTTTTCTTTTTTTAAAGTTTCAAAACACATCTATTCTTTATCCATGGTATTTGTCAGATGAAAGTATGTGACCATTTAGAGAAGTGTATAATGTGGCTTCTCTGATGTTGCTTTGTTTCAGCTCTGCCAAATTAGAATACAAGCAGTACCATGATAATTGGGAATGTGCTTGGCAGGAAAGCTTATTTTTCTGCTGCTAAGTGAAAATTCATGGGGTTGCTGTACTGTATTAGAAGATTATCTACAATAGTGAGGAAAAGTGGTAGCTCTGGTGCCTCAAGAAACTACAAATCCCAGGATTCCATAGGAGGAAGCGACGGCAGTTAAAGTAGTGTTAAACTGCATTAATTCTGCAGTATGGTAGCAGCTTTCATCATTTTGAAAAAAATCCCTTTCTCTTGCTCTAGGTTTAGTGATCATCTGGCACCTTCTCTCATACAGTTAAAATTTATCATCTCTGAATATCTCCTGTCACTGTGTAACTGCTTCTGACTACTGTGTGATATTGTTGATATTTGCCTGTACTTATTTGTGTGGTTGCTGTAATATATGTTGGAGGAAACTACCTGGCCTTTAGTAGATGTTTTCAAGTATCAGACATCCCCACTTTTCTTGGATTGCTTGCTCAACATTTTATCTAGAGCCAAGGTAGCCAAACATGGACTTCAAGATATTGTTGGATGCCACCTTTCATCAAGCCTAGTGTGTGTAGCCAGTGGTGAAGATGCTGGAGGGCCAAAATTGCCTACCTTTGATTGAGAGTTGGAATTGTCCAGCTTTTATGGGAAGGGAAGGGAAGGGAAGGGAAGGGAAGGGAAGGGAAGGGAAGGGAAGGGAAGGGAAGGGAAGGGAAGAGCAGCATAGCAACAAACAAAGCAATTACTGGCTGTGAATGTAACATGAGAAAATTTAATGTAAAATCTGCTAGACAGCTAATAAATCTGCTTTACACTTTGCTCATTCCCTTGGTCAGAAAAATAAAATCTAGTTATTTTTAGATCTGGGACCTAGATATGTGGCTAAACAGAACACAATTTCTCAAGCAAAGAAGAGGAGTAAAATAAAATTTGTTAAGTTTTTATTTCACTCTATCTCTTCTCTTTACAGCAACCATATATTATCAGTGCTTTTCAAATTTAAAAATACATACAGGAGTTAGAATTAAAAGGGACATAGTTATTTCTCTCTCTCTCTCTCTCTCTCACACACACACACACATACACACACACACACATATAAATACACACAATTTCAGTTTAGCACTACTCTCCACCAATTATCCTTTGCAAAAGTTTAATATATCCAGCACTGGTTTTCTATGTGCAGAAGGCTATTTGTATGCACTTGACTGAGGTGTCATGTTTTGATCTCTCTATAAAAGAAACTATGAATAAAGATCCTCACATCACTAACCTGTTTTCCTGCACTTTGGACAGTATTTCATAGCTGTCTTACACACCAGAGGCTATTAACTCTCCTGTTATCATGCTATCATGACCTTTCTCCCCACTTGTACAGATAATTTTCTCCCCCTCTATGACTGTACAACTGAGTTGCAAAGTGTGACTTGGCAGTGGGCTTCTAAATCTTAGCAGGATTTATTGTGGCAAAATTCACTTTATTGATTTTGCAGCATGTTAATGAGCTCTCTTTTTTCATAATGGGAACAAATTACCTTTTGAAGAATTCCAAATTGTGGTCCCATTATGATGACAATCTCAACAGGGTAATGACTACATCTTTTGCCTTCAGGTAAAAAGAGAAAATTCAAAGAGGACAAATACAAGATAAAACACTCTTAAAATACTCTCTGTTCAGTGTAATATTAAAGATGAATATGCATTCTCTCCAATGATGTGCAGGGAAAGAAAGTCATTCTGTTTCTTTGGCAGGCTTAATGTGAAAAAATAAACAAAAAAATAGGTTGTATTGTTTTTGATGCTTCACATTTTATAGAGGAGCTGGAACTGCCAGAGCTGGTTCTGCAAAACAAAAAGTGGGTGTTGTCTTCATAGATTTCTTCAGAAATAGAATAAAGGCAGTAAATGTCTTTTCTTTTTGGCCATTTAAAAGTTTATGGCTCTGTTACACCTTGCTTATTAAACAAGAGCACATTTCCTTGTTAAATGAAAGCTTCAATAGTAAAGACATTGTGAAATGCAAAGTCAAGGTCACCACAGACCCAGACTCTTTCCAGACTCCCACTACCACCCAGTTTCTAAATTGAACAGCATCGAAATAGATTCCTCCTTCTACTCTGTTTCATTAATATACTGCAATCTTGATAGTATCATCTTCTGGTGGACCTCTGATGTTCATCTTGTACCACTGTGTTCAGTCTGCTACTGAGGAGGGAATAAATACCAAACTGATTTGCAGTGACTGAACAATGAGGGTTATTTGAGGTAGAAAAGCTTAGAGATTATTTTAATAATAATTTTTAATAATGGTATCCCACCATTTTCCACTTCATTCTGTTGCCCCCACACATTTCCTAGAAAGGGCTTGGCTTCTGTTGCAGTCGCAGCCTGTCTAGCACAATCATCTTCCCCAAAGGCATAGGGAGAGCAGTGGTAGAAGCATTGTACCTCCTGCTTTTTTCCACCACAAAGAAGATTTATCAAGTAGGACATAATTCGGGTTTATGCTGTCTAAGATTTGAACAACTGAGTAATGAGACCAGGGGAGCAAACTTCATTTTGTCTACTGGATCCTTGTCTTTGAATATTGTAATAGATTAATTGGATCAAAGAAGCGTCATTTCCAAAAGGCAATGCAGGCTATAAAGGATTTTTTTTCCTTTTTCCAAAAGCAAAGATAAGGTTTGTTTTGTGGGCACCAAAATCCAATAAAGTAAAGCTTTTAATAAATATATCATTTGCAAGAGACCAAGACTTACATGACAAATGTGGTGTCATATTCAATATAGGATACTGGCATGCATCTAAAGGTGAACTTTAAATTAACCATTTATTTTTATTCTGTGCCTAGAGCTGTAAATAAAAGAAAAGTAGTTCTATTTATACTCTGGGTCGGTGTATGAAATGGTCAGGATCTAGGCCTTCTGTTTAACTAATTCACTAGGTTCATGAAATTGTTGGGAGTCATCAGATTCATAGGCTGAACTCTACAGACTTTCATGGTCTCTGATGGAATGGGAATAGGCAGATAACTGTTGTCACCATATACAAGTTCCCATACTTATTTGCAAAACTAGTTCTCTTGGCAATAAATCCTTTCAGCATGATTTGGGGAATATTTAGCTCAAAAGGTACAAGGGGAACCAGTTGCTGCTGCAATCCTGACTCTGGTATTCTGGAGAAAATGTTGTTGTCTGTCTAGGAAAGTTAGCTCAGAGACTAACATGTTAACTGAAATGCACAAGAGAAAAAGAAGTCTGAATAACATATTGCCCACATAAGGAACTTGGGAAGCAGAAAAGGCAAGACACCACTTCCCCAGAAAGGAGTTTTATTGACAAAATACAACAAAATGGCAAGTTAGTGTTGAAAGCTGTCCAAAAGACAAGAGGGAGAGAGACAGGGAGGGTGAGAAGTGATGTTTCCAAATAGGTTGCATGTTGGTTATTTCAGCTTTTGTGAAAGACAAAGGAGGGGGAATTGAAGTGAGAGCTGAAAAGCTGATAATTGAAAAAGTTGTACCTTTCTTTCCTTATGTTCTTTCTAAAGCACAGTGAGGGAGAGCAAAGATCCCCATATTCTTAAAACTAAACCAAAGAGAGGTGAACAAAAGAGACTTTCTTCAGCCTGGACAAACCCACTAGAACTGGGATTGCAGGGGAAGGTGAGATGTCACATGAAATGACACTAGGACATGCAACTGGCAGAAGAAAGGCCACAGCTTTATTGAATACAACTGACAGGTACAGTTGGCCCAAATGCATAGGCCTGGATCTGTCAACAACCAACCCGCCTGTTATTTCATGAACAAAATGGCCAGGTCACAACCGGGTTTCAGGATGACAGAAGGGGTAACCAACTGGTTGCATGTTCACATGATTGTCCCTTTGTCACCAGGGGATGCTGTTAAGGAGCTGCCCCTGCAATTGCAACATTGCACTGCTCCCAACACGCTGGAGTCCTCTTGAGACTTCCAATCCTGTGCTCTGCCATACAGGAAACCATGCTCACCAGATCCACTACCCATGCTACCACCCCTAGAAATTGTGACACCACTCAAAAATCCACAAACCAAACAGAGGAAGGGAGGATAGGGAGAGCAAAGCTGGAATGGCACTGGCCATGGGAGCCATGTGGCCTTAAATAGGCCAGGCAACCAATTGGGGCTGGTCCCACCAATCATGGAGGCCGCTGCTGAGCCAAGAGGTGGGGCCTCTGGCTCCAAAGGCTGCTGGGACTTGTAGTCCCTTGCAGCTGCCAGACATCACACACACACACCAACCCAGGCCCACAAAATTGCTCCCAGAACATTCTGGGAGCAAGCCTCTCCGGGCTGGGCCAAGAGAGCCCCTGGAACCCAATGGTTCCTCTCCCTGGCAACCAGGACATCCCAGTAAGTCAAGCGTTTCATTTGCAGAGGAAGTGAGACATCGCATGAAATGACAACAGAATCAACTTGATTCTGGTAGAAAGAAGGCCAGAACTTTGTTGAATACAGCTGACAGGTAGGGTTGGCCTGAATGCATGGGCCTGGATCTGTCATCAACCAACCCACCTGAACCAAATGGCCAGGTCACAGCCAGGCTTCAGGATGACAAAAGGGGTAACCAACTGGTCGCATGTTCGCATCATTGCCCCTTTGTCATTGGGGGATCTTATTAAGGAGTTGCCCACTCAATGGCAACACCTCACCATTCCCAGCACCTCCAGGTCCCCTTGGGACTCCCGATCCTGTGCTCTGCCATACAGGAAACCATGCCCACCAGATCCACGGCCCATGCTACCACTACAAAAGGCCAGGCCCCTAACCAAAAAATGGGGGTGGGCAGCCTTCTCCCAACTCCCTGAAAGCTGCCCCCCCATCCTTATTGGATTGGATGTACATAGTCAGCAAATGCCCTGGATTTCCACCTGCCTATCTTCTTTATAGAACTGACAGGCATTCTGCATCCCACCACAGTGGTAGAGGCCCCTATCCAAAACAACTGTCCACCAAAGTCTTGTGCTGCAGCCTGGCCCATTGTAAAGTCATACGGAGCACCAACACAAATTGAAACCTAGTTACCAGAGTCCCACAATCATGAACCAATAGCAGGCTATGGAGTGAGAATGGAATTCCAGGTATCTGCATAAAGTCTGCACAGGACACAGGCAGCAGCTGCAGAGCCTCCTCAGCACAATGGTGGGCCACTTTCCCAACTGGTCACACTTGGACCTGTGAAGAACTGAGAATGTTCTTGTGTTCCCATTGGGTGGGCCAGCACGGGACACACCAGTGACCCTGGAAGAAAACCCAAAACCCAAACTCCCAGCTGGAGTGGATCTGAAGACCTTGTCCTAGGTCCCAAGGGTGTTGCCACAGGGACACGCCATTGAATCCCCTGAGGAATTCCTCCCGCAACCTGAGGTTTTCCTTGATGCTCCTGATGAGGTGGATGCAGTGGTGTGCCACCCTCACCCATACTGTCACCCTGGCAAGCTGAGTGCAGAAGGCTCTGCCTGGAGCCACCACCCTGCACACGAAATTGAGGTGTCCCAGGAGGACCTGAATCTCCCTGACTGTGGCCTTATGGGCTAAAAGGGTGGTCTGTATTATGGAGAGGAGGAAGCAGAGCTTCTCATCTGGTGAGCAAGAGACACTGGCCACTGAATCCAGCTGGATACCCAAATATGTGAGGGAGATGGGGCTCTCTATCTTCTCAGCCACTAGTAGGACTCTCAGTTCAGCTTCCAGTGCTGCGAGTTTGGCACATCCCTCTCCCCCAGCCTCATTGATGAAAAGGAAATAATTGAGGTAATGTGTCACCAAGTGGAACATGGCACACCCTTTCACTTCCCACTCGTAAAAGGAACTGAAGGTTTCAAATGCCACGCAGCTGATGGAGCAACCCATGGACATGGCCTCCTCAAAATACCATTTCCCTCAGATTTGAAACTCAATAGGCAGAAGTCCTTGGGATGGACAGATAGTAGTCAGAGTGCTGATTGGATGTCACACATAGCTAGGAGGCCCCCACCACATGCCTGAACAAGCCAAATGGCATGGTGGAAGGGGTATAGTGCACTGAGCAAAGCTCCAGGGGGGTGGCATTATTGACAGATGACCCAGTATGAAAGGTGGTGTATGAGACAAAATTCACCTAGCGCTTTCTTGGGCACCACGCCTAGGGGGGAGACCCACATGTTGGGCAAGGTGAAGATTGGAGAAACATTATCATAGTGATTTAAAATAAAGGTAATTTTAGTCTACATGTAACAGACAGCAGGAAAGTAGACCAGCAGGCTATGCCTGTATGGAGGGGGTGAGGATTTTTTTATAATGGTTGAGAAGAGAAAAGGCAAGTTGTGGAGAAGATGCAATGAGGAAGAAGCAATAGGACTTCAGGCACAGTTGACACAAGCAGCAGGTGATGTAGCAAAATTGTCTTTACATTATGCCACATCAAACTGCA
Organism: Phrynosoma platyrhinos; assembly: GCA_020142125.1. Lineage (NCBI taxonomy): Eukaryota > Metazoa > Chordata > Lepidosauria > Squamata > Phrynosomatidae > Phrynosoma > Phrynosoma platyrhinos. The sequence goes on from CM034701.1 coordinate 154,914,008, forward strand.
GGTGAGGCATTGCATGACTAAAACTTTTGTATGTGTGTGTGTGTGTGTCTAAGCACAGAGAGAACTAGATGCTCTGGATAATAATTCAATTCTATCTTTCTCCACAAAATGAAATTTTACCATCCACTTTCCTATGTGAAAGCATTCAGCTGTGAAAAATAGATTTTTCTGGATGTTGTAGAGAAGTTTCAGTGACAACCCAAGGTAAAAGAAAAATAATCAGTAAACCAAAAACTTGGCTTGGAAGTTAGGCCTGGAAATTCATAAAGAAATTTGCCCTAAACCTATAGCTAGGATGGATGAAACTAATGCAGTTGAAGTTTCACCTTGTTTAATAAATTAGCAAGGTGGTCAAGAGTTTTTAATCCTTAATTTTATTTTTCCTGTGATCCTGTATAAAGTGGCCTCACACTGCTCACAGTAGCAGCCATGTCACCATCACCCAACAGCAGTGCTTCCTAGAATGAAGGGAAGTTATGGGAGATCATTGTGTCATTGATAGCCATTCCAGGAAGTGTGCTACTAAGAAAGAAGCACTCAAATAGTGTATGTGTGTGTGTTCAATTACAGAGATAAATTAAACAAGGAAAAAGTACATGCTGGCCAGGATTTTTGCCCATTATTTTTTTTTTTCATGAAGGCTTATTTTCCCAGCTTCTCTCCCTCTCAATGACTAGAAAAGCAGCCACTAAGGATTAGAAGAAATTTAGAAAAAATGAAGCTTCCACCCAGTAAGCAGATCACCCTTCCCTGTGTGATTGACTACAGTCCATTCCATCTTTCTCGGCATTGGTAGCCTTTAAAATGACTCAAAGTTCAGGATCAAGGATTTGACGGCCTCTCCTAGCTGGTCTGAAACCAGCTGCATTCTGTATTGGCTATCAAAATAGTCTTTGCCAAAGCCTTTTCCATTATCTACCCCATCCTTCTTTGGTGTGATGGTTTGTACCAGAAAGCCACAGTTACCCATTCCTACTGCATGGATTCCACATCTCTTTCTTCAGAGTAGTGTAGTTACTGTAGAATATCACTTTTTCTCAGTATTTAATCCACAACGATTTGTCACTCAGAAATTAGCTACTTAAGTATGTCCACTACTGTTTTGTGGAAGATGATTGTGAAAACAATCTCATGCCAATTCTTGTTGTGTCACTAGTAATAAACAATATAACTTCCCAATAGCTACCATTTTTATGTTTGCACCATTTTGTAGACATATTTTTCATCTTCAGTTTTTATTATTACTTTGGAGACTGAAGATTTCCATCTGCTCTTATGACTCCGATATAGTAGCAGTTATCCTAAGGCTTTTTAAAAAAAAAGAAAGAAAGAAAGAAAGAGAGAGAGAGAGAAGTGTTGAATTTTATATAATTATTTTAAGAATACATAGCTTTAGAGGAAGGCAGTTCATTTTTTTAAAAGCTCATTTTTTTTTAAAAAAAAAAAAGTGTGAACACTTGATAGCAAGAATATTTTTCATGCACCCAGTTAGTGACACATGGACAGGATATTAAGATGTTTCACTTGAGTCCAGTCTTGTGATATTATTCCACATGCAGTTGAGACACATTATTGTCTCAACCAGAAAAGTGAATTACATGGAAATTATGACATTTGGTCAGCAAAATATATATAATGATTGAATTTTTCTGTTGTTTTAATTGTCCTCAAAACATCTTTGATGCATGGCAACCCTGTGGATGAGATATCTCCAAGACCCCCTGTCCTCAACCTCCCTGCTCAGATCCTTCAGGCCCAGGCCTGAGGCCTATCTGATGAAGTCTAACCATCTGGATGTGATTTTACTTTATTTCTACTTTATTCCACCTTTCTTAGCATCATGGCCTTTTCTAATGACTCATTTTCCCTTATGATGTGGCTGATGACTGCCTCTGTTTAGTCACCCTGGCTTCCAAGGATAGTTTGGGCTTCATCTGTTCTAGGACCCATTTGTTTTTCTTTTGGTCTAAAGATCCCCCCCCCCCCCAGTGTTCTTCTATTTGGAACGTGAATTCACTCCTTTTTCATGCCAGCCATATTTATTAATAAGAGTTAGAGGGAACCTTGTCAGTGCTTTTGTTGATGTTATGTGGCTTCAAGTTGATTCTGACTTATGACAACCCTGTCACAATCATTTCTTGGCAAGATTTCTTCAGAGGAGTTTTGCCATGGCTTTTCTCTGAGTCTAAGAGAATTGTGACTTGCCCAGGGTCACCCAGTGGGTATTGTTAGTGTGCTTTAAAAAAACCCAATTATGACAACCATTACATTTTATTCATTTTATTGTTCTTTATGGTCTCTGTGCCTCACACAATAGGGTTTTGTGCCTGCTCAGAGACTCCCTTCAGAAATCTGAGTAGATTGGCAGGAGCCCCACCTCGTCCCATGTACTGAGCATGCCCAATCCCACCAATCTAGCTCCTCCTTCAATTCTCTTATGTCTACCGCAAGAGAAATTGCCTTTGGATTGCTCTCTAGCTAGAGTTCCTCTCATGTACCATAGAGTTAGTTTTTTCCTCTATTTTTATTGTGATTTTGTCATTTTGTCTTTTTCTTGTGTGAGCATTGCCCTTACAGAGCTTGGAAATGAGTTTTTGGGGTTTTTTTGGTGGGTTTTTCACCCAACTGGGTGCCTTGCTTCTAGGCCTCTTATGGCCTCCTGGCCTCCTACTCTTTGTTCAAGCTCTGTGTTTTTTGGAATACAAAGGTGCCCCTCACCAGTGGACATTCTAAATGCCTTTTCTGTTTGGGTGAGGGCCACCTTACTGAGCGCTGTTCTATTTGCTGCTCTTTTACCAATGTGACTCTCTGCAGCAGGACCCAATGCTTAAATTTTTTTTTAGTATATAAACAGATTTATTTATTGGAGAATTGCATATTATTAAACATATCATATACATGTACGATTTAAATATGTTTTTGTTTTTGTTACATCAATGTAAAAGGAAGAAAACACTCAAATTTGTCATCCTACATCATAGTTGTTTAAACAAATAAAAATCTGTATTCATGAATATCAATAAATCAAATTTAGAAAGAAAAAAAATTCCCTCATATTATATTGTCAATCATTTTTCCTGATATCCGACTGAAATGCAAAAAACTTTCTGTTTTTTTCCATTTTAAATTATAATGATGCTCTTGTTTGCCCTTGACTAGCATGGTCAATCTATCCATTTGCATTAAGTCTCTTATTTTCCGTTCCCATTCCTCAAACATTTGCGTATTATTTCTTTTCCAGTACTTAGATAAGATCAAAACATGCACCAGTAATCATATACAAGATTACACCTATTTCTTCTTTTTTAAATAGCCCTCTCAAATTTGTAGTTATATTTAATATGTATAATTTAGAGTCCATTTTTATCCTGATTTTGAATATTTCTGTTATTGTATTATGTATAGCATTCCAAAAAGTACTTACGACATTACATGTCCACCACATGTGATAGAGTTTTGCTTCTTTTTGTTGACATTTCCAGCACCTACCAATTTCTTCTTTATTTTGTTTGGCTAATAATGCCAATTTCCGCAGATATAGGTGCCATCTATACATTACTTTGTAAAAGTTCTCAAGCAAGTCGGCAATTTTTGTAAATTTTACATTATTTTTCCATGTTTTTTCCCAGGTTTCTAAATCAATATTTTCATTTATATCTTGCATCCATTTAATTGTACATTCTTTGACACATTCCTCTTTTAATTCTATCTCTAATAAGCATTTATATAGTCGTGTTTATCATATGTTTGTCCCCTTTTTCAAATATTTTTTCTAGTTCTTTTTTCCTTGTTTCAATAACAAATGTTTGCATATCTTTATAGTATCTTGTTTTTATCTGCATATAAGTGTACCAATGGTGTTCTAACCCTGCCTTTTGCAATTCCTTATACGTTCTTAAATTTATATTTTTCCAGAGCTTTTCATTAGATCTTTATATGTGATATATTCACTTTTATGAAAAGTTTCTATATTAAAGGCTTCCATAGGTGAAGTCCAACATAGAATTTTAGAGTAAAAAATTTGCTTATATTTGTTCCATATTTTAAATAAGGCATATCTAATTATGTGTTTATTAAACTCCTTTACCACCTTTTTATCACTATAACATGAATACCAATGCCAACCTTTTTCTAGGTCGGCACCTTCTAGTGTTAATGTTTTTTTATCTTGTAAGGTTACCCAATCTTTAATCCATGTTAACGCTACCACATTGGAATAGATTTGCAGATTTGGGAGTCCTAGACCCCTTCTTATTTTTTCATCCTGTAAAATTCTCATTTTTATTCTGGGTTTTTCCCCCTGCCAAATAAATTCTCTCAAATCATTTTTCCAAGCTTTAAACTGAGATTTTGGGATGTGTATTGGAATGGTTTGAAACAGGAATAGAACTTTAGGGAGCACGTAAGATTGTATAACTGCTATTCAGCCTAATAGCGAGAGATGTATCTTCTTCCAACTATTTAGCTTTTCTTTTATTTGATTTGATATTTGAAGGTAGTTATTCATTAAGAGATTTGAGTTTTGATTGCTCAAGGTAATACCCAAATATTTTATTTTATTTATTATTTTAAGATTGGTTTGGGTTTTAGCTCTTTCTCATCTATTGCATTGAAGTTTTTAGTTAAAATACTGCTTTTCTTTTTGTTAATCTTTATGCCTATCATCTCACTGGTTTCTTCTAAGACATCCCATAATTTCTTGATACTCTTTTTTGGGTCATCTAATATTATGGTCACGATGTCCCCAAAAGCTTTAACTTTGTATTGTTGTTTTCCTATTGTTAAACTCGTTATTTGATTGTCCTAATTTTTTGGAGGACATTTTCTAATATCATTATAAACAGCAAAGGAGAAAGCAGACAGCCCTGTCTTGTCCCTTTGTTTATTTTACATTTTTCTGATTTTTCCCCATTAATATCTATCCACGCCTCTTGTTGATTGTAAATTTCTTCTATCTTGTCATTCTATTTCCAATATTGGATTGTCTTATAGTTTCTTTCATATAAAACCAATTAACATTATCAAATGCTTTCTCGTAATCGAGAAAGATGATGCTCAATTTCTTGTTTTTATGGTATTCATAGTATTCGATGATATCTACTAAAGTTCTCACATTATTTTTAATGTCTCCCAGATACAAAACCCGATTGATCTTCATTTATCCATTTTGATATAATTTTTTTTATTCTTTCCGATAATACTATTGAAAAGATTTTATAATCAGTGTTTGGTAATGATATAGGTCTATAATTCTCAATATGACTTACGTCTTTCTCAGCTTTTGGGACCAAGGCTTAAATTTTTTTTGTTGTGAACACTCCCTTTCTGTTGCTGAGAAGTCAAACTGATCCTTTGGCTTTGGTGCCCATTTCGAAACTTCCCTAAGCTCTCCAGAAAATCAGCTCCAGCCTCATCTTCTATCTCAACACTGACTTCTCAACCTTGAAGGTCTTAACATCAATAGCACCTTCCTTAATGCCGAGGCCTGCGATGCCAAGCACTTTAGAGCCAGTCTTCTCTATGTCTGAGGATATTGCTTAGTCATCTTCTGGCCACTCTCCTTCAGGAGGTTCCTTCTGCCTCCCAGGAGAAGCAACTTCACAAGGCCAAGAACAGATCTGACATATCTGCTGACTGTGGTGCCAGAAAGGCCTAGTGGAAAAACAAATCTAAGGCTTCTATTCTGACCACAACTGAGGAGGCCTCTTCAACCTCAATGGCTGCTCTGGCCTCCACGCTGATCTTGACTGCAGCAAGTGCCTTTGAATCTACTATAGCCTTCCTACTCCTGACATCGTCACCAAAGCCAGCATCTCAGCCCCCCATCTTGGTCACCTTTACAGACTCAACTTTAAGAGTTTTGACCTCAGCACCGCTGAGTACCACAGTGCCATTGGCTTCAATACTCACTCCATCTCCACCTGGCCGTGCAAAGGGCCCCAACCCTCCCAAACCTAGCAACCAATGGCGTGGTGCGGCGAAGGTAGGCGGGACCATCTGGGCCCACAAAAAGGCCCCCACTGAGCCTTACCTCCTTGGTGGCGCAGTGCGGGAGAGAGAACTGCTCCATCTGGCCCTGAAAAGGGCCCCAACACTCCCAAATCCGGCAACCGGTGGCTTCGAGGGCAGACCCCGGTGGGGCAGATGTAGGCCTCCCTTCTCGGCCTGCAACTCCATCAGCGGCACCAGCGGTGGAGGGACCCAGGCCCGCTGGCTTAGAGACTCCTTCCCCTGCCTTTCTCCATCTGTGGTGGGGGCGGAGCGGAGCCTTCTCGGCCTGCAACTCCACCAGTGGCACCAGCAGTGGAGGGACCCAGGCCCGCTGGACAGAGACTCCTCTCCGGCCCTTTAATACCGTGGTAGTGAGGGAGGTGAATCCTTAGTGCTACTACCACCTGGAGCCGGGAAATGTGGAGGGGGCGGCAATTGGAGTGGTACAGGGGAATGGGAGGTATGGCAGGAACAGGGGAAACATATGTTACAAAAGAAGGTGAGATCGCTGTCTAATAGCTATCCCACCTTCAGTTCCTTCTGTTTCCTGGGATGGTTTGGAGAGCAGACCAACCATTCCACAGAACCTCTCTCTGCTCCTTTGCAATGCCAGGTCGATGAAGAATAAAACCCATATCATCCAGGATCTTCTCCTGGATGAGGATGCTGACCTGGCTTGCTTTACAGAGACCTGGCTGGGGGAGGATATCATGGCTATATGGGCGCAAGCCCTCCCAGCTGGGTACTCTGTCAGTGAGCAGGTGAGGGGAAGTGGGTGGGGGGTGGTGGAGTGGCTCTGGTTTATAAGAACACCTTGACCTTGACCAGGATACCTGTCTGATACACGACCCACATCGAGTGCATGTACCTTAGCCTGAAGGCCAGGGATAGTTTAGGGATTCTGCTAGTCTACCAGCCACCCCATTGTCTAGCAGACTCCCTGACCGAGCTGACACAACTGGTCTCTGAGCTGTTGTTGGAGACTCCCAGGCTTTTAGTTCTGGGGGACTTTAACATCCTGCTGGAGACCAGTGTAACAGGCGCGGCTCGGGATTTCATGGATACCATGCCAAACATGGGCCTATCCCAGTTGGTCAATGGGCCCACGCATTGTGTAGGTCATACACTTGATGCAGTGTTCTGTACGGAACAGGCATATCCGTGGGTGGAGGTGGTAAGCACCTCTGCATTGTCATGGACAGATCATTTCCTGGTCAAGACGAAACTCAGAGCCAATATCTGCCCCCCCCCGGGGGTGGTGGACCTATTCAAATGGTCCGCCCTCGAAGGCTAATGGAGCCCATTGGATTCCAGAAAGCCTTGGAGGGTTTAATGGTTGGGAATGCCAGTGATCCTGTCGAAGCCCTGGTTAATACATGGAACATTGATCTTACCAGGGCTATAGACACAATCGCTCCCAAGCATCCTTGCCACTTCGCTTCAAATCATAAGCTTTGGTGCACTTCTGAGCTTAGGAAAATGAAGCTATTAGGACAACGACTAGAGTGCACGTGGCGGAAAACTCGACTCTGATCTGACAGAACTCGCCATAGGAACTTTCGTTGGTCCTATCGGGAGGCAATACATGCAGCGAAGAGAGGCTTCGCCTCTGCACGTATTGCATCTGCAGAGTCCCATCCAGCAGAACTGTTCAAGGTGGTGAGGGAGATGACGCAGGTTCCCCCTGCACCAAATTCCTTGCTTAACCTGATGACGGTCTGCTGTGACGCGTTTAACAATTTCTTTGAAGATAAAATCTCTCAGATCAGAGCTGACTTAGACGACACTATTGGCACAGAGTCTATAGGCGAGGTGTCCACCGACTCTGCCGATGTAGCTATTCTGGATCAGTGGCAATCTGTGAGTACCAAGGACGTGGACAAGCTGCTTGGTAAGGTGAGGAAGACAACTTGCCCTCTTGACCCTTGCCCATCATGGCTGGCCGTGCAGGGGGGGATGCATTGCTGAGATTCCTCATGGATATCATCAATGCGTCCTTCAGGGAAGGACATGTTCCATCATGTTTAAAGGAAGCGGTGGTTAGACCGCTTCTGAAAAAGCCTTCCCTGGACCCCCTGGATATGAAGAACTACAGGCCTGTGTCACTGCTGCCATTTTTGAGCAAGGTGATCGAGAGGGCAGTTGCTCTTCAGCTCCAGGCAGTCTTGGATGAAACCGATTATCTAGACCCATTTCAAACCGGCTTTAGGACAGGCTTTGGGGTTGAGACTGCCATGGTTGCCTGGACCGACCATCTGTGTGTGAGCATCGACAGGGGTAGTGTGACCTTGGTGGTGCTCCTAGACCTCTCAGCGGCTTTTGATACAATAGATCACG
>CM034701.1:154922435-154937183 GCA_020142125.1 Phrynosoma platyrhinos
AACGAGGCTGGTGACTACCTCCCAGAGGGCCTTTTCTGTTGTCCCCCCAAACTATGGAACGGCCTGCCAGGGGAGATCCACCAATTGACATCACTTGACAGCTTTAAAAAAGCTGTCAAGACGGATCTCTTCCGGCAGGCCTTCCCGGAATAACTACCGGCTTAGGCCCCAGAATGCTCTGGAGATGTTCCCTCCCCTCTTATGACCAGTCCTTTTTGAGAGTTGAGATTTTATACTCTGATGCTAGCGCCTTCTTCTCTATGTTATATTATTGTTTTTTGATGTTTTATATAGAGGTACATATCCTCTTTTTATATGTTGTTTTTAAAAGTTTGGATTTAATAACTTTTTAAGGGGTGGGAGGGGGGGTAATAGTTCTTAAGTGTTGTATTATGATTTTATTATGTAAGCCACCCCGATTGACCTCAGAGGGGCGGGATATCAAATAAAAAGTATTATTATTATTATTATTATTATTATTATTATTATTATTATTATTATCTCTACTGCTGATAGTTTCTCCGCTACCACCAGTACTTGCTTCGGTGCCATCACAGATATTTGCCTCACTGGCTAGGGCTTACAGGCTTTCACTCTCGCCTTCTATCCCTCGACACTGTGAAATATGTCTGGCTTGATCTCACAGCTCTCTGACACCATCACAAGACTGGATTGAATTGTCAGTGGCATCTTTGAGGCACTACTATTGAGACACACCTTATACCTCAGTGTCATATATTGATTGATATCAAGCCAAAGAATATTGGAGGTAACGTCCATCCTCATATGGATCCTACTCTCCATCTTACAGGGATTGTTCCCACCATAAGGAGGTATTGCTTTCGCTCTTGATCTCCACACGATTTTCATCGATCCTGGATTGAGTTGAGACTTGACTATGACACCACCAGGGTACCTTCACCTTTGCCTCACAGTACTGCTATGGTGTCTCACCTGCCAGCATCTGCAGTTCAACATTCGATGTCAGTAGCTCAGATTCCGCTGTCAACATCAGTCCTGCCACCTATTCCTGCTGTGATTCCTATTGTATCCTCAATGTCAATGCCTCAAGCTTTGCCTGCTCCTACCACCACACAGGCTCCTCAGCTGACTACTCCCACCATGCCTCAACAGTCTACTGAAAAGTTGGCTTACAACACAGAATTGTCACCAGTTTCGTCTTCTCATCTTATTGCATCACTTCAGGAGGAGGTTAGGGACACCACACCTCAGTCCCCAAATGAAGATGTTCAGCTGTTCTCTGATGTTGTTCAGAAAATGGCTTGGGCAAGAGGGCTGCAGGTCAAGGTTGCTCCTAAGCTGGCTAGAGATCCTGTATTTCAGATTGTTGATACCACTGAAGTTTCACCAGCTGTCCAACCCTTCTGGCCTCATTGTCAGAGGTCACGAACCTTTCCTGGCCAAAACCTTCCTCTGTGCCACCTGCTTCAAAGAGACTCGAAGATCTGTACAAGGTGCAACCTGACACAGCACATTATCTGTTTACCCATCCTGCTCCGAACTCCTTGGTAGTTGAGTCTACCTCTAAATCTTCTGGCAAAGTACATTCTGCCCCAGTTGACAAGGAAGGTATATATCTTGACATTTTTGGGTGATGTTTCTACTCCTCAGCTGTCCCTTTCTGCCATGCTTGCATGGGTGCCTACCAGAAGTTTCTGTGGGAGAAGATGTCTGCTTTCATCCCCTTCTTGCCAGAAGAACAAAAGTAGCTGCTGTTGACTTCTACACTGAAGTTCTCTCTTTGGTCAACCAGCAAATCCACTCAGCAGGGCACTCAGTGGATTTCACAGTGAAAATGATTTTGGATGCAGTAGCACTCTGTCATTAGGCTTGGGTCAGATCTACTGATCTCACCGAGGCGGCAAAAAAGCATACTGAGGATCTACCCTTTGAAAGTGATGACCTTTTTACAGCCAAAACTGACATCTCTGGACACATTGGCCAAAGCCCATCTCACATGCAAGAGGCTGGGTGTCATGCACCAAAAACAACAATATTGCCCATACAAACAGCAGTGACACACCCAGCCTGCCTCTTACAACTACTCCAAATCTCAATCTGTTGGCTCTATCCAATACAGGAGCTCTTCTCAACAAACATCACAGAGGCCTGATAAACAGTGTTACAGCAACAACAACAGCAGCCCTCCAAAAAGTCCTAATCCTCTAAACCTCACTTAGACAGATCTAAGGCGATGACACCATCACTTCAACCATTCTCTCCAAATCCTTCCTCACTGCTTCATTTCTCCAAACTTTTTCAAACTTTGCCATTTCCATGACAACTGGTGGCAAATCACCACAGATACCTGGGTACTCACCATCATACACCTGAGATATGCCATAGAGTTTGCAACTACTCCACCTCTCAGCATCTTTCACTCTAATCCATCGTCCTCTCCCCTTCAAGAGGAGATCTCCTCCCTTCTCGACAAAGTCGTCATTCAATGTATTCCTTACAGGTGCAGGATGGACAGCTAATTATCCAGGTACTTCCCTGTACCAAAGAAGGATGGGGGGGCTTCACCCTGTCCTTGATCTCAGAGGCATCAACAGTTACATCTTACCATGCAAGTTCAAGATAGTAACTTTCCAATCCATCCTCCCCTTTCTCCACCTAAGGAATTAGTTCATATCTATTGACCTGAAAGATGCCTACTTCCACGTCACCATTCGGCCCCAACATTGTAAATTTATTTGCTTCACTGTGGGTGAAGACCTCCACAGGGCCCAGTGCTATTCAACATCTTTATCAATGACTTGGATGACAGTATTGGGGGCATAGTTATCAAATTTGCAGACAACACCAAATTAGGAGGAGTAGCTAATACCCCAGAAGACAGGATCAAAATTCAAAATGACTTGAATAGACTAAAAAGCTGGGCCAAAGCTAACAAAATGAAATTCAACATGGAGAAATGTAAGGTACTGCACTTAGGGTGGAAAAACGAAAAGCATAGATATACGATGGGGGACACCTGGCTGAATGAGACTATGTGTGAAAAGGATCTAGGAGTCCAGGTAGACCACGAGTTGAACATGAGTCAACAGTGTGATGCAGCAGCTAAAAAGGCCAATGCAATTTTAGGCTGCATCAATAGAAGTATAGTGTCTAAATCAAGAGAAGCAATAGTGCCTCTCTATTCTGCTTTGCTCAGGCCTCACCTGGAATACTATGTCCAGTTCTGGGCACCACAATTCAAAAAGAATGTGGAGAAACTGGAGCGTGTTCAAAGGAGGGCAACTAAAATGGTGAAGGGTCTGGAAACCAAGCCCTATGAGGAACAACTTAGGGAACTGGGGATGTTTAGCCTGGAGAAGAGAAGGTTAAGAGGTGTTATGATAGCTTTGATTAAATATTTGAAGGGATGTCATATCAAGGAAGGAACAAGCTTGTTTTCTGCTGCTCCAGAGACTAGGACCCAGAACAATGGGTGCAAGCTCCAGGAAAAGAGATTCCACCTTAACATTAGGAGGAACTTCCTGACAGTAAGGGCTGTTCGACAGTGGAACACAGTGGAACACACTCCCTCGGAGAGTGGTGGAGTCTCCTTCCTTGGAGGTCTTTAAGCAGAGGCTGGATGGCCATCTGTTGGGCGTACTTTAATTAGGTGTTCCTGTATGGCAAGGGTTGGACTAGATGGCCCTTGTAGTCTCTTCCAACTCTATAATTCTATGATTCTATGATTCTATGATTCAATATACCATCCTGCCCTTTGGCCTCTCCACCACTCCCCAAGTGTTCATGAAGTGCATGGCAGTGGTCATCTCTCACCGACATGTCCAAGACTGGTGGTGTCATCCTTCCTCACACTGCTGTTCCGAGACATCCACACCACTCTCTCTCTCCTCACCAACTTGGGCCTCACTGTGAATCCCTCCAAGTCCATCTTGGAACCAGTCAGAGTGATAGAGTATATTGACACACCTCTGGAGTCTGTTATGGCTTCAGCCTATCTGCTCACCAGAAGGGCAGAAGCACTTTGGGCCCACCTTCATTCTGTTCTCTGCATGGACCATCCTACAGGGAGAAACATTCAACATCTTCTAGGCCTCATGGCCTCAACCACAGTCATGACCTACTTAGCACATCTGAGATTCCATTCACTACAAGAATGGTTTCTTTCTGTCTTCGACCACCTCAACGACAGACAATACAAGAGGCTGACACTCCCTCAACATGTTCATACATCCCCCGGATCATCTTCAGGGGAATGTCCTTTAAACCTCTAGAACCTTTTAGAATGGACACCACGGATGCATCCATGATGGGCTAGGGAACCCATTACAAGGACCTCTGCATACAAGGTCACTGGTCCCCTGCAGAAATGGAGATGCACATCAATGCCCTGGAGCACTTGGCTGTCATAAAGGCATTTTGAGATTTCAATCATAGAGTTATCCAAGTTGTAACAAAGAATACCACCACGGTCTGTTATATCAATAAACAGGGTGCCACGCATTCCTCTGTGCTTCTTCATCTTGCTCAACAGCAGTGGACATGGTGTCATCATCGCTTTATTCACTCAGTGGAAGTTCATATGGCTGGCAAGGACAATGCTCCAGCAGACTCTTTCAGCTGGCAGAAGGTTCTTCAGCATGAGTGGACCTTGTCACAGGATGCCTTTTATCTCTAACTTCTCAGTGGGCACACCTTGCCTGGATCTCTTTGCCACTCCAGAGAATGCACAGTGTCCAATGTTCTGCACAAGATAAGGTTGAGGGACAGGCTACCTAGGAGATACCTTCCTTTTGAATTGGAGCCATTACTTCCTCTATCTCTTTCCTCCACTCCAGTTGGTAGTGAGAGTTGTGGCCAAGATGACCGAGGACAGATCCAATGCCATTCTAGTGGCTCCTTACTGGCTGAGTAAGCCTTGGTTTGCCCCTCTCCTCCATCTGTCCAAGGGCAATACTTCAAGCTCCCAAACTGGTCAGACCTCCTCTCCCACTCCAATGGCACAGTCCTTCACACAGTCCTTCACAACCCCCACATGACAGCTTGGAGGATCTGACCTTGACCACTTCAGAACTTTGTGAGTTTTCTCTGCCTCCAGGAAGAACTCTACCAAGCACTTCTGTGCCTTTGCCGAGGTGCCTTCTTCAACTGTTCAACTTTCTATAGCCTTGAACTTCCTTCTCCATCTGTGTCATCAGAGACTGGCCTTTTCATCTCTCAAGGTTCTACTTGTCAGCCCCCTGGTTCACCATCCACCAAGCTCTTCACCTCACGTAATCTCTACCCTCCAGTTCCTCCATTGTTTCTCTCCTGGTCAATCTTGCTGGTGCTTACACACCTTACCAGGCTGCCCTTTGAACCTCTGGGCTTGGCTTCTCTGAGGCTGCTTAAATTCAAAGTGGTGTTTCTTGTGGTATCGCTTTTGCCAGGAGATTCTCTGAGCTGACTGCTTTGCACTTGTATGAGCCCTTTCTTGTCTTTCATGGGGAGAAGGTGGTCCTTAGACTGGACATTTCCTTTCTCCCCAAGGTTGTATCCTATTCCACCTCTCTCAAGACATTGTGCTGCCCACTTTTTATCCAGATCCTTCCACACCTCTGGAAAAGACCATGCATACTCTAGATGTTTGCCATGTCTTGGTTTTATGTTCAACTTTCTGCTGAGTTCTGGTTGACCAACAAGTTGTCTCTTTGTTATGGTGGACCCAAAAAAGGCCGCCCTGTTTCTTCTCAAAGGTTTTCAAAATGGATTGCCCAGACTATCCTGCTGGTTTATAAGCTTGCCAAACACATTCCTCCTGTTGGTGTGCAACCACACTCAAGCAGGGCTGTTTCCTCATCTGCTGCCTTCCTCAGAGGTGTCCGTCTGCCTGATGTCTGCAAGGCGGTTACATGGTCTCAACCTTCCACATTTGTCCGGCTTGATTCCAGTTTTCATCAGGATGCCAGCTTTGGCCATGCCATTCTCTCTTCTATTCTGCAGTGACCTTCCTAACTGCCACAGGTAAGCTTTTTTAGTCACCCTGTTGTGTGAGGCACAGAGACCATGAAAAAGAAGAACAGGTTGCTTACCTGTAACTGTGGTTCTTTGGGTGGTCATCTGTGCCCTCATACAAACCTGCCCTACATCCCCTCAGTCAGGTCCCTGCTCCTTTCTTGTGGTGGACTTGAACTGAAGGAGGAGCTAGATTGGTGAGATTGGGCATGCTCAGTACTTGGGAGGGGGGGCTCCTGCCAATCTGCTCAGCTTTCCAGCTTTCTGAAATGAGTCTCTGTGTAGGAACAAAACCCTATTGTGTGAGGTCACAGATGACCACTCAAAGAACCACAGTTACAGGTAAGCCAGCTGTTCTTACCTACCACAAAACCCATTATCCATAGCTGAAGGCAAAAATATTATTCCATTTTTAGCTTCTGACCAGTTATTTTCAAACCATTATTATATCTGTTGTAATGGAAACATGAGTAATTGTTAGATAAAACCTCATTATTTTTATTAAGGACACATTTTAGTTTGACACAACAATGACTAGTTTTAAAATAGATTATTGCTTCTAACACTGTTTAGGTCTTTATATGGGACAGTTAATAACAAAAGTACACTGTTGCTGAATTTGGCAAAGGTGTTAATGATAATAATGGAGCAACATGTGGTTTTAAAGAGTGAAATGTTGCTACTTCATTATCTGCTTTATTTGCCACAACAGACTGGTAAAACTAATTATTTTTTCCTTTTTTTTAATGTTCATGGTGACTAACCAAACAACAATCCATGTGTCATGGATTGTTGTATTTCAGGGAGGCATTGACTGCAAGCCAAAGTCATCTGGGTTTGCACATCACTGAAACAGAACTTGTACAGAACATAATGAAAAGGGAAACATCTGTGTTATTGCTTTTCAGGAGCTCATAAAGATGAGATAGCACTAATGAATGGGTTGACAGTTAATCTACATCTCCTAATGGTAAGTTATAAGAATATAAGAGTTTCCTTAATAGTTCAGATATGGTATATTCAGAATTCTATTTCTATCAGATTTTAATATCTTGAGATGTGCCAGAAGGTGTCATTTCTCCCCACACACCTGATATTGAGAACTCTACTGCCTCTAAACATGCAGTTTACATTTTAGGTCTCATAGTTGTTCAAAGAGATACCATCCATGAATTTAGGGCCTTTATAGACTGTCAGAAATAAGGCAGCTTGAGGCCACTTTAACTGTCCTGGCTCAGTGCTAAGTAATCATGGGAACTGTAGTTTATTGTGGCACCAGAGCTCTCTGACAAAGAAGTCTCAATGTCCCAGTAAAAACTGCAATTCCCATGAT
This sequence comes from Phrynosoma platyrhinos, assembly GCA_020142125.1. NCBI lineage: Eukaryota > Metazoa > Chordata > Lepidosauria > Squamata > Phrynosomatidae > Phrynosoma > Phrynosoma platyrhinos. The sequence goes on from CM034701.1 coordinate 154,929,742, forward strand.
TCCCTAGCACTGAGTTAGGGCAGTTAAAGTGGTCTCAAGCTCATTTTTTTCTGGCAGTCTATAAAGGCCCTTAGATACCATCCATGAACTCTTTTTAAAGACTTCTACAGTCAGCCCTCCATTTCTTCTTTATCCATGGATTTAACCATCCACAGCTTAAAATATTTTAAAAATACACAAATTCCAAAAAGGAAACCTTGATTTTGCTATTTTATATAAGAGACACCTTTTCACTATGCCACTGTATTTAATGGCACTTGAGCACCCACAGATTTTGGTATCCTTGTGGGGTCCTGGAACCAAACCTCAGCAGATACCAAGGACCCACTTTATTAAGTTTTTGACCATCATGATATTTTGATTTTTAAAAAATAATAATCCTAAAAGCTTATTACAGATTACTTCCTTTTATATTCCTGAACCTGTGAGAAAATAAGAGCACAATAAGTAGTCATATTAGTGATTGGGTGATTTTTTTTTCTCCCAGTATGCTGGTTATAATTTAATTATTCAAGATATGGCTTGCCAGAAATAAAATCATAGAATCATAGAAATTGAAAAAATCCCAAGTGCCATCCAGTTCAACTCTTTGCTATTCAGGAAAAAAATAATTAATGGAAAATGTGTGTGGGATGTGAAGATCAATGATTTCATCTTAATTTTTCCTATAAGTATTTTGATAAATCATTTCACTTCAGAATAATAATTCACCTTATTCTACATATCAAAAGCAGAAATGTAAGATTTAGACATCATGTACACAAACTCTTTAAAGACTGGTATTACATGTCAGATGCTGAAAAGTAAACTTTAAGGTCATTCTTTAGAAGAAGCACATACACAGCTATTACTTGCTTCTTAGGTTTCCATGTGCATTGTCACAACAACATTTTGTTTGCTACTCTGACATTTCCCCACAAGTCATTACAGTTCATAGACACTTGTTTGCACAAAGAGTATGAAACCATTTCCTTCAAATTTCCAAAAATAAAGGGGGTCATGAACTTATTCTTCTAAAATATATAAAGTCAAACCAACCAGTGTGTCCATCTTGATGAATGCCAATTATGATGCCTTTCCACGCAGACACTTTTTACAACAAAACATTATAGTGACACAGCTAACAGCAAAATCAAAAAGAGGCAGCATTTGGGACTTTTTTTGATAGCTGTGTTTTCACCAGGTACACTAATAACTAGAACTCAAAAAGAAGTGGGGGAGAAGTTGGATAGAAGTGGGCAGGGTGGGCACATAAATCATGATCTATGAAATGTTTGCATTGTCTCTTAGGGGGGAAGCACACCAGGACATCAGGGACGCCCTGGGACAGAGCGCCGCTGGACCTCAGCCTCCGCGCCGCGGCGCTCCGGCGGCGTCCCTGAAAGGAGCGCAAAAATAGCGCTCCTTTCAGAAATCAGGGAAATTGCACCCTAAATGCATAGGGCGCATTTTCCCTGACTTTTCCACCGCAGCGCGTGCGGTCGCTGCGGCGGGAGGTTGCCCTGGGAGCGCCGGCCGTGCGGAGGACCAGCAGCTCAGAGGGCAACCTCGGGAGGAGGAAGGGGCGCCACTTGTGTGGCTGCCCCTCCTCTTCCCTGCCTCGAAGACGACTGTATTAGTCATCTGCCGAGGCCCTACTGAAGATGTTGAAAGCCCAATTGTGTGGTATTTGATTGACATCTCTCAGTGTGAATTATTATATATTTTCAATGGGTTAATAAAAGTTTCACTTTAGATAACATCAATCCACTATTTTATTTTTACAGTTATCATTCTTTAAACCTACCTCTGATCGCTACAAAATCCTCCTGGAAGCCAAAGCTTTTCCCTCTGACCATGTAAGGAATTAATATTGCATCATATTTGTGTTTTAAATTATTGTGTGTTTTAACAGCATCCCAGCAGGCTGATTATTCATTAGCTATAAAAATATATAAACTTAAACATAAAAAAGAAATCTGATCATGTACTTCTGGATTTGGCATGTTTTACTGATTGTGCCTTTATTCTTTTTGTTCAAATAAAAACCTTGCTGAAGGAAAGACTGAATGGGCACATTGATTGATTAGTCCTTTTAAAGACACTGAGCAAGCTGTTGGGCTAAATCAACAACAGGTTGTAAATGTTTTATTAATTCTTGTTGCTGTTTTACTTTATGAAACCAAATCAATACAAAACTCACAACATTAACAGCTTCATATCCCCTGACAGATAGGGAAATGCTTGTCGATGGTGCTTTAGATTACTAATTCAAATATCATTTATGTGCTATAAAATGAGACAACAGTCCATGCATCATGGATTGTGGCAAATTAATCTTCACATTTGTGACTCACTGCTACTTTATCAAACTCAGTAAACACTTAGAAATTGATGAAAAATTTGATCACTGAGGCACTATAAAAATCCCTCCAGATGAGACTGGGAAGGGGAAATTCGATTTTTTTTTCCTCCCAATCACTTTATATGCTTCCTTCTAGGAATATTGTCACATTTTCTTAGCACTCAAACAGCAGTATGTTTGAAGGTGCTGGAAAATGTGATTCTCTAATGAAAGGGCCAATCAGTTTGGAATGCTGTGTGGAACATAATTGCATAAATGTCACAAGCATCAGTGACATGACTGATGATGTAGTGTGGTCCATACAATACATAGGGGTATTGCAATATTGTAAATGGTGCTCAGTCTACCAAGAGGAAAGCCATGGAGATGCTTAAACTATTGAGCTTATTGCACAGTTAATTATATCGCCTTACCTGATCTGGTTTAAATTTTAAATCGTGTTGCATCTGGAGCCTATCACAAAGATTTAGCCACTGCAACCACCACCCAGGTCCATCCCAGGTCCATCCCCGCTTCCAGGGCAGCTCCAGCAGTCATTTTCTCAAGCTGGAAAACTCCCAGCTTCAAAAAAAGCCACATTGAGTGGCCCTGGGAGTGAGGATGGACCTGGGATGGACCCGGGCGGTGATTTTGGTGGCTAAATAGGCTCTGGATGCAGCCCAATTTAAAATTTAAACCAGATCAGGTAATGTGATTTAATTAACAGTGTGATAAGTTTCTATATCTATATCTATATTCTATAGCTAGATATGAAAACAATGGAAACATGTGGTCAAAGATTGCATGAAGCTTACTGATGTACATGTCATTCTCTTTCTCAGGGGTGTAGCATAGTGATTTCTCTATTCCACATGTTGTTCACATCCACCTCTCAGTCAAAAGCATTTGCCAGTTTTAGACTTTTCTGAAGTCTTTTCCACTACAGCTGCACTTAACAGCTGCAATAAAACTGACTTGCTTTCTGCCTCGAGATTAGTTATTTTTCTTCTTATTTGTTTCTGTACAGGCAGAGTATTCCCCTTCTGTTGTGCAAGAACATACCTCATCCACATTTTAAAAGGGAGATGGTAATATACCTATCCCCCATCTCTTATTTCGATTAAATATCGCAAAACAGTTCTGAAAAATAATTTAAAGACACTTGAGCAAAATTTAATATATGTGTGTATTAATAATAATAATAATAATAATAATAATAATAATAATAATTTATTTATATACCGCCCAGTGGTGAACTAATCTAGGCAGTTTACAGAGCTAAAAATACATAACTTAATAACAACTCCCCCCCTTAAAAATCGATTAAATTAGATGTCAGTTAAAAGCAGTAATTATATCAAACGATAACAAACAATTAGCTAAACCCAGCATAAAAATAATTTTATTATTATTATTATTATTATTATTATTAGTGGGAGTTGATCAGTGATTTTGATATAATTCACTACCTTTTTTTTTTTTTTTTTTTTTTTTTTGGCTGTCAAGCTGAAAGTTCATGATTGCTTTTCTTATCACTATACATAGTATCTACTGGTGGATTTGTGCTAGTGGAAAAGACTTTGAATTTGGATGTGATGTGAAATGCAGCAGAGCTCAGGAACCAGCTTCCTTCATCGGCCTCTCCCATGCTACTTACATGAAGACACATTTTGTAGATCTAAAGTAAAGCTTTATTGTTCCATAAAGAAAGCAAGAAAAAAAAATACAGTCCATCTTGCTGATGGTAAAACACTATAGGATCACATCTTGCCAATGTTATTGTAGAAATACAGCAACAGAAAAAATTACAGATCCATGTTTACAGATCCAGGTTTGGTGTGCTAGTTGAGTTGCTGACAAATGAACACATTGTATGTATATATAAACAAGGAGAACAAAGAAAACTCTTGGCCCTTCCCATACTCTACCTTCTGGGTGTTAACCTTATGATGATTGGATGATGAGTTTTAACCCAGCCTCTACTGTATGTCATCCCCCCATGTGACTTCCTTCTCATGAGCTCATATGTTTATGTGTCATCTATCTGTTCCTAAGCTCAAATGTGTTTTTGTTATTCTGTCCTGTGAGCACATGTTTTGACTCCAAACCACCTGCTTAGCTGAGTCCTCTTTGTTTTCAGTAGACACTGTTCCCATAGGAAATTTTCACACGCACATCTCTACATTTCTACTTTGACTGTATATCCCATCCATATTCCAACAGTATCTACTGGTGGATTTGTGCTAGTGGAAAAGACTTCCATTCATATATGGTGGGGAACCTAACTATCACACTGCATGCTCTGCTACCCCCTTTCCTGGAGCATTACAAAAAATGGCATTGTATGAAGGTGGGTGAGTGAGTGATAAATGGTTATCCTTGTGTGACCAAAAGTGATATACTATTGCAGGGCCTGGAAACCTATCACCCTCCAAATGATGGATACAAGTTCATCATCCCTAGATAATCTGGGAACTAGAGCAACCAGAACAGACCAACATCTGGAGGGATGAAGGTTCCCAAACCCTGTAGTAGACCAAAGTCACCACTGGTTTCAATCCTATATTTTCTGTATCAGTTTTTCATAATCCCCCCCCCACATAGTTCCACTTGATAAACTAGTTAATTATACCATACCTTAGCACTATAATTAACCAAAGCTTTCTTCTTAGACTATTAATAATATATGGTTGCAAATAACATATCAACAATTCTCCTTCCATAGAAATGCATTCAGTAGACCAGGTCATGTGCTTGTATGTCTGAAAAAAATAGGTTGAGTGTAATTTGGCTGATGGAAACAATCTTTTTTACCCTTCCTATTCATGGAGGTCCTTCAGTGTCCTGAAATCCTTCCACTTTCATGTGAAGGAAACAGTGATATGGCAAGTGAGGAAGAAAGTTTATCTCTGAAAACTGGGCAGAGACATCTTCATCGTCACTGAGCAGATCCTTTATCTCCTGGAGTAAGCTGGAATGTTTGCCCTGAATAGGTGTGCTTCCTCCAGCCCAATTGCATGTGCCCAATTTGGATGCAAACCAATGCTTTTAATGAATGTTTGTACATTAAAAAGTAGATAAAGGATGAAATGAATTAGGTAGTACATGTGTAGCACTGAGACATTGAATAATATGCATCTTGCTGTGTACATATTCCAACACAGACATAATGTTTCTTCACAGAAAATCATACAATCTTACAAAATGTGTGCTGCAATTGCTTCTATATAATTAAATTCTAATATATGTTGCCAGCTACTTGCTCAAGTTTTAGAGAACTTTACAGGTAAATGCATGGAAGCTCGCTGTATAATTTGTGCCAAGCCGCTGAAGGAGTTCTAAAGGATCAGTTTCAGACCTGAAGTCTGAACATTAAATCCCTGAACTATATGTTCCACACCAACTATCTGGTTTCACAAAGGTGGAAGAAGCTCTTCTACCCTGATATGACTTCAGAGTTTATTGCATTAAAAAATAAACCATCTTACCCCTGACATTTTGAATTCTATTATGGGATGCAGTCGGGTATTATCACATGCAAAATGCCACCAATGCTGCTGCCTGGCTGCATCCTGCCTAAAACCTGGCTAAAATCCCTGCTCAACTGGCTAATTTGCAAAGTCCCAACTTTGCAAATTGTCCAGCTAAGTGCAGATTTTAGCCAGATCTTAGGCAGGATGCAGCTGGGCAGCAGCAGCATTGGCATTTTGCATGAGATAATACCCAGCATGTATCCTGTAACAGAATTCAAAATGGCAGGTATAAGATAGTTTATTTTTAAAGCACTAAACTCCTTAGATACCAGCAGTATCAAGGAAAAGCATAAATAATAACTCATTAGACTACCCCAGATAAATCTCTAATGGTGAGACATCATGATCTGTTTGGACTTTACTTAGTGGGAGCTTTTGTCTTACCTGACTTATGCTTTACAAAGTCAAACTCTTTTTTTCTCTGGGTGCTGCTTACTCTTAGCAGCTTACCAGTCTCTCATGAAGAGGCCTTAGGCATCATCTACTGCATAAACCTTTTATCTGAAAATGTTAGACAGTGAACTTAGTGGAACACCATGTCCTTTCCTTAATGCCAGACAGGGAACTTTGAAAGCTCATGGTCCTTTCAATACTTTGTAAGAAAAGAAAATGAAACTGTGACCACTTTGCAGAGATTTTCAAAGAAATAGCCATGTTAGTCTGTTTTCAATCCTAAATTAAAAGAAGGGAGAGGCAAAGGAAGGAGTGCTGAAGCACCTTGCAGAGGACTTAGCCATGTATATCCTTCCCATTCCATTCTATCATTAGCTTTGTGGTCAAGATGGAACTTAGAGCCAACATCTGCCCCACCGAGGGTGGTGGACCTATTAGAATGGTCCACCCTCGAAGGCTAATGGATCCTATTGGATTCCAGAGAGCCTTTAAGGTTTTAATGGTAGGAAATGCCAGTGACCCTGTCAATGCCCTGGTTGATACCTGGAACATCAATCTTACCAGGGCTATCGACACGATCGCTCCCAAGCGTCCTTGCCATCCCTCTTCAAACCGTACTCTTGAGCTGAGGAGTATGAAGCGGGTTGGTCAACAACTAGAGCACAGGTGGAAGAAGACTCGACTCTTGTCTGACAGAACTCGCCATAGGAACTTTCTTTGCTCCTATTGGGAGGCAATACTTGCAGCGAAGAAAGCTTTCTCCGCTGCACGTATTGCGTCTGCAGAGTCTCATCCAGCAGAGCTGTTCAAGGTGGTAAGGGAGATGACGCAGGTACCTCCTGCACCAAATCCCTTGCTTAACCCGACAACGGCCTGCTGTGATGCATTTAACAACTTCTTTGCAGATAAAATCTCTCAGATAAGAGCCGACTTAGATGATACCATTGAATCAGAGTCTATAGGTGAGGTGTCCAGCGACTCCGTCGATGTAGTTATCCTGGATCAGTTTCAATCTGTGAGTACCGAGGATCTGGACAAGCTGCTTGTTAAGGTGAGGAAGACAACCTGCCCTCTCGACCCTTGCCCATCATGGCTGGCCGTGCAGGGAGGGATGCATTGAGGGGATTCCTTACGGATATCATCAGTGCATTCTTCAGGGAAGGACATGTTCCATCTTGTCTAAAGGAAGCGGC
>CM034701.1:154950784-154967439 GCA_020142125.1 Phrynosoma platyrhinos
AGACGCAACAGAAGGCCCCCTCCCAACTCGTCGGGGGGGTGTCTTTCTGTGGTCTTCAGCTTATTTTCAGAGCATATCTAATGAGGCCCAAGGATGCCTTAATCTGTTTGTTTGTTTTAGAACATTTCACTACAAATTGTAGTATTTTTATCTTCTCTCTCTCTCTCTCTGTATGTGTATATGTGTGCACATGTAGGAAGAAATAGCTCTATATTTGATCACAACTTAAATCTTTTTAAGGTGGGAAGGAGTCAACACTGGAAAGTAATATGTTTTTAATTTTGCCTAATTGTAGATGCTTGCATTGGGAAGGCAAATTGCTTTCTCTATACATGATAATTGAAATACCCTTAAATATGAAGATTTACAAGAACAATGTGTACACAAAGGTGCCCTCCATGTGTTCAGTGTAGCCTACTCCTATGTAGGTGTGCATAGGGCATATTGCACACAGCCTTTATTATTTCTAGGAGGGCTCAATGATAATTACTGATTTAATAGCTCTTAGTTCCTGATCATCTAGTACACTTCTGATTGCTAACTCCTGAGGAGCCACAACTACATAGGAATCTTGGTAGTCCAATTCCACCAGATAATTTCAGCTAGTATTGGGGGGGGGGGTGTTGAATTTCCCCCATTTTGTGGTCCATGCCTATATTAAAACCAATGTATGGTCAGAAGCCCAAACATTTTTCCATGGCAGTCCAGTCACGAGTCAAGCAGCCAGGCTTCTGCAAATTGTTCATCCCTTTGTTCACCTTCTCAGGGTGCCTAAGGAGCTAGAGATGTACATCATGATGTGGTTCATCCTCACAACAAAATGCAAACCAGCCAACCAACCAACCAACCTCCTTGTCACTGTCTGGCAAAAGAACTTTGACTATTTCAAAGGCTTCCTTTTATGCACTCAATAAAAAACCATATGATCACTGTTTACTTTGTCCCATGGACTAGTAAAAGTAGTAGCACTAAATGTGTTCAGAAAAAAAAATATGGATTTTACACAAAGGCACAAGTTTTGTGCAAGGTGTATTTTGAAAAGTGCAATTCTACAAATTATGGAAACCTCAATTCTGGAGAAGAAATCTCTCAAGGTACTTGATGAGTTCTCAGTATGCTGTCTCATGGGGTTGATTGAGCCATGGTGCATTTTCTTCTCATTCCTGTGCTGCTTATTTGGCAGCATAAGCTTGATGAAAACCAGAGGGAAATCCACTCTGGCAGAAAGGACAGGAGGAGTATGGGCAAAATGTATGAGGTGTCTAACCATGAATAAGTGTGTATTACAGTCAGTTTTCCCTAGTGCCCACATTTCTTTCTCATACTTTAAAAAAAACTGCTTGAAATAATTTTTCTCCTCTCCAGGCTTTGAATCCTTTATCCGGACTCTCCCACTCTCCATCCCAGAACACTTAAGACCCTATATTGCCTATCCCCAAGTGGTATAACGTCCTATAACCAAAATCTAGCTCACTATAGCTTTCAACCAAAATCCATTCATCTACAGCCTGTAACAAAATCCCTGAAATTATGGAATATCCTTCAAATGTCCTGATTTGGCAGAAACAGGCCTAATTAATCCCCTGCTATCCCACTTTATCAGCTGGTTTTCAAATGCCCTGGTTCAGTGGTAGGCAACGTTTCCCCTTTAAGGGCTGAGGGACTTCAGCTCCCAGAATCCCAGGAGCTACTGGCCAACATGGGACTATTGGCTATCATGGCTGAGGCTTCTGGGTGCTGAAGTCCCTTGGCCCTTAAAAGGGAAAGGTTGTCTACCCCTGCCCTGGTTTCTCTCTCCTCCTCTCATTTTTCCTCCTTTGTCATTGGTTTATTTCATTTGGTCTGAATGAAAAGTGTAAAAGTAGTTTGCAGTCAATTAACTCAGCAAGAGGGAGAAGATAAGAGGGAACAAATCTTGCCTTTCCCTGTAGACAGGGGAAAGCAAAATGCTGCAGCCTCTCCTAAGTCTTATGTCCTTCTTTCTAAATAATATTGGCCTTCTTGAGCACACTCTGTTGTTGCTTGGCCCATACATGTCCCAGTTTTCATGGGAGAACATTTCAGGTCATGTTCTTTGAAGTGCTACAGCTTCTGTTCTTGAGGCAAGTGTGTTCTTTTGGTTAATTTATGCAAAGTCTGATTTATAGAACTAGTCATTTAGTCATGCATTTTATTTGCTCGGTACACACTAAGCAAAAATGACTGTCATTTGTGAGGTAATTGATCTATTAGAACAGTAGAGTAATATTTGCCATTCCCCAATGAAATTACTGTGTATATTTTGGATTCTTTTGTGTTTCATAAAATACCCTTGAGAAATAGCTCTGTGGGGATCAAAATCACTGGGACAACATAGTGGTTCTGTTTTCCTCTTCTCTACTCTCTAACAGAATAAGACATTGGAGATTACCACACGGGAGGCTAAAGTGTCTTGAAAGTACCTTTAAATTGTCATTAATGCTCAATCAGGGTTCACATGCTCACATGTTTGTCATGTCTGTAAAAAGCCATGGACGTGTCCCCAGTTCCCCACTTGCCTATCCTGTCAGTAACGCATCCTTGGAGCTGTCATTTTGCAGTAATGAAATATCATGTTATTGAAAAATGACAGCTCTAAGGACATGCTAGATGAGGGGAAGCCAGGTACATGTCTCTACAGACACTCTTTACTCTACAGAGACTTTACAGGTATGACAAATGTGTGAGCATGTGAACCTCGATTGTGTGTTATTGACAATTTAAAGGCATTTTAAAGACACTTTAGCATCTCATGTGATAATCTCTTGTATTTGAGTCCTCCAGTCTAAGTCCCATTATAGGTTTGCCTTAGGTTGCCATAAGTCAAAAATGACTTGAAATCACACAAAAGCAAAGTTATCAAAAGCTCTGTTGTAGTGCATCTGGTCTCTATCAGCCTCTCATGTGATAATCTCCTGTATTTGAGTCCTCCAATCTAAGTCCCATTATAGGTTTGCCTTAGGTTGCCATAAGTCAGAAATGACCTGAAATCACACAACAGCAAAGTCATCAAAAGCTCTGCTGTACTGCATCTGGTCTCTATCACTAGCTGCCAGTGGAAGGCAGTAGAAACAGGGAATGTTGTCATATGGATAAATTCACAGCATATAAGAAATGAAACAGATGGTTAATGTTTATATTAGAATGAAAGAAGAAGGGACATATTTTTGATGGACTGATTTGGGTGAAATAACATGATTCTCTAGATAAATTTCACAACTGTTAAAAATCAAAATCCTTTTTTTCTTTTTAAAATCTGCAGTAATTATGGGGAAATGTGAGTCACTTATGTGTTCTAAAGTAAGTTACTCACATATAAACTAGAAAAGAAAGTGTTTTCTGAAAATATTTCACAAAATAGTTGTCCTGGAGTGTCTAGAAATCCCTTAATCAAAACAAGATTGAGAAACATACAGTTTCATAATTTTGTATTCAAATATGTCCCTGTCCTATGATTTCACCACAGAATTCACTGTTCGGAGAGCTGCAAATTCTGTTTATTTAATTTGGTTAAAGCAGTGAGAGCAGATGCAAAAGAACTAGCATAGTGTATAGGTTTGAGCACTATGGATGTTATCACACGTGGGCCAGAAAGCGAAAATAAAGTGGAAATGAGGCATTCCGAAAATAAACGGAAAATAAACCTTGATTCCGCAAATGGCTTTCACACGTAATTACCTTAATTGCAAATTTACAGTAAGCGCATTTAACGTTCACACACAAATGAGAAAAGCCCGTAAATGTACTAGAAATGAGCTTCTTGCACATGCGCAGATAGAGGAATGCTCGCTGGAACCATGGGAACAGCAAGGAAATGCTTCCAAATGCACATTTGCTTTTCACATTATGGTGAATGTGAAATTACCTTAATTTCGCATTTGCATTTCCTCCAAACAACCGAATTTCAAAAGATCTTGGTTAACACAAGTTTCTGTCCACTTTCTGTGTAACGTCGTGTGAAAACGCGAGGCACAAATCCAGTTTCTGTTTGGGATTTGTGTGGATTAACCAGCAGATTTGCCCCCGTGTGATAATGCCCTATGATTCTGGAAAACAAGGTTCAGTTCTTTGCTTGGCCTTGGAAACATACTGGATGACCTTGGGCAAGTCACACACTCTCAGCCCCAGGAAACCCCATAACAGGTTCACCTTAGGGTCACCATAGATAAAAAAAATGACTTAAAGACACAGAACAACAAGTGTCAGTGGATTAGGATTTTAGGCAACACATTCATTTATGCCAGTGCCTGTGTTTTTTTTAAAAAATTATAATTTACAGGAGGTGTCATTATATAACTTAATGTTTTAAACACTTTGAATGTCATAAAATGATACATAGGCATATCTCATTCTATATACATGCTTTATATATACAGTATTTGGAATGCAAAGCTACATTTGGAAAGAAGAGTAGACCACAGTATTTCCATTAGAGCTTATCAAGTGATTTGTGCCCAGATATTTAAACCACACTTTTATTATTGGCACATGAGAAAAATACTAAAAAGGATAATGAGGGGTTATTTTTGCTGCAATTTTTCTTTATCAGTATTCATGAACAGAAGTGAGGTAATAGTTTTATAATACATAAAATTTCTTCAGCAGAGTTTTTATGAGTTCTTAATGGAATTCTACTCTGCTCTGATTCCTATTTATTTGGAAGCAAGTTTTACTGTGTATCCAGGATTATCATTTGTGGTTTCTAACTGTTATGGAGAATCAGGAACATGGATATTGTGTGGTTTGGGGTTTTTGTGAGTCTCAGATATATTGCAATATGAATTAGTATATTTATTGGCAGATCCCAATAGAGTTGCTGTTCTGATGGAACTTCTTTAGTCAGCAGAACAGGAGAACCCATTCCATGTACCCTCACAACCTTCAAAACCTTCTGGGGCAGGTTTCAGAGGATATGGGTGGATCCGTTGTTAAAAAGTGGACAAAGAAATTCCTATCATGCTACAGGAGGTATGTGTTAGTGCAGTGTTGGACATACCTATGCAACCTCAATGTGATGCATAAGGGCTTTTTTTCTATTAACTCATAACACCTTTTATAACCCAGCTCCAAATCAACTTTGCTTTTATTGTTATTTGTTTGTTTATTTTATTGATATGCTGCCTTCCTCCTGGAGTGGGATCCAAGGTGGCTCACAGAAGGAAATCAGTTAAAATCTACCAATACAATTTAAAAACAGTTCAAACCATCATAATTAAAACAATAGAAAATTATTTTAAAACATACAAACGTTTTTAAAGAGACACACATTCCCAATAAAAAAAAAAATCCTCCATGGAACACTTACATATTAAAAACCTGCTTAAACAAAAAAGGTTTTTGCCCACTGGTGAAAGGAAAGTGAAGGGCAGCCTAGCTTTCTGCAGAAGGGAGTTCCACAGAGTGGGAGCAGCCACTGAGAAGGCTCTCTTTCATGTCCTCACCAAGTGAGTCTGGGATGGTGGTGGGACTGACAGAAAGCTCTCTCATAAAGATATTAGAGTTCTGGCAGGTTCAGATAGGAAGATGCAGCCTTTCAAATAGTCTGGACCTAACCTGTATAGAGCTTTATAGTTAATGACCAGCACTTTGAATTGGAAACAAACTGGTAGCCAGTGAAGCTGATTCAACAAGGGAGTTATATGTTTCCTATAACTGGCATCCTGGCTGCTGAGGTTTCTGAACAGTTTCCAAAGGCAGTTCTGTGGAGGGTTCTACTGTGCATTTGTTTTATGCAACAGTGTTTCTTATTTTAGGAGCTGAGCACAGAGCTCTTACAGGTTTTCATTATGAAGATATCATCTTCATGGTATTTTCTCAGTTTCTGAATAGCTTCAGCACATATATGCATATTGCCTAGCTTTGGGATAATCAAAGACATGGATCCTATGCTGGTGTAAAGAAAATGATAGGCAGGAAAGGTGCACAAATAAAAACATAGGCACTATTATTTACCGCTTCATACCTCGCTATGCAGAGACTGTATAGCGTGGTATGAAGTGGTATATAGATGAAGCTGCTATTGCTATTGCTATTACTGGTCCTACCATTAGACAAAGGAGGCAGCTGCCTAAGGCTACAGATGTTGGGGGCAGGCAATGTCAAAGTACTAGAATACAGCTCAGCACCATGTGGCTTACCCTGTGCATCCCAATAGGCTTCTGACCTCATCTGCAGTGGAAGACCCAGACAGTGTTCAAATAAGATTCAGCTGCCTCAATTGTGGTTTCTTTTTTCTCATCAGAATGGCAGTGTCTTTGGATGATCCTGTTTGGAACATGGGTTTTAATACATACATGTACATATAAGAACAATTTATAACCTCTTCTGAGTTCCCACTGGATTATTAAACCTAAGATTACTTTGAAGCAATTAAGGTCACACTGAAGAGGCAGACTGGTGTGTGTGTGTCTGTGCGTGTGCATTTGTGTTGTTATAGGCAGTGCTGTTTTGGGATGTTACATTTGTCAAATTTAAGTTCCTGAAGCTGGAATATTTTTGCGTTAGAATGCTGTTTTTATCTGTCATCAAGTATATCTCAACTTATGATGACCTTATGAATGAGAGACCTCCAAGCCACTCTATCATCAACCACCCTACTCAGGTCTTGTAGACCCAGGGCTGTGACTTCCTTGATCTAGGCATCTGGAATACAGTCTTCCTCTCTTCCTGCTGCCTTCTACTATACTAAGCATTATTGTCTTTTCTAGTGAGTCATGTTATGTCCAAAGTACACTAGATTGAAGTGATTTAACCACTCTTGTCCAGGATACAGCAATAATTATTAGGCAGAAATATATGTCCTCACACAGTTTCTTATAGATTTCTTAAATCTCTTGCCTAAATCTTTTTGAATGAATTATAAATTCCTAGAGGCATATGGTTTTATAAATGAAACAGTGAACCTTGATTATATACACTCCCCTACATGTAAGTGCATTTCTATGTAGGTTGACCATGAGGCTGAACAAGGGGAGGCACAAATCCCTTCCACTCACTCCATAAGAAACCATTTATAAACTATAATAATAATAATAATAATAATAATAATAATAATAATAATAATTTTTATAGCCCGCCCCTCTGCACGGCAATGGGGGCGGGTTACAACATTTTAAACAGACAAAGTTAAAACATTCCCTCATCCCACAATCCAACCCTCCCATCTACTTAAAACAGAATTAAACTTGAGAAAAAGTAAAATACGACCGTACAGTAAAACAATAAAACAATAAAAGAGGGTCAAACAGCAATAGGGACAAAATAAAAACTCATCTCCCTAGGGCAGAAGTTATTCCGGGAAGGCCTACCAGAAGAGATCCGTCTTCACTGCTTTTTTAAAAGCAGTAAGAGTAGTAATAAGACGGATCTCGTCCAGCAGGCCATTCCATAGCCTGGGAGTGGTCACAGAAAAGGTCCTCTGGGCAGTCTGAGACAGTCTGGTTTTTATTGGCTGTTGCAGATTCATCCCAGAGGACTGAAGGGCGTGGGGGTGATCATATGGGGAGAGGCGGTTAGTTTGTATCTGTTATTCTGATTAACGGATATTGGACACAAAAATTAAGGCAGGTTCTGACTGCTAATTTTAATACTTGTTGTTTTGTGTGTTCAAGTCATTTCTGGTTTATGGTGACTCTAAGGTGAATATGTCACAGGGTTTTCTGGGCAGAATTTATTTAGAAGAGGTTTGCTTTTGCCTTCCTCTGAGGAGGAAAGAGTGTGATTTTCACAAGGTCGCCCAGTGAGTTTCCAAATGCTGAATGGAGATTCAAACCCTGGTCTCTCAGTGTCCTGGTCCATTACGAACCATTACACCATGCTGGCTCTCACACTTTTGCTATCACTTATAATTCTAACCCTTACAATGTCAGATTTAAGAGCCTTTAAAGAAACCCAGTGGCTAGTATTTACTAATGTGGCCAATTATTTTCATTTCTTGTCTCATATTACTTTCTTAAGTTCCCTTCCTATGCTTCAATTACTTTCACAGTGAACAGCTTTGCACATAGACAGCACTTTGCACATAGACAGCACTATTAAATATTAAATGAACTAAATTAAGCTTGAAAAATCACCTTAAGCTATTCTTTTGTCTTCATTGTATAACTCAGATTTTTTTCACATTGTGGTCAGATTTCATCTGCAAGGCAAACGCTCACTAGTGACCTAGATTTTATATATTATATTTAAATATAACATACAAATAAATAAGTATAACTGCCATGGGTCTGAATACAATCTACCAGTTTTCTAAATCTTTAACAACCCAGTCAAGGAACAAAAATTGGACTCTTATATCCATGGTGAATCACCACACACAGGATGAGGATGGTGACAGCCATACTACTGGGAGCTGCAGTACAACCAGGTAATTTCCTCAAGATTTGCACAAAAATTAGTTGCAACAAAATTGGGCCAATTTTGGTTTATCATTAAAAGAAAAGCCTTGCTGAGCTTTTCTTGATGGGTTTGACATTGTGTAGACCTAGAACCATAGAATCAGAAGAGACCACAAGGTCTATCAAATCCAATCCTCTGCCATTCAGAAATACACAACCAAAGCTCTGCTAACATATGGCCATCCAGACTCTGTTTAAGAACCTCCAAAGGAGACTCCACTACTCTCCAAGGCAGCATGTTCCACTGTTGAGCAGTTCTTACCATTAGGACATTCCTCCTAATATTTAGGTAGAATTTCTTTTCCAATAGTTTGAATCCATTGCTCTTTTTCCTAGTCTCTAGAACAGCAGAAAACAAGCTTGCTCAATTCTCAATATGTCTTCCCATCAAATATTTATACAGGACTATCATGTCACCTCTTAACCTTGTCTTCCCCAGGCTAAACATACCCAGCTCCCTAAATCACTCTCATAGGGCATAGTTTCCAGACCTTCCACTATTTTAATCACCTTTCTGCCCTGGGTCTGAATACAATCTACCAGTTTTCTAAATCTTGTCAATATCCTTATTGAATTGTGGTGCCCAGAACCTGACCAAAGCAGAATAAAGTGGCATTATTACTTACCTTGATTTAGGGGCTTATCGCATTACCTTTTAAAGTGAATAAAGCCTCCCAGGCTGCAGCCAGGACACAGCATGGAGGTGAGGATTATTGCACAATAAGTTGCAGCCAAATTGCCAGGAGACTGCAGCCCAGGTTCCAGTCATCCTCAGCCAGCCACCATTTAAATCTCAGGAACTTTCTGTTTTCTAAAAAGGGCCAGCTGAGGACTGCTTGGATCCTGGCTGCGGTCATCCAGCAATTCAGTGGTGAGTTACTGTGAGATAATCCCTGCCTCCATGCAGTGTCCTGGCTGTGGCCCGGGAGGTTTTTTTTTTTTTTTTTTTTTTTTGCTTTAAAAAGTAATGTGACAAGCTCCTTAGACACTATACTCTATTGATGCAGCCTAGGATCATATTGGCTTTTTAAGCTACTGCATCACACCATTGACTCATGTTCAGCTTACCTTACTACAATCTATATTTTAGACATGGAGGATAAAAGTTATTACATCTTGTCTCCTCCTTTCCTCCCTCTCAGCACTTAATTGGTAAATTGTAAAGGGCATAGGAGATGGATTAAACAAAGGGGCATCTGTGGTTCCCAAGCAGCTCTATCACCAAGATTGTTCTGTTCATTTTATAAATAAAGTATAAGGCTTAGCATTACCCTGTAATGGTCCAGTTTGTGGACCTCAAGGAAGCAAATGTGTAGTGAAACTTATTCCAGGTGGACTTTTACCTCTGATCTATAGAGTAGACATTCTGCTATTCTCTTTCCACATTTCCTTTTCAGTCTCAGTAGGGACTATTCATTTTCCTCACAGACTAAAATATCATAATTTTATAGCTCTGAGTGATGCTGTCATCACCTTTTTTCACAAGTCAATTCCCAAATGCTGTTATCAATCTTAAGTGACATTATTCTTGCCAGATTTTGAGAAATGTTTAAATTACTTCCATTTCACCTAAGGTGAAGTAAATTAATTTTTGTATAAGATTCAAATAAAAATGTTGAGCTTTTTAAAAATACAAATGTAGAGAGAGTACTACAATGCATATATATAAAATAGCATTTGTCTTCTGATTGCAGTTCATGAAGAAGGTCCTTTCTTGCAGGAACCCAAAATGCTTTGGTTTTGAAGGAATAAACAGTTGACCATCCAACAGCACATGATACTTATCTCCTTTTTGTTTTCAATCTTAAAGTGCAACATAATTTTTCCAACATATAATTTAAATGGTATAATAATCAGTTCAGAGAAGTTAACTATAACAATAATGCATTTCCTTCTTCACTGCTGCTATGAATCTTGAATTCTTATTATTTCAAGGATTACATAAACTCAGTTTCAGTAGGACATATTTATTTATTTATTTATTTAATATCCCACTTTTCTCCCAAAATGTGATCCATGTCCATCACTTTAGCTTTCACCATGTGATCACCCAGTACTTGATGACTAGGAGGAACAGAATGCCCAGTATGGTCACAAAGGGACAATCTAATTAAATTAGGTTAGATTTTATTACCAAACTGGGAATCATAAATTACAGTTTGATCCTACCTAGTTTCAATAAGCTATAACTACCTCCAGTTTGAATGATAGCAAGAACCCCATGTGTTTTAAGAGACATCATCTTTGATCACCTTCATATGGCAATGCCAGAGGGAACAGCAAAAAAGCTTCTACTGAAGACTTCTTTAACTCAGGCTGCATCTGTATTGCAGAAATAATCTAGTTTGACACTACTTTAACTGTCATGGCTTAATTCTATGGAATTCTAGGAACTGTAGTTTTCTGAGACATTTAGTCTTCTCTGTCAGAGAGCTCTGGTGCCACAACAAACTACACTTCCTAGAATTCCATAGCATTTTCTGCTTTTCAATGTCATTATCTGAGCCCCATGATTTTTCTTTCTGTTTTACATTTGTAAAGCAAGAGTGCACACTCGAGATCTCATAGTAGCTAAGCTATTGTTAATCTTTGTTCAGTAACTCATCACACAGTCTTTCTTATGAACATACAAAGATCAGAGTCCAACAAATCCAACACTCTGTCCATGAGTCTCAAGCAGTAATCCATCAGTAAACTATTGCCTACCCTTTACTCACCCCTTATTTTGTTTTCCACCCACCATGTCCAGTTATATTTGGCAAGTGATGAGGCCTGCAAGTTCATCCCTTCATTTTATAGGCTGACAGCCTCATTAGTGGCTTCATTAAAATTAGCATGTCACACTTATAAATGCAATTACTTTCTGAAAGCTGGATAGTTTAGAGGAGATTTAATATACCAAAGTATTGTTTTAATAATTTAGATGGAGCAAAAGATAGAAGCTGATGGTTCAAAAGCCTTTATGTTATTATTGGCTAAAAGATTTGGGACTTCATGCTCTCACTGTTAACACTTTCACTTTGCTTATAGAAAGCCTTTTTAACTATATGTAAAATATTCTTCAATGTGTGGTCCATACATAATGTGTACTATCATTTTTCTTTATTTTCATCAGTACTTCAGCTTTATACTTGTAATTGTTTTTTATTATTCTTTACTTTAAAAATGCTGCCATCAAGTGGCAATTTCAATGTATAAAACATAACTTGAGTCTGATAATTTCTTCCAGAATCACAAGTAAAATGTGTACAAGACTCTCTGGCAGAAATAATAACCTGAAATTCTTGATAGAGTTTTGGAATCCTGTTGATTCCCTTGCTTCTTCTTGTAAGGGATAAATGTCCATGATAAAGCAATACCAGGGCTAGATCCAGAAAAAAAATGAAGGAGGTTAAGATTTATCAGAAACAGACACACAAAAAAGAGAGAACAAGAAAGAGGTCCTGCATAACATTACAAGAAATCTGATTCCTGTCTAGATGATGGACTTTTCAAATATAAATCAATTAAAACTCTATACTGGTAATTCATCTACAAACTGACAAGACATCTGTGAAGTGGAGTTGCCAGGTAACCCCTATTACAAGGGATTGTCTCTATACTTGTGAGTGCCAGCCAGCTAACTCTCATAAATCTGAGAATACCCCTAAGTAACCCATGAAATTGTCTATATTTTATGCTTATATATTGCACTTCCTACATACTGTATGAACACCATGATCAGAAATTCACTGTAATCTGTCATATATATATATATATATATATATATATATATATATATATATATATATATATATATATAAAATGGGGGGGGGTTCCCAAAAGTTATATTCTTAATAAATTGGTTTGCTGCCAAATATTTTTCTCAGAGATTAAACACATAGGCAAGCACAACTCTTGATTGCCTAAGATGAGTGCAGAAAACCAACAATTAGGTGTTTCCCAGATGCTCTAACCATTTTATTTTTGCTCACTTGATCAGAATTAAAACTAGTAGACTTGAACTTGTAGTACTGGATATCCTACATTACTTATGTGATGATCAGTTTTTGATTTTTCTGATTTTATCTGTTTCACAATGTTTTTGATAGGCTTTGGTGATTTTGAAGTAGATGAGGAAGAAAAAGCTATACTGATGATGCAAAGCCAACAACATGCATAATTAATAATTCTTGTGATCAGACTGTGTAGCAAACTTCTATAGGCAAAACTGAGAAGGAAAACTGAAAAACTTCATGAGATCTGACTCAGGTATAGCAGGCTATGGTGTTGGCATACTCAACTTTCAAACAATATTTTGTTGACAGTAGCATGGAATCTTCTCCCCCCCCCATATGACCCCCCCCCCTCCTTAGTAGTGCTGTGTGCAATATTACAAGCTTCCATTTGAGGCTTGCAATGTCTTTTTAGTGGCTTAACATAACTGCCTCTCTGATTTAATGTTTTGACTTTCAAAGTATTCATTTAACTTTTTGAGTTGCTTAGTTAAAATATAAAGTCACCAAACTCCCATGACTCGCTATGCCTTTTCCTAGGGATGTGTGACCTAGTCATCCACTATTAGAATGCATGAGTTAAATTCTTTAATTTATCTGCTAGTGTAACCCTAAATTTTCCTATTAGCAAAATTTGGAGGTAGGTCTAATTTGTTGATCTCAACTGTCATCAAGTCAATTTTGACTTATGGTGACCCTATGAATGGGAGACCTCCTGTCATCAATATCACTGCTTATCTACCTGAGTTTTTCAAGAAACTCGGGGCTATGTCTTGCTTGCTTGAGTCTATCCATCTGTAGTGTGGTCTTCCTTTTTTCCTGCCTTCTATCTTTCCAAGCATTATTGTCTTTTTTTAGTGAACCATGTCTTCTAAAGTACAACAGCCTCATCTTGGCTTCTAGAAAAAATTCCAGTGTGATTTGATCTAGGATGTATTCATTTGTCTTTTTGGCAGTCCATGGTATCCACATTAGTGGCATGATTTCCTAGCTTTGCAGGATTTATTATTATCTTTAATGGATAAAGATATGGAAGGATTCCACAAGGGCAGAAACACAGGATCCCAGATACATCTCAACTCAAAAGAGTGCTGAGGAGCTGTAGAAATGAACACTCTGAAAATTACAACTTTCCACTGCAAAACTGAAGAATCACAAAAATTCATTAAAGCTGTCTAGACAGAAACTTCTCCAAACAAAGATTTATATTATTACCAAAGGACTTTGGATGGCCCATGCTAAACAGGGATGGGGAAAAGCTCCCTCTGGGTTGTGGATCTATTATGTCTGAGTGAGTATAGTTTGCACTGTAAATATCTGAAAAGCAGTTCATATATGTTTGTTTTGATACAGTTGTTTTTATTGTTGTTTAAAAAGTAGATATATTTAGTTGTGTTGAAATGCAAATGATTCTTTATTTACTAAACAAATGTAATACCACTTCTTTGTCCACAAGGGCTGTTTTGTTGGATTTGACCTGGCTCATGCTGTTGGCAATGTGGAACTATATTTACATGAATGGGAAGTAGACTTTGCCTGTTGGTGCTCCTACAAGGTAAAATATCCTAGTTTTTCAAAGTATTAATATTTGTTTTCAAATGCTGCTGCCCAGGCTCCAAGTCAAACAGAACAACTGATTAAAAAGTTGACAGTTCCCTTACTTATTTTACATAAACAGTTTTGTTTTGTGTTGTAGTATAAGTGTTGGACTACAGACTTTATCACACCAGACTGCTAAGATGGCACCATTATGTTAGTGTAGGAAACACAGATATTGGTTTGGAGGTAGTCATTTTCACACAACTCTTCAAAAGTGCCATGGTGCTGCTGTGGCCTCAAGCCCTGTCACCTATATGCTGGACTTCAAAATTGTACTTTCCTGCCCTGTGACTTTCCCAGCATGTATTTCACACTGTATTTCTTTTATTTTCAGTTGTGCAGTCACAGCAATTGTTTAAGTAAAAAAAGAAAGAAAGAAAAGAAATTGAAAGAAAAAGGAAAGCAAAACAGTCAGCTCAGGAATAGCAAAGGGGAGAGGGGGAAGGGGGGAAGGAGCAGAATCACTCCAATTCAAACAATTTTCTACATGTTGGGATTGCTGTGATAGAAACTTATCACATGTGAATTAATAGTGGAAAAGCAGTGTGACTGGGAGGCATTGATGGGTTTTGCCTGTCAATAAAAAGGAGCACTCTAAGAACATGTGGAAGGCAAAGTGACTATAGGACAGACATGGCATCATGTGATAAGGAACAGACACAGACACTACTATTTTAATTAAATCTGGTTTAATAGTTTTTTAGGGGTGGGTGGGAAATATGTTGGTTTTAGGCTGTATTATTTTAATGTTGTGAACTGCCCGGATTGGGTCACCAATGGATGGTATAAAAATAAATTATTATTATTATTATTATTATTATTATTATTATTATTATTATTATTATTACTCTGATGTAATTCTGTTTTGGCAACCTTTGATGATAAAGTCCTAGGGCTCTGGAAGAACATGGCTTGGGTCCATCTTATCTCAGGGACCGCCTCGTCCCATATGATCCTCCCCGCGCCCTTCGGTCCTCTGGGAGGAATCTGTTGCAGCCAGTAAAAACTAGGCTGTCTCAGACCTCCCAGAGGGCTTTCTCTGTGACCGCTTCCAGACTCTGGAATGGCCTGCCGGAGGAGATCCATCATATCACCACTCTTGCGGCTTTTAAGAAAGCATTAAAGACGGATCTCTTTCGGCAGGCCTTCCCGGAATAACTTCCGGCTCCAGGAGATAATTATATTGCCCTTCCCCCCTGCTGCTCATGTGGTATTTGCTGTTTTGTTATTTATTTGCTGTTTTGGAGCATGTTGTTTTAATTAATAATTAGTTTAATACTGTTTTAAGGGGTGGGAGGATTGGATGGGTATGTGATTGTTTTAACTTCTGTATCTTCTGTTTTTAATTGATGTAACCCGCCCCGATTGCTCCGCAGAGGGGCGGGCTATAAATAAAAAAAAAACATATTTATTATTAATTTATTATTTATTCAATTCCCTGCTCAGACAAGAAAACCCACTGGGTGACCATGAGAGGTCAGACACTCTTAGCCTGAGAGAACAGCAGTGGCAAACCTCTTTGGAAAAAATCTTGCCAAGAAAACTCTATGATAGACATCTGACCTGTGTGCACATAACAACAGTGTGCCAATTGTCAATTTAAAACAGTCTTTAAGAAATACTTCAGAAAGAAGTTGAACCTTCTGCAAGTTTGTAGGGAAGGGGAGTTTCAAAAATATGAAACAGCAACTGAAGAAACTACTTTATAGCCTCTTAACTAATATTGCAAGAAGCTATGCAGTTTTAGAGGGAAAACTATTTCAGGAAAGTCTGTCTTCCTGTTTCACATTCACACTATACTTATATCAAAGACAGCCTGTACTTTGTAAAGAGAAAGAGGTCACTTTATTCTTATGTATGTGATAAAACCAAGAAGATATTTTAATGCTGACTTATATCTTGCAGTACCTGAATTCTGGAGCAGGAGGTCTGGCTGGTGCTTACATTCACAAGAAACATTTCCAGACTGTGAAACCAGCGTAAGTCTATTAGGAAAGATCTATCCTACCATTGAAAAAAAATAGCTGTGTTATCTCTCTGCTTGTGTGAGCATTCAGTTTAGATGAAATACATAGATTATTATGCTCTACATTTCCCTTTAAAAGTGCTACACAAAAGTATTAAAACATATACTAAGGATGTGATCCTATACCTGCTTTACCCAAGGGGAAATCCTGTTCATCTCAGTTAACTTGTTCTTGAATAGGTTTGCCTAGGATTGCATTCCAACAGTGTGTGTGTGTGTGTGTGTGTGTGTTTTACTGCTTATAAGGCTGAAAAACATTTCTACAAATCTAGAATATGCAGACATCTTTACTGGGAGCAGGTAACACTGAACTCAGGAGGAGTTGCTTTTTGACCAAAATGCTGTTAATCCATCTGATAGTGCTGATGAGGAATCTATACTTAGGACAATATGCTACTATTAGAACAGAATATGGAGAAACAGAATGGTTCCCAATTGGCAAAGGTGTCAAGCAAGTATGCATCCTATCACCCCATTTGTTGAAATTGCATGCAGAAAATATCATACAAATAACAGGTTTAGACTCAGAAGAAAGACTGGAGGAAGAAATATCAAAAATTTCAGATAAGTGGATGACACCATACTACTAGTAGAAAACATTAAGACTGGGGGGGGGGGGGG
>CM034701.1:154969939-154990883 GCA_020142125.1 Phrynosoma platyrhinos
TTCCAATTCCTGAACGTCTTCTGCTAATATTATGGTGTTGTCCACATAACTTAGGTTAGTGTTGCTTCCTCCTATCTTAACTCCTCCTTTTTCTGTTTCTAATTCTCCTTGTCTTATGATGTTTTCAGCATATAAGTTAAACAAGTAGGGTGATAGGATGCAGCCTTGCCTGACCCCTTTGCCTATTGGAAACCACTCTGTTTCCCTGAATTCTGTTCTGATGGTGGACTCTTGTCCTTGGTACAGATTCCCCATCAGGACTATCAGATATAGTGGCACCCCCATGTCTTTGAGTGCATTCCATAGTTTTTTGAGATCTATACAATCAAATGTTTTGCTGTAGTCTATGAAACATATGCTGATTCTTTTTTGGAATTCTTTGGTGCACTCCATTAGCCATTGTATGTTTGCAATGTGGTCCCTAATGCCTCTTCTTTTTCTGAATCCTGCTTGCACCTCTGGAATTTCTCACTCCATGTATGGTTGGAGTCTATGCTGCAAAATTTTGAGAATTTCACATGAGATTAGTGCTATTGTCCTATAGCTGCTGCAGTCTTTTGTATCTCCTTTCTTGTGGATTGGTATTTCCAGTCTGTTGGCCACCACTTTTCCATATTTGTTGGTATATTTCAGTTAGCACTAAAGTTGCACCTGTCTCTAGGCACTGTAGCAGTTCAATTGTGATGTCATCTGTTCCCAGTGATTTATTTTTTCCCATTTCCTTTATTGCAGATTCCATTTCACTTCTTAGAATTTGAGGTTCATCTTCATATGGCTCTTCATTCTAAATATCATCAATTCCCTCATCTCTTTTGTATAACTCTCCTGTGTATTGCCTCCAACATCTTTTCATTTCTTCTTGTTCCTGTATTGTGGGTTTTTTTTCTCTCCATAGAGCAACCCTGCCCTCGGTTTAAACTGGGCTTTAATTTCTGCCTTTATTTAATTTATTAATTTATTATTATTTAATTTATTTAGTTTCAGCCTTTATTTGCTGAAAATGTAGCACTGGTCAAAGTGAAAGAATGCCAAAACTGCACTTAGACATCACATGATAGTCCTGCAAATCAGTGCTATGAACACAATCCTTGATTGCATGTGATAGCAAAAGGTATAGTTTTATTGTGAAGAAGACAGTCCTGTTACTCTTCCCAGGCTTTAAAGTGTAAGGTAGTGGGAAAGAAGGATCTGATGATGAAGCTTGGAAAAAGGAGCAAAATGTGTTCTTTTGCAATTTACATGGAGCACAGCCAGTCTGTGGCATTGTGCTCCCAGCCCAATAGTTCATGAAACTGCTTCAGCCCAGGACAGCACTATTTACCACACTGGAACTCTAACTCTTGAGCAGATAAAGTAATGACTATGAATGGGATGTGCATATCTGGCTATCTGGGAAATCTTTACGCACTATTTCCCCTGTATCTGACTATCTGGGAAATCTTTACGCATTACAACCCCTTCAGCAGTGTTGTTCTATTCTCCTGAATCTGAAAGAGAGAAGTGAGTGGTACAAAGAGTGAAAAAAAAAATGGGTTGTTCAGAGCAGTGAGATGAGAACAGGACAGAAGAGAAGAAAGAGAAGGAATGGTACAAAGGGAGAAAGAAAAGGACCACTTTTGGCTCCCTCTTGTCTAGTGGTGTTCCCACCCTGGAGTTACTTGTTACAGGGGACTGCCAGGGGCTCTGCCGGGAGGTTGGTGGCAGACAAAAGGCAACATTTCTCCTCCTTCACCACAGTAGTAGCCTCCTCCTCAGGAGGAAGCTACTGCCATGGCAAAGCCAGGAGCGGGCATGTTCACCCCTTCTCCTCCTGTACTAGGAAGAGGGCATGACCAGGTGTCACCCTTCTTCTGATGTGTCACTCAGTGTGGGCTGCAGTCCCTGCACTCCTCTAGTTTTGTACATTATTGTGTGTAATCGCCAAACTGATGTTTTCTCAATGCGTCCTCAATCCTTCATAGAAAAAAGGTTTCCCACCCCAGTTTTAAAATATCTCACCAGATATGTATGCAAGAAAAGGAGAAGCATCCATCATATAAAGAATTAAGATAATATCTATAGACAGCTGTGAGACAGTCTTACTACTGTTTCCCACTCAAAAAACACCATCTAGACCAGATGATTCAGTAGGGAAGAACACTGCCCCTAAAGAAGTGCTTAATGCATGCTAATGTAAGCTAAAAATTTGAAAGTGGTCATGAATATGACATATAATGGGAAGTGAGGCTTGTGACATTTGTAAATTCATAATATGGCAAGTATAAATCGAAGTGGATTTTGTGACATTGTAAATAGTTTCACAGAGATGAACCAGCATGTGATCATGCCTACTCAGAATTCATAATTTATGAATGTGATATTTGGAGAAAGCATCACATTTCCCCAGAGATAAAATATGGTGGCTCAAGTGGTAGAAAAATACCACACTGTCCCTAGTAGGCATCCTAGTAGGAAGATAAGTGGATGGTGTGTAACAAATGAGAAACAGATTTGCATTTCTTCTGCAAAAACACTCCATGATTATATGGAAGGGCTTTCCCCAAATACTGGCATCCCTACCAATTCATGGGGGATCCATTCCATACCCCCTGCCCTGTGAATCTGGAGAAATACAATATTGAAATCCCCATTGGTTACAATGGGGGCATGCTTCTGCGTGCGACGCTGAGTGTGCACACCATTTTATCCCTCCCCATTTGCCATCCATGAACGAGTAAGACTGTGAACGAGCAAGACATGGAGCACTTCCAAGTCCACAAATGGGGAGGGATGAGTGTATTAGCATTTTATAAGGAGGTTCAATCTATATAGGGTTTTTTAACTTATTAAATTAAATTTTGTCTTTAATTCAAATTACAAAAAAGGCTAGTCATTTTAATCAACGTTAACAAGAGTATCATAACATACCAACCAAAGAAAAACTACGTTTAGCATATTACAACACTACATGTGCCATTCAGAAAGAACTTCTCCCAAATTCCATCAGTTAAGGAGAGTGGCACTTCAAAAATAGAGAATTAAAATTAAGAATGGAAAAAGCCACCTTCATTAGATTGTGTGTATTTTTCCAAATTAATACAGTTGTTCCTTCCTGTTCACAGACTTTGAGTCTGCGGTCTCATTCTTTTGTGGGAGGGACAAGCGGGTAGGAATAAAATGGTGGCATGTGCCCACACGCAGCCCTGCATGTGCACCACAGGCATGTGCACCATTATTTTCAATGGGGCTCGAATATTTGTGAGCCACCATTTTCACACTGGGCTGGTGGTCTGGAATAGCCCCCTATGAACTGTGAGAGGCTACTGTACATCTTAACTTCTTTTGGCTGCCTGTGACATTTTTAATTTGCTTCTGCCATAGCTTTTTTTTTTCATCTGGGGGACAAAGGAAGCATCTGCACAAGAAATAAATTTTGGGAGGACAAACATTTTAATGAGTCAGTTTACCTAACAAAGATAAATCCAGGTCCTTCCTTTGACCGAGTTTTATCTCCAGCCATCTATCTAGGGACTTGTAATTCCTTATTGCCAGTTGTGACCCCTCTATAATTATGAGTATTATTCTGAGATATCTAAGGCAAGAAAAGTGCAGTGATAAATTAGACTGTTTTTGTACTTTGTGCTGTGCCTCTAAAGACAAATTAACACAAAGTAATAATGCTATAGTTAACTCTAAAACTGGAATTTAGCCCATAGATATTGAGAATCTTTCTCAAAGATGGTAAAGCTGTAACTGACTTTATTAGGAATGGTACTATATCATCTGCATACATGGTAATCAGGTGTCTCTCTCCCCCCCCCCCCCCATTTGAATTCTTTGATATGTAGACAGTTTCTGATAAGCTCGGATAGTGATTCCACTACAATTATAACAAGAGTGACAATAAAAGGCAACCCTGACAGTTGCCCTTACAGAGGTGAATTGGAAGCACATCTGCATTATCAATATGGGCAATTGCTTTTGTTTTGGTCTATAAATTTTGAAATAGATTAACAAATTTTCCTTCTTTGTCTGTGCATCAGTTGTAGCAAAAGGGATCAAATGCTTTCATGGTATCTATAGGTAATAACAACAAATGATGATTAGTATTCTTTGCCTGATTGATATATTATAAGCATGCCACATGCAGTCTGACTATTGTCTGTCTGGCAGAAAAGAAAACTAATATGTGGAGATATACTTTGAAATAAAACAATTCAACCTTTTTGCCACTATTGAAGCAAGCAGTTTGTAATCTACATTTAGTAGAAAAATTGGGATGTAAAAGCTCACTGTTCCAGGTGCATGCAGTGTGCAGTGTGCAAAAAGGAGAAAAGCTGACACAGAGGAAGCTGATGAAACTTCAGCAAGAAGTTGTGTGGTAACAGTTCAAAACTGCATAGTCACTGTGGACATGTGACAGGAAAATGATGAAACACTGACAAGAGTTTGGGTCAGAATCCTAGCCAGAGTTTATGTATATAAGGAAGAATGTTCCAATGCATTGTGGTTAGGTGGATGTTGAATGGTGGTGGAGCATTATGTTGGATGGTGTAAATATTGCTGTATCATGCTCGTAAATATTTGTTGCAACTAAGATTAAAAGCCTCTTTGGAAGAACCACAGCAGTGTGAGTAAAACTCTAGTTGGATGAAGAAGTTTTTGCCTACAACTACTTCCAGAATTTCCAGAGGTGTTTGTTACCTGGCTGGCTGTCTTCTGTGCATGGACTCAGTCATCCACCTGTACTAACAAATAGTTTACTTTGAAACAGACCAATAATGTATGAATTTTATCTATAGCTAATGCTATCAGCTCAGCTTTTTTTGGCAGAAAGTTCAGAAGCTAACTTGGTGCAACTATTGTTCTTATGTCATTTAGATAAATGATCAATCTGAATTATCAATTGTCACCTCTTCTTTTTCTGTTTTTATTGCTATATGCTGATTCTCTTATATAGTTACCGTAATAATGTGCAGCATCTAAAGGTGGCAGCAGAGATGTCCTGGTACATTTGCACATCCACATTCCCATATTGCAAATTAGGCAGAGCATGGAGCACTTTCAAGACTTACATTTTATGAGGATATCATAAAACTGCACAGTCTTATCTCTCTCTCTTTCTAGCACCTGCAGTTTTGGTTGTGCGCCTGAGAATCTTTGCAATAGCTCCTGCTCTTCTTCAGTCATTCTCAAGTCAGGGCAGATTGTTAAATACCATGTCACAATCAAATAATCAACATTATCATTGTTTTCCTTCCCCTCAGGAATTCCATGAACAGAGATTAACCCACTGGTTTCTTGGTTCTCCTGATCTTTGAGATTACTCTCAAGGAAAGCTGTGCATACATGGAGCTGACTGAGTAAAGTGCTCATATTTTAGACTGAGATTTAATGTTTTCAGTGGCACAGTTTCAATTTTAGAAATACTGACTGTGAGCTTGTTAAATCTGAGATCTAAAGTATCATTCACTTTCTTGTTAAATTCTGCTCACTATTTTTTAAATAGTTCATGTAGGTGGTCATTTATTTTGGGATCTAGTTTTCCCATTGCAGCCTCAATGCCTCTTGTGCTACCCCACACCATATTGCCCTCCTCTGAATGTGAGGAAAATTTATGAAAGGAGTCCTCCTCTGTTGTCCTCCACTGAATGTGAAGGGAATGTCTCAACAGGCTATTTAGGTGTAAAATATCTAGTAAGGATATGGCTCCCACTTCCAGATGCTATCTGAGACATTCTCCAAGACGTCTCACCAGAAATCATTAAGTTTAATACTCATTCTGCAGACTAAATTATGAAAAAGCACTGGTTGTTTCCCTGAGCACAAGAACTAAGAGTCCATTTTTGTCTCATGCCAAGTCAGCCTATATTGATATAGATATTAGAAGAATTTGGTTTTTGCTAGAGATTTTGTAAAAAAAATACACCTTTTAGCAGATTTTAGATGTCTTTGATTAGGAAGTAAAATCAAAGGGAAATCTGGGATAATAGTTCTTTAATAGTGTCATATTTTCCATTAAAATTATGTTGAGATATAAAACTAGGAAGCATTAGGCAAAGATCTGTATTATCAAAATCTATAACAGGGGTAGGCAACCTAAGGCCCGGGGGCCGGATGCGGCCCAGCAAGGCCTTTGGACCGGCCCCAAACCGGTCCTGCCACCGCCGCCCCCCCCCACCGCCGCCGCCCCCCCCATGATGATATTGATTATTGTTGTTATTACTTGTTCTTGGGGTTTTCTTGGCAAAATCTTCACAGGGGTTTTGCCATGGCTTTTCTGGGGCTGAGAGAGTGTGCATGCATTTTTTTAATTTTTTAAATTCTTTTTAAATTTTAATTTTAATATTTATTTATTTATTTATTTATTTTTGGTGCTTCGGCCCGTCAATTGTCTGAGGGACAGCAACCCGGCCCCCAGCTCAAAAAGGTTGCCTACCCCTGATCTATAACCTATGCAAATGAAGAGCTATTTGATAGGAGGTTTGCTGCATAAAACATTTTTAGTAGTTATCACATACTTTAAGAACAGTAACATAATTATATGTTTAAGATATTTTAATACATGAAAATATGTCTTTCCATCTTTAAGAAAACTTTTGGAGTTATTTTGATGTTAGCTAGAATAAGGGGACCTAAACCAAGTTTTGGAGATAAAAGATAATACGATACAAGCGCTATTGCATTAGATACAATGCCTTGGCTGGCTAGACAGATAATAATATTATTCACAACAGTCTAGACACAATAACTCTGATTAATTCTTGGAATCATTTTGTCCATCTGGAATTGAAAAGCTATCCTGAAATATATAAGCTGAATTCCACAAATTCTCATTTGCTTGATATAAAATGCAAATGAGTTTGATGCTTTTTAAAAAATCCTTTGATTTTCATACTTTTGTCTATTTCACCTGTCTTGGTCTGTATGATGACACGGCACAGGTCTATCTTACTTTGTCTCTGAGTTTATATGCAGTCTACTTTATATAATTTTAAACACAATTATATATTGTAACTAGATTTCTGTAAAAGCACAGGCTTTTTATTCTCTTCCTCTGTGCAACATCTATCCTAGAATCTAAGGGAGAAAAAGTACTCTGGGGCTTTAAAGACTAGTGCATCTTGTAGAATATGTTCAAATCCAACTAAATGCTGTTGGCCATATGAATTGCTTTCCATCATTACTGTCTTCTAAAATCATGTTAAATCTGAGATGTTCTCTCTCTCTCTCTCTCTCTCTCTCTCTCTGAAGAGAGCTGGCAAAACAAACAGCAACTATTCTATCCTTTTCTGTCTTTTATTCTTTCTTGTGCCTGTCCTGATCTGAACAAAATCACTGAGGAAGAACTGTGTATTGGAAAATACCTTCTGGCTCTTCCTTTTAATCTTCCAGTCCCTTAGTGTTATTTTTAATAAATCATAGAAGATAATTTGCAGACCTGATGGTTGTAGATTCCTAAAATTATTTGGAATAAGTAAAATAGAATACCGTTCACTTGAATGAGCAAGGTTTATTTCAAAAATAAAAAGAGCAGAGTTGCCCATAATTTTTAAAACTGCAAGAATAGTAATAGTATTAATTTTTATCAAAAACAGAGGTGTGGGAAGGGGGCAAATAGCAGATGGAATACAGAAACACACCTGTACAAACTAATGTGTTGGTTCCAACACAGAGCTGGTAATGAGAAACACTGTTGTTCAGGAGTTTTATTGGGCTTCTTTCTGCTGCAGTCCCCTATCTCTCCTGAAAATGTATTCCAGAGAGTGACAGGAATGGATTGTGAAGGAAGTGTGGGATAGAATTGTTGTCCCATGCCCTTTCTTCAGCAGAAAACATTTACCGAATCCTAGTCTCCTCCATAAATTGAAGGGGTCTTTACATTCATCAGGAGCCAATCTGTAGTCTACTGGAGATAATATATTAATGGTGGTGATGGTGGTGATGGTCATATAAGAGATAGTAGTAGTAATAAAGGTTGTCTCCTTATCTGAAATACTTGGTACTAAAAGTGTTTTGAATTTCAGGGTTTTTTTTAATTTTATTTATTTATATTTTATTTTAAAATTTTGTCCATTAAACCAAGTTATTGTACATTGAACTGTCAAAAAGCAAAGGTGTCTTAGCCATATTTTAGATTTTTGAATCTTTTGGATTTCAGAATTCCAAATACTCAACTTCAGTACAATGTCATGAACTATACATCTTGCTTTATTTAATCATATAAATAATTACCAGGGAGCACATAGTCAAAAAAAAAAATCCAAAGACAAAGGCAAAGGAAATTGAGAACAATAACAAAAAGAGTTTGAAACTGGCTACAGTTAGGAATATGAAGTCTTTAAAGATAGCGTATGTATGAAATTCATATATCATATAACCAATCTTGAATTGTGGATATTAGTCTCAAGCAATCACACCCTTTTATCTTAACTTTTTCTCTTTTTTGTTTTCTGCCTGCATCACCAGGACATTTCACATCCCCCAATAAGGCAGAAAGAGAAAAAAGCAAATTTGTCTATGTCATTGTATTCCATTTTATAGGTGATTTAAATGCAGAACAATTTGAAAGATGTCATACAATCAAATAAAGTAGAATTTAACTGCTATTGAAGTTGCAGACATTATGCTTTGTCTGGAAGGTCTTTAAACATCATTTGAATCAAGGATGACACCCAGTGGCCAGAAGAGTTCATTCCATCCTTTAAACTTGGACTATGATTTCAATTTTTTTTTTTTGTCTTTTAGCTTCCTCTTAAAAGACTAATTAAATTCATATCTATTTGATCTCTCTGTTGTCATGTAGATGATATAATCAATTGTTTTCGCCCTGTGGCCAATATTATGGCAACCTTTCTCCTTTCCTAGTATGGATTAAAAAAAAAAAAATCTCATCTTTCATATTCTCTTCACATTGCTGTTATTTATAGG
Organism: Phrynosoma platyrhinos; assembly: GCA_020142125.1. Lineage (NCBI taxonomy): Eukaryota > Metazoa > Chordata > Lepidosauria > Squamata > Phrynosomatidae > Phrynosoma > Phrynosoma platyrhinos. The sequence continues at coordinate 154,978,850 of CM034701.1, forward strand.
AAAGTAATTTGTCTGGAATTTATTAAATTAGAACATATGCTGTGAATTATATCTTTCTTTAAACAAAATGCCAATGGGGTATGCTACTGAAGAGCCCTTTTTTGCCACCAGTAAAGAAGGTTTATGTTTAATAACACTTATCAAAATGTATTAAGATGCAATCTATGTCTCTAATCCCATTTATCTTGCTTTGGTTCAGATACACACATCTAATTTACATCTCTTCAAAAGCACAGGCCATGAAACAGCCAGCAGTTCTAGGTTATTCATCATACAGGCTGAGTCTTCCTTATCCAAAATGCTTGGGACAATTTTTTTATTTTTATTGGATTTTGGAATATTTGCATATACATAATTAGATAGCCTGTAGCTAATACTCTAGGACATGATCAGAATTCAAAATGACCTTAATAGACTAAAAAGTTGGACTGGGTGTTTTTGTGGCCCCCAGTGGTCCTTGGGGAGTAAAATAAAATGCCCTGTAGTGAGGTATACAGGGCATTTTCTCCATGTTTGGAGCCCTCTGGCCTTCCCTATAGGTTAAACAAAATCTTCATGAATGTTTTAATTATTTTAACCCCCACCTGGATGTTAGGGGGCATGGGGCCATCGATGTATGTATTTGCCTTCAAGTGATTTCTGACTTATGGCAACTCTATCATGGGGTTTTCTTGGCAAGTTTTTTTCAGATGAGGTTTGCTGTCCTCTGAGGCTGAGAGACTATGATATGTCCAAGGTCACCAAGTGAGTTTACATGGCTGAGTTGGGCTTTGAACCCTGGGTTCCAGAGTCATAGTCCAGCACTGAAACTACTATGCTATGCCAGGCATTACCACCACAATTAAGGCCTAGGAGAAGCTGTATTAAAAAACACAAGGCCTCCTTTAGAATAGAAAGTTATTGACCAGGAAGGCCCAAAAACATGATGCAATGCCCCATGTCCCAAGTTTAGAATTTGGTGGGATTTGGAGGAAAAGGAGAGAGAGAGAGAGAGAGAGAGAGAGAGAGAGAGAGAGAGAGAGAGAGAGATTAGTAGAGTAGTTATGGGGATGGGAATGCAGCCTCCCAGGTCTCCTAATAGGGCTAACATCCCCTTCTATGTTTCCACACTTGTTTAGCCCTGCTTTAGACATATGAGTTCTAGTTTCATGTAAAAAATGGTATATATGAGATAAAACTGCTGAAAGTTCATTATATGTGTGATGACATATCTCATTCCCAGATCAGGCAAAAATATGTATGCAGTAATCTCCTTAGACTCAGGATGCTTTCAAATTCTTGAAAATATTGGATGAAAATTACTACATGAGGATGGGTTTTGTCTGAACCAAATGGAAACATGGCTGGTGATACTTTAGTCCATAAATGGAAATGCTGGAAGCCTAAAGAAAACATGAACTTTTAAAATTCAGTGATGATGTTAGTTTAATAGGAATGTCAGAAACACAATAAAATACTATATAATACAGTGTTATACAAGTATAAATTATTGTAATGGGAAAACTTCTGCTGGATAATTGGGCCCAGGCCACCAAAATGAATACAAAACCAAACTGAATCCTGTCAGAAGCACAGCAATATCCAATTGGAAATACAATGATATCCATTCACCCCACAAGATTATTTTTTTCTTTTCCCATACATCCCAAAATGTCTCCAAATTCCTCAATCCCATCCCATTTTTGCTTGGCTGTTGCAGGTGCCAATAGCATTAGGAAGCTTTCTCTCCACCCTACTCTCTATGCACTGTTAAATCTGGAAGATACAATTTCCTCGAGAACTATGGCAAATATCAGTTGCTTCTGGGAAAACTTAATTTTCCAGGTCTACTTGTGGCTAGTATTGTGCAGCAGCACACCAGGTACTAGATGGGAGGGGTGGGAGAAAGGACTGATCAGTGGAGCCAAAGTATTAGTCCCAATTTGAACTGTGAAAAGCTGAAACTAGTGGTGCATCTACATTACAGGAATAATGCACTTTGGCACAACATTAACTGTCATGGATCCTTTTTACAGAATCATGGGATTTGTAATTTGGTGAGGCACCAGCACTCTTTGGCAGAGAAGGCTAAAGACCTTGTAAATCCCAGGATTCCATAGGATGGAGCTACATCACTTAAAGTGGTGTCAAAATGTATTATTTCTACAATGTGGGTTCAGCCAAGGTCTACATGTTTCCAAAAGATGGGCATTCATAAACTTCTCTGTCTTGAACATTTTGAGTCTCATTATGTTCATAGTTTGCCAGTGGTATGGCTTTTTCTTGAAATGTGAAAAATTAATAAATTAAAGAACATTTTAAGGACACCTGATGTGGGTCCCATACACAAATATGTTCAGGCCTGAGGGCACTTGTGATTACATGAACCAAGTACTGTACTAATTGGAAGTACATGTAGAAGACTGTTAGTAGGGCTGAAGCAATTGCTGTGGAAGAGGCAATACCTTTGGAGCTGCCACAGATACACAAATGGCAGCCGTTATGTGTACAAATTAATGTGATCAGTCAGTGGTAATGCAGCTTTCTTCTTGTAAGGTTTAGGCTCATAGAAAACCAATGAAAGTGATGATGTATACAGTTTATACCCCATCTTTCTTCAGAAGAGGTCAGGGTGACAATCTACATGAAACATAATAAAAATTTCCAATATACAAATATATAAAATCACAAACCTAAAAGACAATTACACATCTAAAATTACATAGAACTAACTCTATCTATCCAGCTGTCTATCTATCCATCATCCAAATTAGATATAGATAACACAACATCATCCGCGTAGGCTCTTAATTTATAATTTTGATTTTTGATTTTCACACCTTTAATTGTTTCATCATTTCTAATATGAATCAATAAAATTTCAAGTTTAAGTATGAATAATAATGGCGTCAGAGGGCAGCCCTGACGGACACCTTTATTAATATTAAATTTTGGAGTCAATTCCCCATTTATTAATATTTGAGCTTCTTGTTTTGAATATATTTTGGTTATCCAATCATAAAATTGATCACCTACATCTATCCTCTTGAGAACCTCAAACATGAAGTTCCAATTGATGTTATCAAAGGCTTTCTCCACATCCAGGAAGATGAGTGCCAATTTCTTATGAAGATTTTTTTGATGCATATCAATTAAATTTAATAAAACCCTAAAATTTTCTTTAGTCTTCCTGGAGGGGAGAGAAAGCCATTTTGATAAAAATGAATCCAATTGCTAAGTATTTTTTTAAGTCTGTTCGCTAATATAGTCGCAAAAAAATTGTAGTCAGAATTTAATAAAGAAATAGGACGATAGTTATTTGGATCTAGTTTATCTTTATCCTGTTTTAAAATTAATGAAATGTTTGTGGAACTCCATGTTGAGGGTATCTCATTAAGCAAGATGTTATTGATAGTTTGAAGGAGGGGTGGCACCAATTGGAATAAGTATTTTTTTATAATATTCATTTACAAATCTGTCAGGACCTGGAGATTTAGAATTCTTAGATTTTTTAATCGCCTCTTCCAATTCTTCATATTTAATTGGTTCGTTCAGAGCTGTCCTCTGGTCTTGTGTCAGCTTCAAAATATTAATTTTTTGCAAATATTTTTGGATTTTGGGGAGGCATATTTGGGTTTCCATAAATGTACTTTGGAAATGTTCAGCAAAGATTTTCTTTATTTCATTTTGAGTTGTAAAGGTTTCTGTTCCTTTTTTAATTTGAGTTATTGTCCGTTTAGCTTTTTCCCTTCTGACCATATGAGCCATCAATTTGCCCGGCTTATTTCCACCTTCATAATATATTTGATTCATATATTCATTTTTTTTTCCAATTTGTTCCAATGTTAAAATTGAGATTTGTTTTTGAACACATTTAATCTTATTGACAATTTCATGGGAGTCTGGATCTTGTTTTAATGTAAATTCCAATTTTCTCAATTCTTTATTTAATAAGCCTTCCTTTTGCTTCCTCTTTTTCGTTATTTCACTGGTCTTTTGAATAATGATGTCCCTAATCACTGCTTTATGAGTATCCCATATGGTATGCATTGGAATTTCACCATTTAAGTTCTCTTTAAGATAATACGTTATATGTTTCTTCACATGTTCATATACTTGGGTGTCATTCAATATATTCAGATTTAATTTCCAATTAAATACAGATAAACCATATGTAAACTCCATTATAACTGGATTATGATCCAACCATATTTTCAGTAGTGTTTTTAACTTTGTAATTTTAGAATTTAAATGCTCAGATAGCCATATTATGTCCAATCTAGATAGAGATTTATGCCGATTAGAATAGAAAGTAAAATCTCTTTCATTTCCATTTTTAACCCGATGGGCGTCAGATACATTTAGAACTTCTGTTAATAAAAAAAATTCATTTGGCAATTTACCCTGCATTTTTCGGGTGGGCTTTACTGATTTATGATCCAATTTGGGATCTATTACTCCATTGAAGTTCCCACACATTATTATATTTTCATATTCCAATTCCACTAAAAGTCTTCTCAACTTTTTATAAAATTTACTTTTATTTTCCAAGGGACCATAAATGCCAATTAAAAGATATTTTTCCCCATCTACTATAACTTCAACTAACAAAAAATGGCCTTTTATATCATCCAAAATTAATTTTGATTCATAATTCGAATTCACATAAAATACCACACCTCTTTTCTTAAATGGTGAAGCCGCCACATGTTCATTTCCGAGTTTGGGGCATCTGAGATACTTTCTATTTTTTTTATTCTACTTTCTTGTAGACAACAAACATCTAATTTTAATTTTATTAAATAATGATTTTTTTTTTTTTTTGCATTTTTGGGGAGTGTTTAGTCCTTGTACGTTCCATGTAAGGATCTTTAATTGTTTATTATGACCTATATTATATCCTTCAAATAATAAAGACTTTCAAAGTTAATATTCCAGACCAAATTCAATGCTACGTTAATTATCAAAGTATTCTTCCTGTCCTAATCTTACAGTGGTTGTCAATTTAAGACTACATTCATCCCATCTTTAAGTTCTTCTGATTCTTCATCTGATAACTCATCTAGCCCTACTGGCTCCTCTGGTACCTTTTCAGTCGATTGTAAGGCACAAGCACCTAATAAGTTGTTATCTTGCCCTACCTCATCTTCTCTATTCTGTCTGCCTTCAACTTTCTTTTTTGTTTCCTTTCTCCTTCTGCCCGTGCATTCTTGCAAAAACAAGTTAGCTTGCTCTGGAGTTACAATTTTTATTCTTCTCCTATTCCACCAGAAGGTTACACCTTCTGGCGACTCCCAACAATATTGTATTTTTTTCCCTCCTCAGAAAAGAAGTTAAATTGGCATAGTTACATCTCTTTCTCAACAATCACGCAGGTACATCCTTCATAATTTTAAGCTCTTGCCCACCAACAATCATAGGGGTTTTGTTATGTTGGACCAATAAATGATCTCTAGTTTGCTTGTGTACAAACTGAACAATCATGTCCCGTGGAAAACCCCTTTGCTTAGCAGCGGTTGAATAGACCCAATATAACTTATCTATGTCATTCTGTGTAGACCCAGTGTTTTGCCTAAAAATTCTGCTATTTTTGGAACTATCTCATCATATGAATTTTAATCTTTTTCTTCTACCAAACCTCTAATTTTCACAGCCTTTTCTCTAATTTTTTGGTCTAGCACAGCAAGTTCATCTAAATCCTCTTCTCATTTATTTTCTAATTTCAACACCTGCAATTCTGTTCTATCATTTCTAATTTCAAGTACATCAACACTTTTTTTTTTTTGTTAGCTGGACTTCAGTTAAAAGTTTGTCTACTTTTTGATTTAATTCTCGCAGGTCCAACCTTATTTCCTGCCTCACCTCTTTTTTAAATTCTGATGATTGCTGTGTAAAATTCACAGCTAAAGAATCATTTCTAAGATCAGTTGACTTATATCAGGATTTTTTTTTACTTTTCCATAGAAGGGTGCCTTCGTGTTTGCGCTGTTGAGTTATTTTTTTGGTCCCTGTGCTCTTGTTATTATTTTATCCATGCTCAATCAACAATTTGTCAGTTGACAATCAATGAATATATTATTTTTATATATAGTCAGGTAATAACAGAAGCACAATCAATAAGTTCAACATACAATCTTTACAAATTTAAATTTCAGTTTTCAGTTATTTTCCCCACTTATTGTGGTATCTATAAATCACAAAGTTGACAAAATGACCACAGTATGTTATTGTGCGAGTCCAAAGTATGTTATTATTATAATAAGCAACTTAATCATGTAACTACTATACTAATTTGAAAACCTCTCAAACAAACAAAATTAGAACAGCACCAAACGACTTCATGAGATATACTTTCCCATTTATCCTTTACAGTTCACTCAGTCTGGCTTGTTCCCAAGTATCTTCACACTTTGCAGATCGCAGCTGTAGATTGTAAGAGGAAGAGTTCTCAATACTGATGATAGTAATCTCCACTGTCACTACTTCCAACTTCAGCCAAGGTCACTCAACCAGCCGAATTGTATTGCAGTTTTTAGTGAGCGTCCAAACTCAGACTCAAATTGCAAACTCAGGGCCTAAGCAGACGGGCAGCCATGGGCCGCCCTGGGAAGGTGTGCCACTTCCTTTCATATGTCGCCGAAAGTGTGCCACAAAAGGTTGTGATGCACTTTTAGCGACTTTTCCACTGCAGCATGTCTGGACGCTGCAGTGGGAGGTCCTCCTTGGAGCGCCGGCCATGTGGAGGGCTGGCAGCTCTGAGGACGACCTCGGAAGGGGGAGGGGGTGCCGAGCGTGCAGCTGCCCTTTCCCTTCTCTGCACCAAAGACAGCCCAATAAGCCATCTGCTTAGGCTCTCAGACAAGATCACTCAATCAGCAGTTATGTAGTGCAGTTCATGAAATGGATACTTCCACAATCAATTAGAGCACTAAGTTTTCACTCATGTAGCAAATTCAGAATTGAAATATGATTTTAGGCAAAAGGAGAAGAATACATATATATCCAAAATGATATAGTCTCAATCATGTATTAAATTCCAAAGCAAATCAGTCCTCTATTGCAGCTTTCATTGCCTTTCTCAAAATAGCCTCCATTCAGTTGCGTTGGTAGTCTATAAAAAATATCGCTGTTAAGAATCCATTCCACTTCGCTCAATGTTAGTGCCTTCAGTGCTTAAAGTACTTGAACTTAAGAAATAACTATTTCACATTAAACAAATTAGCAATTAAATTATATAACAGTTTCCGATAGGTCAGTTCCAGCGCTAAGTATCAACTTTGCAAAATACAGTCTGTAGCAGAGTTCACCCATTAAAAAACAAGCTGTAGATCCACTTTTTATGAAAATCAATGAGAAAGGCAGAATGTTTTTACCTCCGGTTATTAAGAAATCCACTTGCCACTGGTAATGTCGTTAGATATTCAATATCTTACATCAAGATTAAAAGTTGGTGGTAGTGCTCCAATGCGGTCTTCACACCATCCATAGCAGGGACGTGGATTACTCTTCAGCCCCTCCAGATAGTCCTGAAAACTGGGATCAATAGAGCCCGATCTCTAAGGACTTACACTGGTTTTGGGCTTGCTCCGAGCCCCCTCGGGGTCCCCTATTCCAAGGGAACACTTGTGGATAAAGGAGGTCCATGATCCTCCACTCTGAAAGACAGCCGCTGGGCGAGTTGCCGACGTGCATCCTAGCAGAGCGCCATTACCACCGGAAGTCTTCCTAATACAGCCAAATAGTTATAATGGTTATGTTCCCCGGTGGTTTTCAGATTTGGGAATGCTAGGAATATGTTCGGCTAAATGATTCATTCCAACCAGAGAGAATTCCCACCCAAGAGAATAAATAATTTAAATAGCTTTGTCCCTACTTCATGAACATTTTTAAAATGGTGTAGTTTTTAAAGGCCTCTTGTAGGGGGAGGACTTTCCCAACCAGACTCACCACTTTCCTTCCCCTGCACCATATAGTGGTTGTTGTGAAGGGAACAGAGGGAGCATCCACAAAACCATGTTTACCTATTGTCTGCTATCATAGCAAATGATGGAGATTATGGCCCTAAGCAGACGACTAATAAAGTCGTCTTCTGGGCAGAGAAGAGGAGGGGCAGCCGCACGAGTGGCGCCCCTTCCTCTCCCCGAGGTCGCCCCCAGATGTGCCGGCCGTCCGCACGACCGGCGCATTGGGGATGACCTCACGGCGCAGCGCCCACATGCGCTGCGCCATTTGAGCCAGGGAAAGTGCGCCCGCTGCTTTTGGGGCACACTTTCCCTTAGATCTAAAAGGAGCGCCAATTTGGTGCTCCTTTTAGATGCGCCGACGGTGCGCCGCGGTGCGGAGGCTCCGCACCGCCGGCGCTCCGTCCGGCGGCGGCTCCAGGGCCTCCGTGTGCTGAGGCCCTATATCTTGCTCAGCACCTTCCATCCTCTCTTGCCCATATGGCCACCTGGAAGTAGACAAATGGGGCAGCCAAGTGATGGCATTATCCTTGGAACCTCCAAAGGACAACTGGGAGGTCCAGGAGGATGATTCTATTATCATGGGCTGGCAAGCAGAACATACCTGAATCCATAATCACCATCATTGGTTTTCTATGAGACTACACCTTACAAGTACCTGATGATCCCCAACTTCATCCTCCTACTACATGATCAAGTTATGGGTGAGGGGGTAGAAAAAACATGAGTATAGAGGGAAAACCACCTCCTCCCCAGCAAGAACATCTTCAAAAACTACACAGTATTTGAAGCTGTTATAGCAATAGGGATAAAACTGAATGAATTATCCCCCCACCCCTTTTCCCAGTGCCAGAACAGAACTTTGTTCCATCATAGGCAGGGAGCAGTCTCTTTCAACATTATCAGCAATGATAACTTTTTCACCAATAGTGAAATACTAAAGATGATCATATAAAATGGTGTTAGTTCAGTGGCTCATAAGATCGATCTGTAAGTAAGAAGTAAAAAAAAAAAAACCTAACAATAAGAATTTTAAATGCATTAAAAGTAGGAGCCCTGCCAGAACCAAGTGAATACTTACCATTTATCATCTTCATTAAAGGTACTGGTGAAGTACTCATATCTTAAATATCACTTTCAGATGACAATTTTTAAAAATCTCCACACACTGAAAGGTTCATAGAAGAGGTTTTGGAATAAATGGATTAATCAGAAATAAGTTCCTCTGTATAGAGTGAATCTGAAAGATTACAGTTGCAAAATTGCTGACCCACTGAGTTTAAAAAGTAATCTGTCTCTAACATCAGCCCCACTTTTAGAAGATGAGACAGTAGCTAATGCAGCATCATATATATAGCAGCTCCAGAGTTGAGCCAAGAAGCTGAAGACTACTGAGCATGATTTCAGTACCATGCAAATTAATGGAGAGAGGAGAGAAGATAGGTATAAAATCATGCATGGTTTGAGAAAAGTGAATACAGATTCTTTTATTCTTTCAGAAAGTCTAAAAAGACACTAAAAGAAGCACATATCAAATGTCATGTGCTTTTAGTAAGTTGGATGAAATGAAACTAAAGGGGATAAAGAAGTAGCTAGTAAAGGTCAGAGGAGTATTAACTAGTAGCAGGAAGCATTATAAAGCCATTGCCATAGTAATGAAGGAAAGATTTTGCAGAATAAATGGTTCTGAAAAGAACTATGAAAGGGCCTTGGCCTTGTCTTGAAATGTGATGGAAACAGGTGGTTTGTGAGATATATAAAGCAGATTAGCAGCACATACAGAGAAGGCAAGGAAAAGGCACAATTGAAGTGAGGTAGCAGCCTGGTCAGTGTGAAGGGAGAATCTTGGTCCCTTTTGAATGAACTGAATATTTCTTGCTCCCCTGGATTGACACAGATCAGGACACAATACTAAGCAGAGCTCACCATTCAGACCAGAATTATTGTACTACTGCAAAGTTCCAGTAAGTAGATTGAATGACAGTCTTCACTTGGGAGGTGCTGGGAAAGGTTTTACAAGCTAACTTTTGACATACTATTGGGAAATCTTTAAAACTGGCATGTGCAGAACTGGAGTAGAATCTTTAGCAGATGTACTGTTGCCTATTTGTGGACTAGAACCTATTTTGTTCAAAGTGTCTTCAGTTTTTTGACATAGATATAGCAATGGAGTGGAGTAGGGGCAAAATGGAAGAAAGCCCACTATGAAATATAAGGGGTAAGAATAGGTCTATAACAGTTCCATACAGTACCTAAATGTATTTAAGTAAGGACACGATGGGTTCTTTACAGTACTATTATAATGAGTGAGAGTGCACTATAGTGAGGATCTTCCTGCTATATAATACTCAAAATGTTGCTCTATGTGACTATTTTTTGTAGTGTGGCATTGACATTTAATAACCCCCAGCTGTTCTAAAATGGAAATTGCCTTATTTTTTACTCTCTCTGTTTCCAGACAGCACAGCAGCGATGTATTTCAAATAAAGGGATTGTAGTGATTGACAGCACTTACTCTAGAGAAAGGGCCAAATGTTTCTACTTTCCTTGAAGTAAACTTAATACTAGTACACCTTATACTGATTCTTCAGGTTTTTAGGTGCTGGCTGCTACTACAACGCAGAATTAATGCGGTTTGACAGCACTTTAAATGTCATGGTTCAATGCTATGTAGTTATGGGATTTGTAGTTTGTTGTGGTACTAGTTTTCTGACAGAGAAAGGTAAATATCTCATAAAACTGAAAATCCCCAAATTCCTTAGCATTGAACCTTGGCAGTCTGAGCGGTGTCAAACTACATTCATTCTGTAGAGTAGATGCAGCCTCTGAGACTCTAGTCTAACTATAGATCCTGTGACTTCAGCATATAGCTAGGATGATTTTTGGACTGCTCTGTTTCTTTTTCCATGCCCATGATGAAGAGTCTAGAGAATTCAAAGGCTCTTTTTAAAAATAAAAAAATGAAAAATGATGTTTTGTAGTCTAAGAAAGGCATCATGTAATACTGTTTTTGGATTCCTTTCTCCATTCCATGTATACTTTTATAAACATCTCTTTTAATCACCCTCCCTTGTTCTGATGATCACTAATGTGATAGCTGCTTTTATAGTATTCTCTTCCTAGTTGCTTGATGTTATTTTTATATAGGAAAGAATATTAGAAAATATTTTTGAATGGGCAAAACTTGTGTTTCTAAGTGTCAAGAGACACTAACAGGAGGAATCCTGAAATGACAAGAATCTTTGCAATTTGGGAATATTCAATGCTAAACTTGCACATGGCTGTTTTCCACTGAAAGCAGCATTTTCTGTTGTTAATATTATTTCTGCACAGAAAATGCTGTTATAGCAAAAATGCCATAAGCAAATTTGCACATTCAGTCACAAACTGTCAATAATCTTCAAAAATTGCAGTTTTAAAAGACTTTCTTACAAAAAAAGAAAATTGCTAAAATTACTCATTGCTTCTTATTAGCAGGTTAGCAAAGAACTGTGTCCCTATCTTTATATTAGCTATATGCCCATTTATTATTTTTCAAAGGAACTGATACAGGGTGAGTGTCCTGTGCACACAATATAATGGCATTGTAGGTAGGTGAACTAAATCCAAATGAATAAAGTGATACCAATATGATGCTAGTTCAAATGAATAAAGTGATCCCTATTTGATCCTTTATTGTAGATAATGGTTATCAGATAATTTTTTCCTTGTGAAAAATGTAGGTATACAGTTGGTACCAGAGGTACCAGAAGCTAGTGCATAAACTTCTTTCAGAGATGGTACCTGTAACTGTTTTAGATCACAGGGCTATGTATATGGGAGGACAATCCTACCATTCAGGGGCTGAGGGAACAGGATGAGCAGATGGTATAACTGCAGAGGAGGGCGAGACACTACAAAATGTAGGACATTCAAGGAAAATGTTAGAAATTACAAAACTAAAGTTAAAAACATTAATATAAATATAAATTCATATCATCTGGTTTATTTATAGCTATACTACATATGCTGTACTTTATTATGTACTCAACCATATTTTTTTTTAATTTTTTAAACAAAGTTTATTAGAAAATCTAAAAACAAAGAACAAAATA
>CM034701.1:155016079-155028245 GCA_020142125.1 Phrynosoma platyrhinos
ATTCCAGGTGATGGCACTATCCTCCTCCAGCCAGGTTTCTGTAAAACATGCCAAGTCAGCTTCCTCATCCATGAGAATATCATGGATGATATGAGTTTTATTTTTCACCGACCTGGCATTACAGAGGAGCAGGGTAAAGTTTTGTGGCAAGGTTGGCAAGCTCCCCAACTTACTTTGGGCAACAGGGTGAACTGAAAGTGGGATCACTTTTAAACATAGATCCTGCCTTCTTTTGCAACATAGTTCTACCCTGTTATCACCATATCTACCTTTGCCCCATACTACCTCGATAGGCATTCCCACAGTTTCCCTTTGTAACTCTCCCCCAACCCTCTCTATTCTAGCTGGTTATCTATAACCCACAGAGTGTCCAGTGCTGTCAAATTGGGCTTGGCTTTATAGACGTGCCCACCCTCACTCGCCACTGCATTGCCGGTGGAAAGTTGGAATTGGGCTGGGCAAGAAACATGCCCACAGCCCTTCCACCATTGTCGCTGTAGCATGGAAGGGAGAGATGGAAGCCTCTTAAAGTCTCCGCCAGCCTTGGGAGCTGGCCTTCACTGCCCAGGTGATGATGGGATGGCAAGAAGGACAGGCTCTTAAAGCCTCCGCTGGTGTCTGGAGCTAGTCCTTCACTGTCCAGGTGGTGAAGTAGGGAAAAAGAGGCTTCTGTAGGCTTGGGTCCCCCTGGCTGGCGAGCTGGTGTTCCTGAGGGGTGTGGGAGTGGCTTATAATGCCAGCCCCTCCTGGCCACACTCCCTCTCACTGGTGCCCTATTCCAGGAGTCCTCAGGTCCTTCTGCAGCCTTCTGACCCTTCTGGAATGGGAGAAAAGAGGCTGCTGCTGGCTTGGGTCCTCCTGGCTAGCAAGCTGGAGGCTAACATCAAGGCTAACATTAGTTTAATTGTAGCAGATCCAAGCCTCCTGCAGGTTTATAACTGTGTGTTTCATTTTGTTGTTGTTGTTAACTGCCTTCACATCTGTCTCAACCTATGGTGAATCTATGGAAGAGACATCTCCAGTCCCCCTTGTCCTCCACCCAGCTCCTGCAAACTCATATTCATGGTCTCTTTAATAAAGTCCATCCATCTAGCATGTGGCTTTCCTCTCTTTCTACTTCTCTCCACCTTTCCTAACATTATTGTCTTTTCCAACAATTCATGAAGTCTCATGAAGTATCCAAAGAATGACAGTCTAAGCCTTGTCATCTTGGCTTCTAGGGATATCTCTGGCTTTGTCTACTCTAGGACCCATTTGTTTATCTTTTTGGCTGTCCATGGAATCTTCAGCACTCTTCTCCAGCACCACACCTCATTGCATTGATTTTCCTCCTATATTCTTTGTTGACTGTCCAGCTCTCACATCCATACATAGTAATAGGGAATACGATGGCTTGTATGATTCTGACTTTTGTGCTGAGTTGTATGTCTTTGCATTTTAGGATCTTTTCTAGTCCTTTCATAGTTGCCCTCCCCATTCTTAATTTTCTCCTGGTTTCCTGGCTGCAGTCCCTGTTCTGATCAATGTTTGATCCTAGATATGAGAACTCTTTTACTATTTCTGTTTCCTCATTGTCTAGTTTGAATGTGTGTAAATTCTCTGTGGTCATTATTTTTGCTTTCATTATGTTCAACAGTAAGCCTCCCTTTGCACTTTCTTCTTTGAATTTCTTTAGTAGTTGTTCCAGATCTGTGAGGTCTTCTGCTAGTAATATGGTGTTAGCATATCTTAATTGTTGGTATTTTTTCCTCCAATTTCCACTCCTCCCTCTTCCATGTCCAAGTCTGCTTTCCTTACAATATGTTCTGCATATAAGTTGAATAGGTAGGGTGATAGGATGCAGCCTTGCCTGACTCCTTTGCCAATTAGGAATCATTCTGTTTCTCCATGTTCTGTTCTGACAGTAGCCTCTTGTCCTGAATGCAGATTTCTCATTATGATTATCAAATATGTTGGCACTCCCATGTCTTTCTATCAGATGTGTTGGCACTCCATAGCCTTTCATGATCTGGGCAGTCACTAGAAAGCTAGTTATCTTTTTATCATGTAACTTATTTGTGAGGCCAGCCACATTCCATGAGAGCATCTCAAAAAGGAAATCTGTGGTGGTAGCTTGATTAACTATAGAGGGATGCTATGGACTCTTATGCAATGTTAACTCATCAGTTATCACAAGCTGGTTGCAGAAATTAGGAGGTTAATTTGTTCCTATTTCCATGTGGGGTTGTTATCTCAGCATCTAGTATCTTCCCTAAATGAATGATTGCTTTCTACTTCAATCATAATATTATCCATAACTAGATGACACCCGTTATTTGTATTCCAGCCTGACTGTGCTATCTGGGCAAGTTGGATCACACTCAGAGGACATGGGTCTTTCGGCACAATTTCCTTTGGTGCATGGATTTCCACCTGAACCTCTATTTGACAGCCACTTCTTATGGGCTGAATATGTCACTTAAGCTTCCTTTTTCCTCTGGGTAACTGTTGTTGGTTTTTTAAACAAGTTATATTTTCTCCTTTATCCAAATTTGCATTCCCATTACTGTAGCATCCCATCTACTACATCTTTGAGGGTTCCCTTATGCTTTGGCAGTGTAAATTAACAGCCCTGGTGGCGCAGTGGTTAAATGCCTGTACTGCAGCCACTCACTCACAGACCACAAGGTTGCGAGTTCAATACCAGCCAGGGCTGAGGCTCGACTCAGGCCTGCATCCTTCCGAGGTCGCTAAAATGAGTACCCAGCTTGTTGGGGGGCAATCAGCTCACAGTTGTAAACCGCTTAGACATCCCATGCGCGATATGAAGCGGTATATAAATGAAGCTGCTGCTGCTAAATTAAAATCTGAAGGTGGCTGATATCTTTCCCATTTATCTATATTTGCTTTGGACTCTTTTAAAAATCCTTGCCCTCCCTCTTTTAAGAATGGTGTTAATTTGGATGATTTCTCTAGATTAATAAGATCATCTTGTCATAACAATTCATTAGTAGGAACTAGGTTGCACCTGCTTATCCCACCTTTGTGGAGGCTTATCAGAGATGGGGGGGAGCCATAATTTTATAGTATCTAATTACTGTTACACCCAATGTCAGTATTTCCTATCTTTTCTCAAATATCTTTTTAGCTATAGGGCTATCCATAAAGGTCACCACTGCTCATAGCTGGATGTAATTATGAAACTGATATTCTACCTTCAAGATTTTTGATTGAGTAAGCAGATCAGGAAAAATGGCTTGTAATGTTTTAATTAACTGTAGTTTGTGATTATGCTGAGTAAGGATTCCTCTTTGTTTTAGGTAGCCAGCAAACACCAAAGTGTAGGCCAATAATATTAGTTCCCACATGTCATTGCGTTTTGATTATATTGGATGTTGAGGTGTCTGGTTGCTCTTGATATTCATTACGGCATCAGCTCATGGGTCTTGTCCCTCCTTATTTTTAGTACTATTTAAGGATGTGGTATTATGAAGTATCTTATGATGTGTATTAGAGACTGCCTTCTGACTTTTCAGCTTTGAGGTCTTTTTTGGGTCTAGATGATTTTTTTGCTGCTTCTAGGCTTTTGTCCTATCAGTTTGAATAGGTAACTGTAGTTGATCTTATTTACTGGATTTTTTTAAAAAAAAAAACTTTGTTTGGGTTCTTAATATTTTTGCTCTTTTTAGTATTTCATAGCTCTTCTTGTTTTTCTTTCGGTGAGTTCTTTTCTTTTTAGGCATGCTCTTTATTTTCTTGTTTAGCAATTTTCTCCCACTAGGAAGTCCCTCTGCAGGGGCCGCAATATCTGTATCAACTTGTTTATTAATATTCTTAAGTACTTTATTTAACTCAGTTAATACAGTTAGCAGCACATGGAATTCATATAGAAAGGATTTTATCAGCTTCATTTTTTCTAAGATATCTTTAACCCACTGAAATAATGAGTTACAATCTTTCTCCTCTCTCTAGTAGATTAAAGTTAAGGAAGGTTATTTTTCTGGTTGGCTGCGATACTGGGCTTCTCGTCTATTTACTTTGTCATGAAGTCATCAAATATCTTTCTTCTCTCTTCTTGTTCTATCCTATTGATGGCAGGAACATTTTCTGCAATTGCCATCTCTGTTGCCAGATTAATAGCATCCTCTTCTGAGCTCTTCTTGTGTATACAGCATCTATGATCAATTGGCCAATCTAGGGTAGGCTCTGGGGGTGATAAGGATATATTCTCATTAACTGCTTCACCTCTTCAGAAAGGGCAAAATTTAGTAATTTTCTTTTGTCTCTTTTTCCTTTTACTTGGTGAATGTCCAGGTATTAGTTGGGCCCTCTGTTGTTTATAACCCTGCCTGGTAAAGACCATTTTTGAGTTATAAAATGAGGAATAAAATAACCAAAATAGGTATGTTCAGACTAAATAGCAATAATGCTACTTAGCACCAATCAGAAAGTTTCATTTTTTCATTTTGCAGCCAAGTAGTCCTAATATCTACAAAAAAATCACCACATGATAGTATCAACTTTCCTTCTGTGAGAATATTCTTATATAATTCCAGGTGGTTTCAAATTGTTCTGATGGATCATTTAATTTCCCATGTGTCCAGAAAAAATTGGGCATAGGCTATTGGAACACACCAGGGATATATTCCTCTACTGTCCCATGCAGCTGTCTTATATTTCCCTCCAATCCTTTGGAATTTTGTTTAAGGGAGACCACCAAGGTTATAGGAAGCCAGGCAGCTGTTGTAAGCTGCACAGGCCTACTCACTGTGATTCAGTACCCAGTAGTCTCTTCATGAGGCCTTGGATTTGTCAAAATTCTGCTTCTTTCATCTTCAGTTTACTTCATTTAATAAAGGTAAGTAGAGGCAAGATGTTTACAATAATATTCAGAATTAGTTGATAGTAGTCAAAGTCTCAGTCTTCTTTCTTAGCCCATTTGAGGGCTCTTTAATTATCTTCCTGCTCTTTTACTTACTGGGAGGCACTTTCTTCCACAACAACTTTGATCACCTTTCTTCCTTTCAAGTCAAGGTTTTTATATTCTTTAATGATAGTTTACAAGATTGTTGCTATGCCTATGATCCAAGGACAGACCAATATCATTCAATTAGAATTGCAGCGAAAAGGTTATTTTCCCCGTCAAAGAAGACAAGTCAGAAGGCAGGTCTTTTCTCTCCTGTCTAACAAACAGAATCTAAGGTCACCAAGAAGATATTTTAGAATAGGAGTGGATAATATTGCTTGCAGTCTGAGCAAGCTTTACAGAAAGCAAAGGGAGCAGGAACCAGTTGGAAGTCAAGGCCAAAAGATAAAATTCTTTCCTTTGTCTTTCCTTTATTCCTTTATCTTAAGTTCGGAGCTACAACAAATACTCCTTAGCAAGCCAATGCCCTAGGATTATTTAAGAATTATTTAAGAAATTTGTTTAATTTCCTCCCCCATAAAATTATATCTATTAATAAACAACACATAATCAACATAAACTAACTTTCCAAGTTGACTTCCCACTTCCCAAGCCTAGGAATATGAGTACTCCATATCTTAAGTTTCTCAATAATGCCAACTTGTTTTTATTTCATTTCTGACCTAAAAAACTAAACAAAATTGCTTCAGATCTCCAAGTCTACAACTAAAATCTTCCCTAGTTTCTTTTTCACATACATCAAAAAATGTTCCCAATCTTTCAGATAATTGATTTTTCTTCAATCAACATTGCTAGTTTGTCCATTTGGCCAACTCAAACACTTTAACAATCCAGTTGCCAGCAAGCCTTTTGAAAGCACAAGAGGCAGGAGCTCACAAAGGCTCAATCCTAGCAGTGGCATACTCCTGCATCATTATCATCATTGACATGTGATTATTATTGTCCCTAAATATTAGTATTACACATGATTAACATTGATTTCAGTTGAGTTCAAGGCTGCTTCCCCTTTCTGAAACCTAACCTAAAGCAATGTTTATCATGTTGGTGATGCTGATCAGAGCTGGTGATGCAGGTCACATTGTGCTGATAATGATGCAGCCCAGGATTATACTCATACTTTTTGTAGTAAGATAGGACCAAAGTGAAACATCTACCTTCATTTTTGCCAATTTCACCACTTATTGTCTCATCTATTCATTGTTATTATGGCTAGGTAGTTACAGGGTAAAATCAAAGATTATTTGTGATGTATCCAGAAAAATCCTCACAGAATGTATGTGAAGTACTTCAGGCTAAAATACTGCCCCGAGGTTATTCAAGGTTCAGTAGGGACAGGAATTTTGAAATCCCAGGCCCCTACCCAGCTTTCTGACTTATAGCATGTTGGCTCTTTGTGTTCTTACTCTGTGTAAGAGAGTGAACCATGCAATCCTCCACATGTTGTTAGGTTACAATATTGACTGTGTCTATGGCTTCTGGCATTTGCAGTCGAACAAGATCTGGAGGGCTGCATAATCCCCACCCACATTCTATGTGTTCTTATCTCTTCCTATCACTAGACTTTCCCCAAGTCTTCCAGACACCACTTTCTATATGATTCAGATTTTAAGGTAATCAAAACATACTGATATACTGATTTTGAAACAGACTGTGGCATAACTGAAAAAGCAGTAGTGTGGATTCACTTCCTATAGTTGCCAAGCAGCTCTAGTTATATAAGAAATAGTATCAGTGAGACCAATGATGTTATTGTTTTATATAAAAAGGTAAAAGCATCCATGGTTTGCATTATATCAGCTAGCATAAAACCACTACACTATACTCAAACCACTACACTACATTGGCTCATTGGTATTGGCATGGAAAAGAGCTGTGTCATTGACTCCACTCCTATAATTCCTTCCCCCCCCACAAGAAAAAAGTATTAGAAGAAATATTTTGGTTATGTCACTGATTCTTGTCTTTTGAATTGAGCAGAGTCACATTTTGTGAGCTGAGGAGTTGTTATATATATGTATGTGTGTGTGTGTGTGTGTGTGTGTGTGTGTGTGTGTGTATATATATATATATATATATATATATATATATATATATATATATATATATATATATATATATATATATATATATATATATATATATATCTTTTGAATGCTTGTAGGCCACTGAGGAAGACTATTGTCGAAACACGTCTGGCCTTGAGTTTTTATTATTTACTATTATATTATTTTATTTTTAACATTTGCACACTTTTCAGTGGGGTATTGTTACCCTTTTAGAAATTTTACTGACTTATCTACTTCAGGGTGCAGTGGTTTTTTTGGCCTTGATTTTTGAAATTTTTATTATCATTATAATACTTACTTTTAGAATTTGCATACTTTTCAGTGGGGTATTTTTACCTTTTCAGAAATTTAATTTTATTGGATTTTCTGCTCCAGGGTTTAGTTATTCTTTTATTTCTTGCCTTATTGTTGCCTTTTTGTAATTGAAAGTGGGATTATTTTATCCTGGTTATTTTTTGGCAGAATCCTTCAGTTTGGTTTTGTGGAAAAGAGCTGTGTCATTGACTCCACTCCTATAGTTCCTTCCCCCCACCCCAGGAAACAAAAGTAGTAGAAGAAATATTTTGGTTATGTCACTGATTCTTGCCTTTACCTCCCTTTTTAATTTAATTTTATCTGTCCTTCTTTTTCAAAAGTCTAATAGGATGGTGGGGTCATGAATTCCCAAGCAGATTTCTCATGGAAAACAGTATGTATGTTTCCCACTTTGTTTTGTACAAAATTTTACCATACAGCTTATTTGCAGGTATATAATCATGCCAGGAGTAAGGAGGTTGCAGTAAAACAGTTATTACATTTTCTATCTTGGCATAAAAAGTGATTTCAATCCCTTCCCTGGGAAAAACCAAAGTTTTATCAAGTCCTAATTCCTTCTTGTTTAGAAGGCTCACATCCTGATCCTCTTTAAACCTTTTACTGAGTTTCTGCAGATATCTATCTATATCACCTTGTAAACACCACAGCAGACACTCCCCCATGCAAACATGGGATTATTATTATTATTATTATTATTATTATTATTATTATTATTATTTCTGCTTTCCCCACATATTTGGGACTCAAAGTGGCAGAATAATTGCTGGAGAATAGGTAGATGAAAAGGGACACATGCAGCTATTTTCAAGTAGCTCAACGCTCTGTTTCAGGCATCTGCAGAGATTTCTGGGGATCCTTGCAAGTTTTCTGCAGATTATGTCCTTGCAGAGTGTCCTGCTATAGGAAAATAGCTGGGCACATCCCTTTTCTTTGCAACCATCAACAGGAGTTGTGATGACATAAATCTAATTTTTGTTACCTTAATTTACTAACAGGGTGCCAGCCAGTGTCTTGATTTGCCATTCTTATGCATTGCCCTCGTAGTAGAGTGCTTTACAAGACAGGATATAAGTCTAATAATAAACATATGTGGAGGGGATGCATGCACAGGCAATATTTCTCTAGTATCCAGTCTGGTTTGTAGGGAAACCTTCAAATCTGTGATGTGAAACCAGGGTTTCTAAGGATTATTTAAACTGCAATTGCCTGGTTTGGTTGCATAGTAAATGATAGCTCAACAAACTAAATTAAACTTGAGAGGAAAGGGGAACTATAAGAAGCAGTCATGGTAAATTGTCATTGGGGTGATATATCTGCTCTGAGTTTTGTATGAACTATAAAGAGCCAAATGGGTCCAGCAGCTTGGATATTGCATTTAAATTTCAGACTAAACCCCACAGTGGCTTTACTGTCTCATAGGAGCCACCAGCTGCCACTGATGAGAAGATAGCATGTGATCTATTCTGTTTGCATAAGTCACATATGATTGGAATGGGGGAATTATGATTGAACTGCTGCAGTAATTGTTACCCATTCTTCCAAAAGCCTATATTTTTATGGTATTACCGTAGTTTATTAATCTCATCACAGATTTCAATAATGAAAATATTCTCACAAATAATAAAATCTAGGAATCTAATAGAAGGTACTTATCTTACAGAATTGCAACTGAGTCCCGGAATCAATGGATTTCGACTATCAAATCCTCCCATTTTATTGGTGTGTGCTCTTCATGCTAGTTTAGAGGTGAGTAATCACTTTCCCATGAAAGATGAAGTACAAACAAATGAAGCAACTCCTGTATTATGAACCAACATAATCTTGCATGGTGAATGAAATGAAGATTCTTATCTGAAGACAAATGGAATATTAAAGCAATGCTTACAGTGCTTTGAAAGGATTGCTAGTGTGTTAGCATCTATTTCTATCATTTTAGTCTCTACCAAGCATTTAAGCAAGTAGAAAGGGCAAGAATAATGATTTAGTGCATCAAATACTTAAATTTGCCCCTTTTACTTGCTTGTCTGCATGGTTGCTTAATGATGCCATGCCTTCCCCTTTCAGCAAGGAAACAAAATACCTCACAGCTGGGTGCCTGAGATGGAAAGAGGTAGTATTTCTACCATCTGAGAGACATATAACTGCTGAGCACTTTGTCTGAAGGAGAAGATGGCAGCAATAGCAATGTAATGGTGTGCTAGAGATAGACATTAATATTAAAAGAAATCCGACAGTGTGTTCTAGCAGCATGATATCTCTTTTTGTATTACATTTGCCTTCAGACTCATATTGTTTGTCATAGAAGCATTGCACTTGCATAATTGGTATATGGTTTGCTTTGGTTTTTACAAGAGATAAAGAAGGTGCTAAATCCAATTGGTGTATTTGAAAGTATAGAAATTGTGGTTGAATGTTGTGTGGGGAGAGAGACTTACCTGAAAAGCAGGGAAGCCATTAGTACTGCTTGCTTCTGCTGCAACTCTTTTCTTTTGTAGTTCCTGCTCATGAGATGATTTATAAATTCTCTCCTGTCACTTGACTATTTTTTTTTGTCATAACGGGCCCTGCCTTTGGCAGGTGCTGAATGGGCCATCAAAATTTGGGAGAAACATTTTAAGTTCAAACCTACACTTTCAAATATTGATTTCAAATATCTAACCATGCCTTTGTCTCCTGCTTTTTATTTTACATTGTGCAATGATCCCATCTGATCTTGGAAGCTAATCAGGGCAGCCCTGGTTAGTACTTGGGTGGGAGACCATGTACTGTAGGCTATATTTCAGAGGAAGGAACTTGCAAAACCACCTCTGAGTATTCCTTGCCTAAGAAAACCCTATGAAATTCATGGGGTCACCATAAGTTGATTTGAAGGCACATACACACATTTTGAAATTTTGCCACACAGAATAAATTATACTCTATTCTCTGCTTCATACTTATTGCCATGTCACTGGGTCATATTTTTCTTATAGGTGTAATGGTTGCAAAGTAATGTCACTTGGGCCCATAAAATTCTAAGGTCCTTTCATGGCATTTAAAATTAGCTTTCTATTTTGACTGCTAGTTTATTAGCAAGTTAGCAGGGTCATGTACTGAAAAGCCAGACACTGTGATCACAGCTCTTTTCCTCTAGATTTATATCTGACAGCACATCCCCAAAGTAGAATCAGATGTTTTGACTTTCTTTCTTAGTTTAGTTTCTTAATTTATCAGTCCATGCATGGAAGAACAGCATGCAAGTGGGAGGAAATTTTAAACATGTTATAAAGGTGTCACTAGTGGGTCTGCAGGAATGCAGCAGTGAATGCTTGAAGTAAACTGTGCGCCAATCAAAAGGACACAAAGTTTGAAACCCAAACAGGATCCCAACATTTCAGAGAAATATTGGGGAAAACTTGGACAGAGAATAATATCTGATTGAAAAAGAAAATTATTTTCATATCAGGTTCTGCCTCATAATTTAATTTCTAAGGGAAATTGACCAAGCCTGGTCAAAGTGTTTGACTATGTAGTGGCATGTCAACTTTCCATAGTGTTGCATGATACTGATTATAGCAATCCATTCCACCTGGGGTTCATTTATTGATTTGATGGACAGAAACAGGCTTACTGCCCAAGTTTAATAGCAAGAATCATTTGGCATGTGGGACACATGCCCCCAAGGAAATTTTTGCTGCCTCTGGAGCCCCAAGATCTTTGCTCTCTTTCTTGCCATTTTTTGGGCTGTCCAAATGGGACAATCACACCTCAATAAGCCTCTGAGGGGATTACAACAGTTCTCCTAAACATACTCTTCCTTTTTATCCTGTTTTAGCAACAAATGCACAAACAAAATTTTAAGGATTTACCGGTAATTCACTTTCAGGTTTGCTAGGATGGGGTGGTAGGTCCTCTCTGGTCTACAAAGAATCAAGAATAAAAATAATAAAGAATAAAATCACAAGAAAATGGTCCCAGAATCTCCAGATTGGTCCACCCCATCCTAATAGATCAGGGGTAGGCAACCTTTCCCCTTTAAGGGCCAAGGGACTTCAGCTCCCAGAAGCCTTAGCCATGTTGACCAATAGTCCCATGTTGGCCAATAGCTCCTGGCATTCTGGGAGCTGAAGTCCCTCGGCCCTTAAAGGGGAAAGGTTGCCTACCCCTGTAATAGATCATTAAATATTTGGGAAGTGGAACTCTGTTCTTTATTCTAGAGTTTCTGGGGAACTGTTAGTAGGCATATTAAACTAAATTCTACCACTCATTTCTGTTTAAGGAACCCATGGAGCCTATTGAAATCTAGAGTGGTATCTGGAGGCATACCAGTCTAGATCTTAGAGGCAAGAAAAGATAACTGTTGCTAGTGTAACAGAGTAAGCTGGAAAAGAATTACATGTGGACATTTTATTTATTTATTTATTTATTTATTTATTTATTTATTTATTTATTTATTTTGTATGCTGCTTTTCTCCCAGAAGGGACCCAAGGTGGCTTGCAAATCAAAAACATTTTAAAACTTCAATAGAATTAAAAGCAATTAAAATCTACAAACAATATAAAATCACATAAAAATATACAAAAATTAAAAGCATGACTAAAATCCATCTGCTATAGGGCTTGTCTATACTAGCTGAAAGTCCAGGACCAGCTCAGGGAAAGGGAAGGTGTCACCACTACCTCTTCCTCACCAGTAGAAGGGCTGTGCAAAGGCTGCCTTGCACACCACCACTTCTGCTGAGGTTAGACTGAGGAGCCCATGTGATGAATGAGGAAGAGGCAGAAGGACCCTCTCTACCTCTACTAGATCTGGATTGATCATGATGGTGACTACACACACTGGATCAAACCTAGGCTATCTTAAGGACCGCCTCCTCCCGTATAATCCTCCCTGCACTCT
>CM034701.1:155028345-155047835 GCA_020142125.1 Phrynosoma platyrhinos
TTATTATTATTATTATTATTATTATTATAAGCGGCAGTGTCTATGTTGGCTAATCAAGCCAAGATTACATACACTCCACTGACCTGTCCCTGTGGAGTTGCCATCAGCATTTCCTTGCTGTCAGGCTCCATGGAAAGGCGGCCCGGAACACCAGTGCTTCTAGTGAGAGTAGAATGGGGTGCCCATGCGATCAATGAGAAAAGAAGGTAGAGGAACTCCCCAATGACATGACTGGAGGCTTCTTGGAGATGTCATACCCAGTGATTAGGGTGGAGGTGGAGTTAAATCACTGGGATGAAGCAGTGCACCTGGCAGCCTTTCCATGGGATTTTGCTGGCAAGGAAGCAGCAGTGCCAGCGGCTCTATGGACAGGCCATCCCCTTTCCCTGTGCTGCTCAGCATGAGGAAGGTGGATGGCATGTCGCTTGACATGTGGACAACTGGCTTGGCCTGTATAGGGCCAAACCCAACTGTTCACAAAGCAAAACCCCTATGCTCATCCTGGGATTATGGGGAAACTCTGGGGTTTTCCCCAGGTTGACCAGATGACCTCTTTTTCCAGGACATATCCTACATTACAACCTTCTGTCCAAAATGTTCTCCATTTTTAGCATGACTAAGACACATGAATTTTTATTTATATTAGTGTTTTTAGCTTTTATTTGGTAATGTCCTTCATTTTTCTTGGATGTCTTGCATTTTATGGTACCTTGTCCTCCTTTGTGGTTATGACATCTGTTCACCTTGGTTTTTCCTGACTCCCTTACTCTGAAGCAAGGTTGGGTAAACAATGAAAACCCATGGTATTTCCTCAGAAGTTGTGGTATGCCATGGAGACAGACTGCACTGGCTTTGGGGTGAGTTTGGATTTTTTGCCTGTGTAGCCAAGCTGTTAGAGAGGGTTTCATTGTTCCTGAACAATAAAGTCAATGTTCCAGAATTTCTCCTGCACTTGGCCCTAATTAGAAAAGCTGAAGTGGGAGCAGTGGACAGAATTATTTTTTAAAGCATAAAACCTGGCCATGGGTCATCCAAGCCAACACCAGCCTAGTGGAAGCTGTGCTGAATCCAGACCTCAGCATGTTGGAAATGATTTGTGCTAGCCTAACTGCTGTGTCTCTAGGCTGGCTTTGATTCTGGAATTTTCTCTGTTCTTCCTGCACCCTGCATCTTGTGATAGCTAATGGCTTCTATGTCATCTGGAGTAGTACTTAACCCTAATTTCCTCCTCCAGCCAGCTTTCATCACTTTATCTGAAGAGTTGGGAATGTTCCTTTGGTTATTCCTGCTCTGATGATAGCCAGGCTGAAGTAGTGTAACAAGCTCTGAAGCTTTTCCACCTTAAGAAATAGTTTAATAGCTTCACTTGCCACCTGCCTGGATATTTGAAGGGTGAGTTTCTGGATAGACTGCTCATGACTCATCAATACTGCACTCATTCCACTAAATGCCAATATTACCTTCTGAGTCGCCTTTGAAAATTTAATTTTTGAGTTATATTTGGGCTAAAGTTACTCAGAGGACTGAACTCTGTATTGGGCTATCTTAGGGGGGATGCAGACGGGCGGCCATGGGCCGCCCTAAGATGTGGTGGATTGGGGTCGAGGCTCCCCCATGCCTCGGTCCCAATCCTCCCTTTAGCACCTGGGAAAGGAGCGCTAAAATAGTGCTCCTTCCACAAGCCGCAAAAGCGGCACCGAAAGAGCCGCCATGCAATTTAATATATTTTCAGCTGTTCCAAATTAATGTTTTAAAGTGATTTTTTTTAATTAGTACATATTGCTTTAGCTGCTATAGGCCCCGTATGGGACAAAACCAGGATATTAAATAAATTAAATAAATAAATAAATAAATAAATACTGTCTGCCTTCACTGAAGAGGTTCAGCTTACAGGCCCTTTCTCACTTGTTGTTCAATGAGGGTGGTTAGGCTGATAAATACACGTGAACATGCCTTCTTAAAGACAGCTCCACACACCTCAGTAATCAAATTCTGTTGACGATTCATCTGGCTTTGAAGATCACTTGCTTTTGCTATCCCTTTTGTAGTTCTAGAGCTGCTTCTTGAGTTTAATTAGTAATTTTTTTTTAAAAAAATTGTATTTTTAAAAATCTTCTTCTATATCACCTTAAGAAGGTTTTGCAAGGTAGCTTAAGAATAATAATTATATAAATAAACTGTGAAGAAAAGAAAGCTTTTCTCAGAAGAAATTAAGATAGAGATGTATATACAAAGTAATTTCCAAGCACAGAAGGTCCAAAGCACTTTGCTGATATCTGCAGTTGGCTTGCTTTTGGAAAATGATTAGCAATCTTTGGGGCAGTATAATATAATGATGTTGATTCATATCACCACTTACATGCTGATTTCTGTCAGGAGCTAATTTAGTGTGCACATTTTTCAATGAAAAAGATGATGCTATAACTTCTCATATCCTGCAATCGACAAAGTTTTTATAACATACTCCTATTAATCTTATCCTTTAGAAATCTTAGTTAGGGACTTTCTAAAACCATCTGGAAACAGGAAATAATTTTCTCAATGGCAGCACTATTCCCTTGAAAATATCTCAGGGAATTGCCAGTCATTTTAGCTTGCTCTCCCCTCCTTTCACCATTAAATTCTACACAGAGAAATTGCAGTGGGGCACAGCAATACCTTTTCTTCTGCTTGACAATCCATTTTGTTTGTCCTCAAAACATCACCAGTATTTTGGAAAGTTTATGTGTCTGTAGAGATGCTAGTTTGTTCTGACCCAGATGGTGCTCTTCAAAAGAGGGAGGGGGTCTGCCATTTATTCCACGGCAGGGGGTCAAAGGCAATGAGAACTCATCAGTTTCTATGGACTTGCCTTTTTGTGTTTGCATTACTCTTTTGGCACAGCTAGGATTCCCTTGTGCCAATTGCAGCGGTACAGGGAAACAGAATTGGTCTCTGGCAAGAGATTACTTAGAAAATGTTCTGCCATCTTGCACTGGGATGTATTAAACTGAGGGTACAGCTTCTAAAGAAAACATTTCACAATGTAAGTGTCAATGCACAACAAGGACAATTGCTTGCCTTCTAGAGAGAAAGAATGCTTGGTGTGGGAATATTTTTCCTAGGCTATATGTATTTCTTTTGCCAAACTTTGCAGTGTACAGGCTTTGTAGAGGTTCCTCCAACAATCTAACACCTCTCCATTTCCTACCCTTTTGACAAGAGTAGGTGGCTGCTGGTCGGCTTCAGCCTGGAGATAAACAATATTTTTATTCCAAGTCCTAACTGTAGTATAGTGGAGTCACAGCTCACAGCATCAAAATCCTAGAACTTTTTGATGAGCAGGGACTATGACAACTTGAACTGTCACCCTCTTGGACTCCCTGTTCTCCTCAGATTTTTGCTGCAGTCTCCAGTGTAACTGGATGGGAAATTGAATTTTCCATCAACAATTATTGTTATGAGAGATCAAAATTTACCACTACACCACTGAATACAAATACAATTAAACTTGTGATGTTCTTGTTCTTACAGCCATCATCAAAGTAAAGTTGTTCATAAGTTTAAATACAAGAGTTGAGAGGACTGTATGGTCATTGTAGTTCTTTTCATTTCATAGGAAGAGTGTGGTATTCCCTGGAATCTGAGAATACAGAACAGGAGAGTGGATTTAGAAGATAATGAGCCCAACATTATTTCAGATGAAAATAATGGACATAATGCTAATTCTGATATTTGTCATAACCTCAACTGTAATAATTAATTAATTAATTAATTAATAAGGTAACAACAATAAAAATAGTGAACAATACAAGAGCATTGTTCTTTGTTGTTGTGTGCCTTCAAGTCATTTCAGACTTATGGTGGCCCTAAGGCAAATCTATCATGGGGTTTTCTTGGCAAGTTTCTTCAGAGGGGATTTCCCATGGCCATCCTCTGATGCTGAGAGAATACAACTTGCCCAAGGTCAGCCAGTGGGTTTACATGACCAAGCCATCATTCAAATTCTGGTCTTCAGAGTTCTAATCTATTGCTCAAACTGCTACTCCATGCTGGCTCTGCTCAAAAGCAATAAAAGAATGCAAGGCAGTGAGGCAACTTTCCCTGTATAAAACCAGAGCAGAACTAGCAACTGTAAAAGGCCAAGAAATTAAAAAGTTCTTAATCTGGGAGCATATAAGACCTGGTCAAGATTCCCCAGGGACAGAATTTCAGAACTGAGGTTCTTCAGTCAAGGAAATTGTGTCTTTGGCCCCACTACCCACCTTAACTCAGTCCCAGCATGGGAGAAAAATAGGTGAACATGAATACTTCTGTCTATTGTTAAGTCTTGCCACAATATGCTTTACCATATGCAAGTTACTAGTATCCATTACAATACTAATATAATATTGCAAAAGCTACTACCACCATATTCAGTACTAAAACAGTATCATCAGGGACAAAACATGTTTTTTAAAATAAAAATAAAGGTATGTCACATAGTAAAAGGTAGATTATGGTCCAAAACACACTGCAGAAATAATCCAATTTGAGGCTCCTTTAACTGCCTTGGCTCAGTACTAGGGAATCCTGGGAAATGTGATTTATTATGGTACTAGAGCTCTCTGACAGAGAAGGCTAAATGCCTCCCAAAACTACAGTTCCCTAGCATTGAGCCAGGGCAGTTAAAGCTGTCTTAAAATAGATTATAGTGTATTTTGGACCTATGTGATACTGTTTTTTGTGTAGTGATTTGAGTGTTGGACTAGGACTGGGAAACTCTGCTTAGCCATGGAAACATACTGGGTAAGTTGGACAAGTCACACTGTCAGCCTCAGGTGAAGGCATTGGCTACCTCCTGAACAAATCTTGCCAAGAAAACCCAGTGATAGGGTCACCTTGAGAATACAATATATATACCTTTGGCAAGTCACATTCTCTCTGTCTCAGAGGAGGGCAATAGCAAACCCCCTTGTATCAAATACTGCTAAGAAAACCTCATGATAGTTTTGCCTTAAGGTCAACATAAGTCATAAAAAAATTGAAGGCACACAACAAAAAGAACTTTGTGTGGAAGGAAATATCAGTACTCTTCCATCATCATCATCATCATCACAGCAAGTATATTCTGATCTTCCATTTTATTTTAAATTTAGGTCTTCAGTCAAACCACAATGAAACTTCTGAGAAGGAAATCTGTTCTTCTCACTGGGTATTTGGAATACTTGATAAGGCAATGCTACAGTGAAGACCAAAATGACCCGAAAAAAACTTTTATAAAAATAATCACACCATCTCACATTGAAGAAAGAGGATGCCAGCTCACACTGACTTTCTCCATTCCAATTGGTCCTTTGTTTAAGGAACTGGAAAAAAGAGGAGTTGCTGTAAGTAACCAGGTCTTCATACTTTCCTTTTCTACATGCTTTATTTTATAGAGATAATGGGGATATATTAGTAATTCTTGAATTTCTTTTGTATTGTGTTGATTAAAACAAGAGTAAAAAAGTGGGGGAGGCTCAGAATACTGATATGATTC
Organism: Phrynosoma platyrhinos; assembly: GCA_020142125.1. Taxonomy (NCBI): domain Eukaryota; kingdom Metazoa; phylum Chordata; class Lepidosauria; order Squamata; family Phrynosomatidae; genus Phrynosoma; species Phrynosoma platyrhinos. Next base: position 155,033,846 of record CM034701.1, read on the forward strand.
CTCAGACTTCACAGACTATTTGTTCTTATTCCGTGTTGCAAATCACCTGGAAACAACATATTGCTCTCCTCTGAGAGGTGAACACCATTGGCTCCATAGAGCAAGTCCAGGAGACAAAATTTGAATTTTATTACCTATGCAAAAAGGTACTTCTGAGTTCCCAGATGTTTCCATCCTTTGTGAGGTCACATCCCCCTCTGTTAGGCAGAGAACATTGAATCTCTCAAGAGAAGCCTCCATGCTTTTGCATTAGGAAAATTTTAGGTGCTGGTTTGATAAAATATGCCAAATGAAGTCCCAATTGAAAAAAAAAAAGTTGTACCTTTGTTGGCAGTAGAAACAAATAGTAAATCCCAGTCAATTGACTCCCTCTTTAGGAGCCCCTGTAGCAGCTAAAATTGTTATCTTCACTTCCAGGAAACATATTCAGGGATAGCTGTGTTGGTCATATATAATGTACCATATGGTATATACTGCATCATATATTTTATGCATTTTGGTTGGCTGAATAAATTTATCACTGTTTTGTTGATTTTGAATGTTATTCTACTTTGCTATTTGGCTAACATAGCTTCCCCTGAATATGTTCTCTGGGAGCCAAGGGAGGGTTGATAGTTTCACCATGACTAAAAGTCTCATATAATGACAAGGTACAAACTGGAGGTCCCAGCTGGAAGGGAAGAAAGGAAAAAAGCAGGTAGAGGCAAGGGAGTTAAAGAAAGAGCACAACATTAAGATGCGGAGTGGCATGCCAAGCAGGAAAGGAGGTGGAATCAAGAGTGCTAGGAAACTTTTGAAAACTTTTCTAAAAGTTCAAAGAAATAAGTAAGAAAGAGAGAATATGAGGCCTGGTCATGGGAAAAGTAAGCACTGGAAGATGATAGCAAGAGAGAATAAATTGCAGTGGGCAAAGAAACCAGGGGGTCATTCACACTAGGAAATAACCCTGTGTGGAAACTGGGTTATTTCCATGGCGTTCAGACTTTCCCCAACTGCACTCAGTGCAGGGGGGGGGGGGGTTGGGAGGGGGAGGGGTGCCAAAAAACCTAATTGACCTGGTGCATTTTTCACCAGGTAACCTACCACATCTTTTTCGTGGCGCTGCAATGATCTGAATCTTTGGTGTGAGAACTCACTGCTGGAGAGATCCAGATCATGTGGGAAATCACTGTCACGTCCTCTAAACCTTCTCTTCCTCTTCCTCTTCCTCTCCCCCCCCTTTCCTCTCCCTGGCTGTCACATCCTATCTCCTACCTCTCTTCCTCCTCCCCCGGCCATTGTGTCTTTCCTCCTCCCTCCTCTGCCCCCATTGTGTCCTCCCTCTTCTTCCTCCCCATCTTCTTGCCGTGATCAAATCTCTCCGTGGCATTTTATCCCTATTGCCATTCCCTGACTCACTGAGAGATTCTATCATGGCAAATATATGGACATAGCCCAGTTTCCAGATGTTAATTGAATGGACCCCAGATGTTACTTGTTTTGCAAAAGATGTGCATGGTGATTGCATTTGAGAGTCCTCTTAGCAATAAGTCATGTTCATATTTCTGTTTATGATCTTACATTCAATCAATAGTTTGGAATTTGAAACAGTCATTTCATGGATATCATGCAAAGTCTATAAAGTCTACTTACTTGGAAGACAGAGTAACAGAATAATACAGGAAGATAAAGGAAACTACTCTGACCTGGCCTACTTTATAAGTCTTGTTCCCCAGCCCCCGTTATATTTCCCGCCCACAAAGGAACAAAGTGCCTTTCTTAATGTGAAGTAGAAGGCTTTCTTAACTTTTTTCCTCCCTCCTTCACTCCACGTTTGTTCATATTAAAATGTGACAAAGCATCACATTTGCATTGAAAACATCAAATTTGCATTCTTCACCCAATACTTTTCAATTTCCTGCAGTTCTTTGCACATCAGTTTAACAGCTCAGTCCTGGCTGCAGTTACCTGAGAGTGAACACAGTGATACTTGCATACAGTGTGACTCATTACTGAGGAAGCAGGCATAGTGTTGTACTCTCAATGCCTTATAGAAAAATGCTACACTAGTAGTCCATCCTTTCCTTCTCCCTTTTCTTCATCCAGTTTCTACAGAGCAGAAATTATGGGATGCATGGCATTTGACTGCTATTATAATAGAAACCACAGTATTAATGTGAGCATTGCTGTATTTCACTTTGAGAAACAAATGTGAATGTGAAGCTGTATCAATTTATTGAATGTTTATTTGCTATTTTGCAGTGTGACATGCGGGAACCCAGCGCTCTCCGTGTTGCTCCAGTTCCTCTCTACAATTCTTTCTGTGACGTGCACACATTTATTGAAATCCTGAGATCTGCAATGCAATTACATTCATAAAGCAAAGAGCAAACACTACAGCTCTTTCCTGATCTTATTGATGGTGCAGCTGTATCTTTTAATCTATTTCTGACTAAGATGCATCAATGCTTTTGAACATTTTATTTGTATCTACTAGGCTAGGCTACATTCCACCAATTTACCCCTAAAGATTGATTATGCTTGGATAGTTATTTACGATATCCTTTTTTTTTTTAATAAAACTCATATTTCCATTCATTGGTACTCCAGAAATTAATAGGCCTTGCCTATTTTAATAGGGATGGGTTTTTTTTTAGCATTTTACATACTTTCTTCATCTACACAATTCTGCTTTCCTTCATATTACAAGTGAGACAGAAAGACAGCTGCAAAAATCAAAATATCTTTCTGTTCTTGTTGTGTGGAATAACACACCATACAGACTACTGTAGCTGTCATCTGTTTTACATTTCAATTGGCATTTCTATTAAAGAGAATGTTCATGTATCTTCAGGTAAATTTACAAATTCACATTCATTGACACATATGCAGAATTTTAGAATCTGCAAATAACTTCTTCAGTTCAAGGTGTCTTTGCATCTGTTGGCTTAAAGGCCATCTTTTTTTCATGCACTTTGCACTGAATTGTTCTACTGGCCATTTATGAAGAGACATTGTTGATGGAGAGAGTTTATGTAATGGGGGAGCTGGTATTTGGCCCATATCCTATGAGAATAAGAGGAAAGAGAAGGTGAATCTAATCTACCTTTCCCTGCATGAGTTTTCAAAAGGGATGCATTAAAGATCTTATAGCTTCCACAAATATCATTACAGTATCTAATCTATAGGCTGCAGTTTCTTTGTAAACATGCTTTAAGATACTATTTTAAAAATTATTGAATCTTTTAAGGGGGAAAAATCATGCTGATAGTAATAGAGAAGCTTCTGTAAAAAAGGCGGGGGCACATCTTGCTGTTAGAGAGTATTCTATATCCATTGGAGTCAAGGCCTGAAATATATGGGCCCCCATGCTCATAGGAGCATTGAATCACATGAGCAAAAGTGAAATAGGATTTTGTCTTTCCATCCCCACAGTCTTTTATGCTGTCCCACAATGCACCAGAGGACATTTCATAATTCCAGAATAGATTTTGAGGATACATGGAAAGCTGAGAGAGGGATGGCAAATTTCTTCTTTATAATTCTATTTCACAGAAGCAGCATCATCAGCTCAGTGAAGGAGCCAATCCATCCCTTGATTACTATTCATAGAATTTCAACCACCTTGTGCTGTGTTATTACACAATTTTATTTTTGCAAAAGTAGTCGCTAATACATGGAACATAAGGTTGGCCACCTTATATAAAATCAATCAGGAGCAACTCAGTTCCTAGGTTAATATGCAATATTCTGCAAACATATGTCTATCTAATTTACACTACATTTTAAGATGTACACTTACAGCATTCTGAGTACACATCTAAAATTATAATATAGAATCACCTGAGGAAACCTATGACAACTAACTCAATGATGCTTCAAAATCCTTATCTGTAATGTATATGTAAAACCTTCCATAGGTACAAGAGTATTTGGCTGCATCCGCACTACAGAAATAATTTAGTTTGACATGTTTTTAACTGCCATGGGTCAATGCTATGGAATTCTGGAATCTGTAATTTTGTGAGAAACCTAACCTTCTCTGTCAGAGGACTCTAGTGCCATAACAAACTACAATTCCCACAATTCCATAGCATTAAGACAGTTAGTAGTTAAAGTGATGTCAACCTGGATTACTTCTGCAGTGCAGATGCAGTGTGTGTTAGCTTTGAGATCTTTTGCTAAATCAAGAGATAGCAATGACATCAAAGAGTCACTCTAAAAAGTAAATTTAAAAAGAAAAGACCAACAAATAGTAACTGTGGAGCAATCTATATTGTTGAACTGTAGCACTTAATAAACAACATACTAGAGATATGTGAAAAGCAGTCAGGGAAAGCAGATGAGGTTACTTTGGGAGAGTAAGAGGTATACTAATAGCCTTGGCTGCTGTATAACTGAGGGTTAGTTGAGAAAAAAACAGACACACCAAGATGAAAATCATACAGCTGCTGGGATCAGCTCCATCAGGGGTTGAGAGATGAGCTGAGTCTCTCCTCCTTTGCTTCCAGAATGGTGTGTGATGTAACACTGGGAATAATCTGCCAAAGGAGCAGCCATTGGAACGATAACATTTATGGAAAGATATAGTATGAGGAGGCAAAGTCATTAACAAAGAAGACAAAAGAGCCATAGAGTGCTGGTTGTCCCTAAACGGTCCTCCGCTTTAGATAACTTGGATAGTCTTGGCAACAGGCCCCTTGGTCTGAAAATTCTGTTCCTCAATGCCAGGTCAGTGAGTGGAAAGACATCACTGATCCAGGACTTGATCCTGGATGAGTATGCCAACCTGGCTTGTATTACGGAGACCTAATCTCTCCCAACTTTGTCCACCTTGGTTCTCTGTACAACAGTAGGTGAGGCCTGGAGGTGGGGGTGGGGGGCAGAGTTACAGTGGTCTATTGGTGCTCCATCTCCCTCGCTAGGTGTCCTGTTCCACAATATACTGGATATGAGTGTGTCTATTTAAGGGTGGGTGGCTGGGACAGAATAAGGATTCTGTTGGTGTACTGTCCATGCCACTGCTCAACAGTCTCCTTTCCTGAGCTCTCTGAGTTGGTCTTGGCAGTGGTGTTGGGGTCTCTGCGGCTAGTTGTGCTGGGGGATTTCAACATCCACATGGAGACTGCCCTGTCAGGAGCAGCTCAGGACTTCATGTCATGGTGCCAGCCATGCAGCTGGACACACTCTAGACCTTGTTTTCTGTGTGGGACAGGATGTTGATGATCTGGGAATGGAGGAACTCTCTGTAGTTCCATTGTCATGGACAGATCACTACATTTAGTGATCAGTTTAGACTCACTGGAACACAGAGCCTCTGCAGGGTAGGGGGCTGATTAAGATGGTTCACCTCAGGAGGCTTGTGGATCTGGATAGATTCCTGGTGGCTCTTGGGGAGTTTCTTGTTGTCTTGGCAGGTGATCCTGTCAAAGCCTTGGCTGATCTCTGGAACAGAGAAAGGCAGATCCACCTGTATATGGATCCATCTGTAATGGATGGGGTTAAACTCCCCCCTGAAATCTCAGGTTTATAGCTTGGATGTGCTCCTGGATTTAGATGTGAACCTGAGTGTCCAAGTTTCAGCTGTGGCCAGAATGCATTTGCACAGAACAAAAGAGTTAAAACTAGTGTGCCAGCTGTGCCTATTCCAGGAGAAGTCAGATCTGGCTATGGTGACACATCCCTTGATTACATCCCGTTTGGTCTATTGTAATGTGTTCTGTGTGGAGCTGCCCTTGGAAACTGTTAGAAAATTGCAGCAGGTCCAAAATGCTGTGGCCAGGATGTTGACTGGGGCTGGATACAGGGATCATGTTACTCCCCTATTGAAACAGCTACATTGGCTATCAGTCCACTTCCAGGCATAATTCAATAATAATAATTGAGCAATCGGGGCAGCTTACAACATTAAAATTACCATAAATACAGTATCAATCATGAGCTAGAAACCCCAAAACCTACCCTTCCCTTAAAAAAGTATTGAACAATATCATGATTAAAACATACTTAAAATCTCACTAAGACAAACAACAATGAAAGCAGCAGAGTAGAGGAAGAGAAGAATGGACTAATTCTTGAGGCCAGGATATCTAGTCAGGAAAGGCCTGCCAGAAGAAATCCATCTTAATAGCTTTTTTTAAAGCTGCTTAAGGTAGTAATATGATGGATCTTGTCCAGCAGACCATTCCATAATCTGGGAGCAGTTGCCGAAAAGGCCCTCTGGGAGACTGCAGACAGCCTCGTTTTTATAGGCTGTAGCAAATTCCTCCCAGAGGACCGGAGTGCGAGGGGTCGATTATATGGGAGGAGGCAGTCCCAAAGATAGGTTGGACCCAAGCCATTTAGGGCTTTAAAGATAATAACCATCACCTTGTACTGTGCCCGAAAACTGATAGGCAGCCAGTGGTGTGACTTTAAGACTGGTGTTATATGATCTCTCCTTGATGTTCCCAAGACCAACCTGGCTGCCTTGTTCTGTACTAACTGAAGTGTCTGGACCAAGCATGAGGGTAGCCCCATGTAGAGCACATTACAGAAATCAAGACAGGAGGTTACCAGTGTGTGCACTACAGTTTCAAGGTCCCTAACTTCCAGGAAAGGGCACAGATGGCATATCAGCTGACATATACTGGTTTTAACCTTTAAAGCCATAAATGGCTGGGTCCAGACAATCTGAAGGACGATCTCTCCCTATACAAACCAGCTTGGGCACTAAGATAGCAGGAGAGGGCTTTCTTTCAGTTTCACCACCTTCACAAGTATGTTTTTTTATATGACTACAGCTGCTAAAATAGTATACACGGCAAAGTGGAAACAGAAAACTATACCTGGTATAGATGATTGGATTAGGAAGATATATGAAGTAATGAAAAGCAATAGATTAACACAGATTATACAGGGAAAAAAAAAAACAGAATTTAAGGAAGTTTGGAATCCTTTTCTTGAATATTTGAAACAAGAATGGAGTCAACAATGATTTTTAAGTCTGGAAACAAAATAGCTTACCAATAAAAATAATGCATGAACCTCAAATCCATAAAGGAATATGTATTGCAGGAAACTGTGAGACACTTTATAACTATGAGGTTATAGACTATAATTTATGATTAAACTATAAATATAGTCTATAGAATAATTTGTATAGAAATATATGATTCTGTATAGTTATATATGAGAATGCTAGATTGTATCAAGAAAAGCAATGAAGAAGATATATAAATATACATACATACATTTATAGATAAAGTAATCAGGAGGAAAATATTGATCCAAGACAGCCTAAATCAGCGGATAAGTAAAGGAAGTCAATTTATGTCATCTATTTCTTTTTCTTTTTGTATGTTTTAGCCTTTGTTTGTGATACTTTTCTTTTTTGTGTCTTTGTCGGGATTTACTGTTTTTAAAAATGCTGTTTTAACCTATGTTTTAAGGTTGATAATATTTAATTATTTTTAACTTTGTAATCAATGTTTGAGCTCCTTTTTTGTAACCTGCCTTGAATCCCATTGTAGGAGAAAGGTGGGATATAAATCCTGGAAACAAACAAACAAATAAATAATCTAGGCTGGGGTGATTTTGCATCTTCTGGTTCCTAAGCCCCTCCAGTCCCTTTTGAGAGTCACAAATAAGAAATAAGACCTTACCTCTTGAATATGCCAAATGACAGCTGGAGCTAGTGTAACTAATTCTCTACCATCTCCACCCACTGCCTGTGCTTTCCATGGAGGAGAGAAGGCTTTGTCAGTCTGGTAAAGATCACTCACCCTGAGAGCAACCTCTTTAGAAATGGAAGGGATTCACCATTTTTGTTCTTCTCCTTCACTTACTTTGGCTTGTGCTGACAAATATTTATACAGTTAAGGGGATCACCTATCCCACTCTTACCTATTAGTACAAGAGGGCTTCTGGGACTAGTCTCTGCTCAGGTCTGTCTTTCAGGCAACATTGTATAGTAGCAGGGAAGCTGAATCTCAGCCTCATGCTACTAGGTCTTTAAAGATCCACTGCAAGCCTCAGGGCTGACAAGATGTGAAACTGATTGTTTAACTTCACCTGCTACCTTATGTTGGAATTTACATTAGAAATCTCCTTCAGCAACTTCAGGAAAGTTGATTGAAGAGCAATGCATGGCTATATTGTTTTGTTGAATGGCATCTTGAACTTGTATAAACAACCTCTTCCTGGAAAATATGACCTGCTGGGTTAGCCCGATGACTCAATGGAGATTATCACATGAGGGACAGGACATCACTGTCCCATCCCTGTCCTGCCTGATCATAGAAAGGACTTTTACACTTGGCTGGACAGGGAAACACAAGTGAAAGTGATTGCATGAATCACTTTCACACTGCAGCTGGCTGAAAAGTGCTTTCATCTATCAGCTGAAAGCGCTTTTAGCTGTCATTTGCAGTCTTTTGTATTAATGGCTTAACCCGTTGATACCATGATGGCTGAAAGTGCTTTCAGCTAACAGTTGAAAGAGCTTTTCAGCCAGCTACAGTGTGAAGGTGATTTATGCAATCACTTTCACTCAGTCCCATGTGATAATCTCCATAGCTATCTATTCTGACCTGAGGCCTAAGTTCTATTACCTGCAATGTTTTAACTGGAGGCATTCAGTGATCTGAAGCTCTTCAGGATGCAAAGGAAGTTTCCTAATGCCGAACTATTGACTACACCAATAGCTCAAATAACCTTTGTGCTTGTTAAAGGGTCATGCTCTTGTAACATTTAACTGTTACAAGCTATGAGAAGACAATGTAACAGAGTATCCCATTGCAATGTGCTTCCTTCATACTTTGAGAACAACAATGAGGTCATCTTGCTAATATTTTATTCCAAATGTAGCACAGTAATTTCATTCCCATTTATTTATTTATTTATAGAAAACACATTTCATGGATAATACTCAAACTTAACATTAGGTGTCAGCATTTTACATATTATTCAGTGAGTAGAGATCTACCGGTAGAGATACAGCACAGAAAATAAGTCCTTTAAACTTTCTAAATGTCCAAAGCAATCAATTAAAATCACTGGAATAAAGAAATCACAGCTTGTGTTGAGTAATACATTCAAAGTACAAAAGTCTATTCACATGAAACATCATCATTAGGTCAACCTTTAATATAGATCTGCATTGAATTTAATTGTGCAATGTTCTGAAGGAGGCATATTTCCTCAGTGAAAATAAAAGAGTGAAGACATCTAAAGGAGAGAAAGAAAACAACAAAAAACAGAAAACTTACCTTCAAGGGAATCTAGAAAAAGTCAGTAATGACTAAAATCCATTAAGATGAGAGGGTTGGGGTAGTCATGAGTAACTTGTCAATTTTTGTGGGTTTTTCAGGCTGTGAGGCTGTGTTCTAGAAGAATGTATTCCTGGCATTTCTCCAGCATCTGTTGCTGGCATCTTCATCTCTGAAGATTCCAGCCACAGTTGCAGGAAAAACATCAGGAATACATTCTTCTAGAACACAGCCTCACAGCCCCAAAAATTCACAAAAAACTATGGATGCTGTCCGTGAAAGCCTTCAACGTCAACTTGTCAGTTGTTTCTAATTTTCTTATCAAAAGCAAAATGGCCATGGTTGAATATTTTGGAACATACTCCAATTTATGGAGCTTTACTCTCTCTCTATATATATCTATATCTATATATATATATATGTGTGTGTGTGTGTGTGTGTGTGTATATATATGTGTGTGTGTGTGTGTGTGTGTGTATCACAAACAGCATCTTGTATTGTCTGGCAGACTGCATTGATTGTGTGTAAGAGAACCTCTGTGCAGATTTAGTGTAATGTATGAAGTGAAACTCAGTGCAAGTGCATTTGTGCTACGAAAACACACACCAACTTTGAAAAATAGTCACGACATGAACTGCAGTAAGCAACCACTTCCCTACTCATAGAGATTATCTACAAATAGGATCATTGTAGTGACTGAAACACCCATCTAGTTAGATCTTTAAAAAAATTATATGATGATTTTAATTCCACATTTGTATATTCAATACAGGTGGAATCCTTGGTTTATTCTTACTTTAGAGTAATATAGATGAACTTTAAATTGCAGTGAGAAGTGCCTACAAGGCTTAACTTTTCTCAATACCAATAGAACCCCACTGTTCTGAACATGGTTTTAAAAATCAGCAATACCTGTTTTTTATGTTCCTGGGTTTTTTTTTTTTTTTAGTTTTTTTTTTTACTTACATGTATTTTTCTATGCATCATTTTATGTCTCCTATTAAATATAAGTGAAAATTGACTGGTGAATTTCTCCATGGAGTTCTATCTTTATTTCATCATAATTATTTCTTATTTAAATAACAACAGATGAACTGCTTTATTCAGTTGCAGGTTTTTAAGCTTTGAAATTACAACAACAGCAAAGAATTTAAATCCTAAAGTCATTATTATGTCAGGGAAGACACTGGGGGAAGAATGAAAACTTATAATGCCATAATTTTCCTGAAATGAAAATATTTCTGTAGCTACATATCATCACTTCTGATGGGGTGAAAAATGCTCAGTTTCTGTAACTTCTAGCTTGCCAACATGACTTGTGCAGACCTTAAACCAAAACATTATAAATATTATATTAAGGTTCATATAATAAGTAAACTTCTCAGTGGTTATCTTTCAACTGAAATCAAATGTTCCATGAAAAAAAAAAAAGAATAAGAGGGGAGGTGAATGTTTTAAATTCAATGCAGCTGTAGAGCTGTATTTTGCCAATAAAGAGTTCATTAGATCTTTCTTCTCCCTGACATTTACATCTAGTCCAAAGTATATTTTAATACTCCAAGGTATGAATGTCAAAGTCTCCTTTATCTTTGTATTCAGTTCTGAGCCATTGTTCAAATAATATGAAACTGATTTTTGTAAAAAAACCCAAAAATCACAACTAAGCAATGGATCGTACATTCAAAACATGCATTCTAGAATCTTTTATAGGGTAATATGATTGAGGGGTATAATACATGCATACAATTACAAAATGAGCAGAAACACATGTGTTATTTTCCTTATATTTTTCTTTATCTATTAAAGATAAAATGTATGAGATAAATGACAAAATCATACATAATAAATCTTATGAGAAGTAACATCAAAGTGTAATAGACATAATACAACCCCTATTTTGACACTCGTGAGTTATGAATGTGGGAAAGCAGGATGTTACAAATCCTTTATTTTAAACAGAAAGATGTATAATTGTTACCACCATATTGCCAAGTTCACATAAATACATAGACAAGTCACTCCTTCTGTTCCCAATTCTCTGGTATTCATATTTATAAGAGACACTAAAATATCTCATTGACAATATAAATTCACTGACAATTGTTTAAAGAGTAATCATTAGAAGAAAGTATACAAAGAGATCCACCTGGATGAAGATGTTATAATGAGTTAGTATAGTGTACATTACTGGTGATGCAAGCAAATAAGTATTCTTTTCATATAGATTCTATGACATGCATGCCTAATTTACATCAGTGCTTCTGCATGTGAAAAAAAAAACTCACTGCAAGTAAAGAATACATTAAAATAAGGTTCTAATCCTGCCAGAAATAAATTAGAACTTATTTTAAAGTGATAATACAAATTACAGTTACTTTTGAGACCACAGTTTCTCAAACAGAAGTATTTTGTGCCATTGCTGGACATAAAGAACTACAAGAAAGACCCCCCCCCCGACTCGTCGGGAGGGGTTTCTTGTTGTGCTGGCCAAATAAGGACAAAGGGCCTAAGCAGACTGCCAGAAATAGTGCACATTAAATTGAGGCACTGCCCTGGCTCAGTGCTAGGGAGTCATGGGAATTGTATTTTTTTTTCTGGGACATTGAGCCTTCTCTGTCAGAGAGCTCTGGTGCCACAATAAATTACAGTTCCCATGATTCCCTAGCACTGAGCCAGGGCAGTGCCTCAATTTAATGTGCACTATTTCTGGCAGTCTGCATAGGCCCAAAGACTCCTGGCTGGTGAAAGCGCACTGGAAACATCACACCAGCTCGCCTGGCCCAAGAGGTTGTTTTACCAATTCTTGCAAGGTTATGGTTATGCGAGAATTGGAAGAGAGTTTGTTATATATAACTCAATGCAGCCATGTGGAGGCAGCCATTTTTATAGTCAAGACGTTGAGACTAACATTGATCCGTTCTCTGCTTTTGGTGAGCTTGGCTTTGGCCTTGCGTTTTTTGGGCTTGCACTACTGTAGCTCTTGCCTTCTTATTCTGTTTCCTAATTGCTTACTCCTGGGGCTCAGGTATTCTCCTAGAGCAACCCGCAGGGGTGAGCGAGTAGCCTTCGGGCCGGCCTTCAGGGCCTCCCAGATATCCGCATCCCCAATTCTTGGGGACTACACCTGAGGAGGGTCCTCCGGGTTCTTTCTCACCAGGTGCATTGATCCTGTACCTTTAGGCCCTGAGACACCCTGGTCACCTGATCTGGTAAGGTTGGGACCCACGCTGGTTGGGGGGAGGTCGTTTGCACTTTCTCCTGGTGGTGAGTGTGTGAAGACGTTAGTCTTTGGGGGAAGGTTCCGTGTTGGGCTTTCGGTGGACACCCCTCCAGTGGTGGTTGCCAGCGACACTTCCTGACTGTGGTGTCTCTTGAGAGACTTGGGAGAGGTCGGGCTACTAGGCCAAGTGGTAATCGTCCACAGGGGGTGATTTTGTTTAGGGCCTGTGTTCCTTGTCACTGACCTCAGGATGCCACATAGTAAGGCCCAATCCAAACATCTCACAGCTTCCGCCGCACCTTCTGCAGGTCACTTGGCTTCTAAAAGACCTTTGAAGCCTAGCTGCAGAGAGGAGGATTTAGCTTCCCAAGTTACTCAACTAGGCTAAACTGTACAGGCTTGCATGGTGCTACACAATCAACTTGCTCAAAAGGAAATCCAGGCTACTGCCTCTTCCTCAAGCGTCAACCCTTCAGGTCTTGACAACACTGAAGCGTCTTCTTCCATGGCAGCACCTGACTCTCAGCTGGCCTCTGCTACACCGGGTCCGCCGGTGGCTTCGGCAGTGGAGTTCAGGAACCCCACGGTTGCCGATGTCTGGGATCTTTTGCAAAGAGTCCCGGGTTTGGTGATGCAGGGTGTGGTTCCCCCTGTGTCTGAGCAGCCTACTATGGCTGATTTGTATAACCTCTTACAGAGGGTGGTTCCAAGTGGCACAATGGAGCAGGATGGTGGTGAACAAGGAGGCGATCAAGTGGCTGCTGCCTCCACTACTTTGGACACCCGAGCTGTTGCGGGACCACATTTTGGGGGACCTTCATGGTCAAGTGGTGAAATGGCTCAAGCTTCAAGTTCAGGTGTGTCACCTAGCACTGCACAGTCTAATTGGCTTACCTCGGTATGGGCTCCAGGTAGCCAGGTTGGCAGGGGGCGGCTTTGGAGCAGCATAACCCTGGGACTTTGAATGTGTCCATTCAGGTGCTTGTTGTTTCACAGGCACCTGACATGCAGGCGCAGGGTGGTCAGCCCTCCGCTGTTGCTAACACTACTCTTGTTGTGCAAATTGCTGGTGCGCAATTGTTACCTGGAGCTGTTGGTGCGTGGAGCCTACTCCTTATGCTGGTATGTCTACACCCCTTGGTTCTCACCTTCCTCTTGCCACTAAAGAAAGGATTAGGAAAGGTGAATACATTGATTTATTTACTTTAACCTTTAGGGATCTTGAACCAAGGATCATGGTTAAGGATGGCATTGTTTTCAGTTTGCCAAAGGAGTTTCAGGCACTCAGATGCCCTAAGCTCGAGCACAATTTTGTGAATTGGATCATGGGATTCACTATTTATAGAGGTATTATTGAAAAAAAAAAGAGCCCCTTAGATCTCCAGATTTTTCTAAATATCAGGAGATTATGATAAACGCATACACCAATTGCTTATATAATTCCAGGGGTGCTGCTTGGCTCCAATATGATGAGCAATTTAGGATGCAAGCAGCGCAGGATCCCTCTTTATCTTGGAGGCATGTGCAGTCTGAGCTATGGGCT
>CM034701.1:155061975-155076744 GCA_020142125.1 Phrynosoma platyrhinos
TCTATGATTCTATGATTCTATGATTCTATTTCTGGCAGTCTGCAACCCACCACAATTAGAGCACAGAATGGGACCTAGATCCATAGCATCCAAAGCTTGCGCTCTCACATTAAACCATATCTGCACATCAAGGTTCCAAGAGAACAAGTGACCAGTGATGATATGGTTCTCAAAGATTTGGAGTTACAACTGTATCTACACCCATAACTGTATCTACAAATTACCATGTATCTGAATTTACAGTAGGCCTATGTACCTCTTTCTGGGTCCTATGAGGCCAACTGCAATGATCTTAATAAAACAACAACAACAAAGTAGTTGCAAGTAAAAAAACAAACACCAAGTAGTTGCAAGTAGTTGCATTATACCACAAAGATTTCATTTTTAGTTCCCTCTTAAATATTTAACTGAAAACACCACCACCTTATTCAAGGTGAAAATGCCCTACTCCTTTGCCCCGGCAATTGCAACTCCTCTCTAACTCCAGTTATCCCTCTCCTTCAGAACTCAAAATAGTATGCACAATGCCTTCCATATTGTTTCCTCACCTATTGGGTCAAACCAATTATTCATAGGTTTACACTTATACAATGTGAAACCTCACCTCCCAAAAATTCCACTGATTTAAAGACAGCATGCCACCCATTGCTCTAATAAAGTATTCCTACTATCTTCAAGGTAGTCAAATGAACTGAAGGGCAAAGCAGTGACCCAGGAAATCTAAAGGCCTAGTTTGGCCTGCAAGTCACATTTTGTGGAGGTGTGCAAGGGGATGTTTTAGCAAAACAAACAAACAAACAAACTTTTGTTAAAAAATCACCCTCACTTCTAGGAATAAAAATATTTTATTATATCTTTTTTATAACTGCAGCTGTGTTAAAAAAAAGAATGCTAATTGTACCAAATTCTGAACCCTTATGGTATACAAATGTTTCTCTTATTTTTCCTAAGAAAAAATTTAAGAAGAAACAGAGAATGTAGATGAAGGCTGGTTTGAAGTGCAGTAAGTACAATTGTTTCTCTTCAGCCCCATACCAATAGCAAAGCAATGAATCTGTTTCCCCCTCCCAGAATATTGATAGTGGAAAATAACCTAACATATTTTTCAAGAGTGGCTTATTGTTAAACTGAACTGATTCTTTCTTTCTTTCTTTTTTTTACACCACGGTACTTCTGTCATGATGCTCTTAGCACCCAAAGGTCTAACATTCTCACAAATGAGGATGCTCTGCATTTGCAGTTGACATGTTCCTAAACCCTGTCAAAAGCACTCTTTAAATAATGCATCAGCATGTGTTTGTGGTACTAGCTTTATACATACACTTTGACTATTATAAGTGAGGGTTTGTTGTCAATGGTACCAGGCACAGCTTCTAGCTTGTCAAATATCAGTTCTATGACACTGTCTTTTAATGACAGCGACTCCTAAATGAGAGGATGCACAGTTGCTCAGAGCTTACTTATATAGGAGGGGGGGGATGTAATCACACATTATTTGACCACCTCCAGCACACCTCCACAGAAATAATTATAGTGGCCTTTCAGGGAGGTGGGAAGTGGCAAAGTCTCTAGCTGTTTTCTGAAAGCTCTGACATGATGTTTAGTGCTGAAACTTCTGACACTATATATAAAAAAAATATGAATAAATCTACAGAGAGGAAAAATCAGATGTGATTCCTAATTGAATTGTACAACTAGATTTCAGCTCAAAGCTTAATTGAACGTTGCTGCTGTTGCAAACTTTACTTCTTTTAGTCTTTCTTTAGCACCATTCTCTAATCCCTTCAAATATTCTTTTTACTTTATCATCTCTCTCCCTGTGTATGTATAGAATCATAGAATCATAGAGTTGGAAGAGACCACAAGGGCCATCCAGTCCAACCCCCTGCCATACAGGAACTCCTGTGCCTTCAAGTCATCTGCCATCCTATGGCAACCACATACATTTCATAGGGTTTAGCCAAGGAATATTCAGAGGTGGTTTTGCCAGGTTCTTCCTCTGAAATTTAGCCTACAACACCTGGTATTTGTTGGCAGTCTCCCATCCAAGTACTAAACAGGGTTGACCCTGCTTAAATTCCAAAATCAAACAAGATCTGGTGCCTTTAGGTATTCAAGCGTATCATCTCTACCTTTCCCAAATTTTGTGAATACCGTGCAAAATAATTTGTCTTATTGCTTCATTTTTAATATACATTGCATAGCTGTGATGCTTCTGTTCAACTGCACTGCAGCCTACCTACTGGCTGCCAGGATAGAAACTGATAATTATTCTTCCTGCAAAACTCAAAGACTCACATTTTTATTGTTTTATAGTTTTATTTTTTTCCAGCATTACCTGTGCTGTGGGCTCAGAATGAAGCAAGCAGTATTACTTTGAGAGAGCCCCAGCTTCTTAAAACCATGCTCAAATACTTAATTCTCAAAATAGTAAACCTGTGTCTATGTTGGACAATTTCAGATAGTAGCAGTGTGGTTTAGGGTCACATCAGTGAATAAAACAGTCTCTTTATATAGAAAGGTGTGTCAGGGTTGGTGATGGAAAGAAATTTTGTTGGACTTGATTGTCTCTATGAATGAAACATTTTGCATATATCCCTAGATGTGTTGCAATGAAATGTACACCTCACATTCACATATGTTAGGCTTACAGAGCATTTCCAAATAGGATGTGCAGAAAACAATGCACATATTTTAGAATGTGAATGGCTAAAATATGAATAAGTGGAAAAATAAAATAATGCAATGTACAATACACACTGAAAAAAAGTTGAACAAATTAAACAAATGGATTGCAAAAAATAGGAAAAACACATTAAAATGTTTGCAGATTTTATTGCAGAAAGAAAACAAATAGTCTCACCACCTTACACAAAGCGACAATGAGAAGTAAATGCATTTAGGATTTTGAGAAATTCAACAAAATCAAAATGATTTCTTTTCAAAGTCATGTTGATTGATTTCATCTATGAAAGCTAGTTTGCTATCTCTCTCTCTGTATGTGTATTAGCAATAACATTTAGCTATGTGACCTCTAATGCGATCTGAAGTTGTCTGCAAAAATGTCACCCAAAGTCAATTTAGACTGTTTGTTTTTCAGCTACCTGTGGATGGTTCCAAACAGTTCACAACAAATCAGAACACCATTAATAAATGCTTCCATCTAATTTTATATTAGAAATTATATTAATTAATTAATTAATCGGTTTCTAGTTGTGATCAACTTTTGAAAATAGAAGGAAAAAGAAAAAGTGGCATTTTCAACACATTTTATTGCCTTATTATCAATTATAATAATTGATAATATAAAAGACAAAAGGGTTTTGAAAATGCCACTTTTTCTCTTTCTCTAGCAAGAGTAGAAACTTTTATTCACTTTGAAAAACAAAAGCAATTGTTCAGCTTTGTAAAGATTTCTAGAAATTTCATATCAAGTATCTCAATACATGACCTAAGTCATGAAATAATCACTGATTATTCCTTAACAGAGATTATTTTTAACTTTAAAAAACCCCAAAAATAATTCTTCCATGCCATTCCACCATGCCTAGTATAGAATGTTGGCTAGGACAGTCTCATTATATCTTATGTAATTTCTCCATCACACTTGTCTGACACCTTTTTGTCTCTGATTTACAGCACATTTACATCACATGAGTTAAGCCTCACTGAGTTCAATCAGACTTATTCAGTTGACAACAGAACTGCCGGTGCTGACTTTGCATGCAAGTGCTTAGTACTTTTGAGGGAAAGGAAACCAAATCAACATAGCTTTTAATTCCAGTTATATTGTTCTCACATTCATAGTGAAATTTCAGATATTTTTAAAGAGGAAGCTCCTGTGGTTCAAGTTTGAGCAACATGCAAAATGACTACCTTTTTATAGTACATGGGCATTACTGTGTTGGCATTGTCTGTTGACAAGAGGAAGCAGTGTTGCAGGCAGTTTATGCAAGACTTCTTTCACTATAGTATTACCGTAGTATGTTTAGAAGGGGGGATTAAAAAGTGTGTTTCTTATTTTGAGATCATACAGATGCTTTCCCCCCCCATAAACCTCAATGAAACTTTAACTTGTGTTATTTTTTGGGATAGATAGATAGATAGACAGATAGACAAGAATATGGGGGCATGATAATAACTGTTACAACTGAAAAAAGGAACCCATCAGCAAATATCTGGGTAGTTATTTAAAACAAATATATGATCTTCAGCATTCCTCACCTCTCCACTTTCTGGCCATATTATTATTTTCTATTAGTTGCAAACCATACCCTCCTATTATTTAATAAATCTGCCTCTTTTCAGAGTTTTCCAAGGGGTAACAAAGAAGGGAGAAAAGCTAGGATTGTAGAAAAGAGATATTTTGTGCTACAGGAAATGTCTTCTTTGACAGGAACCTTCTCCCAAATTTACTTTCTATTTCTTCTCTCTCTCTCTCTCTCTCCTTTTTTTTTTTTTTTTGCCTTTTGTTTTCTTCTTTCATTCACTCTTTCTACAACAGACATTCTTCCAGTGCTCATTTTTTTAAGATATTGCTTCTACAAGGAAGCCTCAGGGCTGCAAGCCTCCTTTTTATAAGCATTACATGTTGCTTCCTCAGATCTTTAGGCCTCTGAACATTGTGTCCTCAGGCCTAGAGGCAGAGGAGAACCAAAGTGAGCTTGCCCTCTTCACGTTAATAGGAATATGCCAGGCTCTTACTTGAATGTTCAGCTTTCCTTAAGAGAAGAAAAATCAACAACATGTTAACTCTGATAACTTGTGGAAATGCAAACAATACCCTATAGGGAATATTCTGCCCATTTGTTCAGTAGGAAATCTGGGTAGCAGCTGGCTTTGCTTTACCTTTGCTTTATAAAATTAACTTTTTAAATTCTAGGGCAATTATGTACACTTAAATATATTATGCAAATATATTAGGCTGCTTGTGTTTATGAACTTCCTGTTCTGAAATTTTTTTATTTATTTATTTATTTATTTATTTTTTTTTTTGGTTCTGATAGAAGCATTTATGAGCTCATCTCCTAAGGTTCTGTTTCTCCATTGTTTTCTTTTCTTACATAGGTTGAATCTTCTTTATCTGGAATTCTGAAATTCAAAATACTCCAAAATTCAAAATACTCCAAAATCCAAAATTTTCCACATGGATGGCTGAGATAGTGACACCTTTGGTTTCTAATGGTTTGATGCATATGTACTTTGTTTTGTGCACAAAATTATTTATTTGGTCATTACAGAAATGCCTTTTAATTGGGTGTGTTGTACATGTATCTTTAATGTTATGTTTTAAATACTCTTCAAATGGTTTTGAATTAATGGCCAAGATCATTGTAACCATGATGATGGAGAACTGGCATTGTAGTTATGACTGATGAAGCCCTTCCCCTCCACTGCCTTTGTGGCCTAGCAGTACCCCCAAATGAAGCATATCTAATGCACTGAAAGTCAGAGCACTGGGAAACATCTGCAGGACTCTCCCAGTCACTGGATGCCCTGAGAACAAGAATCCTGGGGTCCTGCCACAATTACCTGTCCCAAGGTATCCTATGCAAATGACATTTCTCCAGCATCTCTATCTCCATTGCCTCAGAAACACTTTGGTCAGGGTTCTGTCAGGTTATAAAGGTAGGTTTTGGGCTTCATATTTGGTCATTCATGATGATAAATATAAATCCCCAGCAGCTACAATACCTTGCATTCAGCTTATGATAAAATCATTGCTGGACAGGATGCCAATCAATAATTATAATTTAATTGCTTATTTAGTTGTTGTTTTTTTCAATATATATTTTGTGCTTTATGTTGTATCTTCTGTTAACCTATTCTGTACGTTGCTTTGGGCCTTGGGTCCCATTTTGGGAGAAAGGCAGTAAATAAATGATATTAAATAAATATTGGGAGACTGGTTGGATATTAAATGAACAAATAAAGCAATACTATTTTTTAAATTTAATGCTATATTTAATATGATACCCTAATTTTAATTCTACTTTATCTTATGCTGCAAGCTACCTTTGGTCCCACAGGAATAAGATATTATCTAAACAAATAAACAAATCAATATCATCAGCTTGGCCAGTCACTGTCAGAGTCTTGTATAGGCTTTTACAGTGTATAAAATATAAATAAAATCACCAGTCACATAATGACGTAAGCATATACAACAGCAATATATGGGCTTTGTGCAAAGGCTAAGCCTGGATGTAAATTTGGATTCAGAGGAGAGTGATCAAAATGGAAACTATGCCCTATGAGGACTGACTGAGGGAGCTGGGTATGTTTAACCTGGAGAAGAGAAGGTTAAGAGATGATATAATTGCCCTGTTTAAATATTCGAAGGTTACATTGAGATGGAGCAAGCTTGTTTTCTGCTGCTCCAGAGATTAGGGAGTAGATGTTATCACATGTACCGGTGGCCGGGCGACTGCAACCTGGATTCAGCCTGGCCCCCAGACGTTCTTATCTGGCCAAATTTCAAAAACAGAAAGCTCCAGTTTTTGAAATTTAACTGAATAAGCATGGCTGGGGTCTGGGATGCATCTGGGCTGCAGTCGTCTGGTTGCTAGCACGTGAGATAACATTAGCTTTTGAATTTACAATCCTGAATCTATATTGGGACTTTTTCTCCATGTTATCATCTCCTAGAACATGTAAGAGAGATTACTGACAGTAAGAGCTGTTCAACAGTGAAACATACTCATTCAGAGAGTGATGGAATCTCCTTCTTTGGAGATTTTTAAATAGCGATTGCATGACCGTCTGTTGGGGGTGCTTTGATTATGTATTCATGCATGCCAGGATGTTGGACTTGATGGCCCTTGAGGTCTTTCCCAGCTCTATGATTCTATTATTCTCCCCTTCCAAGCAACAAAATACCTTGAAAATACACTAGGGTGAGATACGATGGGTTGGTGTATACAAAAATTCCAGAGTAATATAATGCAAATAATTTAAAGCACACACACAGAATCATAGAATCATAGAGCTGGAAGAGACCACAAGGGCCATCCAGTCCAAACCCCTGCCATGCAGGAACTAAAAATCAAAGCATCCCCGACAGATGGCCATCCAGCCTCTGCTTAAAGACCTCCAAAGAAGGAGACTCCACCACACTCCAACGGAGTGTGTTCCACTGTTGAACAGCTCTCACTGTCAGGAAGTTCCTCCTAATATTAAGGTGGAATCTCTTCTCCTGAAGCTTGCATCCATTGTTCCAGGTCCTATTCTCTGGGGCAGCACCCTCCTCAATATGACATCACTTCAAATATTTAAACATGACTATCTTATCCCCTCTTAACCATCTATTCTCTAGGCTAAACATACCTAGTTCCCTAAGTTGTTCCTGGTAGGGCATGACTTCCAGACCCTTCACCATTTTAGTCACCCTCCTCTGGACACGCTCCAGTTTTTCAACATCCTTTTTGAATTGTGGTGCCCAGAAATGGACACAGTATTCCAGGTGGGGCCTGACCAAAGCAGAATACATTGGCACTATTACTTCCCTTGATCTAGATACTATACTTCTACTAATGCAGCCTAAAATTGCATTGGCCTTTTTAGCTGTGGCATCACACTGTTGACACATGTTCAACTTGTGGTCCACTAGGATTCCTAGATCCCTTTCACATGTAGTCTCGTTAAGCCAGGTGTCCCCCATCTTATATCTATGCATTTCATTATTTTGCTCTAAGTGCAGTACCTTACATTTCTCTGTGTTGAAATTCATTTTGTTAGTTTTGGCACAGCTTTCTAATCTAATAAGGTCATTTGGATTTTCATCCTGTCCTCTGGGGTATTAGCTATTGCTCCTAATTTGGTGTCATCTGCAAATTTGAGAAGCATGATCTCTATTCCTTCATCTAAATCATTGATAAAGATGTTGAATAGCACTGTGGCACCCCACTGGTCACTTCTCTCCAGGATGAACAGGAGCCATTGCTCAGCACCCTTTGGGTTCAGTCAATCAACCAGTTACTAATCCACCTAACAGTTGTATTGTCTAGCCCACATTTTACTATCTTCTTTGCAAGAATATCATGGGGGACCTTGTCAAAAGCCTTACTGAAGTCAAGATATGATATGTCTACCACAATCCCTTCATCTAGCAAGCTGGTAATTTTATCAAAAAAAAAAAAAAAAAAAAAAAAAAAAAAAAAAGAGAGAGATCAGATTAGTCTGGCATGACTTGTTTTTGAGAAACCCATGTTGACTTTTAGTGATTATGGTATTCCATTCTAAATGTTCACAGATTCTCTGTTTAATGAATCTTTCCCAGTATTGATGTCAGTCTAACTGGGCGATAGTTGTTGGGATCCTTTTTTTCCCCCTTTTTGAAGATGGGGACAATGTTTACCCTCCTCCAGTCTGCTGGGACTTCTCCTGTTCTCCAGGAGTTCTCAAAGATTATTGCCAGTGGCTCTTTGATTATATTTGCCAGTTCTTTTAATATCCTTGGATATAGTTCATCTGGTCCTGGAGACTTAAATTCATGTTGCAGAAATTTGATTCATTGACTTCTGCCATCTAATTCTTCCTAGAACTATAGCTCTATTTTTTTTTTTTTGGACTAGCTCTAATTACAGCAAGTAGTTTAAATTTTAATAGTAAATTTAGATTTTAGTTTTGCAACCAAAGAATGCCGAATGTGTCATACTGGGTGGGCTGAAGCGGGCTGTGCAATGACTAGAGCGCCATTGGCAGAAGCATCGACGTTTATCTGATAAGACACATCATAGGAACATGTTGGATTCCTATCGAGTGGCAATAGATGCAGCAAAGAATTCTTTCTATGCTGCACGTATTGCATCTGCAAAGTTTCATCCAGCAGAGCTGTTCAGGGTAGTTAAAGAAATAACTCAATTGGCCCCTACCCTGAACTTGTTATTGGAACCAATGAAAGCCTGCTGTGATGCTTTTAACAACTTTTTTGCAGATAAAATCTCTCAGATAGGGGCCGATCTAGACTATATTAAACAGGATCAATTTGAGTTTGTAAATACCAATGAAATGGACAAGCTTCTTGAATGTGTACGGAAGACAACGTGCCCTCTTGATCCTTGCCCATCTTGGCTGACCACCCAGGGAGGAGATGTGGTGAAATTACTATTACAGCAGATAATTAACACATCCTTCAGGGATGGCAAATTTCCATCAAGTCTAAAATTAGTGGTAGTTAAACCAATCCTGAAAAAGCCCTCCCTTGATCCCCTAGTAAGAAATAATTACAGACCGGTCTCCCTATTACCATTCTTGGGCAAAGTGATTGAGAGGGCAGTTGCCTTCCAGCTCCAGGCAGTCTTGGATGAAGCTGATTATCTGGACCCATTTCAAACTGGCTTCAGGGTGGGATATGGGGTTGAGATTGCCATGGTCACCATAGTTGATGACCTCCGTCTGAGTATGCTCTTGGACATCTCAGTGGCATTTGATACCATAGACCATGGTATCCTGCTGGGACGCCTGAGGCAGTTAGGTATTGGAGCACTGCACTTCAGTCGCTCGGGTCCTACCTTTCGGGCAGATTCCAGACGGTGAGGCTGGGAGACAGTTGCTCCTCTAAGAGAGAGCTGACATCTGGCATCCCACAGGGCGCTATTCTGTCCCCCATGCTGTTTAACATTTACATGAAGCCGCTGGGAGAGATCATTCGGAGATATGGGGCACGGGGTTATCAAAATGCTGATGACACCCAGCTCTAAGTCTCTATGTCTCTGACTGCTGCGGTGACTAAGGATGGCGTAGTTCCTCTGGATGTCTACCTTGGGTTGGTAATGGGCTGGATGAGGGAAAACAAACTCAGGTTGAATCCTGAGAAAACGGAGGTGCTTGCGATAGGTACCCCAGGTCCGGGGAGGGAAATTTCAAATCAAATCATTTTATTACAGCTGTTCGGCCAGTATAGGGGAGGGAAATTTATCAACCTGTCCTAGAAAGGGTCACACTTTCCCTAAAGTGTGAGTACTCCTGTACTCATCTCTGCAGTTGTCATCTCAAGTGGATGCAATGGCCAGGAGTGCTTGGAATCAACTTCAGTTGATTCACCACCTGCGCCCCGACCTGGACCAAAGGGACCTTGAAGCAGTAGTACTTGCTCTGGTAATCTCTCACTTGGACTTCTGTAATGTGCTCTACATGGGGCTACCTTTGTACCAAGTTTGGAAGATTCAGTTAGTTCAAAATGCGACAGCCAGGCTGGTTGCCAGAACTTCTAGTGTGGACCATATTACACCTGTATTAAAAGCTCTTCACTGGCTGCCAATTAGCTTCTGGGTGCAATACAAAGTGTTGGTCGCTACCTTTAAAGCTCTATATGGCTTGGGTCTAAGTTGCTTGAAGGAACGCCTCTCCCCACATAATCCACCCCACACCCTCAGAACTTCAGGGAAGAATCTATTGGAATATTATAATACTAGACAAAAAATGTCTTCCCAGAGATCATTCATGGCCGCACCTCCCAAGCTATGGAACAGCCTGCCGGAGGAGATCCTCTTATTACTACATTAGAAGCCTTTAAGAAGGTGCTTAAGACGGAGCTCTTCTGGCAGCCTATCCACCTGATCTCCCTAATGTAATCTAAGGCTAATAATACCATCTGATTTGGCCTCCTGACGATGAAGATGATGATTAAATTTTGAATTAGGTTTATATTATACTACTTTGGGAGTATTATAATATTGTATTTTATTAAATGGATTGTTGGCTTTTATTATTGTTAAGGTTTTTATATATTGTATTTTTGTACATTGTTTTATAAATTTGTTGTAATCCTGCCTTGATCCACAGGGAGAGGCAGAAAAATATAAATAAAAACTATTATTATTATTATTATTATTATTATTATTATTCCCTCCAACTTATTAAAGATGAAAACCAGGGTTGCATCTACACTGCAGGAAAAATGCAGTTTGATACCACTTTAGCTGGGATTTGTAGTTTTATGGAATACTTAGCCTTTTTTGTCACAGAGTTCTGGTGCCATAACAATGTATAAATCTCAGAATTCCATTTGGTGGAGCCATGACAGTTAAAGCAGTGTCTTCATTGTGGAAGCAGCCCAGAACATGTGTGGTCAAGCTGTATTAATTCTTCATTGTGGAAGCAGCCCAGAACACATGTGATCAAGATGGTAAAAGTTATTAATGAGGAAGAACATGCAAGATACAGGGGGTTGCAGCAATTTGCTTTTTCTTGAGCATACTGGGAAGGGAAAGATTTTTCCTTCTAATTTCTACTCCCTCTGGTCAATTAACTGAGTGCAGACTTTAGCTGGTAAATTTGAACTAAGCCAAGGACAAAGGGAGAAAGTAGGAAGAAATGAAAGAAATTGGGACATTTTAAAAACAGCTTAAAGAGTGGGATGGCAGAGGAATAATTGGGACTGTCCCTGGCAAACTGAGATACCTGGACTGAATGATGTGCAATTAGTTTCCTATTTTAAAATTACTACTATGCATGGTTATAAACTGAAGCCCTAGCTGCATATGTGCACTGAAATCTGTAGAGCTTTATATCTCAAGAACTGTATTTTGGACATGGGTTTTACCAAAATGTGCTTGACAATTTGTTTATTTTCATATTTTTTCTATAATTATGCACAGGGATTATCAGATTCCACTGATGCAGCTGCAGACAAAGACACTTAAGGAAGGGTAGCACAAAGAAGAAGCATGGGTTGGTCCTTCAAATTAACTCAAGAAAATAATAGCTAAACTGGCAGAAGTCTTCTGTACAGGGCACTGAAGGCATGGCCTACACCTAAGCAGGCTGCATACTTCTCATCCACCTGCAGGTCCTTTGCCTCTGTTGTTGTAATGGCAATGAGTGCCTTCTGTCATGCAGTAGAACCTGGCAATGAAAGCTTTGCAAATTGCAGTGCCCATAGTCTCTTTATCCCATGCCCTGTAGAAATTGTGAATGTATGTGAATGTATGAATTAAATTTAACACTCCAGCATTCAAAAGGAAGTAGAGGGGGAAAAAAGTTGGTTCAAACTTCAGCTATGCTAATTTCTCCTTGTAGTTCCTTTTCAAACTGCATTGTTCACCTTCTGAAATCTGTAGTAGGTTTAACTCTGAGTAGCATTCATGCCAGAGCAGTTGCCTGTAATATTGGTCACTTGATTCCTGCATGTAAAACTGAATATGCGACTTACTGTAGGGGTGCGCAACTCTTTTGAACAGGAAGTGGTTTCACCGTGTTTTCCTCCTTGCAAGCTTTTTGTTGCTTCAGGCAAAATGAGATTTGTAGCTTTCAGATACATAACCGTTTCATGTTTTCCATTTTATTTTTAAAAGTTACAGTTGGTTGTTGGTACAGCAGATAAGAAGCTGAGGTACAACAAGCCGTAGGTAAGGAAATTCAATTTACTTCTAAAGCTTACAACCTGTTGCTAAAAATGTATTAAGAAAACATGTGTGAGGTTGGGTGGAAGTGCAGGAGGGAATGGAAAAAGAAACAGCTACCATTTTATTGTTTTGTCAAAGGTAGTGCATAACAACTTGTTCAGAGCTCCTCATGCACAAAGCTTAGAAAAACATTGTGAAAACAGACCCAAATATTTCACTATTAAGAACAACTTTAAAATTCTCAAAGGCCTTAGCATAAAATATTATCCAGCTCTGACATATCACTTGCTCTCAAAACCTGCTTGACAAATAGGTTTATGGGAGGATCTTTTTGAAAAGGGATGCTGGGTATAAGGCCTGTAAAAAAATGAAGGAATGAAAACAAAGGAAAAGATATTTTGCTATGATGAAAACCTACAGTAGCACATTTTGGTATGCTACCCCACTGTTCAAGTAGAGCAGTCATAGTAATAAACAGTGGGAATACCAGTAAAAATACTATCCTGTGGGCATGTAATTAAGAATAAAAAACGTGTTTAACTACAGTAATACATTTGCACTCAAAATCAGTGGTGGAGCCATATCAGCAATACTGGAAGTGCAGGAGATCCCTCCAAAATGCTAATGGAAAACATGTCTAACAGAGGCAGAGGGAGCATACAGCAGCTCTGCTTTACAGTTCTTATGCAGAGATAGGGAGGAAACTGCCATCTTTTGCATCATTAACTGGAATCCCAGAGTTACAATTCTTGAGCGATGGATAGTTGTTCTTTTTCCTGAAACATTTATATCACTGAAAGTTCTCATTTCCAGATGTCTTTCTGCCATTTTCAGTACCTCCCTAAATCCTGAGAAGCTACACAGCTATTCTTCTCCTCCTCACTCCTCTATCTGCCCCAAATATTTTATTGAATGACCTTCCCCCCTGTAGTTTCTTGGTAATTTGGTGGCATCAGCAGCACCACAGAATG
Organism: Phrynosoma platyrhinos; assembly: GCA_020142125.1. Classification (NCBI taxonomy): domain Eukaryota; kingdom Metazoa; phylum Chordata; class Lepidosauria; order Squamata; family Phrynosomatidae; genus Phrynosoma; species Phrynosoma platyrhinos. The sequence continues at coordinate 155,075,294 of CM034701.1, forward strand.
AAGATTTAGGTGGGTGTTTACTATTTACGTGACTGCAGGGTATCTGCAGTGTTTTCACAGCTAAAAGAGGTTCCCAAAGTTAAATTTTGAACATGTAGAACAAGGTTTCACAAGCCACTCTGACATCTTTCCAAAGCTAGTCATCTTCATAGAAAATGAGGACTCTGGCTTAGAACATTTCAGACTATATTTTTGTTCAGACCACTTGTCGATCTAGCCTAGAACTGTCTATATGAACTACCAACAGAAATGTCAGGGTTCAGAGAGAGGGCTTTCAATTTATTTTCTACCTGGTTCTTTTCCAAAATAAAATAATCTTTTTTTTTAAAAAAAAAATCTCTCTTTGAAAATCAGGCAAGCCACCATTCCCATAATACAATATGAAAGACCACATATATAGAGTAAACACAATTCTTGCCCTGTAGAAATGGTGAAAGGAAGGATCATATAACTTGGGCTTTCTACACATTTAAACATTTGGCTACTAGAATGCTACATTTTGATGGACTACTCTATGTAGGGTACCTCTTGCTGAGTATGGGATGGTGAATATAGGAGGGTAGCATATGTATCCAAATACAAAACAGATTTCTAGTTCAGTAACTGTGTGAATAAAATGGCTGAAAATATGTGCAGAGAAATACAATAAAAACCACTGTTTTTTTAACAGTTTACAAAAAGCATCATAAGAAGTGGGATTCCATAAACAGTTCACAGGTTTTGCTTTGATGCTTCTGTGCTACTCTTTAGTTTGTCTTTTAAACTGACACACTCCTTCTTGAACTGAGGGTTTCTTTATTGATAGGTGCTGTTTTGTTTTTGTTTTTGTAAAGAAACTATAAATATGCCTCTGACAATTGTATGTGTGTTTTGAGTGTGCCATAAAATAGGGAAAAATTGAATAAAATATGAAATAACTTTACAATAATTTTGGCTATGTGAGTAATATTCAGTGAACCTTTTTTCTTTTTTCCTTTCCTTTCCTTTCCTTTCCTTTCCTTTCCTTTCCTTTCCTTTCCTTTCCTTTCCTTTCCTTTCCTTTCCTTTCCTTTCCTTTCCTTTCCTTTCTTTTCTTCCTTTCTTTTCTTTTCTTTTCTTTTCTTTCTTTCTTTCTTTCTTTCTTTTTGAGGAGGAGTCCCACCTCTCCTGCACATGGCTGTTCCTATTTCTTTTGCATGTGTGCTCATTGATCTTGATCTGAGCACCTGTATAATCACTTTAAGGATTTGGTCCTCAAATTGCCCATTCATAATCACAGGAAAAGAATGAAAAGGCACTGCAACTACAAGGTTTCAGGTTTAATTGCCAAACATTTTCAGTTAAATGTATGTCAAGTAAGATGGCAGGAAAAAAGGTTGCCTAAATTCGTGATAAACTCCTGCCAAAATAAGGCAATACTGTATTAAATGGATGAATAATCTGTCTGTGTATGTTAGCTACTTGTCTTAATA
>CM034701.1:155082727-155097326 GCA_020142125.1 Phrynosoma platyrhinos
TATTTGTTGACACCCACCCTAAAACCATCTCTAGTCATTATTCAGCCTCCCAGATACTGGTAGGTGGAAAACAAGAGAGACAGTGGTGGTCTTGCATATGGTCTGACATCACATACTGGTGACACTTGAGCCCAAACCTCCAAATGACTTCTCCACTGTTTTCACATGATTTTCACTGGGTAGCTCCACTAGTTTTAGTCTTGTAGGTTTTGAAACCTTGAGGCAGGATCCCTCAGCACTACCTTCTTCATCTGTTACTTCAGAGAGGACTGGGGTTCCGATAGCAAGCATATATTTCAAGTTGAATCTTGGCAACAGAACAGAATGATATCAAAGTTGGTACTTTTGATAGATTCAGGAAAACCAACAAGGTTGCATTATTATACCTATCAGTGTCCAAATTTAAGTAATCCACTGCCCCCAGACTATTCAGAAATAAGACTGCAACAAGCTGAAATAATCATTATCTTCCAATTCAAAGATATAGCCATGCTAGTCTGTAGAATCAGTATGTAGACAGATCTTGTAGCATCTTTGAGACTTAGGGCCTTTGTAGACTGCCAGAAATAGTGCAAATTGAGTCCGCTTTTTTTTCCCTTTTTTTTCTCTTCAGTAAGGCTTTATTCCTTTCCACAGAAAAGTACCATCTCAAACTTTTAATGCTTAAATAATAACTGACAGGTAAATTTAACCTGAAATGGAGGGGAATAATGTCACATTCATGTGTAGACTCTGGGTACAGGTAACATTCATGGTACATTCCAGCACCATATTTCCATCCACTAATTTTTTTTTCATAATAGTATGTTTGTCATCCCACTTCTGCACCTGAATCAGTGTACCACTGTCCATCATTATTATGCTCTTGGCCTGCCTGTTATCCATTGTTGTTTCCTCAAACTCTTGGCCCAGTCTGAAGGAGATCTCTTTTGTCCATGGTAATTATCAATGTAGGCTTGGCTAAGCTTCCCAGCTTCCTTTGGGAAAAGCTAACTCCTAGTTCTTTCATATATTCATCAAAATTTTCACTAGAGACGAGTTTCCAGGTTCTCAAGAACAGCTCTGACATTATGGAAAGGTAGTGGAGAGACAACCTTGTGAGCAGAATTGTACAGATATATTACTCTTGAGGCCTCAGCAATGAAGTGTTTCCTGCGAAAAAGGTCACAAGAATATGTAAGCACAACTCAATGCATCTTTACTCAGGAGTAACTCCAGATTAGTTATGTGGTGCTTTGGTCCCAGGTGTGGGTAGCAAGCCAAACTGAGTCCGCTTTAAGGGTTAGGGTTAGGGTTAGGGAATCATGGGAACTGTATTTTATTGTGGCATCAGAGCTCTCTGACAGAGAAGGCTCAATGTCTCAGAAAGGGAAAAAACACAATTCCCATGATTCCCTAGCACTAACCCTAACCCTTAAAGTAGACTCAGTTTGCACTATTTCTGGCAGTCTGCAAAGGCCCTAACTGAAAGAAAGAAATTGGAAGCAGGAGCTTTCATAGACTTCAGTCTACTTCCTCAGATGCATTATCTTCCAAGACTATCTGAAACTGAGCCCCTGTGAAGGCAGTAGAGAAAAGTATTAAAAACATGTACAGACACATACGTTCAGACCCATGTGGGCCTTTGACCTGCTCTACTTCTCAGCTGATCCCAACAAAGTAGCTTCAACATGAATGCTGAAGTGCTCTGAGACCACAAGCCTAGCAATTGTTAGCAACATAGGCCATCAATAGCAGCTTAGTCAGGGAGACTTGCTGCTGAATGGATGGTACATTAGTGATCCCAGTACTGTCTTGGGTTTTCATTCATGTACAGTCAGTCAGTACAGGTATCTGGGCAGGGTATCTGAACAGGGAGATGCTACTACTCTTACTCTTCAAGCTGTTCCTAGTGACTGATTGGATACATTAGAAGAAGAGTATCTGAGGGAAGTTTACATATGTCCATCCAATCAGATTGAAAACCAATAACTGCCAGTCACGATGGCCTTTTTGTTGGCACAAAATGCTTCTTTTTGTTGGCATGTATAGTTCTCCTGTATAGGTGGCATAAGTGCCAGCATAGTATAGTGGTTTAAGCATTGAACTATTGGCCTTTGCAGACTGCCAGAAATAGTGCACATTAAATTGAGGCACTGCCCTGGCTCAGTGCTAGGGAATCATGGAAACTGTAATTTATTGTAGCACTAGAGCTCTCTGACAGAGAAGGCTCAATGTCTCAGAAAAAAAAAATACAGTTCCCATGATCCCCTAGCATTGAGCCAGGGCAGTGCCTCAATTTAATGTGCACTATTTCTGGCAGTCTGCAAAGGCCCTAAGACTCTGGAGATCAGGGTTCAACTCCCTGCTGAGCTATGTAGCAGTGGGTGAGTTCCTCCCACATCTTTTCATGAACAGGATTTTCCCATTCTTGAAAAGCTGTGGCAGAAGCCCAGTTTGCAAACACAGTGCCTGCTGTCCAATGATGGGTGAATGTGAGAAGATCCACGTTCTTAAAGTTACATCCCACATCTATGCTGGATGACTGCAATAAGATCTGCCTTCCTAAAGTTACATCCTGCATGTATGCTGAGAGCAAAGGTAATGCAATAATCTCCATTGTCAGATGGGAAAATACCTTGTAGTTATTTTGGCTTTCTCTCATTAGACACATTTTTCCCCACTGCCTTGTATCCCCTGTCCTTTCTCACTCCAGTGGTAGTTTGTTCTTCCTTTTGGCCCTTATTTATTCATTTAAAATATTTTAAAATGTATTTTAAGTTGCTCTTTATATAACACAAAATAACTTCAATTGAAAGACAGTTGAAAGAGATGAGATTTTAAAAAGTTTGTGAAGGCTAGTATTAATTAAATTAATTATCCTTTAGAATGATCAAAAATTTAGGAACCACTATCGAAAAAAGCCCTATTGCTGGTGCTTGCCAATCTAGCTAACCTCTAAATGGAAGATGAGCAAGTAATACCTTTAGTGCTGAATACTGTAGGGGACCTTGTCAAAGGCCTTACTCAAATCAAGATATGCTATATCTACATCATTCCCTACATCTACTAAATTGGTAATTTCATTAAAAAAGAAAGATCAGATTCGTCTGGCATGACTTGTTTCTCAGAAAACCCATGTTCACTTTTTGTGATTATGGTATTTCTTTCTAAATGTTCACAGACTCTCTGTTTAACTATCTCCTCTAGAATCTATCCTGGTATTGATGTCAGACGAACTGGGTGGTAATTGTTGAGATCCTCTTTTTCCCCTTGTGAATACTCTTTGTAAAATTTCCTATCAAAGGAATAAAAATGGTTAAAAACTGGAGTCAAAATTATTATAATCCTTAAATGGGAGAAAAGGATGAAATGGTGGTGGTTTTATTTATTTAGTGTCTCTTCTGAAAAGATTTATACACTAATACTTTAGAGATAAACTCTGTTGACAGTCATTCCCCTTCCCCTTTACTCATCCTGTGTTATTAAAGAAACTGATTGGTTTGAGGCTCCCATGGTTAATTTTCCTCCATAATGGCTGCAACTTGCAGCTGAGGCCATATGATATTGCAAAATCATTTATGCAATGTAACACTTTTAGGATTCCAGCTCTGTTTCCCAGATCAGAGGAACAAGTCAGGCTCTCCTCAAATATAGCATACTATACTATAGTATATCTGCCTCCCCCCATTTTCCGTTTCTCTTGTGAACTATTAATTTACTATTTAATGTATATAATAAACTAGTTTGAAGCCTTCATATCTTTAACAGAGATAGTTTATGGAGTAAGCGGGCTATAGTTGTGGACTGGGTTGTTATTGGAGAGTTGTTGTTCTTTATTTGTTTTTCCCTTGTCATTTTTATCCTTGGGTTCAAATGCAAAATTATCCCACAGTAAATTTTATCTTCAGAGCTCATCAAATATGTGATTTTATTCTTCTTTCTGTTGATTATATGGAAACTGTATGCCATTTTGGAATTGAAAAAAGCCCCTTCTTAGATACCCAGTAACTATTGAAACATGTATATTTACTTACCAATTTAAAATGATCACTTGCTTGTGATACATTTGCTCTAAGTACTCTAAAAACACTCCTTCCTCAAAGCCCCCTAAGTGATATGTTCTTTGACTAGGAAGCTAAAGGAGTGTTTACAGTAATTTATTTGGAAATAGTATAATGTATTATCAGTAAGAACTGTACCTTTGAAAAAGTTTAAAAGTTAAGTATATTTAATGATGCCTAACATATTTTATTGGCTGTGTTTAACAAAAGGCACTAGGCTGCAGTTGTTTTTGACAAGCATGAAAACATCACAGCATGAGACTGCAAAAGGAATTATGTAGAGAAATTACAAGTGATCCATCTCTCAATGAATTATCCACCTCAATAGCCTGCAGAACTCAGCTACCAATTAACACCTACTTTATTACATGTTGGGATGTACTTAATAACTTTCATGTGTTTATGCACTATTACCTTGACTGATGCCTCTTGTACAATTAGGCATAATTGGCATATCAATATGCAAAAGTTAAAAGGATTAACCCTCTTAAAACTAATGAGCATTTCTGTATCCAGCTGCTAAATGAGACAAAATTAGCATTTTTCACTTTTGGGCAGGATTTTATCATGCAGTTTCTCATTGTTGGTATTACCTTGTTACATAACTTTCAGTTTTTGTGGGGGGAGGACAATATGTGAGGATGATAAAAGAGAAAGGATTCTAAAAAGTTGCGCCAGGCACAAATATTTGCTGCTGGGTTTTCCATAAGCATAGCAGTTACAATATATATTCTTTTGTACAGAGTTGAAAAAGTTGTGTTTTCTTAGCAGCTAATTATAGAGATGCAGGGTATGTCATTTTGCCATGCAAACTTGGCTCTGATATAATAGATTGAAAGCTTGCCATGATCCTAATTTCCTCGCTCTTTCTAGTATTTTGATCTCTCTCTCTTTCCAATGCAGAGTTTTCTGACTAGATATTGACAGAAAGAAAAGTATTTTGGCATTTTTGCCCAAGCAAGGCTGTTAAATGGCTGGTGAAAGGCAAATGTAAAAGGTCAAACTGTTAAACAACAACCCAAACATTTCAAAATGTAGCCCAGGAAATCAAAGGGATTCTGAATTTCAAAGAATTATACAGAAGTTGATATATGAATATTGTCATAACCAAGCCAAAGAGGTGTGATTCATAATGGGTTTTTGTGTCAGTCCTAGAAAATACATATTTTTGCTCCCCTGGAAAGAAATGTTTCTCTGTCCCTTGTGTTTGGAAATAAATTGTATTCATTCTTTTTATAAGTTACATATATTGTATTACAGTCTGTGGATTTTAAGAATGCTCTTTGCTCTTTCTGTCTGGCAAGACACAAAAGACATTCATAAACATAGCAAAAGTGAAGTATATACAGAAATCAAGCAAAAGAAGTTGGAATTTGCTACAACTAACTCTGTGACAAGATATATAATCCTTTTACCTTGATTGATTTGTGACTAAGTTCTGCAATTTCAACTTTCAATTTCAATTCCAACCATCTAATGTGCAGTTTAAAGTGCAAGCTCTATATATTTGCACACTTGTTTCTAATGTCACTTAAAAAGAATTATAGCAAAACTGTAAGCCTCATTCCATATTTCAGGATATACATTTTAAGATTATTTATTCATATATCCAATTTTTCCATGTTTATTAGACCATAACAAGAACATTAATATTATTCTATAGAAAGGAAAATGGAAGAAAAATAGACTTGACAAAGGCATCTTCTAAACTCCAAAGTGATCTACAATTTAAATTAACCACTCCTAAATTCAGTACTCTGTTCACTCTGGTTCACTGGAAGTGTACGATTACAGTGCATATTTAGGGCTGTAATATATTGATTATATATTTTGTCTTCTAATCATTTAATGAATTCTCAATTAACTAAGAGCCTACTTTTTAGGAAATAAATGAATTTTTGATATAAGTAGTTATAAGAACCAGAGGGAGCAGATGCCATCATATAAAAGAGCTGCTACCCAGCATGGAAAGGAATACTGCTTCTGCTTTCTATGATATATAAGTGAATCATCTCAAAATATATATTATGGGTTTAATCCAGTTGTTACCCTCAGCTAGGGTAAACTATTGAATCAATGTGAACTTATTAAGTCAGCACCTATGTAAATTCTAGTCATTCAGTGCATCTGTTCTACAAGGGATAACAACTGATTTTAACCAATTTTTAAAATATTCAATAAAAGTAGTTATTTTTAACAAAATGCATGCAAATTTAATTTATTAATCATTAATAAATATTAAACAACCAGAAGGCTTTTTAAAAAATAGATGGCATCTTTATTTTTATTTACCTATCTATTGTTTTGCACTGAGCTTGTTCTATTGGAACATTTGACTCATGGCAGATCTTTTCTATGTTAGTGAGTGCTTTGGAAGCTGCTTTTAACAATGCTTAAATGAATAGATTGATAAATACATAAATCTTGAAAAAGATGCATGTATGAGTATGTGCAACACACCAGATCCATATGAAACAGCAGAACATTTGTGTGTAGGGCTGTATTTTCTGGCATTTAGGGCTGCACTCAGGTACATATCAGGATTCTTATTCTAATGAAAGTCAACCTGTTTTCAACCTTATGTATGACAAGGAAGATGGAAATTATATAGTGTTTGTTATGAAACATCTGAAGTTTGAACTAGATAGAACTTGCATTGATATCTGTGAGCTTGGTGCACATTGATGCCAAGATTTCTCTAGTTTTTGGAGTTTTCCTAACTGGGCATACTGTGCTGCTAAGATTATTCTGTGATAGATAAAGGATACTAATGTGTCATCCTAAAGGTGGGTGTTAATTCTATTAAGCATAGCTCTTCCTGTGTTTCCTGTTAATATGTAATCTCTCGAAGTTCATGAATATTTATCATTTTCTTTTAAATCTTTAGATGCATTTTGTCTCATTCAATGCAAATGCAAAGTATGAAATGTCTTGTTTCATTGGTCCATAGATTAAGATTAGACTCTGTTTAGTCATTCCAAAATGTTAATGGATTAGCTTTCTTTGTGATTAGATGAAACAGGCTTGGTTGTCTTATTTATCTCTCTAATACACTATCAAAGGAGCATGAGGACATTTCCCTTTGTTTCTTGCCTCCCCCCCCCCCATCAGTTACTTTTAAAAGTTATGCATAGCCAAAGAGATAAGTAAAATTGTTAAAATTACTGCTTCTTCTGTTGAGTGGAGCTTTGTGAGCCATGTCAGGAGAGGCAAGGTTGTTGTTTGTGTTTACTTCACATCAAGCTTATAGTCAAGTTTGAGGGTTTGTTTGTAGAGACTGTTCTGAAGTAGATCCTGATATTTAATTAAAATGACATTAAATCACATTGAATTGATGAGAACTGGCATCTCAAAGAAAGGTAATTGCCTATATTGGTTTTTGTACAAAAGTAGAGCTGCTTGGAAAATGTGCAGCAAACACAGACTGTCAAATCCATTTATAGATCAATATGTGAATACCATTGATCAGGCAAGCATGTGAAACAGTAACACTTTGCATTTATTTCTTGTTTTTAAACTGCATTAAGGCTTACAGAATTATTGGTGTCCAAAATATTTTGACTTCTGTGTAAATATATGATATTTTCATGTTAAATGACTCTTCTTTCAAAAAGTGTTTCTAATTCCATAATTCTCTCCCCATCCCATTACTTATAACTGCAGGTAGTTTTAGTTGAAAATGGATTATTTTCTTTTTAGAAATATAATTTAAGCACATTTTTAAAATAGCATATTATAAAGGAGGGTGTGTTCTGGAGGAATGATTTGTTTTGCTCTCTACTTCCTTCTTTCCAGGAGAAAAATAAAACTTACAAAAAACATCATCTCAAGAAAAGTTGGGCAAGATGCCCATAAGATTCTGTTTTCTACTGAAACTTTCCATTTCAGATCACGAAAAAACATAAATTATTTTAATCTTCTTTACCTGCTCATCCACTACCACTTTCCACCTTGAGTTTTTTTTAATTCTTGGAATCAGTTTTTCTCAGTTTGTACCCATGAACATTGCACATAACAGACACTCTACTGTCTTGTATTGCCATCTCGTCTTTTTTCATAATGTGTCTTAGACAAAATGGCAGTATCCAAAAGTAGATGGGGTGTGGGGAATCTGACTGAAAACATTCAGTGGAGGATTTGAATGGATTTTTAAAATAAATCCAAGAATAGTGCTGAAAAATCTGCTCACTGTGTCAGTTCTTATTCCCAATACATTAACACTCCTAGTGGATTAGAATACCAGTTCAATCAAAAGGCCTCTGGGCCCTATAGATTAGATTATTGGGTTTCTATATGAGCATTGTAAACTAGGCAGATTGAACATTCAGCTAGGGGTAAGGAGAATTTTATTACAAATTTGCAAGTGATAAAAACAACAACCAGGGATGGACCGTGTATATCATTCAATTAACCACTTGGCAGGTTGCTACAGAAAACAATCCTACCAATTGTGTGTATGTGTTTGTATATGCCTGAACTTCATTTCAGTTCATTTTTCAACAGTATTTATCAATATTTGCAAAATCTAAATGCAGAAAAAGTGCAACTGACAGATTTGTCCACTCTATTACCAAGTGGGCATATGCACACCATATTGGATTGGTATCATTTTAAACAATCATCCTCACATGTATTAAAAAGATTAAAGTGATCATGCACTGAATACTACAATACTTATATCATTAGTCATATAAGGAAGAATTAAATATTGATATTGTGACGGTCACTCCACACACATATAGTCCATATAGTTGTAGTTATTGTATGTAATAAAAACAGAGCAGATCCTGTCCAGATGTTTTAACTCAATATTGTATTTCTTTACTTTTCCTTCTACCCCAAAGTAAGCTAGTCTACTTTATTACTATGTAACATAAAATCAGTATGTTACTGTATGTCAAACCAACATAAAGCAAAAGCAGCTTCATTTATATACCGCTTCATACCGCGCTATGGGATGTCTAAACAGTTTACAGCTATAAGCTCACTGCCCTCCAACAGTTGGGTACTCATTTTAGCGACCTCAGAAGGATGCAGGCCTGAGTCTTGCCTGAGCCCTGGCTAGTATTGAACTCACAACCTTGTGGTTTATGAGTGAGTGGCTGCAGTACAGGCATTTAACCACTGCGCCACTGTAAATGCAGCACAGGCATTTAACCACTGCGCCAACATAGATGAACTACTCCACCAATTTCCTTTGTTTTGGGAAGTATGAACAATGAAACATCTAAATGCAGCTTTCAAGGAGACCAGTACCTTCTGCCACAACAAACCCAATTTTCATGTTTTGAAAACCTATTGGGTGCTCCCAGGGGAGGCTTTTATTGAGCAAATTTTTTTCACACAGAATTTTACAAAGGATTCACACATTGTAATTTTATGTTTGCAACTGTCCTGCATTTCACACCACTGCATCTGTTTGTGTTACAATTGTTGTTGTTGATATTTGCCCTCAAGGTGACTTTGACTTATGGCAACCCTTTGAATGAGAGACATCCAAGAGCCTGGACCAACAATTGCCTTGTCCATGTCTTGCAAACTCAGGGCCATGGCTTGCTTGCTTGAATCAAGTCACCTGTAGTGACTTCCACCTTACCAAACATTATAATATTTTCTAATAAGTCATAATGTCTCATACCGCATCCAAAGTATGACAACCTCAATTGATCTGCCTTTCTAGTAAGAGTTTGGACCTTGATTTTCTCTAAGACATTTGTCTTTTCCATAGTGCACAATAGAACTCTTCTCCAGCACCACATTTCAAACGGTCATGAGGGTAGGCATTATGAGGTTTTCATTGCTTAAATTCAAGCTAAAATAAATAAATCATATTTTATATATGATCATGGTACAGTTCTTCTGTAAATCAAAAAAGATGATATGTCCTTAGCATGGGGAAAAGTTTTAAACTAATGTGATTCTGTATTTCTTAATATGATTTATAACCCTCAATTTCTGCAACAGTTAGGTGATGCTTATGCAGGTCTCTGGTTTTAAAGATTATAAGAATTTTGATTAGCATGGTAGGATTGATTTCTTCTTTGCATTTTTCTCTCTATTTTTTTGACAATTACATTATTATGTTTCATATCAAATAGAAACTCAGTACAATATTTAAAATATATGTTGAATTTACTTCACATGCCTTTATAGAAAGAGAATACAATGTGGCTTTCCTATTACACCAATTCAAAATATTATATAATAGCTGCCTTGAATCCCATTTTGGGAGATAGGATACAAATCCTCTAAATAAAATAAATAATAAACAAATTATAGGAACTGGAGTTGCCACTGAAACAATGAGGAGGGTGGTGGGGATGATGATTTCCTACCCATGCCCAATATTATTTTCTTCTAGCCAATACCTAATACAAGAAGTTTTTGAAAAACTCTAGTTTTTCTCCTCTTCCTAGTATTCTGACACCTGAACCTGTGAAAATCCTTTGCTCTGTTTACAAAGTATAAATTAGTCTTGCCAAAGGTTCTAAAAGTGTACTTGTTTTGCTTAGACCAGGGGTAGGCAACCTTTACCCTTTAAGGGCCGAGGGACTTCAGCTCCCAGAAGCCTCAGCCATGTTGGTCAATAGTCCCATGTTGTCCAATAGCTCCTGGGATTCTGGGAGCTGAAGTCCCTCAGCCCTTAAAGGGGAAAGGTTGCCTACCCCTGGCTTAGACCCTCACACTTCAAAGGAAGATGCAACACTATAAATTAGCAAGCATGCCATTACATTTAAACTTGAACATAGCAAAATTTGTTTATAATTCACTACTGATTGAATGCTGCCACAAATGTATAGAAGGATACTTTTTTTGGGGGGGGGGTAAAGTTAGTCCTCTGATTACTAATTTGAATCAAAAGCTCTAACCTTGTTAGCATCTGGACTTATTTCCATAATAACAACCCCTTCAGAACCTACAAAGTAATGAATAATTGACAACAAATGAAATGTTTTGATAGTTGTCGGCACAAAGCATGTTTAATGTTTTGTGTTGCTTCCTAGCTAATTATGTAGATGACACATTTGTCAGACCTTGACTGCCATTAGAAACGTGTTTCCAGAGGGGAGAAAAACAGGCTATTCATAGAGTAATTAACTAGAATGCTCAATGACCTGTGAGAGATTCAAATGGCTGCCAGTTCAGACATTGTTTTGTTACAGAAGCAGAGGGGTAATTAAAATTCCAAATTACAGTGCTATGATGAAGCATTTGTTTGTTGACAGTATACTCTTACTCTAGTTTGTTAATTCTTTTTTAAAAAAATTGCTTCTAATCCATTTTATAGCTTCAGGAGTTCTGTCTTTGAATTTACTGACAACTAATATTATGGTAAATTGCTCTTTCGAGAAGTACTGCAGGCTTTGGCAGTTCTGTGAGAGCACAAGGTGGGTGGGATAGAATAGCAGTTCTTCCCCTAAACTGACATACCCTGTGCTGTCAATGAAACGCCACTAAACTGCAGCCCATCTTGTGAAATGATATGTTTATAATTCTGCACAGAGGAAGATGTCTAGTTGCAGGAGAAAGCAATTCAGAGAGAGGTATCATAATCAAACAAATTGCAAAAGGTGTCTTAAAACGTTACCGCAAAGTGTTAACTGAATCAGTACAATGATGAGCATCATTTAGGCAAATGTTCTTCAGGGAAACAGATGTAGTTGCAGGGAACAAGTATTGTAAAGAGGAAATGTAAAAGAAGTCGCCTAAATATAGCATGATATTCTTATTCTCTGGTATCATTCCTTCCTTACACATGTGCATGGCAAAGAATTGACATAATAAGAAATGGTCATTTTTTAAAAATTCTCTAACAAATATAGCAGGGAATTGATTGAAAGAGGGCAAAGTGGTAAAGTTCTCTAACAATGAATTAAATGTGAGCACAAGTGAAATATTTATTTACTTTGCCAAAAGTGAGAATATGGTTCTGTTAAAAAGATCTGACAGAAGTAACATGGTGTTTGATGCAGGGAAGCTGACAGCGGCATGGAGTGAGCGCTGATTATCCTGAAGACACTGTCAGCTAGGATTGATTTCTACTTTCTCCCTTTATGTAACGGTTCCTGTAATACAGCTGACCCCGAATCACGTTACCTTGTCATCTCTCTGAATGGATCAAGAAGAGATGAGCTGAAAATAGCTAGGCACTGACCTTGAACTTGCCAGAACAGTGAGAAGTGACAGTGGCTCTGTGTAAGGATGTATGTGTGTGTGTGTGTCTGTATGTATGTATGTGTGAGAGAAGGTTTCATGTACAAAGACATCCAAGCTGCTTTGCAGTCAAGTTCACTGTAGCAGCACAAGGGGGCAGAGCAGCATTAGAGATTACAGGTAAAGCTGATATTCAAATTGCTTTCTCCAAAAGTGCAGGCTTGCTCATGCCAGTCAACTTTCTTGCTTCCACATCAGTAAATCCTTTTGTAAATCCTTTTGTAAAAGCTGGAGAAGGCTTAAAAAGTAAAATTGAGTAAAATTGAAACTTTTATCTTGAATAGTTTGAGTAGCACTTGCTCAGTGACCTCTTATACCTTTGAACAGCAGATGGAGTTGTACACAAATTCTAATTATTTAGAAAAAAGAATGCCAAGTGCTATCACAAATGGCAAAGTACCCATGTGAGCTCTCTAGTCCACTGTATAGTCTACCATTCCAAGCCAAACTGAGGAGTTTATCGCACACAGTTTTCAGCCCGATCCTTGCACAGGATGGGATCATGCTGGAACAGGAAAAATGGGTTTTACTACACATGAAATTGCTGCTGCACTACCGGCCGACCACCACCTTTCCCTGATCCAGCCTCTGCCGGCCAATTTTGGCACTATGGAGTACCAAAATCATCTGGCAGAGGCTGGATTGGGGACGGGTGATGGTCATCCAGCAGCGCAGCAGCAATTTCATGTGTAGTAAAACCTGTTTTTCCCCGTTCCAGCCTGATCCCTTCCCATGCATGGATCGGGCTGAAAACTGTGTAAACTCCTGAGATGGAATTAAAAACAAGAATTACACATAGGAAATGGATTGTATATTTAGTAGGTCTTCTAAATTTCTTATACTCTGAATTTAACATTTTTGTGTCATTTTAGTATGCAAATTTTACCTTAAAATGGATCTCATTTATCCTCCTTAGAAATAATACACTACACAGAATGCTTGAAGATAGCAGCCATTTTCCCATTTGCCTGTTACCATTATTAATATATTTAGATTTCTCTACCACATCTTTTTAAAAAGTCAATGGAATCATAGTATCATTAGTCTCTGAGATCTATTGCATGGAGGCACTTAGCTTCAGTGAGTTTAAAAAAAATAACCTTTTTTAAAATTGAAATTGTAGCTGTTAACAAAATGTAGAAACACTGAATTAAACATATTAATTGGTATTGGGTTCTACAGTTGGACATTCTTGGGAGCTGATGGTTGAGAAGAGTTCTCTGGTGTTTATGTGGTGTGTTGGATGTTTTGCATTGGGTCATTGAAGTATCAAACAGGAAAACTGCATTTTCCAAGCTGGATGTTTGGCTGCAGTCCTTTCCTGAAGCTGGCAAATGAAGATGTACAAATGTTCCCCACAGGACCTTCTTCAGTGCCTGACTGCAACAAATGTATTGTGTATTACACATATTTGCTTTGCAGCTTCTAGCTTCTCAGGGTCCTTTGGCTCTTAAACTTAAATGTATGCATCCTTCAAAACCCAAGTATTCAGTTCCCTAAAGAGATCTTGTTCCTGATCCTAATACAACCTGGTTCAAAGGTGTGGAGCTGGAGGAAAATCCCTCTAGAGATTTACTCCTGCTTTCATTGAGCCAGGCTTTTAATAAGGGACCCAATACCCTGATGGGCTGGAAGTGAGTTTATGACTACCATCTTTTTAATTGCCCTCACAGTTTTTGTTGGGGAATCATGAAAGTATTCTACCCGCCTTTGAATCTCTCTGGTTCTTTTAAAAGACTAGATAAAGAACACATCAATTTCCAAAGAGTATATTAAAAACTGATAAACAGCAGCATCTCTGAACAGTAAAACTCAAGGAAAACATTTTTTTAGATGAATGTTTGTTGTTGGTTATCAGCAAACGCCATGTTTGCTGTACAAGTAAATAAGCTGACTTATGGGTTTCTTTTATTGGTCATATTTATTTTTACTTTCCCCCCTCTTTTGAAATTAGTTGATTTTTCTGTCATTCTCATAATTTCTTATTAAGCACAATTTATGGAAATAAACGAATGTCTTCAAAAGAAGAAGAATGCATCTCACAAAGATTTTCATAATGAAACAAAGGCTAAAGAAGATCCCAATCTTTTATCTTCTAAGGACATCTGAGGATTCATCTACACTGTAGAAATAATGCAGATTGATTCCACTTTATTTCTACAGAATTCTTGGATTTGTAGTTTTGTGAGACACCAGCACTCTTGCAAAAGACTAAAGACTAAAGACCTTGTAAAAGTAAAAATCCTAGGATTCCATAGGCTAGAGCTGCAGCACTTAAATTTCTGTCAAACTGACATTATTTCTACAGTGTAGATCAGGGGTAGGCAACCTTTTTGAGCCGG
>CM034701.1:155097426-155110918 GCA_020142125.1 Phrynosoma platyrhinos
AACTCCATGGCTGTGCAAAAGGTGAAAGGTAAATCTTTCAGTTAGCTTATGGAAAGGAAGAGAGAAAATGGAAAGGTGACAAAATTTCAGTCAAGCAAGTCCTAGGAGATTATTGCACAGGCTTTTATACCGTTGTTTTCCCAACGGGATAAAGGGGTGTTTAACTGTAAAGATGATTCTTACTGCATTCACCCTCTTGCAGTCCATCTACAACCCAGGCTTATCCCACAGCTTTTCAAGCATAGGAAAATCTCATGCTTGAAAAGTGATGGAACAAGCACGGGTGACATACAGGCTGAAGATGGGCTACAGCGAGGTGAATGCAATAAGACCCATCTTTAAAGTTAAATATGCATTTATCCCATTGGGATCTCCCTAGTATCACTGGCTTGCCAGACTTAAGTGCTTTGTTTAATTTGTTTTTATTATTTTAATGAAAAGGGGAAGGATCTTGATGGACATTCTTTGATGGCCACCATGTGGCTCGTTTGATGACAATGAGAATGTCCATCACAGCCTTGAACCCCTCCCCCCATTGTTCAGTGCTGTACACTTAATTATAATGCCCTAGCTTCTGAAGTGTGTGTACTTTAGCATCAGGCCAGCATCATTAGGTTACCACTAAGGTGCACATGCAGCCTAGACCCCAGATCAAGGCTACTCTCGGGATCCCTGCCTGCTCACCCCAGACCCCTTGCTACAAAGCTGACATTATTTTCTCTTTGCTGAGGGCTGATAGAAAACAGACCAGCAAAAGTCTGATCAGGTGTGCTGCAAGGCTCTGATGCAAATAATCATCAAAAGTGGACAAATGAGAGCAGCAGCAATAAGACAACCATGGCAGTGAATGTGATATCTGTGATGGGCTCAGCAGCAGCAGGGAGCCCTAGCATGCTGTGAACTGGTGCCAGACCTGTTGCCAATTTGTTGTTGTTGTTTTAAAGAAGCTATTAAAACTGTCTTTGTCATTGTTGTTGTGTGCCTTCAAGTCATTTCCAGCTCATGATGATCCTAAGGTGAATTTATCACCTGAGGCTGCAAGCATGTGACTTGCTCAAGATCACTGAGTAGTATCCTGTCCAAATTGCAGGATCTTTGAAAGAGGGTTCATCGCACATACGTTTTGTGGGGACATGGGCCAGCCTTACCTGTCATGGCAGCCTTCTTCTCACTGCTGTCTTTTTACTGGCAGGCAAATACCTCATTTATTTAGGCACAGTTTTGATTCTTAATTCATCTGGCTGTAGGGTCTCTTAATGGGGCATGCTGTGCTTTTGTATTTTGTGTGTGTGTGTTGTGTGCCTTCAAGTCATTTCCAACTTATGGCTACCCTAAGGTGACCCTATCACAGGTTTTTCTTGAAACGTTTCTTCAGAGGGTATTTGCCATTGCTAAGAGCCAGCACCACAGGTCTTCCATGCCCTTTTGGCACAGAGTGTATACCTGCACCGGGAGGGCATCCTGATGCCATGTGCCATGCGTACAAGCATGCAGTGTCAGGACGGCGTTGGGCTGGGGTTGAGGCAGCTGGTGTACAGCTGCCCTGCCCCAACTCTACCCCCAGGCCGGCCCTTTAGGTCGGTCTGCAATGCCCCATACTCAGTCAAAGAAGAAATGAGGAGTATAGGCAAGTGCCCAACTTTTCACTCCTTACCACTCACTGGAAACAAAAATGTTCATAATAGTATAAATTGCACTTCACACTACAATGTAAAGCTATCCATTTCTGTATCCATTGTATCTACCATAATAACCATTTTAAAGAAATGTGTAGATATAGTGATCTTAAAAGCAGAGCTTGAAAAGTTACTTATTGGAGCACAACACCCACAATCTTCCAGGAAGTATGGGCAAAAGAAGCATCTTTTCCAAGTTCTGTTCAAAAGTGCTAATGCATTCCAATGCATAAAGTGCTGGATTTTTATTAGAGATCTCTCTTACCATCAGCACATGCATGAGACCTTCGTTTCCTGGATAAAGGGATATGGATGTGATAAATAAATAGCTGCTCTTGTTTTCTTGAAGTTTTTATTAAGAAATATTGCAAACTCTACTTAAACATTGATGCAATCTGTGGGAATTGCAATACTAAGCATAGACAGGAAATGTCTATCAAAAAGAGTGATGACAAAATGGAAAGCTCCTTCTTTTAACATTAGTTTTGTTTTATTCTTCCACTAAAATTGGGACAATCAACTCCCTTCCATGTATATGTCATGTTCAAAATGCCATTAAATTAGAGATATATAGGTACTGAAACTGAGAAGATTTGATCATATTTCCCACAGCTAGTTTTGGGCACCTGACCTGCATACTTTCCCACAGGGGGAAAGAAAGCTCTGTTTCTCTAAATTCCCAATGAGAAGGGACATGTGTCTCCTTGCATTGAGTTACATTACATCACATCATTTGGCACAAAGTGACTCAACACAACATGACAGGAGAAGTAAAGAGAACAGATTCTTTTAAACCTTGATTCAGATATTTCTTCAGCTACTGTTCATAAAATGATGGCAATAAAGATATAATGAACAGAAAAGAAGCACACTTCTTCTTTTGAGCAATGAATATAGACTAAAGAAGCTGTCAGTATACTGTGCACAGTCATTTTAAAACAGGCATTAAAAGTTTTGCTAGATAATACTTAAGTTTGCTTAACAGACCCTTGTTAAACACAAATAGCAAAATGAAAAGGGTTTGATACTTGCCTGATGCAATCTATATTTTTATTTTAATATAGTAGGTTATTGTGCCTACATAAAAGGAAAGATAAATATAAATTTGACATAGGTCCCAATTCATCTGAATATTAATGGCTGCACTGCATGCGTAGTCCCAGAAACACAGTTACTGCCCATGGTCATGGGTGGGGAAGATGGAACTGAACCCCCATGGATGGGAAAGGCCCTCTGTACACTCAAACAGGCTGGCGGGCCAGATATATGTAAGGCTGCCCACTGGTGGATGGGTCCAACAACTGCACACACAGTATGTATTTATGCATAGAAATCAGCTCATCCTAGCTGGAGCAGGGCCTTCCTTATTTAAGGTACTGTTAGTAAATAAATAAATATACTTTGGTAGGAACTTAAGTAAATCCATGTCTACATGAGATGTTATGTTATAGTGCATATAATGTCTGTTTACTGCCACATCATGGGGCAGAACAATAATTGGAACAAAAGGGAAATAGATATTTATTGGGGTTTTCCCCCATCTTCTTATTTGTAACAATAATAATATTCTTCAGAATAAGTATTATTAGTTTGGGAAAATACAGGTACTGAGCAGTGGCAACTGTGGCTGAAATAAGGAGAACTTTGTCAGAAATGGAGAGGTCTCATGATAAATGAAATTTTCACTGAGAATCAGCCAGCTAGTTGGGGCAAGAACGAAACATAGGAAGCTCCTTCGTGGAGAGTCAGGCTGTTGTTCCATCCAGTTTAGTGTTGTGTATACTATCAGCAGCCCTCTAGGGATTCTCAAGGCTTTTTCCCAGCCCTCTTTGGAGAATGTTGCATTGTAACCTGGGATCTTCCATACTGTAAAGCAGTACACTGTGCCACTGAGTTATAGCTATTCTGCTCAAGTACTAAAGGAGAGTTCTAGAAGCCCTGGCCTCACCTCCTTTCACAGTTGGTTAAATGGAAGAAAGGTAGGATTGAAGCTGAAAAGCCTTCTCTGTTATTCCTGTCTTTCCATCTTAACTTTCTTAGTTGGAAGATTGGTTGGGAAAGGTCTAGGACTACAGGAAGAATTTCATACCAAATTCTTCTCCATTTATTTTGGCCTGTTCTGGTATTCTAGTCTGGATTTTTTTTTCTGATGAGGTTGGGTGTAAATGATAGTATTAGTCTGAATGATGGGTCTAATCTGGAGGAAGCGGAAAATTTGGCAGCTCCCAGTTGCTTATCCAAGCAGTTCCTGGATATTACTCGCTGAGAAGAGATGAAGGAGTAGGAAAGCCATCCAGCCACACAGATCCCAGTCTCTTGCAGCCAGTGCTTGTGACATGGGGATGCTTCACAGGGCTTTACCCAGCTTTTGGTCTCCCCAATGGCGAAAACATGGGGTTGAAGTATCCTGGCAGTTGTCACATTTGTGAGAGGATGTTTCACCCATGCCCAGTAAAGCTAATTATATGATATTGGCAGTGTAGCACCACAGAGAGTTTGGGGTGGGAAAATCATGCATGCCATTCCATTTTATTTCCTCACACCTTGTTGAAGTGGCATCAAGTAATGGAGGAACCTGTTGTTGTCTAGGTTCACAGCCTAAGCCATTCTTAATTTCCCTTCCAGAAACTTGCAGGGCAAAGATGTTTGTCCTATGGGAATTGGTGTATTAGATTAATTCCTGACCATTGTGTTGAAGTCTATTTCTGATTGTCTATTGTGCTATATAAATTCACATCCTTGTATACAGCCACCACATTAGGTATATTATCTAATTCAGTGCTTCTTGTGCTATCTGATGTGAAGGACTAGCCTTTTTTTCCTAATGTGCCTGGGACTTGTACTGTACTTATGCCCATTAGGTACAACTGCTTCTTTCTTTCCTGGAAACTTGCCACGGAAAAGCAAGTAAGGACTCATGGACTCTCACTGGTCCATGGACCACCACTTTGAGCAGCACTGTTCTAATGTGACCAAAACTGTAGCAATATTTTGAACTCTATCTCCTTTCTCTCTCTCTCTCTAAAATGCATGTGTATTAAGCACTTTTGACCAAATTTGTTATTTAGATTTAGGTTGATATCTTGAACAATTTTATGCAAGTTTTGGGAATGACTGGCAAATTTTTCCAGAAAATCATTTGGAGCTCATTTTAAAGTCGAACTCACTCTGGAACAAATTTTAAAAATTGTTGATACTATGTTTAGATGCTTGTTTCATTCTAAATAAAATCATCAGTCTCAACTTGGAAAACACTGAGCGACATACATTTACCAAGGTACAGAGCAAAGCACCCCCTTCTTCTCATTTTGGAGCATCTTCTTCTCATTTCTCCAGCCTCATTTTTTTTGTAAAAATATTCATTGAAAAGCCCCCCTAGTGGTTATTGAGAACAATTTTACTATGTTTGGAGGATGTCTGGCCTGTTTTAGGCTTAGAAAGTGGCTTTCTCTCAACCAGAATGTGACTTCATGGCAGGGGCACGCTAACATCATCTCTTCACAATCCCTGGAAAGATTTTTTTTTTCTCCCAGCCCTCAGAAATGAAGTACAAAAAACTTGTAGTGCCTGGAAGGATGGGGGGCACATTGGGGTCACATTGCCTATTTCTGCCCTAGCAACTATTATAAATGCTGTACCTTGTAGATTATAAATTGTATTTATGTATAAAGCTCAGTTTTCTATTGTTGCAGCTATTAAAGTGGCAACTGAAATAATATCTTTTTTATTGAGCCTCAATCAGAGGTTCTTATTTAGGATTTATCCAGGAACTCTTATTCAGGAACATATTAAGGTCACAAATAATTGTCTACACAGCTTAATAATCAGAAAATTCTGACTGGATTGCATATTTGTAGGAGGGGGTGACAGTCACCTCTGATAGCTCTTCATTGCATCAGTAGCAGTGCAAGTCAAACATTCTTAGATTGTTTTAATAAAGCATCTCAAAGAGGGCTAAAGCCCAACTTTAGGATTAATTAACTGTCTAATTTTTCTAATTGTGCCTTTTTCACAATTTCCAAAGCCACCCTTTCCATAGTTCTTCAAGGACCCTTCCAAGCCCACACTGAAGTGACACACAGCTCTGGACAGAGTAGGCCCTCTATGAGGGAGGGAGCACGTGCTTGATAGCTTCTTTCCTCCCCATCTACACACTTTAATTCCTCTTTGCTATTTTTGCATGGAGATCTTGGACACCGCCTTGTGCAAGCAGGGAAAATAGCAAAAATAGTGCTCTGACAGGATCCAGGCCCATGTTGCATATGTCAATCACACATAGAGTAGTTTGCAGAATTAAATGTATGAGAATTCCAGGATGAACTGGGCTCATCTACTAATGTACATGTTAGAACTGAAGTTTTCTATTGACTTTCACACTTCCCAATTATTTCATATATTCTTATATATTCCTCCATTAGGAAGAAAGTCCAGTTCTTACTTGAATTCAGAAGCTACTACTGCAAAAGTTTCAAAACATATTTGTTTGTTCTACAAGCATCCTCAGCTATAGATATCGGAAACCCTGATAAGAGAAAATGTTCCCATAGTCATTTTATTTCTTATAGTTGTGGGATATGAATCATCTGTCCCTGCTCATAAGACACATGATTCATAAACCCTAGCTATAAGAAATAGATTCTGATTTTTATCAGATTGTAACAGTCCAAGCATTGGTGCCACCCTCTCTTTGCTACCATGGTTGCTAATTAAAAGAAGGAACTGCAAGCATTTTGAGCCAGGATAAAAGCATTACAGTCCACAAAAATCCTGGAGAGGTGATTCTAGGCAGCCATTGCATGCTAATGCCTGTTTTAAAGTCCCAAGATTTCCTGTTTCTTCTTGTGGATGAGGTTTGTACAAACTCAGCTGGGTCAGTACCTTATATCCTTCCTTCAGATACTTGTCAAACCTCAAATCTTGACTTATCCACTTAGTACAGTGCCTAATTTTTCATCTGCAGGGCTGTGTCCCATGTCTCTTAACAATGTCAGGTGGAAAGTTTATAACTAACTATTATATCTTGATGAATGTGGCTTGGAATAAAATACCACAATACACCTATCTTACTTCCTTAATGGGACACCACTGTTCAGGAGGTATTTCTTCCAAGCAGGCCATTCCCTTCACCCTGCTACCATATTCCCCCTTTCCCAGCATGCCAAATCCATATAGAATTCATAATGGTTTAGGAGGAACCAATGCCTTCTTTTTTCTCAAGTTAGACACATTCTTTTGAATAGTCTACTATGGAGCTCCCAAAATCAATGTGTTCTCACCAGTCATTATTTATTATGGTTTTAGTTTCAGGTTTCAAAAACAATTAAGGAGAGTGTTTAGTATGAAAATTACTGTAATTGCTTGTTAATTGAGGTTATCTGCTTCACATTATTCAAAAAGCAAATTGTGTTGACACTTGTACCCAGAAATGATTACTTAATAAACAAAGTCAGAATGCATCACAAATAAAACACGGCTGTCTGCTGATGGCTACATTCATCTGGTATGAACCATTCCCAGGAAAGATGTTAGGGAATATGTTTTGGTTTTTTTTTTCATTGTTTAAAATCACAATTACAATTGAGAGGTAATCTTTCTAGGTTCTAGTGCATTACACATTTGACTAGTAGTCAGTTAACAGAATGCATATGCAAACATACTCCATAAACACACCAATATAAATGATCTCCAAAGGTTTGGATGCTTGATATATCCATTTATTTGCTAGCTTCCTCTGTTAGCTTCAGAATGCCAAATCATTCTGTTTCTTAATACACTGAATTTCCTTTCCCAACCAAAGCAGATCTGTCAGTCCACTGGAAATGATATATTAAGTCAAGGGCCTCCACTGACTGGGATAGGCTGTGGTGCAGACTGAGGGCAAAGGAACTTCCTCTCAGTATGTGATTCTATTTTGTTTTCAGGAATTCCTTTCCCTAACAGTAGAATCTTAGTGTCTTAGCTCTGGAAGAGACCATAATGACTATCTAGTCCAATTCCTTGCCATGCAGAAACACACAGTTAAAGCTCTCTTGAGAGATGACTATCCAATCCCTACTCCACAGAAGAATAGTCCGTCACTTTCTGAAGCCATCAGTTCCACTGTCTAATAGTTCTTAATGCCTGGAAGTTCTAAGGATGTTATCACACAGGGAGTCGCGGGGAGAAAGTGGAAATAAACGGGCACGAGCTGAAGTCTTTAATTTACGGGATTTGTCCCATTCCACCTTGTCTGATAACTAAATTCAAATGTAATTCGAATGCAAACCTGATCTTTTCATTTTCAAGATTTTTGAGGATTTGAAAAGATCAGGTTTTTGTTCTAATTAACCCCCTTTTAAATTCAAATTTAGTTATCAGATGAGGCAGAACGGGACAAATCCCATAAATTGAAGTCTTCCACTTGTCCGGTTTATTTCCACTTTCTCCCCACAACTCCCCGTGTAATAACGTCCTATATAATATTTAGGAGAAATCTCTTTCCTTCCAATTTGAACCCATTAAGTTCATATTGCTGTCTCTATGGCAGAAGCAAACAAGCTTGTTACATCTTCTGCATGACATCCCTTCAAATGTTTAAAGATGGCTGTGATGTCATCTCTCAATTATCTTTAAATGAAATATAAGGTAAAGGTATTCCTCACTGACAAGGTTGTCAAGTCGTGTCCGACTGTATGGGGTGGTGCTCATCTCTGTTCCTAAGCCAAAGAACCAGTGTTGTCAGAAATTACTCTGTGATCATGTGGCCAGCATGATTGCACAGAATGCTGTTTACCTTCCCACTGAAGTAGTACCTATTTATCTCCTTGCATTTGCATGCTTTCAAACTGCTAGGTTGGCAGAAACTGAGACTAATGATGGGAGCTCACCCCATCTTGCAGCACACAGGCCTCGAACTGCCAACCTGCCTATCTTGCAATCAACAGAGTCAGCATCTTAACCACTTGAGCCACCGCATCCTGACAAATGAAAGCTACTCAGGTCCTTAAACCATTCCTCTGACCATATTGGTTTCTTTCCTTGTGACACATTCCAACTTTGGGGTCTGTTCCCCACTCCAAAGTGCATCTCATTTAGTGCACACACACACACGCACACACAATTCTGTACTTAGCATTTTTCAGGGGCGAGAGAGATTGTTATGTTGACTAGGGGTGGGAAAGTCCAAAGACTATCACCAAATATGATTTTGGCTTCAGAACAACTTCTATTAGTTGACATTTTCACTGCGGCCATGCCTCAGTTGGTCATTTAATGACTAACTGTGTTATTGTATGTGGATTAACGGAAGGATATTTTGAGTCATATGTTTCATAGGTGACCTCATTGGTATATCACTCTACACTCCACTTGTGCCACATATGAAATCTTTCCTCACACACAGATCTTGATAGGAATGCAATATTCTAGCTTGATCAAAAGCCAGATTTATACTGTGTCCATTGGTGAAGTTTCAGTCATGAGACAATTTCAGAACCAGCCATACCTTAGGTGACTAGCCTAAATTTGTGTACATCATGAAGATACTACTCCATAATTTTATAAAATGTCTAATGGAAGTGTGGGATTAGGCTGGGACAAATCATGAAGCAGATAGTTAAGCAGGTCCTAGGAATAAAAACAAAACAAAAGCAAAGAGAACAGCCTAGGGATGAGTAAGAAGTTTGTTTCAGAAAATGTTACCAAAATGTGCCAATTTCTTCATAATACAGGTGCAAAGCACTTATGACTAAAATAATTCAAATGTGGGGGAAACAAAAGTTTCAAAGTCCTGATCTAAGGTTTTTAATGCTTAATTCTTCAAAGTCTGGTTTTTTATCCCAGGATGTTTAACCATGTTGGTCATGCTGGATTAGCTTTATCACCTTAACCTCCCTACCCCATCCAACCTCCTGAGCCTACTCCCTTGTATTTTACAGCTGCATGACAGCCTGTTACAGCATGAGGTCCAGAATTAATGCAGTTTGACACTGTTTTAACTGCCATGGCTCAATGCTATGGATTTCTGGGATTTGTAGTTTTGTGAGATATTTAGCCTTCTCTGTCAGAGAGCTCTGTTTCACAACCAACTACAAATCCATAGGATTTCATCGGATGGAACCATGACTATTAAAGCAGTGTCAAACTGTGTTAATTATGTAGTGTGGCAGCAGCCATGGTCTTTTCCATGCTAGGAGTAAGTGTAGCATTGGCTAGCACATTTAGCTCAGAACTTCATATCAGTTCATTTTTAATAAGAGTTTACGGAAACATGCAAATTTCTTAGTATGTCTGATGAAAAGAACTTTTGGTTGCAGTAGCACATGTATTTATTTGAAAGTACACCCCACTGGATTTTGAAGGATTTATATGTGAATGTAGATAGGATTAGACTGTGGATTTTATCACTTTACCCCAAAAAATCAATTTATCCCTGCCACGTTGAAGTCTATTTCAGGGTGCAGTCTATTTCAGGTATTATCACATGCAAAATGCTGCCAATGTCACCACCTGAGTGCATCCCACCTAAAACCCACCTACAATCTCCTGACTTTGCAAATCAGCCATTTGAGCACAGATTGTAGGTGGGTTTTAGGCAGGATGAAGTCAGCGGTGGCATCAGGGGCATTTTGCATGTGATAATACCTGACTGCATCCCAAAATAGATTTCAAAGCAACAGGGGTAAGTAAAAAAAAAAATTGGTAATGCAATAAATTCCTGCATGGATGTTTTTACACATGACACCATGAATGCAAAATCTACAATGTAAAGTAAAAATAAATCTATATTGGCATGAAAATATATGTGGTTTTGAAATGAGTATATTCTGGAACAATAACCTTTGCACATGCTCACTAATAGATAAAAAAAAAAAACCTCCAACAGTCTCAGGCAAAAAAAAAATGTCCTGGCTCACATGTTCTGAATTCAAAATTACTTTTTAAAAAAATTTATTTTATTTTTATTCACTAGTTCACTAGATAAACCATGCAACCCAATAGAAATAAAACAATCTTTAAAGAATGTCCCAAAGTAGATAGGCATATATGTGTTACCTTCACATTACAGATAGAGTTCTTCTCTACATAGTTTCTATGCCCCTGGTCAAATTTCAGAAAGTGATAGGTTCCTGACTATTTTTATGATGCCCTGATATTGTCTAAAGGACCTAGGGCAAGGGTAGAAGACACATTACATTTTACCCTTCAGCTGATATTATGCCAAGACAGCTCTGCAACATTTATCTTTGCAGTATCTTTAAGTACTTGCAAGGGCAATTCTAAGTAGCAACAGAGATGAGTAGATCATGACTACAGTACACAGAAGCAAGAACAACCCTTCTGGATTGCTTATTAATTGTCTAGAAAAGTAGATTTTGACAATTGGCACTGCATCAAAAATCCCTGTCGGTAGTATGAACTGACTGAAGCCACACATAATGTTTCATTGGCACAACACGGGGCTGTAAGTAACTTTTATGTGGAAAACTAATATCCAGACAGACAAACTAAACAGAATATTATATATGTAAGCTATGGGAATGTAAGATATTGTACTCATGAGTAAAGAAAAAAATATTTTATACATTTTTACTATTTTGTTACATATTTCTAAACATCAGCAGTGATCAACCCAATAGACCAGGGGTAAGCAACCTTTCCCCTTTAAGGGCCGAGGGACATCAGCTCCCAGAAGCCTCAGCCATCTTGCCCAATAGTCCCATGTTGGCCAATAGCTCCTGGGATTCTGGGAGCTGAAGTCCCTCGGCCCTTAAAGGGGAAAGGTTGCCTACCCCTGCAATAGACAGTACAGTGTCATTTTATTGTATGTATGGGCATATATACACATATACATAAACAAACAGTAGGTGTTGCTGTTGTCAACCCCACCCAGGAATGGAGGTATTGCCACCACAAATAAGAATTCTGTCTCCTCCGTGAAATTGTTCCTCAGTCACCAAATTTCTAGTATTGCAAATTTCTATTATAGTAATTTCTAACATGAAACACTGGGGAAAAAAGACACTTAGAACACTCATATTTGCTGTGCTCTCATTCCCTTGGTAACATTGCCTGCCCATTTTCTTTGGATGCCTAAACTATCCAATCCACACTGCAGAAATAATCTAGTTTGAGACCTCTTTAACTTTCCTGGCTCAGTGTTAGGGGATCCCGGGAACTGTAGTTTATTGTGGCACCAGAGCTTGCTGACAGAGAAGGCTAAATGTCTCCCAAAACTACAGTTCCCCAAATTCCCTATAATTGACCCAGAGCAGTTAAATTCAAACTGGATTATTTCTGCAGTGTGAAATGCACAAGTGAAGTTTTAAGTTACTGCAATGTTAGTAAATGGGGGACTGAAGGAATATTTCACTCAGTGGGGGAAGAATTCTCATTTGGGGAGCACCAGCCTCTTTTTGCCCCACTCCATAGCTATATTCCTGACCCTCCTTAATCTTTTAGATGTCTCAGTTGGTCAATATGCCTCTGAATTGCAGGGGATACACTATTTAAATCTCCCTTTAAAGTTTGATGTCTTCTGCTCTCCTCTTCCTCACCTACAGCCTAACAATAGTATGTATTTCATCTGCCTTCGTTCAATTCTTGCTAACTTAAGGAACACTGCAAAATTCAACAAAAGTGAATCTTCACAGCAGTGCCTTTGTGACCATTGATTTTCTTTCATATTTTTTTTTCTTTCATGTGCCTTGCTCTCAGTGACCCTGAGACTCAGCTCTGTTGTCGACTTTGTAGCCCATGGCAGTAGTGTGTATGTGTGTGTGTGGGGGGGGGGCAGGCATCAGCTGAGATGCAAAGCATGCATAAAGGAGAAGATGTGTAAAGACTGAAATGACATGGCAGCTGAAGCATCTTGTTGCTCATCTGGGTTACATGTTTAAGGCGTGAAAAGGAGTGATATTCATGAATAACACTCGACGAGGTGGATGGTTTAAAGGTATATGGATGCTCAGTCATGTAGCGAGGCAGAAGGCCAAAGGACAGAGTGCCTTTGGTGTCCTTCCAGTCAGATTCTATCCTTCTGGCTTCAAAGTCTGAGAATATTGACTAAGAAAAACACAGATCACAGAACTCATGAAGACTGCTGAAAGAAAGAACATCAGGCTAAAAAGTAAAGTCACCACACTGTTCTATAATCAAATCTAGTTTCAGCTACTAAGATAAATAATATATCTTGCACTTTAAGTAGTGTACCTACAATGCTGTGTTATGTGCACTTGACCCTAAAAATAAAATCTCATCTGCTACATGACATGGAAAATGTATCCAGTAGTTAGAAATCTCTTGTTTGTTAAACAGTCATGTATGCCTTGTTTATAAAAACATGTGCAACTACAGTATTAGAACTGTAAGGTTTTGCAAGGCACTCTTAGATCAAATTTAAGGCTCTTCATGTACTATTTCTTTCTATTGAAATGTTCCTAAGACTCAACTGTGCACCAATAGTTTTCTGAATTTCCTTTTGTGCCTTTGCAGTCTTGTTGCTTCTTTTGTTCTGTGCCTTCAAGTTGGTTCTGACTTGGGGCAACTTATGGTGACCCTAAGGTTATTTTGCTAAGATTTGTTCAGAGGAGATTTGTTGTTGCCTTTCTCTGAGGCTGAGAGGGTGAGACTTGCCCAAGAACAACCAGTGAGTTTCCATGTTTGAATGAAGTTTTAAACCTGGTCTTCTGACTGATAGCCCAATGCTCAAATCACTAATCATGCTGGTTGAATTGGCACAAAGGAAACCAAATGTGATTATTTGGGTAAATCATTGGCCACAACTTTTCTTTTGTACAGGGTCTTCATACCAATCAATTAAACATTTAAATAAACAA
>CM034701.1:155119589-155136982 GCA_020142125.1 Phrynosoma platyrhinos
TTACTAAAAAGATAGACAAATGGGTCCTGGAACCAAGTCTGAACTTTCCCTTGAAGCTTAAATTGAGGCTATTGTACTTTGACCACATCATGAGAAGGCACAACTTATTGGAAAAACTGATGATGCTTGAAAACATGGAAGGCAGTAGGAAGAGAAGAAGATTGCAAACAGATGGATAGACTTAATCAAGGAGGACACAGCTCTGCATCTGCAAGACCTGGGCAAGGCTGTTGATAATAGGGTGACTCATTCATAGGGCTGAAGTTGACTTTTAGGCAGTTAACAACAACAATAAAGCTAAAAGATGTAGTCACCTAAAACCGCTCTGAGTCTGCAAGACCTGAGCAGAGCTGTTGAGGATAGGATGTCTTGGAGATGTCTCATTAACAGGGTCACCATGAGTCAAGGTTAACTTGAAAGCAGTTGACAACACGGTGCAGATCTACAGGAAAGGAACATATATTGCATTGTATTCCAGCAATATAACCCCAGTAATTCATTATTCAAAGAAAAGTGCACAGAAGATGCACCTGGGGATGTGTAGCTGTGAAGAATGTATTGGGCCAATAGCTGCAGAAGGTTTTTTAATCCCAGATAGTAATAGATTCATGCAATCCATTTGCACAGAACTAGCTCTCAATGAGGACCCTAAAAGAAAAGCTTATGGAATAAAATATCTTGATTCAAATTTACATCAGAAATCAAATTATTTATTTTGTAGGTTGATCTGTTAATATATTGGATGCCTCTCATTATGATAAATTGTCTTGACATCTGAGAATGTACCTACAGAGATGTGAGCATGAAGGACACTCTTATTCAGTTAAAAAGTCTATAAGATTTTGATTTATAACTGAACCAAGGGTCAAGGCAAGCAAAGCCATTATCATCATTCATATACACTCTAGGGAACTGAAATGTGTACAAAAGACAGTTGTACTTAAAAGGAGAGAAAATGTAATATAGATCTGTTTTTTTTAATTGACATTTGTCTACCTATTCTAACAAAAGAGTATGAGACATAGTACTTAGAAAATAACAACACAGTAGAGTTTTTTGTTGTTGTTAACCAATGTATGTCTTAAACTACAGGCTAGAATCAAGAGTGAAAAAAACTCCCTATTACATATCAGGGGTAGCTGTGTTGGCCATTTAGCAAATTGAAACAAAAATCCATCAGTGATACCTATATTGGACAACCAAAATTCACAATATACTTGTTGCAAGCTTTCAAAGCTCCATGGGCTTCTTCATCAGGTAACATCTTCCCTGATGAAGAAGCCCATGGAGCTTCGAAAGCTTGCAACAAGTATATTGTGCATTTTGGTTGGCCAATAAAGGTATCATGGATGGATTTTGTTCCAATTGAAGAGACTTAGGTTTTCCATTGAAATACCACTGTCTTCCACTGCAAGGTATCACTATATCCATTATGAGGGTTGGTGTCCATAAATGACTTCCTTCTTGGAATCTGGAAACCTCTAATGTTTGTGTTCTGTATATCATGATGTTCTTAAATGACATGAGTTTGCTTTATTTTATTTTTCACAAAAACCTGTTCAGCATAAAATTACACTGTCAAACCTTGGTTTATGACACGATAACTCACATATATATATGCAGAGGCTCTGGCTTTGCAGAAATTGACAATGACTTCATTCCTGGATATTAGAAGAACTCTAGCTATATTGAAATACCCCTTAGCTAACTTTAGGAAGGGAGGGATGAGGGAAAAGTTGCTGAGCCTGGATTTAACAAAACCAGATTTGCCCACAGACTTGCAAGCACAGAGTGAGTGGATTTTTTAATGCTCCAGGTGACATTGTTGCTGACTGAAGAATGTTCTTCATATCAAAAAATTGCTGATAAGCTAGCTTTCCCAAATAGGAATCTTCCAAAGGTTTATCTGTCTTTTTTAATATTTGAAAGAGAAATGGTATGAATTGTTGTTTATCTTAGTTATATGGTAGAAAGTGGGAAAATCATGTCAAGATGTGATTAGTGATTCTTTTTTCAGCATCACATATAATAAGATGTAGTTTAAAACTGCTGTAGCCCAGTCATCTTTAAACTGGCATCTTCTGGATAGGTTGAACTGCAATTCCTGTCATCTCTGGCTCATGGCTACATGGGCCTGGGATTGTGCTAGGATTCTTCCTTCTAGTTTTAACAGTGCAACATGTTTGTTAACAGGGATTATTTGTGTGTCTGTGTGTGTGTGTGAGAGAGAGAGAGAGAGATTGCAATGAACAGCTATTGTTAGACTCCATCATAAGATCTCACATGCTAGAATGTGTGATGTAGTGGTTTGAACATTGAAGTACAACTTTGGTTTGGATTCCCTGCTTACCATAGAAACCCCTTGGGCAAGTCACAGACTCTCAGCCCCAGAAAATTCCATGATAAATTCAGCTTAGTGTTGCCGTCAATTGGAAATTACTTGAAGGCACACAAGAACAACAAAGATGGGTGACACCTGGTTTGTAAACAGTACATATGAAAAGGATTTAGGGTACTTTGTAGAACACAAGTTAAACATGAGTCAGTAGTATGATGTGGTGACCAAAATGGTCAATGCAATTCTGGAATGCATCAACAGTAGGATAGTATACAGAGGAAGTATTACTTCCACTCTATTTTGCTTTGATCAGACCTCGCCTGTTTTGGATACCACAGATCAAGAAAGATATTAAGAGAGGTGGATGACCAGGATGGTAAAAGGTCTGGAAACCTACAAGGCTTAGGGCAGTGATGGTGAAACTTTTAGGGGCTGATTGCCCAAACTAAAAGGCTTTCCAGCAGTGGGTGTTTGGTGGGAGTGGGACTTCCACCTTCTGGGGACGGGACTTCAGGGGTGGAATGTCTTCAAGGCCCACCCTCCCGGGCCTTGAGCTGCCTCTCCAGAGACAGCTGAAGGCCCAGGTGGGCAAAGGGAGAAGAAGAGAAACAGGTGTGCACCTCTTCCTCTTCCTTCCCTCCTTCTATCTCTGGCCTTCAGCTGCTTCCAGAGAGGCAGCTGAAGGTTTGGAAGAAGGAGGAACAGACGCACACCTCTTTCTCCTCCTCCCCACCCTCTGCGTGTCACAGAACATGGCTTTGTGTGGTATCTCTGGCATGCATAGGTTTGGCAAGATGGACTTAGGGTATATTTAATTGAAAAAAGAAAAGACTAAGGAACCCTGGTGGTGCAGTGGTTAAATGATGGCACTGCAGCTACAATATTGCAAGTTCAATCCTAGAGGAGGGCTCCAAGGTCCATTTCCATCCTTTTACAGGTCTGTAAAATGAGTACCTAGCTTGTTGGGAGCAATTGGCTTACAGATGGTAAACTGCTTAAGGAGTGCTAGTGGACTGATATGTGGTATAGAAATGTACTTGCTATTGCTATTGCTGTTGCTATTGAGAAGTGTTATGATAGCCATGTTTAAATACCTGTTGTCATGGAGAAAAAGTAAGCATGTTTTCAGCTGCTCTTGAGAAACAAACCAATGGATTCAAATTGAAAGCAAAGAGATTCTTCCTAAACATAAGAGAGGACATCTTTACACACACACACTGTGGAGACCCCCCACTCCACTTGATTTATCTCAGATGCCAGCATAATGAGTCTTTAAAAAAACAAACGCTTGGCACCAATTATACATGACAACTTTCCACCTACTGCCACTATCTTATATGTCTCTATTAATAATTGTACTTATTACTTTTAGTAGCATTTTAATATACCTGGTAGTGTGTTTGTTGTTATCTGTAAAATTACTTCAAGCCACTCTTTGTTGAACTTGAAGAATAAAACAACTTTATTTACATTCAGAATTTAATCTTGCATCTTTTTTGGTGGATGGTTCTCAAACTTGTGGTCACAGTGTACAAGTACTTCATTCACTACTTTCCCTTACTGACTTTAGTTACATTTCTTCACTGACTTACCTACATCCAGCTTCCTTAGCTCTTAACCTCACAGGTTTCTTCACTCTTTCAGTATACACAGCTCAGCTCTCTTTTTTATATCTGCTCCTCAGTTGGTTTCTGTTATTCCCCCCCCCCCCAGCCTTCCTGGCTGTAAATCCCTCAGGATCTTAATACATTCTTCCAATATCACTGGCTCCTACTCCTTTTATACTCACTCCTGAGAGCAGCCCCAACCTTTCTCCAGCCTGATTCCTAAAGGCTGCCCCAAACATTCTATTCTGCCTGTGTTTCTACACACACACACTCACTCACTCAATGGAGAGAAAACTTAATATTCATTGTACAGCTTTTCCCATTTTTATTGTTAATGTCCCTTCTTGTGAAAGGGAATTCCTACTTCTCTGCAAAATGATGTATGATTTGTATTTTCACATGTTACATGGATCAGCTGAAAATAGATTACTCCAGCTGCTAACAGAATTACAATGGTACATAGAAATTACTGTAGATGTCATTCCTTTTTAGGGTTACCAGAGCTCCTTCTACTCCAGTACATGTCCTACATTTCCACCTTCTGTCCAAAAGGAATTCCAAAATGTCTTCCATTTTGAGCATGACTAATAGGGGACAGGATAGATCCTTCTCAAGTTATTTTTTCTTAGAAGGAGCAGCAGACAAGATTTGTTTCCAGAGCTCAGGGTGTGTTTGTTTCTCACAGGAGGGAAAGATAGCAAACATGTTAGGCAATGGGTTACTTGAGGACACAGTGCAAATGTTGAAAGGGTTTGTTCCCCTTAATTTTAGCCCAATGGACAAATGAAAGGGATATTTTAAACGTAGATTCAGCCAAGGGTTTGTTGCCAGTAAAGTACAATTTTAAGCATTTGACTTGATCAGATCCTTGCAAGCCAACAAGGCATTTTAATGAAGATAGGATCATCAGAAAAATGCAGTTGAGAATATAATAAAACACAGTGTATGTAAAATAGCCACAAATAAACCATGTGAAATGAATTTTGATTTATATGAATGCTTGTAGCTTTTATTTTGTAAATCCTAAATTTTTCTTGAATGTTCTACATTTTGTGGTATCTTGTCCTCCTTTGTGGTCATGACATTTGGTCATCCTTTTCTTCCTGTGGGAGGAATGGTGAGTCAACATGTAGGTAAATCCCATAGATTGGATGAGTGTGAGTGATCAATAGGTTTCAGGTCAACATGGAGAAAACTTCTCTTAGTAGACATCAAAATTCAACTGCTGCTATGGATTTGGAGTGGTTAAATGCTGGTATTGTCACTAAAATGAGTACCCAGTTTGTTGCAGGCAATTAGCTTATTGTTTAAAGACTACGGTACTTAGTTCAATATGAAGAGGTATAGAAATGTAAATGCTATTGCTATTTTCTCAAGCTAAATTTTACTATATTTGGGTCTGACTGATTTCAGTCTCTTTCCTGAAATACAACACATTCTGTGTTAACAAAGAAAGAACATCCCACTCTCCTATGTTTTGCATTGTTACTTTAAGGTGCTTTATTTTGGATGCAATGCTTGCTATTTATTTTCTTGGAATCATTGGTGGAGTATTGACAATCACAGAATGACAGGAGGTGATTTTCTTTCATTCTGGGGAGAGAAAATAATATTTAACAATAATTCTGCTAGTCTACATGTAAAATATAATTAAGAGAGTGAATCTTTAAGAGAGAATATAAATTATGTAGACCTGAACAGTTTAGATATGGATGTTGTAAGCATGAATATGTATACCAGATCTATAGGACATTAAAAGATGTGGTGGTGTGTGGGGGGGAGACAAATGGAACTAATTTATTTTGAATTTACACACATGGCTCTGCTTACATTAATATTAAAGTTCTATCCAAAATCTAAATGGAAAGTCTGATGTCTTAGAAGTTCTCTCAACAGCATCAGCAAATCATTCTCGTTTACCCTACATGCTAATAAAACAGGAGCATGACACTCCTGAAAACAAGATTGCAAAATACAGAAAATGTGGTCTGACATTTTTTTTTCTCCCCAAAGGAGAGACTGCCGCTAACAAAAGTATTTCTTATGAAGGCTCAATTGCTTAAGATGCAGAATATTAAGAGAGAAAAACACTTTAGGACACAGCCATGTCACCAGCTGTTACTCATTTCTAATGAAATTGTTAAGTGATATTCCTCATAAATAGG
The DNA here is from genome assembly GCA_020142125.1 of Phrynosoma platyrhinos. NCBI lineage: Eukaryota > Metazoa > Chordata > Lepidosauria > Squamata > Phrynosomatidae > Phrynosoma > Phrynosoma platyrhinos. The sequence goes on from CM034701.1 coordinate 155,125,700, forward strand.
TCAGTGAAACTTTTGAATCACAGAGACTGTTTTCTCTGTGAAATGGTATTAAATTCAGAATGGGTAATTCATTAAGCTCATTAGCCATCACTGGGAGAGTAAAGCACTTTCTAAGATGTAGGTTTCAGGGCTTAAAATGTTAGTGCTTACAAATAAACATGAAAGCAGTGTATGCCATAAAATATGAGATCATAATATTTTAAAGTATATTTTGAGGGAGGCTCTCTGGATTAATTATGAACATTTTGTAGAGTCCGACATTAAGTTATAAACAGCATATATTAAATGTGCTTTACTAGGGAAGAAAGCAGGGTATACAGTTAAAAACCAGTCAAAATTTACTGATATTTCTGTTTAGAACTAAGATAATTACTGCTTTTATATGTTTCAGCTTCATATTTCTCATTGTATGTTTCCCTTTAAAAATAAACCACATTTAAAATCTATCAAAAAGTAATGATATCTATTGGTTGCCTAAGGGCTGATACAGACGGCCCAAAAGGGATGGCACAGAGAAACTGCATGCCGTGACACCGATCCTCTTTCTTGCCACCCTTTCAGCCATGGCAGTGACTTTTTTGCACCCTTTTGGCACAGCGTGTGCACACGCTGCGCCAAGAAGGCATTCTGATGCCATGTGCCATACAAACAGGTGCACAGTGTCAGGACGGGATTGGGGTGGAGTCGGGATGTGTGGCATATGGCTGTCCCACCCCAACTCCACCCCCAGGCCAGCCCTTTAGGCTAGTCTGCATTGGCCTAAGTGAAATGTTAACAGCAGGAGCATCACCTCACCCATTGTCCCCAGGCAGGTTAGTGCCTGTCTAGGAGACTAGGAGCATTGTGTGAAACACTTTAGGTTTTACCTAAAATGGAATATCATGTAATAATACATGAGTATTATTGAAAGAATGAAAGCCAAACACCTGTGTTTGACCATATCCTTCAACTCTCTCATTTTTGGAATTTTGGAATGACAATCCTAGTTAATTCTCTGCCCTTTCACCAGTTCAGACACTTTTAGAATGTCCCAGGTTCTTTCTCTCCTCTCCTCTCAGTTTCCCCTTTTGTCTTCAGCTTACTTCACATGTTTCATACTCAGTAAGTGTAAAAGTTGATGTTCTCATCTAGCAAGCAGGGAGGAAAGTAGAGGAGAAGAGAGGGAAGAATCTTGGCCTTCCCAGTATGCTCAAGCAAAAGCAAACTGCTGTAGCCTTTCCTAGCTTGTTTATTCTTTCACATTAATAACCTTTGCCATCTTGACTAAACATGTCCCAGTTTTCATCTAAGAAATTTTGGAGGGTATGTGATCATTCCAACACTATACTTTTTAAATACCTATGAAATATTTCTTTGTATAGCTTCTTTCATTTAAAAGTTTTAGATTTTCTGCTCCATCAGAAAAAAAAGTGATAAATTAAAGTCTGACTCTTTCCATTCCAATGATAGAACAAGATATAACCCTATAGAAAGTGTCTATTTCAAGCCCCACTGGATATCCTTTATCCTTAATTTAGGACTCCTTTCCATAATAGTTTTAATCATATCCATTTATCTGGAATTAGTAAGATAATTAGATTTTTTCTTTAAAAAAAACCCAAAAGTGACTGAATCAAAACAAATAATCATAGGTGGTAAGTCTGTACAAGACTGCAGCTTCAATATTTGTTTGTGCTTGATCTTCATGCTGCCAAGGCAAATGAGCCCTAGAATTATACATGCAAGGTCAAAAAGACAATGTATGTAGTACTTTCAAAGAGAAGATGTGCAGCCCTTCAGTTATGAATATTTATTTCACATATTTTCCCTATGTACATTTCCATTTCTACTTTTTTGAACATTTATTTTGCATTTTCTCTCTTAAATATGTGTGTAATGGTTTGGATCTAGAATATTTAAGTCTGCTACATAACAAGTTTTCCTGCTTGTTGAGCTCTTCAGATGAAATCTTGTTGTCATGAGACTGATGAGTGTTAATGGCGGGGCACCATAGTTGTGGACCTCTTCCTTGAGGAGTCTTGCCAAGTGATATCACTGAAAACCTATCTACACTACAGATTTTTAACTTGGCTTCATTCTCAAACAGATTTATAAATCAGACAAATGAAGTTCTCATCAATGCTTCACTTAGGCAGTACTTTTCTAGTTGATTTCATTGTTCTTATTCTCACTCTCAGTTTACTCATCATGACATCTAGGGACAGTTTGGGCTTGATTTCCCATAGAAACCTGTTATTTGCCTTTTTAGCAATCCACAATATCCTTAGAACTTTCCCCAGCATCTCATTTCAAATGAGTTGACACGGGCAACCATATATAGAAACAGGAAATACGCTGGCATGGACAATCCTAACTTTAGTATTCAATTATATTTGATGATCAACGATGAATGAATGAGACCAGACACAGAGATTGGGGTTAAATAGGGTCACTTTATTTGACTTATGATTCATTAAGGTTGGTTGAACCTGAATGGAGGAAGTGGGGGGGGGCAACCTAAAACGGGTCCATCTGAGGCTGAGCCCAGGTATCAATCCCTTGAATACTTCTCAGCCTTCCCATGGACAAAACACTTGAGCCCCATGGTCAATCCAATAATTGAGATACTCCTCAGCCAGACATTTACTGGAAGGGAGGAGATTTCTACCCACCCCTGAAGCAACTAATAAAGTTCATTATCTCTGAAGTGACTAGCAAAGCTGAGGATGGGAGGGTGGGATGTGAGATGATTATCCAAAGATGAACATTAGAAGGAGAAGTTTTGGGAACATTAGAAGTTTTGGGGTGGGGACAGCAACCATGAAGGAAGGGGAGAGATTGCCTGAATCTGTTGACAAAATTAAAGTGTGTTTATGTATATATGTGTGTGGAGGGGGGCAATGCCCATGATTGGATTTAGGTTTTAGGATTGTTCTGTTTTGCTCATCTGCTCAGAAACTTTACTCATCAGCAGGGCCACTTTTCTAGCTGTTGCCACTGCTGTAGAATTTATGACAAAAACAAGTATGATTTTCCTGTCCTACTTTGATGGAGACCAATGTACCAGAGGATCTAGGAAAGAAATGTTATTTTTCATTTTCCATATTGCCTGGCATTTGGTTTACATGCATAGCAGAAATCCATATGAACATCAGGATTGGGGGAGAGGAAGGGAAGGAGAGTAGAATCCCATCTGCTGTCACTATAACAGCCACCAGTGCATCTAGGTAAGGGCACCAGAGAAAAATGTGGAAGAGGAATGAGATTCATACCTTTAAACTCTATGTGTTTTGGATAATGCCAGCAACCAAAGGTGCTTGGCATTGGGCTTGGAAGCCTACCTATGTTTTTATTTTATTTTGGAAAATAGATCTATTGGCCAAGGCTAGTAGCACTCAGAGGAAGAGGCCTTGGTCAAAACAATATTGACCTTCTTTATAGGACTGTTATAAGTATTAATGAGCTTATGCTTGATTAGTTCACACATAGCACACCAAAGTTCTGTCTAGATGTTGAATATTATAATTAACACATACCGATTTTATTGACATGCAGAATTTCCCACTGAAAATAATTTGACAGAACATATACAGTTTGCATGGCACTATCATTCTATATTATGGCTTGTTTGTTTTGATACAAGTGGATTCTGACTACTAAATGGATATATTTTCAGATATCCCGTCACAGAAGGAATCATTCCCAACATAATTTAACACTTCCTGAGTTCATTAGCCCAGTGGAGCAAACGGTAAGCAATTGTATTACAGACTTTACAATTTATTGATGTAGTTCTTTACTTTATATTTCATTAATCAAAATGTAATGCATGGTTTTTGAAGGATAAGTACTTATGGCTGCAGATGCCTCAATATATTAATAGGATAAAGAGAACCAAAAATTTGGAGGAAGGTTGGTTAAACAGTAAAAATAGTAATTTTGGAAGCTACAAACCATTGCAGTGAATGATATACAATTTCAATTACCCATTAAATCAGGAAAATTAAAGCTGACATTTCAGTCATACTAGTGGATATTTATTTTAGGATGACTTTGGTTTTTACAAAAAATGAATGGCTGTGTTTAGCAAATTACGTACAATTAGATAAAATGCTAGGTTGGACTTTATTTTTTAAAAAAGAGTGTGCTATTCAATTAAAAGAACACATTATTTTAGAATAAGGAAATAAATTGGTTTGGTTTTCTATTTGCCACTTGAATTATCTTTAAGTTTCCAGGGAGCTCTTAAAATAGGGGCTCTTAACCTGGGATCCATAAACTACCCTCAGGGGCCTCCATGTGGTCTTTAGGGTGTGTTTAAACTGAGCACAAGATATTTGCTTCCTGTTAGTTTGAAAATTGTATCTCCCCCCCCCTCCTAAGTTAGTGATATGATTCAATCAGACTTTGCAACTAGATGCCTCCTATTTGCCCATGTCAATAGAGGTACAATCAGATGTTCCCAAGTGGTGTAACTGTATCCCACTTTTATAACATTCTGGTAACATCTGCACTAGAAAAATACATGTTGAGAGCAAATCCTCTCCATCTGAATGTTGTCTGACCCCAGTTATCTCCATCCATATAGCTTTCACCAAAATAGAGTGTGAGAACACAGACATAGATAAATGTCTGTGCAATTTGTTGTTGTTAATTGCTGTCAAGTCAACTTTGACTTCTGGTATCCCTATCAATGAGAGATCTTGAAGACACTCCTTTACTGATAACCCTATCAGTTTGCTAATGTATAAGGAAGCCCTTGTCAGCACAAGTACAGGGTGAGTTTCCTTTGTCCAAAATGCTTGGGATCAGAAGTGTTCTGTATTTTGATTTTTTTGGGGGGTGAGGCAGGATTTTGGAATATCTATATTGGAGATTGGACCTAGGTTTAAACACAAAAATCATTTATGTTTCATTTACACCTTATACACATAGCCTGAAGGTAATTTATGCACAACATTTGTAATAATTTTGAGCATGAAACAAAGTTTGTGTACATTGAACCATCAGAAAGCAAAGGTGTCATTATTTCAGCCACCCATGAAAAAAAATTGGCTTTTGGAGTATATTGTATTTTGGAATTCCAGATAAGGGACACTCAACCTGTATTCGATGTGTGCACAGAACCCTCACTCCTGCAACTACCACCACAAAAAGCTACCCCATGTGCCCACATGGCTAATTGACAGTCTTTGGTTTTACCCTTTATTTTCTCAGTAGGACAACATCCTGATAGTCTCAATAACACTTCTGAAGAGCTTTTCATTTTTTTTTTTATTTTTGATATGTAAAATACACAGTCTCAGATTGACACAGAGCTATCTCATGGCACAGTCATGTATGTATGAAATATTAAAATGATAATAAGCATATATTTGTTCAACCTTACCTTCCCAAATCAATCTAAATAAAGTCCTTAAATCTTCTGTCTTATTTCTGTGCTGACTTTTTGTTCAGGCCTATTATTCCCTCAGTCTTTCCTCAGCTGGAAAGGTGCAAGGAAGGGCAACACTAAAAGAAAGAAAGAAAGAAAGAACGAAAGAAAGAAAGAAAGAGAAGAAACTCCACAAAGAAATGATATTTATTGAGGCAGAAAAGATAGCAAGTGCTATGAGGACATTTAATGTTCAGTTACCTCATGCCATCCATCAGGGGAAGGACTGGAAGGATAACCTGATTTCTCTTGGAAAGACTGTGATAAAAATACAAATAAAAATCCATCAGTGATACCTTTATTGGTCAACCAAAATGCACAATATGCTTGTTGCAAGTTTTTGAAGCTCCATGGGCTTCTTCATCAGGCAAGATGTTACAAACCAAACAGGAGAAAAACAATTGGAGATGCTAGTCAGAGGCCTACATGTTGTTTCAGTCTTTAGTTGATATGGTATATGGTGGTGGGGAGGATATATTTTGCAGGCAGGCTCCTCCTCCTGTGATGAAAATATTTTAATGAATGCAACCCAAAGGACTGATGCAGACCAGCCAAAAGGGCTGGTCTGGGGGTGGAGTTGGGGCAGGGCATCCACATGCCAGCTGCTCCAACTCAGCCCTACCGCTGCTGTCACACCACATGCCTGACCGCATGGAGCACAGCATCAGTCCCGTTGGCACAGTGTGTAGACATGTTGCACCAAAGGGGTGCAAAAGAGCTGCGGTGGTGTTGCTAAGGGTGGTGTTTTGCCATGGTTTGTGGTTGCTGTGGCATCAATCCAGCACTCCCAGGGGCCACACAGAGCCGCCCCTTAAGGGCCCTCTGTACAGCCCCAAAGATAGCTATCCATGGTCTGGTTCAGCAGCAACATTCCTTATCTCCAAGCCCTGTTCATTGACTCAGGGTCAAAAGGAAGGGATTGAGGATGGAATATTACATTCTTCAGGTCACTTCCTAGCCAGTCCAGTTGTTGCTTTTTGCAATAGAAAAAAGTACTTAGGCAAATAGGCAAAAATAACTAAAACTAGGATTTGAGAAATTAGTCTAAAACTTAGGGGGGAAGCAGACAGGCGGCACGGGGCCGCCCCAGGAAGCTGTGGATCGGGGCTGAGACATCCCCATTCCTTGACCCTGTGGCGCAGCTTCGCCGCCCCTGGAAGGAGCACTAAAATAGCACTTCTTCCACAAATCACCGAAGGTGCACCGCAAAAGGCGCCGGTGCACCTTCGGTGGCTTTTCTGCTGTAGCGTGTGCGGACGCTGCAGTGGAAGGTCATCCTCGGAGCGCTGGCCGTGTGGAAGGCCGGCTGCTCCAAGGACCTTTTGGGAAAAGGGTTGGGGTGCCCAGTGTGTGGCTGCCCCTCCCCTTCCTTGTTCTGAAGACGGCGCAAAGTGCCGTCTGCTTAGCCCCTTTGATGGTAAACAAAAGCGTCCTCCAAACTGACTAGTTTTTAGTCAGGGGAGAATAGCTTCCTTGTACCTATTCTGGGAAGAACATGACAGATATGTAAGTAGAGAACCAAAAGGGGAAGAAGCAGATGTTTGCTATAATCTTCATGCCATGGGGTGGGGGAAGATTTGGGCAACCATAATGAAAAAAAAAGGATGTAGTGGCTCAAGTGGTTAAGACACTGACTCTGTTGATTGCAAGATCGGCAGTTTGAGGCTCGGAAGCTGCATGATGGGGTGAGCTCCTGTCACTAGTCCCAGCTTCTGCCAACCTAGCAGTTTTAAAGCATGCAATGCAAGTAGATAAATAGGTACCACTTTGGTGGGAAGGTTAAGAGCGTTCTGTGCAATCATGCTGGCCACATGATCACAGAGTAGTCTTTGATGATGCTGGCTCTTCAGCTTAGTAATGGACATGAGTACCACCCCCTATGCTTGGACACCACTTTACAACCTTATCAATGGGGAATACCTTTACCTTACCTAATGAAAATATACCTGCAATTGATAATTTTTATTCATAGGTTTGAAGTCAGAGATATATGGTTTGTTTGTTTTTCTTCTTCTTTCTATGCTCATTTTGAAAGAGAGACATGACTGCGTAGCAAGTATGCCAGCATGGTGTAGTGGTTTGAGAGTTGGACTATGACTCAATAGACCAGGGTTTGAATCCCCACACAGCCATGAAACCCACTGAGTGACCTTGGGCAAATCAAATTCTCTCAGTCTTAGAGGATGGCAATGGCATTCCCCCCCCCAAGAAACTTGCCAAGAAAACCCTGTAATAGGATCATTTGAGGGTCACCATAAGTAAGAAACAACTTGAAGGCACACAACAACAACAACAGCAACAACACCATAGTATATATGCAATATTACAATGACTTCAGAGTTCTCAGGGACTCACAAAGACTGTGTATGATGTCAAACATAGATTGCCCACCATATTCCCAATGGCTGGTTCATGAAAATTCAAACTATGCTCCTCTTACCACTGCATGCTTTTGTTTATACTTAGTATGCAAAGGCATATTGCTTTTCATGCCTTAAATCAAAAGTGTATTTTAAGCTCAGCATTTCATTGCTACAGTTAACTTTAAATGAGGTTCTGTGGTGGAGTAGAAACATCCTGCTTGTGTAAGGCAATTCTGCTTAGACTTACCCACCTGAACGCAATCCACTATCACAGTGTTGTACTCTATCTGACAATAAGTTCCTTGTTTTTGGCAGTCCCAGGAAGCAGCAAAAACATAGCTGGTAGCTGCAAATATCTTGTGGTCATAAATTGTGCAGACTCTTTTAGACAGTAGCTCTCTGCAGGATCTTACAGGCAGACGGCTTTAAAAACAATTAACCAAAATGGCTCCAAGAAAAAATGAGGGTGTACCAGTCCGAGCCAGTTCAGCATGTCTCCATTCCATGAAAGTAGACAAGACAGTTAAGCACTGATAGCTCTCAAGCAATGCAACCATTTCCTTACCAGCAAGTAATGGGAGATGAGGGACTTTTGCAGTTTGTCATTTGGCTTTGTTTTCCAAGATGGACAAAGACTTCGGGTCAGCATCAGCATCCCTAATTTGTCCTTATGAAATCTTTATACTCTGGCAACAGATAGCTTTCCTGTCTTATGGATCAAAGTTTACTATTCATATTAACTGAACATAACTAATTACAAAGCCTGTGGTTTGTTTTTTTCAAATTTTGTTTAAGGTGGGCTTATAGTCCCACCAATGAAGTATCAGTTGCCACATTTTATTGTTACTTTTTATGGTCTCTTTGCAGTTCCTTATATGTGTTTCTGCTAGTTAAAGACTAAAGCTAGTTAAAAATTAGTTACTGCTTGATGGCCACAGTGATTGCACTGGACAGACTTCTCTTTTATTTTTCCCTCAGAGGAAAGTGAAAAGCTAGCTCTTTTATTTCTTTTTCTCTTATCCTATCTCTCTCTATCTTTTCTATTACATGATTGCTTTGGTATTGGTTCATGCCCAACAGAGAGTAGTTGACATTGTAGATAATACAATGAGACCAGTTTAACTAGGTGCAGGAATGGTGGACCTATCAAGCGTTTGTCTCCAGTAGAAAGGTCATTCTGGCCCTGATTTCATACCATTTTCCTTTCCACACAGAGATTTATATGCATTGTGTTCTGAATTTTCTCATGCACATATTTTTGTGTGCACATTTTATAATATTTTCCTTTTGATGTAAACACGAATGGGAAAAATGCCAGTTTTGAATTACATGGCACCCTTGGGGGTCCAGTGTAGCCCCCAAGCACTCTCATGATGCCACTACCAGGTTCAAAACATTTTTACTGGATAAGATTTCTCACATCCTCTAAGGAGTGCCAGGAGAAAGTTTACTAGAGTTTACACCATGTGTCTTTATTATAAAGTGGAAGGCTTGTTTTCAAACCTTTAAGTGACTTCTAGTCACTTTGAAATTTGAAGAAAGGTTCCTTCTGGAGAAAAAATCCACTGAGCAACATAAAATGTAGTGAACATATCACCAGATTTTGCAAAAGTATTTTTGTTTTTTGTTTTTGTTTTGTTTTTTAATTTTTTTAAAGTAATAAAAATACATCATAAGTTCTACAATATATTATCCAAACCTAATGTACATATATATTATACCAGTCTTCTATTTGAACCTATATGTTGAATATATTAAATCTAACTGAATAAACACCAAAGAACTTATGGTACTTGTAACTTCCATATGATGCTTGCTGGACAATGGGTAAAGAAAACTTTGTTGATATTATATTACCCACTAATAATACAATCAATTAAAAAATTAAAGGAAATAAATACAATCAATTAAAAAATTGAAGGAAAATAAGGCCCCTGGTTCAGATGGCTTTTCGGCCAAATATTATAAACTCTTCTCAGAACAACTTGTCCCCTTACTACATAAGATGTTTAACCTTATACCCAAGGAAGGAATACCTGAAACATGGAAAAAAGCCAATATAGCATTAATCCCTAAGGAAGGGAAAGATTTGCAAAATATAACTAATTATAGGCCAATTGCTTTGCTAAATATCAATTATAAGATATATGCTGACATATTAGCAACATGATTAAAAAGTATTTTAAAAAACAAAATACAACTAGAACAAAATGGTTTCCTTCCTGGAAGACATATTAGGAATAATACAAGAACGATACTAAACTTAATTGAATATTACCACATCCACAACGAAAAACAGATGGCAATGGTGTTTGTCGAAGCGGAAAAAGCATTTGACAATTCAAGATGGGATTTTTTGTTCAAGTGTATCAAAAAAACAGGAATGAAAGGTTACTTTGTAGAAAGCCTGCAACAGATATATAAAGAACAGTTTGCTAGATTAATTATAACTGGAGAATTATCTAAAGAAATCCACCAAACAAAAGGCACGAGACAAGGCTGCCCCATATCCCCTTTGCTCTTTATCATTGCATTAGAAATATTATTAGTATAAAAGATAACAAAAATATAAAAGGAGCAAGAATTAAAGGCAGCGACTACAAAATAAAAGCATTCGCCGATGACTTAGTGATGGTACTAGAGGATCCAATTAACAACATAAAAAATCTGTTGAAAGAAATTAACAACTTCGGCGAGCACTCTGGCTTTAAAATCAATAAAGAAAAAACCCAAGTCTTAACTAAGAATTTAAGGAAAAAGGATGAAGAAAACTTAAAAGAAATTTCAGGCTGTAAAGTGGTAAATAAAGTTAAATATCGTGGATTAACATTGACAAATAAAAATGCAGATCTATATGATAACAATTATAAACAAACTTGGAAAAAGATTCAAGCTGATTTGCAGAGATGGAATATAAAGAATATATCCTTTCTTGGCCGAATTGCTGTCATCAAAATGATGGTGCTCCCCAAATTACTTTTCTTGTTCCTGAACTTGCCTATTACCATCAAAAATAAAGATTTCTTAAATTGGGATAAAGATTTGAGAAAATTCATATGGAAAGGTAGAAGACCATGAATAAAATGGTCAGCATTACAAGACCATATATGCAGAGGTGGATGTGCTCTACCGAACTTTAAACTTTACTATCAAGCCGCCTCCCTGCTCTGGATACAGGAATGTATGAAGATAAAAAACCATAAGTTATTAGCGTTGGAAGGCACACAATTAAGATACGGCTGGCATGCCTATCTATGGTACAACAAATGTGCAGTTAATAAGGACTTTAACAACCACTTTATTAGAAATGGCCTTATTAAAGTTTGGAATGTTATAAAATCAAAATTCTATTATAAAATTCCATCATGGGTATCCACACAGGAAGCACTTTTTAGTAGATGGAGAGAACCAAATTGGATAAAATATAATGATCTTACAGTTAAAGATGAACAAGGAGATATAAAAATTAAAAAACGAGAAGAGCTCAATAATAAGGAAGACTGGAAA
>CM034701.1:155137632-155149719 GCA_020142125.1 Phrynosoma platyrhinos
AGGAATGGTCTTTAATAGAGAATATTTGGAGAGAACAATGAGGGGTAATATCAATATATATAATACAAGAAACAAGAGTACAAATAAAGCAAAAGTATTTTTGGAATGTGTGGGATCATGGGGATAATATGATTCATCAAGGCCTAAAGTTGGGTGACACATACTCTCCTCTGATTTATGCTCAGATTTATGAGGTTGCTCAGTCCTGGATTAAATTTAATAATACATATTTATTTATTTATTTGTTAGATTTATATACCACCTTTCTCCCAAAATATATTTAGAATTATATATTGTTGCATTCTTCATTCTTCAAGTGTTTTTATGTATGTTTGTATGTCATTAGAGGCATTTTTTTCCCATTGTGGAGTGCACCACAAACTCAGAAATATATGGATTTCTTGACTCAAAAGGACATCTGGCTATGCATTCCTATGCACTCCAGTCTACAAAAATCAAATTTCAGAATTACTTTTTTACTCATTCCTACCTGAATGGCATACTTTTCCCTTGACTGGATATTCCTTTGGCAAGTCACCATAATGAGAAGTGTTTGCCACCTTTGCTAATGAACAATGCCACACATGCAGCTGAACAGCCATGGACTGTGTATCATCAAATGTGTTCCTCCTGAGATGTGATGAATAGTTACTCTACAAGCCTGATACCACCCTAATACTGATGATATCATTGCTGAGTCCTGTCAGAGTTAGGGATATAATGTTCCATTAATTTTATTCTCAAAAGAAGCAATGAATAATTTTAGAAATGTTCTTCCTACTGCAAGAAATTCTTTGAAAATGGCAGAAAAACACTGTTTCCTGCACAGGAAAAGCTGTTGTTGGACACTTATTCTGTGCAAATTTTTGTGTGAACAGAAAACACTTTATGTGCAGGAAACCCTTTATTAGAATGTTTTTAAGTCCATAGAGTACATGTGTTCTGACAATTCCTGGGGATAGCAACTCTGGCAGCACCTTCATTTGGTATATTTTCTTACAGCATTTATATTTTCATAGTCATTCATTTTTCAGGCTATGAAACTAGTGAGAAACTTCATCATACCTGGCTGTATTGTCAACCACAGAATATTTAGAACTCAATTGCAATTCTGAATATATTACTTAAATACATGTGAACATATATTAAAACTATATAAAGCAGGGTGCTAAGTGCTTTAGTTAATAGTATATCATTTTATAAAAGTGTGGAGGCAAAAAAAAAATTAAGAATTTTGCATATTCTTGTCCTTTTTTAATTCCAGGTAATTAAAGAAGGGTGTCTACTAAAAGCAAAAATTGCAGATGGAGGCAAGAAGCTAAGGTACGGTTGGGCAATCTTTCCAAATACAAAGAAGTGCTAAGTCATACATTATCTGCTGAGAGAGTAGTGACAAAAAGCAATGTATCACTTCTCCTTTACTGCATAATGTACAACCAAGAAAGTCAAAGCTTTTATAAAGCTGTTACTTCATAGGAAGGCCCTCACCTTCAGTGATGTGAATAGAGTCATAAACATTAACTTTTCCTGACACAACTTTTATCTTTAACAGTATTTTAAGATATTTTGGGGACTCACACATGAGAAAATTTAAATTTAGCAAATATGCAAAGTGAAAAGAATCACTAATATCAAATATAATCTTAACATGAGTCATTCCCCAACAAAATGAATTGAAGATCTGTAGGGCTGCAGCTCCCATCAGCCTCAGCCAGCTATGCTGGAGATTATAGTAGTTGGAAACTGATGGGCGGTGTAAGTTCTGAGCCTCTGGAGAAAGGTATTGAGGGTTGAAGAAGTCTCCTGTAAAGTGCTTTTTTCTTTTCCTTGTTTACCTGAACTGGGGAACGATCTGGAGATTTGTACCTTATGCTCCTTTTTCATAAGTTTTATAAAATGTGCTGTATTACCAAGCTGTAGTTCTTGTGCCACTTCTGTTCTCTGCCACAGGCAGAGGACATAAAACTGGCAGTGGCAAAGACATGGATCATTCGGCCCAGATCCTAATCTGACAGGAAGGAAAATCGTTGCTTTTCAAACTGGAACTGGAAATGTCATTTGTAATTAGTGATTATTTTTTATGTAGAAAATACATCAAGGGTGTTGAGACATTAGATTAGCAGATTTTTAAAAAGATAATCCCAGTTCTGCTGTTCAGGGTCCAGAGTCACATACCTGTATTCCCTTATAATTGCTTCAACACTTAGAACTAGTACAAGCATTCACCATTGGTGGTGATCCAACTATAGTCTTATTAACTCAAGTTTTACCCAGAAAGTGACAATCTTGCCATATCTCTTATGGAGGAGTGAACGGTATGCAGGCCACATGTGGCATAAGGCCATTTTGGTGGCTCCAGAACCCTTCTCCCAAACCTGTGCCATTGAAATTTGGCATCAAATCATGATGCTGAAATTTGGTGGCAAATTGCTAAAAGCTATTAGAACAAGCAATTCTTGATTGATGTGATGGCCTTTTCTGGTTTGCCAATGAAACTCAACAGTAGGATTTGCAGCCAAATTTCAGCAACACAGTGGTGGAGTAGCTGTGCCTGCTGCAGGGACTCCTGAGGGGTGGGGGAAAGGCTCCAAACTCAATGAAGTTGTTTGGCCCTGCTCTAAAGTGTTACATTTTGGTGTACACAGCACAAGTGTTATGTCAAGAGGCAGTCAGCAGTCAAACAGTAAACCCAGCAGGAGAAAGACCGGAAGACAATATAGCCCACTTAGATTAGTGTAATAAATACAACAGACATTTAGTTTAATGCCACAGATACATAGTTCACTGACAAGACTGTAATATCACAGCACACATTCTCCAGATCTCCAAACATAAGACTCTTGGGACCTTATGCAGGTCTGGGTTGTCTTTCACTTGGCCTAATAAAAGTATTTCAGACAAACAGGAAGAGAAAGATCTGATCTTTGTCAAATATATCATATGTCATTATTTCTCTTGCTTAATTATTCTGCTTTTAGCCCCCTCATTTCTCCAAGGAAAGTTCAAGGTGGAGAACTGTGGTTCTCTTTTTTTTTTTTCAGAAGAATCCTTCAAAATAAGTTTGGGTGAGGGAAGAAAGAATGAGAGACTGAAAAGGAAACTTGTCCAAGTTCTCAGTGAATTTCAAATTTGGTTAGATATTTGAAACCAACTCAGTTGCACATGGACCCTAACTAGAAATCTCATGATATTGCATGAAGTAGCAGGACATATTTACAAAATGTTAATCAAATCTGCCTTTCCAAAAGCATTCTTTTATCATAGCCCTCCATACCAGCTTAACTGTGAACAACTATAACAATATCAACATCTTGGCAAAATGTAGGCCTGTGACTCATCATCATCATTTTTCCCCCTTCTTTCTCCTGTTTGATTTTTACCACGTTTGCCCGATGAAGAAGCCAGTGGAGCTTCAAAAGCTTGAAGCATGCATTTTGTGCATTTTGGTTGGTCAGATAAAGGTATCACTGTTTTGAGGATTTAAGATGTCATTGTCCATTCCTTTATCATGTTTTAAAGTCACATAACCACAGTAGTGGTTTGAGTTTTGGAATGTGACTCTGGATCAGGATTCAATTCCCCAAATAGCCATGAAAGTGGGTGACCTTGGGCAAGTCACAGTCTCTCAGCCTTAGAGGTTGGCAATGACAATCCCCCTCTGAAGAAACATGCTAAGAAAACCCTATAATAGGTCCACTTTAGGGTCACCATAAGTAAGAAATGACTTGAAGGTACACAACAACAACAACAACCTGCATAGCTGTCCAAGATTAAAGATCTGACATCTGTGAGCAACTGTTCATGTCCACATTTTGAACAGAATGCCTGAATTGTCATTTCACCCACATATATATTAAACATGGGTAAATCAAAGTTGCCATTATTCTTATAAAGCTGAATCTGCCCACTCAAACTTAAAGTACTTGCTTCTTTATGGGCATATAGCAATGTAAACCACATTGGTCTTATAGTGTGCTGCCATCCGGTGTCCATTTACTAGAATGCAGATACAATGGCCATGGCAAGCTGTAGTAGAAGCCATTGCTTTCCTTTTACAAAACAGCTGGAAGGTGGATATTGTGTTATACAGCTGTGTGGGCCATATATATATATAAAATTGAATCAAAATTATAGTTTATTGAGTTTTAAAAACTGATGGTGACATTATTTTACTTCTGTTTTGCATCATTTTCATGCAGCTTTTTTGTGATTTCTTGTTTGTTTCTTATAAACGTATTAGTAAATTGCCTCTTTTTGGACCACTAAGGGGCTTATTGCATTCAAAATAAAGTGACTTAGTCCTGCCAGGATACAGTCACTTTACAGGATGCAATCGGGAATTATTGCTACTGCTAAGCAACTGCATCCCGGCTCCCAGCCACATTCAGCCAGCCAATTTTCAAGAACAGGAAACTCTCGTTTTTGAAAAGTGGCCAGCTGAGTGCGGCTGGGAGCTGGGATGTAGTCACTTGGTGGCAGCGGCATATTTTTTATAATTCCCAATTGCATTCCTTAAGGTGACTGTATCCTGGCAGGGGGAAGTCACTTTATTTTGAATGTGATAAACCCCTAAGCAAACAGTAGTGTTATCTCATTTCTTGGAATGAATTTAATCGATATAATTTTTTTCTCAAGTAAACTTCACCAAACTGTATTCCCTAAAGAACATAAGTGGACTGTACATACCTTTTCTCTATATATTGCTTACTTTCATAGTGCTCTGGAACTGTAGCTACCAATCCTTTCAGATGGAGGACCAACTTGTAATCCAGATAGGCAACATGGGAGCCATCTCCCTACCCCAAAATAAAACATAAAGGAAGACAGGGCTCTTGCAAATGAAGCCCTTCTTATAGATCTTACTTTTTAAATATACAATGTTTAAATTTACAATAGGCTATTTATAATAAGCTAGAAAAATTTCCCTTTTTACATGAATGCTAGAGACAAATAAATATATAGAATTGAACAAATGGCCCCATTGACCTTTGCATCCAATAATTTTATATTTTCTCCTTAGCCTTCATTTCTTTTCTTTTTAAAAAAAGAAAAATAATTATAAGCAAACACACAAATGGAAGAAAAACAAAATGTGATGGTTCCATTGCTGCAATTAACTTTTGGTGAATGTGCAATGAACATTTTCACAGCAGTGCTCTAAATCCTACTCTCTCTCTCTCTCTCTCTCTCTCTCTCTCTCTCTCTCTCTCTGTGTGTGTGTGTGTGTGTGTGTGTGTGTGTATATATATATATATATATATATATATATATATATATATATATATATATATTTCAGTCTTTTCCCCTCTGATATGGAAGTCTCCTTATATATGTCTGAATTTCAGAAAGCAAGAAGGAATAATACTGTGACTTGTTAATTTGTTGATAGTCAAGTTTAAAAGATGAACAAGATTATACTTGTCACACTGAAATCTGAAAGTTGGAAGTAAAGAAGGTACACATTTCTTAATCCTGAAAAATACCCTCATTCATGTTCTAAGATATCCCTAAGACATCCCATCATTTTAGTATGACCATCTTTTTCTAATTGATTTGATTCAGGTAATGATCAAATTTTCAGGCTATAGAACCCTACATATATAACATATAAAAAATGAATAATAAATGTATTAATGGCTGCATCCACACTGCAGAGATGATCCAGTTTGACACTACTTTAACTGCCATGGCTCAGTGCTATGGAATTGTGGGAATTGTAGTTTTGTGAGACATTTAGTCTTCTCTGTTACAGAGCCCTGTTGCCACAACAAATGACAATTCCCAGAAGTCTATAGCATTGAGCCATGGTAGTTAAAGTGGTGTCAAACTGGATCATTTCTGCAGTGAGCATGCAGCCTAAGATTAGGATTGTATTTTTACTTACACACTTTGATGAAGTGATATCTATATGAGAAGTTATATCTGTTTTGCATTTATTATTAATCATGTGAAGAGAGCCAACATGGTATAGTGGTTTGAGCATTGGATTATGACTCTGGAGACCAAGGTTTGATTCCCAACTCAGCCATGAAACCCACTGGGTGACCTTGGGAAGTCACACTCTCACAGTCTCCAAGGATGGAAATGGCAAACCTCCTTTGAACAAATCTTGCCAAGAAAACCCCATGATAGGTTTGCCTTAAGATTGCCATAAGTCGGAAAGGACTTGAAGGCACACAACATACACCCACTTTAATAATCTGATTATGTACCAGAAATAACATGCTTGAATTTACAGCCTAGGTCCTTTTGATTGTTCCAACTTTCTAATACTTCTACTCTATAGTTTTACATAAAAGGGGGAAAAAAACAGCAAAAAGATGTTGCGGGCCTTGATTGAGAAAAATATATAAGCCAGTCATCATCATCTTCATCATCATCTATAAATAACAAGTACATTTCTATACCACTTATCAGTGCATTTAAGCACTCCCTAAGTGGTTTACAATGTGGAATCTAATTGCCCCCAACAGGCTGGGTACTAATTTTAGTGACCTCAGAAGGATGCCACGCTATGTCGACCCTGGGCCCCTGGCTGGCATTGAACTCACAACTTTGTGATTGTGAGTGAGTGGCTTAGGAGAAAGATAAAGCACTGCTGCAAAGACAAATCAGATATACACATATAAAAACAATCTACATTTAAAATCCATCATTTTACAATTTACAGTTTAAAAATCATCTGGAAGAGATTATTCTTAAATGCTATTTTAAATTCAGACAGTGAATTCAGCTGTCAAATCTCTTCCAGTGGGTCATTCCACAGTCTAGGAGCAGCTGAAGAAAAAGTCCTTTGGCTGACAGTTGCCAACCTAGCTTGGCTGACTTTAGTAAATGACCGCCAGAGGACCTGTGCATACAGGATGGATTATATGGGAGCAGGTAATCCTGTAGGTAACCTGGACCCGAACCATGTAGGTCTTTAAAGGTAATAACACTCACTTTGTACCTTGTTCAGAAACTAACTGGAGCCAGTGGAACGATTTTAATATTGGTGTAATGTGATTACTCCTGGATTGTCCCAGTAATCAATCTGACTGCCATGTTTTGAACTAACTGAAGTTTCCAAACTTGGTACAGAGGTTGCCCAATGTACAGCTCATTACAGAAGTCCAGCCTTGAGGTTACCAGCATGTGCACTACCATCTTTAGGTCCTCCAACTCTAGGTAGGGGCACAGCTGTTGTAACAGTTGTTACATTTCAACACCATCACAAGCATGATTGTTGGGGGCATGAAAGAGGGACTTTTCCGTAGCTGCCCCTAGATTCTGGAACTCTCTGTCCAGGAAGACCAGAATGGCCCCTTCCTTGGCGGCCTTCCAACGACAGGTGAAAGCCTTTTTTTTCAGGCAGGCATTCAAAACAGAAAGCTTTTAAAGAATGGCTTGGGGTGCTAAATTGTTTTAATGTATTATTTTTGTATGTTTTTAATTGCATTTTTTTTAAAATGTAAGCCACCCTGAGTCCCAGTCCTGAGAGAAGGGTGGAATATAAATACAACAACAACAACAACTGAAGCTGATAGTAAGTATTTCTGTCCATTACATCTATCTGAGCTGTGATTTGGAGCAACAGATCCAGAAGCACCCCAGGCTGCAAACACAGTCTTTCAGGGGAATGTAACCCCCATCCAGGACTGGGTGACACACCTCCAAATCCAGGTTAGGACCTTTGACAGTAAGCACCTCTGTCTTGTCTGGATTCAGCTTCACTTTGTTTTTCCTCATCCAGCCCATTACCTTCTCCAGGCATTCATTCAGAGGAGAGACATATCATTAGCTGAAGCTGTATCTGAAGGCATAGAGAAATACATTTGGGTATCATCAGCATACTGATAGCGATGTGAGTGGGAGGCTAGTACTAATCCATCCAAGTATTAACCAGGGCTGACTGACCCTGCATGGCTTCTGAGCTTCAGATGTTGTTGGACTGCAGCTCCCAACATTTCTCAGCATTGGCTACACCATCTGGGGGCTGCTGGAACTTGCAATAATAATAATAAAATTTATTTTTATCTCGCCCCTCTGCAATGCAATCAGGGTGGCCTACACCAGTTAAAAACACCAATACATATATCAATTCCCCAGCCCATACCCTCTTGCACCCCTGTGTTTTTATTGCAATGATGTCACAAAGCAAATGAATGAGCTTCAAAGAGAATTTCCCACCTGATTGGAACGGCTGATCACTGGCCATTGTGAGAGCTGAGACATTGTAATTATCTCACACTTTTCATGTGGGGAGAAAAGTAATTTTTTTGCCCACTATTCTTCAGGCATGAGAAGAATTATTCTGTCATTTCACAACATTTAATACTGATAGCACCCTGCCCCATGCCTGCAGATGATCTCTCCCAGTGGTTTCATGTATATGTTGAATAGCATTGGAGATAGAATGACCTTGTGGTATGCAATACAACAGCCCCGTTTCTGAGGAGCAGCTATCCCCAGGTACCACCGTCTGGAACCTGCCTGAGGGATAGGATTGGAACCACTGAAGCACAGTGCATCCAAATTCCAAATCTCCCATGTGTTCCAGAAGGATACCATGGTCGGTGGCATTGAATCCTACTGACAGGTCCAAAAGCACCCAAAGGGACACACTCCCCCTAACAATGCTCAGGCGAAGATCATCCACTAAGGCAACCATAGCAGTCTCAATTCCTTATCGTGCTCTGAAGATGGTTTGAAATGGGTCTAGATAATTTGTATCATCCAAGACTACCTAGAGTTTGAAAGCAACTGCCCTCTCAATCACTTTGCCTAGAAAGGGAGATTTTATACCAGTCTATAGTTGTTGAAGTTCAAGGGATCCAGGGAGGGCTTTTTAAGAAGTGGCCAAACCACAGCTTCTTTTAAACAAGACAGAAAACATCCCTCCCTGAGAAATGCATTCATGATATTTTGTATTTGAAACCTAATTGCATCTCCTCCTTGGATGACCAGCAATTAAGGACAGGAATCAAGAGGGCAAGATGTCTTCCTCACTTGTCCTAGCAGCTTGTCCACATTGACAGTATTTACCAACTGAAACTGATAGTGTAATCCTATTCACTATCAGTAATCACTGGACAATACTCTGCTACAATAAAGACTTCTAAGTTGGCTCTTAGCTGAGAAATTTCATACATAAATTGATTGTTAGAAGCATTACAGTGAACTGCTGAAGTTTTAGAACTGGATTCAAGGGGAGGTTGCCTGAGTTAAACCTCTCACCACCCTGAACAGTTCAGCTGGATGTGAATTCACAGACACAATACGTGTAGAGTAAAAAGCTTTCTTCACTGCATGTATTGCCACCTTAGAGGAACAGAGATGTATATATAGCTGATTGGATATAAGTCAAGTTTTCCACCATCTGCAGTTGTCATCCTTCTTATTTCAGATTCCTGAGATCCCCAGTATACCATGGGACCTGATTAGTAATGGTTTGGAGAGAACTTTTGGGAGCGATTATGCCAATAGCTCTAGTCAGGTCTTCATTCCAGCTATTGACCAGGACTTCAAGAGGCTCATCAGTGATACCAGCCATATGACCCTCTAAGGCAGTGGTTCCCAAAGTGGATGGAAAGCTCTGGGGGGCGCTGCAGAAAAATGTGAAAAAAGGGGGCAGCAGGGAATTGTGGGGAATAGGGTTGCTATTGCTATTGAAAACCATAGATGTCCCAGATTGAAGTCTTTGAAAACCAGTATGTCTTGGATTTCTGAAGGCAGGAGTAAAACCTCAGGAAAAATTTCATCCAGATCCCACCCATAAGGCTCTGGATGGTACTGTGCAGACATGCCAGACCTAGAGTCAGGAAGAGAAAGGAGCATCAAGGAGGCTTTTTTGTGTCCTGGTAAATGTGTGGCGATGTGGTGGAACTTTTTGATTGCTTGGGACTGGAGCTGCCCTTCTCTCCAGAGCCACCCCCACATAGAAATGTTTGTGTGTGTGTTTGAAAAAAGGGAGGGACCCTTTCTTAAGGTTCAGAGCCTTTCTTTCTTCTTAGTTGCATGTTAATGGGCTGGAGCTCTCCTTTCTTCATTTCCCCTACCCCATAGAAATGTGAAATGTGTGCATGTGTTTGAAAAAAGGGGGGGCACATGGGTTCTAGTAGTGAACAGTGAAGTCCAGGAAATAACATTTGCAAATAGGTCCATTAGCAACATAATGAGAAACTGCCTTTCTTTTTCTCTCCTGTGTGAAAATACCTGCCCTCTTTGGCAGATAATATTGAATTTCTCAAGAAGTCTCTGTGTTGTTGTGATAAAACTTTTAAATGCTGATTAAAACATTTCAAATGAAGTCCCTTTTTTAAAAAAAAAAAGTTTGACTTTTGTTGGAGATAAAGACCTCAAAAAGTTAAGTCTCAGCCCTTTGTTCCCTCTTGTTTAGGATTCTTCTATTGTATCTAAAATGCAGTATCCTGAAATCCAGTAAGCATATCCAGCAGTAGCTGCAAACAATAGCATCCAAAATCCACTATATTTATCCAGTTTGCTTTTTAATACCTTTGCCAAATGAAGGAGCCAGCAGAGCTTCAAAAGCTTGCTACATCTATTTTTTGCACTTTTGTTTGCTAATAAAAGTATCACTGTTTTGTGGATTTTGGATGTTATTGTGCTTTGTTGTATGGGCTGGCCAGCACAGCAACACCTGAATATGATTCCTAGAGTAAAAGTCCCATAGCTGTTTGGGAGCTTTTCTCCCTGTCTCCCCCTCATAGAAATGGGAAACCCACCTTTGCAAAGTTCTCTTCCAAGTGGCTAGAATTCAGTGACATAGGTTTAATTTGCATTACAGAAATAATACAGTTCAACACTGCTTTAACTGCTATGTCTCAGTTCTATGGAAATCTGGGATTTGTGGTTTTGTGAGCTGTGTAGCTTCTCTCAGGGAGCTCTAGTGTGACAACAAACTACAAACTTCAGAATTCCATAGCATTGAGACAAAGCAGTTAAAGCAGTATAAAACTGCATTATTCTGCAGTGCAGAATCAACAATAAATCATGTTAGTCTGGAATATCAGTATGCAGAGGGATCTTGTAGCACCTTTGAGACTAACTATGTGAAAAAAGTTGTAGCGTAAGCTTTTGTAGACTTCCATCTGAGGTTTTGTGGAAGAGAATTATGGCAACCCTACTTGCAAGAAACTTCTTTTGTACATGGTTCTGGGACAGGACAGAGGGATGCCAAATGGAGACCTGTGCGGGAAACAAGCTGTGTTTATCCAGGTTGCTCTCACCCTGGAACAGGGTGTCTGTCCAGCTTTTGTCTCACCCTGGAACAGAGCAAAGGGACACTGTCCTTCCCCTTCCCTTGCTCCCTCCCCTCTTTGGGCACCAAAATAATTGCCTTACACACTTTTTCCCAGAAACTGCTCAGCTTCCCCCTTCAAGGAGCCCAAGGAGAAAGGCTTCTTTGGGTAAGAAAGACACTGGCTAGTTGCAAGACAGAACGGAAGGGAGAGGGGCAAGCATGCACCCTTCTTTCCCTTTTGCTTTGGCTAACGAGGTCAAACCAGCTAGCCAGGGCAAAAGGGAAGGGAAGGGGACAGGCTCTTCTTCCGTTACCCCTTGCATTGGATACTGTCAATGCTCTGGCGACTCCTGGGGTTTCCTGTTCCTTTCCCTTTTTATTCCCCTCTCCTTCCCTTTGCCAAGTGAAGCCGGAGGAGGAGGAGGAGGAGGAGGAGGGGGAGGCTGTAGGGACATTTCTTGGCATGGGCTGCCCAGGTAGCTACACATTCCTTCCTTCCTCAGTTGGAAATCCTGCTGAGCTTGCCTGCTCACCCACCCTCTTCACCAGGCACCCTGTTTGGGCAGTGTTGTTCCTTCCATAGAGGGGCTTCCCTCTTTCACTTTCCCAAGCCATCCCCAGCCTCACCTTTCTTCCTCTAAATACAAATTTTAGGACTCCAGGCTTCCTTTGGAACTTGGGCTAGCTAGCAACAATTGTTGTTGTGTGCCTTCAAGTTTTTTGACTCATGGTGACCCTAAGAAGAAACTATCACAGGGGTTTCTTGAAATGTTTTCTTCAGAGGGGGTTTGCAATTGCCTTCCCCTGTGCCTGGGAGTGTGTGATTTGCCTAGGGTCACCCAGTG
>CM034701.1:155152217-155173280 GCA_020142125.1 Phrynosoma platyrhinos
AGACGCAACAGAAGGCCCCCTCCCAACTTGTCGGGGGGGTCTTTCTTTACATTGTCAATGAATTCTGTGGATTCATTGTTTAAATTGTATTTTGGTGTGATGACTAGTTTTGTTCTCTTCTTGAGTTTTACTTTTTTAAAAAATTGAATAGTTTGTTATCTGTGCCATATTTTCTGATTCTCTTTAGTTTTGAATATTAGACAGTTTTATACTGAAAACCCTTTCCTGGTAGTATGTAGAGAAATCTTGTAGCACCTTTGAGATTAACTGAAATAAAGAAGTTGGCAGAGCTTTTGTAGATTTCCATCTACTTCCTCAGATGCATACTGATTCTACAGACTACCATGGCTATGTCTTTGAATCCTTTCCTGATAGATTATGGTCATAATCCTCACACATTAATTAGAGTGCTAGCAGAACCCTTCATCTGATATCTTAACCTTTTACATATCAAAAATGTTTCATTGTATTTGCTTTTCACATGCTTGTCTTCAGGTTATGTTTCTGGCCTTTAGAGTCTGTGATAAATGAGTGTTTGGGTGTTGTGGCATGAGTGTTGGACTGGACCAAGGTTTAAATTCCCACTTAGGCTGTGAAGACTGACCTTGGGCAATTACACTTTCTCAGCCTTAGAGGAAGGCAATTCCTTCTCTAAATAAATCTGGCCAAGAAAACCCTATGGTAAGGTTAGAATAAACATGAAGGCACATAAGAATGATGCATGCTACCTATACAATTCATAAACAGTTTGGAAACTTGGCCTGCAAAAGTGATTTTGTCTTTCACAACAAAATAATTGGTATTTGTTTAATTGGTCCATTCATTTTTATGTTGCTATTTCTTCAAAGGAAAAACTGGACTACTTCTTGGCTTGTTCTCACGGGTTGGAAAATAGAATTTTACAAAGAATCCAAGCAGCCAGCTGTGGCCAATCTGGTAAGCAGCTATCTTTCTCACGTCTTCTCTTTTCAGAAATGCTATTGAATAAAAAGTTTGGCATCATCAAAAAAAAAAAAAAAAAAAACACCAACAAAAAACCCAAACCCTCTCACAGTGCTGTTAAAGCTTCAACTTCTGAGAGCAGATGTAAGAAAATGACTCAATAAACTTTTAATCAGATGAGAGAGAAGGGAAATAGAACTCAGCATATCTTTTATTAAGAGGTGCTTTTTGAGAATAATTGCAAAGTGAGACGGATGGTGAGTGGCTCTCCAGTAATGTGGAGGTAACGCTTTAAATTAAGGTGCCAGTTATAAATGCTTTATTCTTATTTATGAAATGATCTCTAAATGCAACTGCTTCCTCAAATAATGTATTATAAAGTATGTTATAAAATGCATTACTAATAAATGCTTAACAGATGATGCGATGAGAATCTGTTACAAAGGATATTATAAGATGTAAATTGTATTAAACCCTGTGTGTGCATCTTTAATACATGAATTTAAGTTGTTATTGAGCTTGCTATAAAGTGGCTTGCATATCATAAATAATAATAAAGTAGTTATAAATGGCACCTTAATATGGGGTGTAACCAAAGAGAAAACACTGTAAGTTAGCAAAGTGATTTTTATCTTCATATGAATGTGACATCTTCTATAGCTGCCTAACATTTCCTGAATATTCCTTACGACGCTATCTAATATTGTTAATGCACCTCAAAGCAGAATTCACCATACTTTTAAAAAAACAATTGTGCCTCAAGGAAAGGCCACCGACTGTATGCTTCACAGATGTGACAGCTATGTTGTACAAATAATCATGGCATGTTTTCCTTCAGTGCTAGTTACTGCAGAGATGGAGCTTCCTCTTCTCTGGACTCTGAAAAACAGAAATCTATAAATTTGTGACACTCTACACTGAACAGGGACAGGTTTGACAGAGCCCTATTGTGATGGCATCCCAAGGCTTGATCAAACCTGCCAAACTGTGTTGGTTTGATGGGTGACCAAAAAGGTGCACTATGTGACAGGAGTCAGAAACAATAAATAAATTTTGATATGGTAGGTGATATGGAGCTCTGCCCCCTGCTCTCCCCACACACACTGTTTGTTTCTTTTTGTTACTAGTTTGTGCCTTTGGTATGGTTAGCCATAGGGCAACTTGTCCATCTCCTTTAATGGCTTATTGAGGAAAAGAAGGGGAGGGGAAACATGTCACATATCTCTTGCTGATAATATGTTACAGTGGTAAGATGGTATTTTCTTTTAATTTTTAAACAGGGATATTAATTAAATATGTATTGAACTGGAAATATCTTGGAATCTAGAGCTCAAGGGAGCACTTGTGGAGACTCTTTTGTTCTGTAAGGTTTGGATAGGCAAATAAAACTGAAAATAATCTGAACAATTATTAAAATATGTATGGATTGGAAGCTGATGATCAAGGGTCCAAAATCTATGTCAAGACTTAATAGCTGCACACATTTTTTTTTTGAGCTAGCAATGTGGCTAAATGTGGAGATGCCTCTGAGAATGTACAGAGTACCATTGATTTTCTACCCAGCAAACAATAACTTGTTTCTCCCACAGGCTTAAAGGAGCAGGATTAAGAGAGCAGATGGCCTTGTGCCCCAATAAGCTTAAAACTTCTGAAGGATTTTTTTCAGAAAATCAAATATTCCTCATTTTCCCACATTCAAAGCACATTGTCTAGCTGAATATGATATTTGTTAAATGCACAGGCCCCGTTCACATATCCAGCTTCCACCATAAGCTGAACTCTTTCTGAGTTGCCTCTTTCTGGAGAAGGATTAGTTCAACCTTGGGAAAGCATTTTTTACCACAATAGCATCCATAAATAAAAATTGGAGAGGATCCAAAGCACCAGAGTGAAAATTTCTGGACAAGGATAGCAGCCTCTTGTGATAGGACTCAGACTCCTCCTTGAAGATGAGAGATTTGGAGGACAAAAATAGTTTTGGAGGGAGGGAATGGTTTTCTGTACAGCAGTTCTCAGCCTCTTGTCCTTCAGAAGATCTGGACTTCAGCTTCCAGAAGCCTCATCCGGTATGGGTGATGGTTAGAGATTCTGGAGATTAAAATCCCAAATATCTGGAGGGCTGGAGTTTAAAAAGTATTGTGCATTGAAACAGAAAAATGGGATGGCAGCAGTGAATGCGTAACATTTGGAGAGGCGGAATGGACCTTATTGACCATTTTAATTTTTTATGGGAACAGTAACAAAGACATATAATGTTCCATCAGTAGTATGTCAGTCAATTAATAAAATATGTGAATACTGTGCTACAGGATCGAGTCTGCTGCAAAACATGGGATCATTATACCATATTTTATTAAGGGATGAATTCTCCCACAACTAAATTACTCTTGGTAATAATGTAAAACACAGAACTCCCCCCTCACAGCATAACAAAGTTCGTTAGTCAAGAAAATTCTATGGAGAAAAGCTGATTTGTTTCTGATGCAGCTAATATGATGCTTTCAACAAACCATTCACCCTGACAGCAGCAACGTGTACAGATGTGATTTCCTTAAAAATTATTTGTTTACTGATTTTACTTTCAAGTATTGTTTACTTTAGAGAATGGAAGAATTCAACCATTAATTCAGTAATGTAATGAAGCCAATGTTCATTCATTGTAGTATGAATTTAATAACATAGCAGACTTATTTTAG
The DNA here is from genome assembly GCA_020142125.1 of Phrynosoma platyrhinos. Lineage (NCBI taxonomy): Eukaryota > Metazoa > Chordata > Lepidosauria > Squamata > Phrynosomatidae > Phrynosoma > Phrynosoma platyrhinos. Next base: position 155,155,856 of record CM034701.1, read on the forward strand.
CAAGCAAATGATGTGATTTACCAAAAAGATGGATATGTTCTTAAAACATAAACATATTAATTCATTAATTCTTGATTAAGAGCTGCATAGAACACGATCATTTTTAAAGAGTGCAAAATATGAAGCAAACTGCTTGAATACCTTCTTTCCAGCACTGTGGAGGGAAGTATATTCATGTGGTTTAATATAACTATATAGAATTATAACAAAGTAACATAACATTTTTATTTACAAACTCCAGCAATCTTGTTTCTTATTATTTTTCAATATAGTATTTTAAAACATAAATGCAGACTTATTTACATAATCAAGTGACAGAGGTGCATCTTAAAGTGTTAGCTTTGAGGAAACAAACCCTACTCATGATACACATGCAAGAATAAACTTCACATGTGAAGTTTGTGCTCCCAAGTGTAGCAGTAAAAGCACTGTCAGAAATAGCCAAGGAATGATCCTTCCCTAGGGATAGGTCTTCATTTGTATACTCACCAAACACAGGATGAGCATGATCAGATTTGACAGCACAACTACTTCTTGAAGGGATGGATGCTTAGTCCACCATTCCCAAACATCTGGCTGGTGGTATCCATTCTGACAATTTCTACCTATTTGTAGATGAGATGACCATGGACCTGATCCAGCATGGAGCTTTGGGTGCAAAATATAGAATTTTTCATGTGTGGAAGAACACATGGATAGCATCCAGCAACAAAATTTGCATATAGAAATCTGCATCCAATTCTGGGCCATCTTTGTGGTTTCAAAGTACCTACTGTGTATAAGCAGATAAAATTGCAGAATGCATGAGCAGGATGCTACACACTCATTTGAAATATGTTGTAGAGATATGACACAGAGATCAGTCTAAACTCTAAACACAGGTCACCTCTCTCTCTCTCTCTCTCTCTGTTTGTGTGTGTTACCTATACATTTCTAAAAAAATCCAGATACAAATAATATCAGTAGAATGATGATAAATACATGTTAGGACAATATCAAAATAAATGTGGCTGGTTCATGTGTTTATAAACCTGAGAATGATCCCTCTGCCTAAATGCTCACATGTTTTCTATTCTCTTGACACCCATCTTCACAGGTCCAATTCCAGCTATTCAGTTCTGTTGGGGTTTCGTGCAAGAATGACATGCTGAGACAAGAATGGGGGCGCAATGCTTGAGGGTGTGTTGTTCCCTCGCGCTTTTTATTAGCAATCTCTTTACAGGATGCTCGATGCTGTCAATCATTCATTAACTGGCAGTAGATGCTATTTGTTGGACTCAAAGGTCAGAGTATGTAAACAGGACACGGAAACCAGCTAAGTTACTCATTAGGATGTAGACCAGCTAGGTCATTAATTAGGATGTGTATACGTGTGTTTACTCACTAGGCTGTGTATACGTATGTAATTATCAGCCAGTCCCTACATTTTTATGTTTGTTTAATGATGATTTTCTTCTTCTTCTTAGAAACCAGGGTATAAACCTGAATGGGTAGACCTGCATGGAGCTCACATTGAATGGACTAAGGAGAAATCTAGCAAAAAGAATGTCTTCCAGGTAAGCGATTTTTTAAAGTGGTCCATCCCATCTTTCTTTGACTGTAGCAACATTAAAAAACACAGAACACAAACTTTCCATGTGTAACTATGTGATAATGGGACACTGTGCCAAGACAATGTTTGTACTTTGTTTGTTAAGGCCATTGGAAAGCATAACATTTTATTCACTTTCCTGTTTCTTTCTTCTGAGCTAAAGTATCTTGATGATTGAATTGACTAAAAAAAAAAAAAAAACCCTTGAGAACCTGTTGATTTGCTGATTAATGTGCCACATTCAATTTATTTTTAAAAGTTGCTAGGTAATTTGTTTTGGGTTTAAGGCTCGATCCTTGACCTTATGAACTCCTGAAAACAGAACTTTCACATGCTGCTTACATAAGCTGTACTCCCAACTGAGTGGAATTTGTCTGTTTATTTTTATTATTTCTTACAGCTTTAATGACAGGTTCATTCCAGAGGAAAGAGGTATAAGGATGGGGAAAGGGAGGGAAAAAGCAACAACTTTCAATCTCTCAGAGCCAGTTCAAAAGGCTATGTATTTTTTGCAGGCAAATAATTTTAATAAATTCAGATAGTTTAATGAAGCTGCTTATATACTCATAATGAAACACAATGAACACAATTACACTGAATTCCATAATTGTGGTTTAGATGGGATTTTTCATCACAATATTTTGCATGTCAAAGCAGAACTAATGGGTTCAATTCAACATACAATACTGGGGTCTATTCTCATGCAAGTGTAAATTGGTCAATACTGACAACAAGGTAGTGGGAATCTACAAGATGACCATGTTGGATTGAGAAAGGTCTGAGGGGCTCACGGTGGTGATAAATCACATTGTTTTACTACCATCACATTGTTCTAGGACAATGATTCCCAAACTTTAGTCTTCCAGGTATTTTGGACTTCAGCTCCCAGAATTCCTGGCTGTTAGTCAAGGTTGCTGAGGCTTCTGGGAGCTAAAGCCCAAAACATCTGGAGGACCAGAGTTTGGGAATCACTGATCCAGGACATACTATATGTGTGTGGAAGTGGTGGCCATTGTCACAAATAGACATTGTGTCTGTCCATGGCGGCTGCCATGCTTTTTTAGCAGCAGCCACTTTGTCTTCAGCAGTGCTCTGGGGAAAAAAATTAATATCTGATATGAAGTCACAAGCAAATACGGTAGATGAAAGCTTCCTTCTTCTGGTTTTCTTTTTTAAAAGGGCTCAGGTTAGTAAATGGTGATGAGTTTTACCACATCACTGGTATTTGCAGCAAAGGCTACCAGGTGTAGAGAAAAGTTCTTGGAAATCATCTTAACTAATATAGAAACCTGAGGATATGAGTCTATAAAATGCTTTTTGTTATAACACCAATGGTTAATAAGCTCTCTTTCTTTGTTATTACAGTGTGATCTGTTTTATAATGCAAGACATGTATTTTAAGCTTAGGCATATATATATATTATTTAGTTAATTCTAATTTTAATGTTTTAAAGTTGATTCTGTAATTGTATTTGTTTGAAAGCTAGGATGTTTTGTTTGCAACGGTCTTTGACCTAAGCAATAAACTATCTATCCCATATCACTGGATAAAATTGATCAAACAGCTTTATTAAGCTTTCCGGGACTAAGCTACAGAACTATGTTACTAGTGGTGAAAGACTAACAAAACGAAATGTTGAGTGGGTGAATTAAAGAGGATAATGGATTTCCATGAAGACCAGAGAGAAATCCTGAAGTGGAATCATGAATAAGGCAGCAACATATGTTTAAATTGTACAGGCAAATTTACTCCATGATATGGGGCCCTTCATATATACCACCTTATGGTCAGGCCAATTATTATCTGTAGCTACCTGTTAAGAAATTATTTGATGAGAGCATTGGTTCCATTACTGCCCAGATTTCCTAGGAATAAAAGGGAATGGGTTGTACATCCCATAACTGTCTGTTATATCTCAGATGTTACCGGTAGTTGTTTCTGTGCAATTTCAGTATTCAGTGCCATCACACCTTGTAGTATTTACAATTTTTTTGCCTTGTGAATGCCTCTTTTTGTTGATAAAAGAGATTTTGCAAGCAGAATGTAGTTTGAAACAGCTTCACAGAATGCTGTGAGTGCGTGGAGCTATTTGCAGCCAGATATCACTTTCGTTTCCCCGGCAAACTGACATCTTACACTAGGTCTTCATCAGAAGAGTAGTGAATAAAAGAAGATTTATGTTCAAATCACATGCTTTAAACATTTCTGCTAAGTGCTAGTTTGCTCTTTGGTGTTGAGCCTGAAATTTAAAGCACTGGGGATTAAAAGGATTACAACATAATCTTAAATAATCCTAAGTGTCATTTACAGAGAGATGGTTGTAATAACTAAATAAAACCATGTTAAAGGATGGCAGTGTTGTCAATCAGCAAGTGAAACCATGTCTCTGTTGCCCCAGCATTCTCTCACTCTGTCCTTTCCCCTTTATTGACTCCAGTTTTACATTGGATAGGTACATCTTGATGGGAGCGGTTGAGAAAAAAAGAGACACTACAGAATGCATTGCAGTCAGTGCTAATATGGTTACCGAAGCATTAGTAACTAGATTAGTTTCTGAAAACCATCTCAAGGTTCAGTATTTTATGCTAGTGGCATGACTTTTTCCCCATCAAGGGCTTATCTTTTTCCCCTATTTCCCTCTTATGTTTGTTTCCCCTAACATGAAAGTCAGCCAGTCTCTTCTGAATTTAGTATTCCAGTAAGACACTGACGGAGAAAAGTGCTGAACATGTTTTACCTTAGCTTCAGTTCATGTGAAGATTATCTAATGGGATCAGGAATGTTGCTTATGGATACAGCTGCTGCTAAACTAAGCATTTATAGAGCACCAACAGTGTATTTTGTTGTATACAGAGCAGGGAAATAGTGCATATCCTGTCCAGGGAAAGGATGTGACAATGAAGAATAAATTCCAATTATTGTTACATTGGCTTTGAGCCAGAGGTGCTGGACAGTTGCTTATGAGTCCAACCCAGTTATACACATATATTGGAATGGATATTTGCATGTGGTAGTTTGTATACTTTGCCTCCTGTAGTGTTGACTAATTCTGTAGGTGGTCATTACTGCAGTTGTGTGTTTTATTAACTGAGGTAATTTTATATTACTTGGGGAGGGGGATTAGCCTGTTCTCCCTGCTTTTTTTGTTGAGAATATTGCATCTCTTTTTCACCAACCAGCTTAGGGAAGGTTAACCTATTTAGGGCATAAACATTTTGTAAATGCACATTTTTATAAAAAGCTATTCTATATTCATGTATATTTTTATTGTCACAGATTGGAAATCATATTCCAAATTCTAGAATTTTTTAGTATTAGGAATATCCTTATCCTATTATTGAATGCAACTTTGGAAAACATTAGTGATCTGTATATGTGATTAGGAATATGAATATTATTGGAACAGCTATTGTTATGAAATATTGAAATATTAATGTTGTTAGCCATAGTATCACTGTATTATCATATTTATACTAAAACAGAGCCTAGAAGTATATTGTTACAAGTAACTAATTATATGTGATTCTTTTCTCCTAATAACCAAGGTATGATTACATTTCATTTGTTTGCAACTCAGTGAATGACTTAATTCTCTATGCTCAGTAACTATAAATGTTAGTTACTTTCATTATTAAAGGCATGTGGCCTCCTGGGAAGCATTTCACATGGTTCAAGCACTGGCTTATGTTGTGCCACATGTTGGTGTCTCATGCTGTGCTGAGCACAGTGTTCATATTAAATGTTGAGGTGGTGATAATAGAATCATAAGAGTATAGAACTGGAAGAGAAAACAAGGACCATCCAATCTAACCCCCTGCCATGCAGGAACCTCATTGAATACTCAAACACTGTCAGTTAAAACTTCCCTTATGGCATATGCCTTAAGGTGGTTAAACACTGCATCTTTATGGAGTGGCCTGCTTACTAGAGCCCTGCATGATATCAAACAATGGATCTTAAAAACCTTGGTAGCATAGTTCTTCTAAATTCTGCATTGTACCCATTTTCTGCCAGTTGGTGACATAGAGAAGGAACAGGTCCATCATCTGCTGTATTTTCTAACGTGTGTGTGTGTGTGTGTGTGTGTGTGTGTGTGTGTGTACATTTAAGTTGTCTGTTGACTTATGGTGATCCATGAATTTCATAGGGTTTTCTTAGGCAAGGAATACTCAAAAGTAGTTTTGTTAGTTCCTTCCTCTGAAACATAGCCTGAAACACCTAGTATTCATTGATGGTCCAATCAATGACCAGGGCTGACCCTGCTTAACTTCCAAGATCAGAAAGGATCTGGTGCCTACAGGGCATTTAGGCCCTATTAGTTACATTTATATCCTAGCCTTTCTTCCAATGAACTCAACCCTGCACTAGTTATCATTTAATTTACTAGAAAACAGACATCATTTCAGACATTCAAGGCAGGAAATTACTTGATCCATTTATCCATTTTTAAGTTACAAATGAAAAACAAACAGAAGCAAATCTTCTCAAATGCTTCTCCACTCATCAGTGGGCATTTCACTGGGCTTTCTACTTTAAAAAAATGCATTTGGGGGCAACATGCTTTTGATTTATTTAATACATGTGGGAGTTAATAATACCATTCATATCATCAGTCTGTCCATCTGGGTGATAGAAAGAGAAAATAAATCTGACAGTTTTAGACAGATGTATCAGTTTACCAAATAAACTGATGAGGGTAGACAGATGTATCAGTTTACCAAATAAAAGATAAAGGAAAGGAGATAGGTATGTTTCATTGTGCTTCAGATCTTCAGCTCATCTGTGGTGGTGGTGGGGGGGGGCAATTTCTCTAATGTTTTGTATGAAGCAGGGGAAATTCACATTTACAATAGAATATAAGTAGAGCTCTGAACTGTGTGCTGAGAATAGCTCGATGAAAATATATTAATCATGTATTGATGATCCTTCTTCATACTGGAAAATATGGATGGAGAAATAATGAACTAAGACTGAGTTTTGGGAAACAAGCATTTCTGCTGTGTGTGCAAAACTGTGTGTTACCAACCCCTGATCTAGAGTATGGTCTTCCTGCTGTTCTCCACCTTACCAAGTATTATCATCTTTTCTAGTGATTTCTGTCTTTTCATTATATGGCTGAAATACAACAGTCTAAATTTAGTCATCTTGACTTCTAGGGCATTACGTTTTATATATCTTTACATTTCAGAATCTTTTCTAGTTTCTTCATAGTCCTAATCTTCTTATGCCAGTCCATGAGCCAGTTGATTATGATCAGGAGCAAGTTTCCAGGAAATAAAGAAACAGTTTTTATCCATGGGAACAAATATGGTGCCATCCCTGCACTTAGGGGGGAGGGGGAAGTCTGCCAATCCCCCATATAAAATAAGGAGATTAGGGGGGTAGGTTACTTATTTATAAAATGTGTCAGTACGTCTCCTAGTGTCCCACTCAGCTGCAAAGTGAAGAGCTCAAAAAATATTTTAGGATTACCAGCCATGTGGCTGGGAAGTTCTGACAATTTCAAACCAAGAAGGGTTTTTCCAAGTTCTGCTCTGAACACAATAGATTTGGGCTTCGGGGACAGTGTGTATACCCTTCTCTCCTGCCTTCAGGATGTGCAGCATGCCCTACACTGTCCTCATTTTCAGCTCTTTTTAAAATGTCCAAGAGTCTCTCTCCCTCTCCATTTCTGCCATTTTGACTACACTCTGCTGTTGCATGGACTCTAGTGTCCCAATTTTCAACTTTAAAATGTTGGAGGGTATGGTGCAGCTATTCTGAGTGCTCTAAGAACCTTTTCTTGATCAGACTAGCCTTATCCTGAATTTCCACTCTAAAAGTCCTCTAGATGGCTTCCATGCAAAAGAATCATTATGGGCCTTTGCAGACTGCCAGAAATAGTGCACATTAAATTGAGGCACTGCCCTGGCTCAGTGCTAGGGAATCATGGGAATTGTATTTTTTTCTGAGACATTGAGTTTTCTCTGTCAGAGAGCTCTGGTGCCACAATACATTACAGTTCCCATGACTCCCTAGCACTGAGCCAGGGCAGTGCCTCAATTTAATGTGCACTATTTCTGGCAGTCTGCACAGGCCCTAAGTAATCTAAGCAGGTTAAAATCATAACCAATAAAACACTTAGCAGTACTTAATGTAACTATTCCCCTGTAAGAAAACATATGAATAGATGATGATACCTCCTTTATAACGGGGTTGGCAAATGTGGCATCCTTAGCCCCCATCCAAGAGGTTCACAAGCACACAGCTCATAGCCCTCCTCCACAAGAAATCATGTTTGTTCCTAGATGCCTTCCAATACCCACTAGAAAATGAAGGGGCATTTTTGTCTCCCGGGCTATTCTAGCACCAGGGCAGGCTTTATGGGCTTAAATAGCTCAGGAGGGTAAAATGCCATAGAAGATATGTGAATGTACAACAATTTGATATATAGTTTTTAAAAGTTTGATTTCTTTGGGCCACCAAAATTCCCCTGGGTACTGCATACCCATACTTTGCCCATCCCTGTTTTTTTTTAAATCTAATCTAAGTTTTGAAAATAAAGTGAAGACTGCATTACAACATCTGTCTCTAGGCTAGGGGTGTGGTGGTTTCAGTGTTGGACTAGGACTCTGAGAGACCAGTGCTTGAACCAGGGTTCAGAAATGGGAACCTCCTGGGTGATCTTGGGTGAGTCACACTTTCTCAGCCTAAGGGGGAGTCAATGGGAAACCTCTTCTGAATAAGCCTGGCCAAGAAAACTCTTTGATAGACAGGGTTGTCGTAAATCAGAGCTGATCTGAAAACACATAAGAACAAAAGAGCAGGTGTGATTGCATGTAAGCTGAAAGCCTGATTCTGTGACCCCTTATCTTTTAAAAAGCTATTTAGAGTGCAAAAAGGTAAATCATTGCAGATTTGCAGGAAACAGCCCCTCCCCAGCTTTCCCACATCACTTACATCCTGTAAATGGTATGGTGCCAGCGGAAAATCAACCTCTGCCCCCACCAGAATTATCCATCCTTGTTCCAGATTCACTTCTGTTCCACAAGCATGCCAAGTAAGGGCCGGCCTGGAGGCAGAGATGGGGAGGGGCAGCTTGAAAAGCTGCAAGAGAAGTCTGGGTTGCATAGGGGCTGCATACTGCCTGGCAATGAGTGAATCTCCTAAGTCTATCCTAAGGATGTAACCCACTATCAGATCTAACCCACCATTTACTTTAAAAGTTCTATCTCCTCTACACAAATGTGCCAACATGAGAACTGGTGTTTAGGATCTACATCCAACGCTTAGGGGTGAAACAGATGGGCAAAATAAGCAGGTTTCAGGCTGGCTTCAAGGAGGGGCATTTCGATGATGCATGCTTTGAAGCTGGCCAGAAAGCGCTCTCTAGCTATCTTACAGGGAGAAAAGCTGCTTCAAAAAAAGCAGCTTTTTCCCACTTCTTCCCGGAAAGTGCACACCTTTGCATGTACGTACAAATGCATCAACACCAGTGCGGCTCTCAAGGGGTGCTCTTTCCAAACCCTAACCCTAATTGTGCATGTAAATGTCCCATCCATCACAGGAGCACATTTAAAAGGAATAGAGCTTCCATATACAAGTATGACGAGGGGGCATAGGATGAAGGGGGGTGAAGGGAGGCATTATTGTACCTTGGTGGCAACTGCATGGGCACAGCTCTGCTCTGATTCCCTGTCCAAGGGATGACGATGCAATGGGATGGCAGTTGCCAGTAGTTCACTCCTGCAAAGGTGTGCAGGGATGGTGGTGGGGACAGTACCCAGCAGTATGGCTTGAAGTTGTGCCATGTGGTTATGACATGTGCACTCCAGCCACCTTGGGAGCCTGTGATATGGTTGTTGCAGTTTCAATGTGGCTTCAGAAAAGGCAGTTTCCTGCCTGTCTTTTTCACCCCTTAATTTCATGCAGAATAGATACACCAAATAAATGGAACTTTATAATACATTCCCACTGATGGGACTCTTTGCATTTAGACTTAGAAATGTGTGTAATACTGCAAACCTTTGCCCAGTTACTGAAAGGTAAGTGCTTCTGAATTCAAGGGTTCATATTCCTACAAATGTTTGCACAGTCCAACCTTGCTGTTGTCTTTTGATGGCTACACTGAAACCTTCTATGTCGCCATTGGGAAAAAAAATATTTGAGTCAGAAGTATTTTAATATTGATAAACGTACACCTAAAAATATTTAATGCTTAAAGTACATAGAATTTGGTTAAAGTGGGAAGCACTAAAAAGCAATGAGGCTCAAGTGGCAGAATGGTTATCAGGGTAAAGGCAATGATGGATTTTCCTTTGCAATGTAAAAGAAAGATCCCTGGTACCCAGGCATGTCAGCTTAAGAATGCAGCCTCTCCACTCTTGTTCCTTTTATAAAAATCACATTTATCACATTTGAAAAGTAATTATTAATTTGTAATCTTATTGTATAACGGAATTGAATTATGCTGCCTTACTGCATTATTCATAAAACACATTGCTGCCATCTGGTGGTCAGTAGTCATGTCGACACTCCTCTTATAGTGCTAGGTTTGCAGCTCTGAGGCTGTGAACTTTGGTAAGTGAACTTGGGAAGAAAGAATAATTTAAAACATGACATGTTGTGTGTGTTAGTGTATTAAAAAAGAAAATCTTAAATACCCATGATTTATGCTGAGATGTAAAAATGTATAGTTTATCCAAACTAGTTTCTGTAATGGGTAACTTTATATATACCTGATGGGGTGCCATGTAGAAGCTTGTTTTCTGCTGCTTTAGGAAATCGAACATGAACGAATGGATTGAATTTACAAGAAAGAATATTCCATCTAAACATTAGGATGAACTTCATTACTATAAGACCTTTGGACCAGCCCCAGGCTGGTTCTGCCACTGCTGCCACTGCTGCCCACCATGATGATATTGATTATTGTTGTTATTACTTGTTCTTGGGATTTTCTTGGCAAAATATCCACAGGGGTTTTGCCATGACTTTTCTGGGACTGAGAGAGTGTGCATGCATATTTTTTTAATTTTTTAATTTTTAATTTTATTTATTTATTTATTTATTTATTTTTGGTGCTTCGGCCCCCCAATTGTCTGAGGGACAGCAACCGGCTCCTGGCTCAAAAAGGTTGCCTACCCCTGCTATAACAGATCAGCAGTGGAACATTTTGTTTCAGAAAATGGTGAACTCCATCTTTGGAGATCTTTAAACCGAGGTTGGATAGACACTTTTCAGGAGTGCTTTAGTTGTGCATTCCAACATGAAGGGAGGTTGGAGTAAATGTTCTTTGTGGTATTTCCATCTCTATGATTCTATAATTGTAATGCTGTTTCACAAATAGCATTATGAAGTAAATATAATATCTGCCCTAAAGCAAGGTTATACAGACCAGGAGCCTTGAATTTTGTTGTTGTGTGTCTTCATATTGTTTCTGATTGATGGAAAGCCTAAGACAAACCTATCAGACAGTTTTCTGGAGCTGAGAGTATGTGATTCACCCAAGTTCAACCAGAGGGTTTCCATGGATAAGTGGGGTAAAGAACCCTAATCTCCAGAGTCATAGTTCAATGCTCAAACCACTACATCATGCCATGCATTATAGCTTGCTTAACAACAACTTCAGGCAGATAGTCCCACAAAGGTAGAAAAATCTTTTCCAAGACCCTATTGTGTTACTGTACTATATTTGACAGAGGAAGGAGTGACAAGATGCTGAGGAGATACTCTTGTATACCCATACTCATGAAAGGCACACTGTACTTGTTTAAAATAAAGACAGCATTCAGTTTTGTAAATTAAGAACAATATGCACCATCAGAAGTTATAAAAATGGTTCTGCATGCAGCAGAGCTTTACTTTATTGTCTTTTGTTATTCAAGAGGGATTACATCTTTCATTGATGCTTTAATGAGTTGGGTCTATTTTTACTATCAAAAGGAATTTTTACAGGTGCAACAAACATTAGTCACTTGCAGCTGGAGTTTGAAGCTGTTTTAAAATATATAAGGGGATAAACAGGTGCCAACTTGCCCTGTTTGAAGTAGTTAGTAACATTAACACCTTTTCAAACTGGTTGTTTAATGAGGTAATGTCTGATTTAATAGAGAGGGCTACTATTGTTGAGGGTTTTTTTGTACATGTCGTAATAATTTTTATATTTCAAAATAACTTGCGGCTATGGGAAAAGCAATCAAGTGTCATTAAAAAAAGCAAATATAGTTTCAAATGTAATTAGCAAAGCATGGCTTACTGGCAGTTGTGAGCCCATTACAATTTCAGATACAATACTGCACTAAACATTAAAACTCAACTGCCCAATCCAGTGATTTTTTTTGCAGGCTCATATACAAAAATTCTTTCTGGCACACATACAAACTCTTTAATCCACAAAGTCTTCTCTATTTACTTTGAGGTGGGACAGTTAAAAAATAATAATAGTTCAGTTCATTTAACATTTGCCAGTTTCTTTGGCTGTTTGGGGAAAGACATTTTAAAAGAAAAAAAATGAGTGAGGGATAAACCAAACCCAATAATTTTGTATATCTAGGGCTAGGGCTTTGGGTACTTAACTCATCAAAACCTGAGTTTCAATTCCTGTATATTCCACTGGTGCTGAATTATAGTTGCTACTATTTTGTTCCTGAATTTAAGAGTTCGTGGATGTCTACAAATGTCAAAGCTTTTTCCAAGACAATTCCTCTTAAGAGTGAATCAGATGACACATACTCAAAGCTGATGACCCACAAATAGAGACCAAGACCCTACATTCTTTTCATATATACAACTGTCAAAGTACTGGTGAGGAAAATATCTTTGTTGTTGTTGTTGTTGTTGTTGTTGTTGTTGTGCGCCTTCCAGTCATTTCTCACTTATGATGACCCTAAGGTAACCTTATCACAGGGTTTTCTTGCCAAGATTTGTTCAGGGGGAGTTTGCCTTTGCCTTCCTTTGAGGCTGAGAGAGTATAACTTGTCCAAGGTTACCTAGTGGGCTTCCATGGCTGAGCAAGCATTTGAACCGTGGTCTCCCAATATCCTAGTCCAATGTTCAAACCATTACACAACTGTCTCTCACACACACAGAGACATTTCCCCAGGATTGTCACTGGGAAGCCAGTGGATTCCCTTAGCTTGTGTGAAGACAGAAATGAAGGTCAGAGTGAAGGATGGAGAACATAAGTTTTTCTCTGTATGAGACAGACAGAAAGCAATGTGTGGACTAGGGGGAGAAGAGGGTGTAATTGTGCATTGTGAGCAAGACTGGGGGTGGGGGGATAGAGTCTAATTCTACAATATCAATATTCCATTTAAATTGACAATAGAAACAAACACACAGATTCTACAATCCCCTTATTGCTGGAGCTACCAGATAATTTCTGGGCACAATTCAAACTGATGCCTATGATCTATAGTTCCAAGTTCCAACTCTACAAGTCTTAGCTGAACCCCTATGTGAGCCGCCACAAATTTTAAAATCCCCACAGAACGGCTTTATCTTAGTCCTACCACTGTTAGCATCACATCTGGTGAGGGCATGTGAGAGGACCTTCTTGCTGACTGATCCCAGGCTGTGGAACTCTCTTCCCCAGGTGGCTAGGCTGGCCCCATGTTTGCTCTCCTGCAGACAAAAGCTTTTAAAAAAAAATCAACACAGATATCACTATTAACCTGTTGCTGCAGAATCATCTTTTAATAAGGGATGGGAGCATAATTATATTTGTTATTATGCTTTTAATTGTTTAATATGAATACTATATCTAACATGATACTTTTTATCATCATTATTGATTTTTTTTCTTAATCTCACACTTCATTTTAATGTACCGTATATACTTGACTATTAGTCGACCTCGTGTATAAGTTGAGGGCAGGTTTTAGGACCAAAATTATGGATTTTTATATGACCCATGGAGAAGTTGAGGGTAAAACCTAGGGGCATCTAACAAAGGATGTAAAAGATGAAGCAAAGGAAAACAATGCCAAAGAACTTACAAAATTACAGCAGGCATAACTATTTGTGATCATACTAAAAGCTGTATGGATGAGGAAATAGATGGGGTTCAGCGATTCCAGAGCAGATGACACTGTTGCCTTTCATCAAGGGATGGTTCCTTTTTAAAATGAGAGTTAAAGTACTTACATTAACCCATGGATAAGTCAACTCAGGTTTTTTGGGTTAATTTTTTGATCTACATTTCTAGACTTATACATGAGTATATACAGTATGCCATTCTGGCAGAAAATCTGGATATTAGTGTATTCAGCATGTAATCTGAATAACTGTAAGTGAGCCCCTTGCTCATACAAGGTCTGGAGGAGTCCGACTGAGGCCCTTTATACTTCCAGGCCCAAATCATTCCTAGCAGATTACACCCCTTTCCAGAGAATGGGAAATCTTAAAGGGCTTTTGGTCTGAAGCATAACATTCCTTCTTCTTTCTAGGAGGTCATGTCAGAATACTGCTGCCACTGATAAACTGTCTCAGGAGATTGTGGATGGCTTACATTAGGGCGGGTACCAGAATTAGGCTTTGGAAATTCCTATGATGGTCTGAGAGTATGCAGCTTTCTGTTTTTATTTTTTGAAACTTCTCTGCATAAATTCTAGGTGTATGTAAAAACAGGTATGTGGGAGAAATGCATAAAGGTTTTCTTATTTCAATCAGTTTATACCACTGATAAATAAAATACAGGCATTATTTTCATGTGGCCTTTACCACCTAGAAGTGTAGCATAGAAACAAGTAAATCAGTAACAGATTGATAGTGCAGGTGGAATGTGGGAAGGGGGAATCAGGTGTGCATGAGATGCTTCTCAAATCACCTTGAAAACAAACATATAGACCTCACATGCAGCTGATGCATGACTAATAGCTACAAAGGAGAGAAATTTTAAAAGTTCTCTCATGTATCAAAAGCCTCCACATTGTAGTCAAACTACAAAGGTCAAATCCAATTGGCTTTCATATTGTAAGCTGCTTAGGGAGTGCTTAAGTGCACTGATAAGTGGTATAGAAATGTACTTGCTATTGCTATGTTAAGGAGGACTGAGACCTGAAAATGGTGAATGTTGATTAAGTATAATATGGAAACCTATGGTTCTCCAGTCACATGTATCATTGATAACACTGGTGCAGGAATGACTCTTTTTGGAAGAGATATTGCCTTTTCATGACTGTATATGAATTCTATATAAATGAAGGCATATTTGTACTTTCATGCACCAGAAGGGAAGACAGGCAGACACAATTCTTTGATGCATCTTTTGTGAAAATAGACAGACAGAAAACTATGAATCCTAAAGGAAATCACAGATAATCATGTTTGACTTTTTAAAATATGTGTAGTCCTAGCATTTTATTGTTTGAACACTATATTTCAAGAAGGGGAGGGAGAATACTTGACAAAAATACTTTACTTCATTTTTCTTGCTCCTCTTTAGCAAGTGAAGTAGACATTTTAGTATTGGTTACTTGAAAGGCTCTACTCTTTTAGAAAGGCAGCCCTTCATGATTGTATAGAAATGTTTGCCAGATTGTGAAACATAACCTGGGGTATTTTACAAAGAGAGGAAAGCCTCATTTTAGAAAAGACAGTCCTATTGCTGTTGACTTCAGATGATGCTGAGACTGCTAAGTTTTGTACAAGCTACACCTAACAGATGCTTTAAAAGGTGTGTGTATTTAAAAAACCCAGGTTGCGCCATACCTGAAGTTTTGATATTGTTATCTACAGTGGCAGTGAATCTGATGTGATAATGCTACCACTAGGATCACCAAGTCAAGCTGATGGTCACTGGTGCCTGCTTGCTGCAAATGAAAGACAAGCATGTCTTTCTGAGGTGCTTGCATTCAAGAGATACCATTTTTAACATGACACTTGAGATAATTATAAATAATAAGCTTTGTTTGTTTCCCAAACTATGAACTCATGAGTTCAGGAACACTGTTGTAGTCCATGTTGTACTTTTTAGAAACTAATTTTTTTTATTGACACATAACTTTTAATAGTATAAAACAACATATATGGAAAGCTGCACCTACACACTACATAAATAACTACACAAACTAAAGCACTACACAAAATGTCAATATAACAAAGGAAAGGGAGAAGGCAAATGACTTCTAATTTACTAGATTATGGTTGTAGTTATCAAATTATGTGGATTCCTCTAACTATACACACACACGTTCTTCCATTCAGTTATTATTCAAATCCTAAAATTACTATTTTCACCCAATCTTTTCTCATAAAATCATTATCAATTACCATTCTTTTAAAAAGTTTTTAACAGAGCTGTCTCTAATCAAATTTGTCAATTTATACATTTCAACAAGATCACACAATTTTATTATCTAGCTTTCTTGTGATGGAATATCCACATCCATTCCTGCGCATAAAATATTTTCATGGCTGTAACCATATACTGGATGATTCTTCCATGTTTCTTATCCATCTGCTCATCCATCAGCTCCAAAGTTCTGGTTTCAACTGGAATTTAAACTTCAAAATGTTTTCCATGATAGGATGTATCTGAGTCCAGTATTTTCCTGCCTTATCACAAGTTCACCACAAAAAAGTTCCCTCTTTTGGATAATAATTCCAGCATATGTTAGAGGAACCTTTATATATCTTTGAAAATCTTTCTGGCATCAGGTACCATAGATAATCATTTTGTAGAAAATCTCCTTTAAATTATGGCATTTGTAGCACTTGTATTCAGAGTTCTTCCTATGTATTTTTCAAGACATCCTGAACAAGAGCACTGAAAATTAAGTCATATTCTAGACCAGGTTCTAGACCAGGGGTTCCCAAACGTTTTGACTCGTGGAGCCCTCATTTCTATGGCAGAGCCCCTAAGAGACCTACTATATGGGCCTCTGCAGATGGGCCCTTTGCGGCATCCTCGAGGCAGGGCTGGGGAGGGGCAACCACACACTGGCCACCGCAACCCCTCCCCTAGATGTCCTGATGCCATGCACTGTTACATCCAGATCCTTAGCATGCTTCATCAGCCTTATTTTGAAACTGCGAGCTTTCCGACTTCAAAAAATGGCTGCTGAAGCATGCCGGGGACCCAGGCTGCAGCCAGGCTAGTGGCTTTAACAGCAAAATCCTTGTGATAGGACCCAGCTGCCTCCCAAATTAGACTTCAATTTGGGAAAGGTAAATCGGGTTATTTGAGCTGTGGGATAATTTCCTTAAGGCCTCTGCAGACCGGCCCTAAGGGCCATCCTGGAAGTAGAATTGGGGCAGGGAACCACACGCCGGATGCCCCAGCTCCACACCAATGCCGTCCTGACACCATGTACTGTTACACAAAACACGTGGCATCAGGAAGCACTTCTGGTACAGCGTTCTGACATGCTGCGCTGAAGAGGGCAAAGAAGAGCCACACGCTGGCTCCTAGGGTGGCCTTTTGCCGCCCTTAAAAGGAGCTGCATTTTGCCTCTCTTTTGGGGGTGGCAAAAGGGAGGATTGGGGCCGCAGCATGGGGTTGCCATGGCCCTGATCTGCCACTTCCAGGGGTGGCCTCCTTTTAATTTATGTTTCTTTCGGGGGTGTTTTTATGTGTGTGCCAAACTAGGAACACACTGTCCAATAACGGGTGGTACAAGGCAGGCTAGACTGTCTCTGTTATTATTGGCAGGTGAAAACCTTTTTAAACCAACAATAAAATGAATTGTTTTAGAAAAAAAGGCTGTTTTATGAGCATACTGTGCTCTTTCTGGTGAATTACCTGGTTGTTGATGATACCTATTTGTTTCTCTAATCCAGGGACCGGCAACCTTTTTGAGACCTGTGCCGGTCTCCACTAGCCCAGGTCTCGGCTGGGCCAAGGGGGGGGG
>CM034701.1:155173380-155184076 GCA_020142125.1 Phrynosoma platyrhinos
CCCCCCCACCACACAGTTGATGCAAAACTCTTTTGAGTTTTGGGTTTTTGAAAATTGCCTCATTAATTGATGCGGAATGGTTTCTAGCACTGTGACATGTGCCTATTCACATATATTAATCATTATGATTTTAAAAATGCATATAGATCCATAAAGTTTTATCCTCAGTAGGTTCCTGAACAGAATAATGTGTGTAAATGGATCATAGATACTGAATTTGCATGAAGTAGATTTTCCTTTTTGATGATGACTTGAGAAGACATTTCAAGGCAACTGATATTTTTTTCATTCAGCATACCGGCTTCTTGCTTCAAACAGCAGCATCAATACAATACCTGCAGAGACAATTTCTGTCTTAAACTACATCATCTTACTCATTATATGAACAAAAACTATACACAAAAAATGTTAAGCAAAGTGTGTATGTGTAATATTGCCTGCAACACAAAGTGTCTCACAGGTGAGTACCAGCTCTTCCATATGTTCAGGACAGGGCTTTGGGGGGGGGGGGGGATTCTTTTTAAAACATCAGGTGTTCAGTCTTCTCCAAAAACTGATGAGTGGGTTTTGTTTTGTTTTGTTTTGTGTTGCATTTTGAGGAGTCAAGTGTTGGAAAGTTGGGAATTTGGAGGATTAAAATTTTCAGAAGCTGCACAGTGTGCATCAAGTTCCCTCCATAGCCCTGTTCACCGAGTTCCTTTAAACGACACATACAGACTCTTAAATTACTTCATACACAGCTTGTATTGAACTTAGTTTTTGACTAAGGAGAAACTTCATTTCAGAAGAACTTTTCTCCACCCAAATTTCTAGGATCTTCTTTCCCACCACATCAAGGGTGGTTCCTCTAACCTATATTGGCAGGATAGGGAAGTAAGGTCCAGACTAATTGCATGTTTTTCAATTGGCATCCAGCTACTACTACCACTCCTCCTCCTCTTCCTGTCTCTTATATAGTTCTTCGTATTTCTATTGCTGCATCTGCACTGCAGAAATAATCCAATTTGACATCACTTTAACTGCCATTGCTCAGTGCTGTGGAATTCTGGGTATTGTAGTTTCTTGTGCCACCAGAGCTTTCTGACATAGAAGGTGAAATATCTCCTAAAACTACAAATCCCAGAATTCCATAGCATTGATCCATAGCAGTTAAAGTGGTATCAAATTGGATTATTTCTGCAATGGAGATGCAGCTTTACGTGGCCATTATTGTAATGTTCCTTATAGTCAATTTTGACTTATAACGATCCTATTGTATGGTTTTCTTGGCAAAATTTATTCTGACAAGGTTTACCACTGCCTTCCTCTAAGAATGAGAGAGTGTCAGCGGCTTTCCATGCCTGAGTGGGGATTCAAAGACTCTCTCAGAATCCTAGTCCAATACTCAGAGCATTACATTATGCTGGCTCTCTCACAAATGCCTGTTCATATACCAAGATAGGTATCTAAACTTCCCTTAGGGCAGATGTAGAAAATATGTAGCCTTCCAGATGTTTCTGGCTTAGGTAACATAATCAATGAAGAAGGAAAATGAGAGTTCCAACCAAAAACATCTCAAAAGGTATAAGTTTTCTCTCTTGGCCTAGGTAATGTGTTAGCGCTCCCCTACATATCTGGAAGGTATTCTCTCAAACTGTAAGGACAAGGCTAAGCATTGACAAATCAGTCCATTTCCATTTTCTGTCAGTTTCACATTATATCCTGTATCAGCATTAAATCTGTGATTTTTTGAAAAATCAAAACTGCATTGCAATTCACTTGTATTTAACTGCTTATTTGAATATCAGTTCTAAAGCTATTTTTTTCCCAAGGTATAAATTCCTAAACTTTCCAATGTATTTGTTCTTCCAAGGTATGCATTTTTAAAATACATGTTTTCTATGCAGCTGAGCAAAAAGCTGGTTCTCTAAATTCAAAGAAATGTGAAATCTGAAGGAAAGCTGTTTTGTTTTATACATTCGTGTGTGAGATTTGAACTATTTGCCTTGAAACATGGGGCATTTCTTGGGTAGGGACATTTTTTTTTTCTGAGCACTCAAAAGTTGAGAGTTTTTGTAAACTATTTGCCATAATGTTTATTGTTTCAGCATGTTCATTACCAGCAGTGTAGCAACTTGAGTGTCAGTTTTTAAGCATCTAGATAATGTTTGAAAACTATTCATCACAGCAGGAAATGGAATCTTGCCATCTTTCAAAATTCTTATGGCTACTTGAGGGACAACCTGAATTGTTACTTTACTGCAGCAGTACAGAAAATAAAAGGCAGCTCATGGTTGTATCTGCACCAGGAACAAAACACTTAACTTTTCACTTCATGTATCCAAAATAGCTTCCTTGTTGTCGAGCACAGGACTCTTATTTCAAATAAACAAACATAACACTCATACATCTGCCATGCCTGTCGTAGCAAAAGCTATGAATAGCTACCACAAATAAATCTGATATTTTCTGATGGACCATATTGTTTCTGCCCACTGCTTTTCTTTCTTTTTTCTTCTGTTTTATGTTTGTTTTTGAATAACTGCATCTTTCCCACCAATGGCTCATGAGGAACATCCTAGATTGGTTCAAATAACTACAATCACCCCCATTTTTGTACTGTATTTAAAGTTGCCAAAATTGCTTTGTGTGAAAATATGGTCATATGCATACTTTTTCTCTCTTCCCAGTGCCATTGAAGAGCTAGGGTAGAAAAGTTGTGATGCCACAGTACCAAAGCAGGATTCACATTGTACTCATATGCAGAAAACAGGAGCAAACAAAACAAGCAACAGAAAAGGGAGTAGGATATATGAGATTGGTGTGTAGATATTATACATCTTTGCTTTTCTGATGGCTTTGCCTGCTGCAAAGCTCTTGACCCTCAGTGAAGAATAGTCTTGGAATCAGTGGAAACGTCTAACACTTGGGGATACAATATTGGTAGGTACAAGAGGAAATAATTTGACATTGAGGCTAATCAGTATTGTGCTCCTGCAGGAATGTTTTCCCAGTCAAAAGCTAAGAGGAACTACAGTAGAAAGGAAGCCTTTTTGTCTCATGTCTTTTGTGCAGTCTCATGACTGTACATTGGGGTGGGCAAGTTCTAGGAACTCAAGCTCCAATTTTCTGCTCTGGGAAACACTACATGTCATGGCAGTCCCCAAGCTACACCAGGATGTTTATGGAATAAATAAATAAATAAATAAATAAGGTGGTTTGGGCCAACATAAGACACTGTGAGAGTTGTATCTTGCTTATAAGAATAATTTTATCTCTTAAATATTTCCACAAGTAATCTCCTTCTCCTCTTCCTCCTTCTCCTGGTTAAAATTTGTATTGGTAGGGGTCCAAGGGCTACAAAAACGGTTGGTGGCTATATGAAAGCCATGGATCATGTATTTCCCACCTCAGTGTACACATTGTAGTGCCTCTTTGGTTATTATCTTTCATATTTTCTCCAATATCCCTAGGCTATGATCTAGCCACTTTTTTAAAATTCAGGATAATCCAGTTATGTGACACTTGTACATAATGCATAGATGGATATATGAGCATTCCTGAAGAAGATGGTATACAAGTCATGGTATACCAATGAAACAATCCTAAAATGTGGCCCTTTGTGGAATACTCTTGTCTATATTTAGCCAGCTCTTTATATTTGTTTAGTGGTCTGTAATTCCAGAATGAGAGAACTGTCAATTTTCTAAAGCACCAGAAATGATAAAGTCAACAAAAGCTTAATAAATACAGGGTGGATCCCCAGTTTGCCATGACTAATTTAAGTTCCTTTGATTTCAGTGGATCTCTCCTAAGTATTACAAATGTTTAATTTCAACCCATTATAAATTTTAGTAACCCTTAGTTCAGACCTGTGAGCATGTCACTTATATCTGTTTTAAAGATGGAGACTTACATTTGATAGTGTCTTTCAGATTAGAATAGACTTACTGATAAAACTCCTTCTTAAACAAATACAACATTTTTAATATGTGTGTGTGTGTGTGTGTGTGTGTGTGTGTGAAAATAGTTTCTTTATGATTTCATTCTCATTTTTTTTTTTAAAAAAAGGAAATGTTTAATTTAAGCAGAGGTTGTGGCCTTACAATAACATTGAAGATTTTAATCACACTCAATTTCCATACATATCGTGGGTGGTGCACTTTTGGCCATCCAGATGTTTTTGGATTTCATTTCCCCACCCAGAACGGCCAACAATAAGGTTTGAATTGTAACCCAGTTATATCTGGAGAGCCACAGGTTCTCTTTCCCTGATATAGATTAAATGTATTTTTGTTTTGACTGTCAGGATGTTGGCTCTCAAAGGTAATTTTTCTATTCTGAGTCAGCTCTTGGGGAAATAAAGCTCTCAAGCAAAAGCCAGCAAGCCAAAGTATAATTAACTACTACTCCTGGGAATTTCTATAGTAGTGTGTTACAAGCATTTGAAAAATATACACCTTCTAAGGCAGGGAAATTCTGTCAAACAGTTAATCTGATGGGTATTCCCAAGACTGGAACAACAAAACACCTCTTGGGAGGAAAAATCCTTTTGACTCTGTGCATCATTGTTCCCTTTTCACCTACAAACAAGATTCTGAAGACAGTACAAAGCTGCACAAATAGGCTGTAAAATTTGGCAAGTTGAATTTCCTGAAATATAGATGAAATTTGACTTTATTGCTTTAGTAGGGGAAGTGACGGTGAGAAAAAAAGGCAAAGTACCATTGGGGCTAAGGAATACATTCCACAGACATCTAGGAGTGGGTGAGAATATAGCTTCATATTCTACATGGAAAGAACTTGAGATTTTAAAAAAAATAATAAAATAAAAAATATCAATGGTTAGAAAACCCCAGGCAGACAGATTTCTGTTTAAATGTTCAAAGTTTCACTGTCTGGGTCTGAATTGCATATTCAAACAGGTTATTGCTACATTATGGATACCACCTCATCTTGAGCCTTTTTATCTTGGGAATAGTTCTATCAACTAAATTTGCTTCATGCAAATGGGGAATAATTTTGCTTGAACCTATTCTTGATAAAGTTAGCAAAAATTGCAAACTTCCTTCCCATGTGGTTAAGTTTGCCAGGTGTCCCTTTATTATAAGGTATGTCCTTGACTTGAGGACCAGAAAGCTAGTCCCTTATGGGGCTGGCAGGTTTCCCTTATAAATAATAATAATAATAATAATAATAATAATAATAATAATAATAATTAAAAAAAATATTTTTAACTCGCCCCTCTGCTCGGCAACTGGGGCGGCGTACAACAAGATTTAAACAGATAACAGTTCAAACACTCCTTCAATCCCTAACCCTCCCCCCCCCCATGGGCCCTATTTGAAAGTTGAGATGGGCCTATTTGAAGATTGAAAAGCTTTTCTTTTTATATAGTATGTATGAGATGCCAAAAATGTCTCTGTTTTGGGATATGGGTCCTTCATAAAGACAGAAATACATGTACCATTTAATTTATGAATGTAGACAATATATTAATTTGCAGAGAATTGTGTGGCTAGATTAATCAAAATCAATACTTCCATTTGGTATTTAGTTCTGCCTCTTGGTTGTCAACCATACATGTCATGAGTTTCAACTATCACTTATTGCTGGGACAAAAAAGTTGCATTAAAAATGCAAATGAAGGGAAAAGTGAAATGAATAGGCTTTCCCATGGCCACAGAAGATACAAATGAATGCCTCTTATTTTTTAAAAAAAAAAAATAGTACAACAAATAGAAGCAATGTATCTTCCTGATTTGATAATGTAGCACTATCACTATTCAAATATGTAAATATAATAGATGTCAATGCTGTCTTTGAAAGATGTAGATGTGAAGGTAAAGATCATTAGGGGCATGATCAAAAAAAGAATGAGGGAAGTATTACATACTTCTACAACATAGGTGAATATCATCTGAGAAATGAGATGTGTAAAAGAAAAAGCTTGCAGAGCAAGGCTTTAATAAATTTCAAATCACAGTTAATGTAAATTTGGACTGTTTGGACACCAATGTTTTACCTTTGTATATACCATCCATCAATCCCTTTTTCTTATACCTTGTCTATTTCCAAGATGGAGACTTGAGGTGATTTATGAAAGAGATAAAATTACAATAAAAACAGAAATGATTTAAAAAGGTGGATATTAAAACACTATTTAAACTAACAAAATTAGAACCATGTAATAGTGTGTGTGTGTGTGTGTGTTTGTGTTTGGCCCTTCAAGTAGCCTGTTGACCTATGATGACTGCATGAATATCATAGGGTTTTCTTAGGCAAGGGATACTCAGAGGTAAATTTGCCAGTTCCTTCCTCTGAAATATACCGTACCTATAGAACCTGTAGTATCACATCCAAGTACTTGTTGGTAGTATCACATCCAAATACTAACCAGGGCTGATTCATACGTTTATTTCGTGGCAGTTGCAGGAACAGGAACTGAAAGGCATAAAATGGGGTGAGAATGCATGTTACCGCACAGGAGAATGCTGCTGATGCCGCCAGGAGTCCCCAAGCCGTTCCCCATCCATGCTGTGGCAGTTGATTTTAAAGAATGATTTTGATCCATTCTTCAAAGTCAGCTGCCAGAAATGGTTGGGCAACAGCTTGGGGACTCCCAGCGGCAACGGTGGCATTCTCCTGTGTGGTAACATGCATTCCAGCCCTATTCCATTTCATTCCATTTCCATTCCTGCAAGTACCATGAGATAAACTTATCAGTTTCTATTGAAAACAATAATAATAATCAGTTCCCAGAGGCATGCAGGAATAAAAGGCCTTTACCTGCTACCAAAAAGATAGCAAAGAAACATCCATCAGCCACACCAGGAAAAGAGTTGCAATGTCTTGGAGTAGCTATGGAGAAGGCCCTTTGTTGCCTTCCCACCAAATGTGCCTGTGAAGGTGATGGGATATAGAGAAGGGCTGGGGAACATTTTCCCCCTATTCAACGTCACAGTATTTTTTTTTTATTTAAATAATTTATATTCCACCTCTTTCCCAACATGGGACCCAAGATGGCTTAAACACAAATTAAGACATCAAACAACCAAAACAGTTTAGTACATTTAGTACAACACAAAATAGTACATTTATAGTGTTTTAAAAACTTTAATAAGTAATCCCTTTTGAGAAAAATAATTTAAAACAGTTTAAAGCATTTCAAATATAATAACACAGATTAAAAAGACAGGACCCCTATTAAAATATCCTTCTGCAACAGGTAATTAAAAGCCACAGTCTCACCTGAATAAAAAGTTCTTTGCCTTCTGAAAGAAAGAGAGCAAAGCAGGGGCCCAACCTAGTCTCCTGTGGGAGTGCATTCCACAGCCTGGGAGCACCCACCAAGAAGGGCCTCTCACTTGTTCTCACAAACATCTTTGTCAGAGTGGCGGATCTGAAATGAAGCTATCTCCATAGGATCATAAAACTTGGATAAGATCATATAGGGAGATAGCTTGGACCTAACCCTTAGCAAACATTAAAGCCACTTGGATCTAAGGTAGGACCCAGGATACTGTGAAACTAAGCACTGATATAAACCAGAAAACTGAAGCTCCTGGCCCTTAAAAATGACCTCAATAACAGTGGCTCCTCAAGGCAGTTTAACAGAGAGACTGAATGTGGATTTCTTAGTGATGAACATAGTGAAATATTTCATTGCATTTAGCCATAGACCACTGAAAAATGTTAGAACATCACTTTTCTTAGTTTGTACACAAAATTGACAAGTGCATGCTGAATAGATTCTCACATTGTTCTACCAGCAGAAATGTGATGAGAATGATCTGAGGTCATAATCAAGGAATTGTGGCTGTTGTGTGCCTTCAAGTCATCTCTGACATATGGCAAACCTAAGGTGAACCTATTATGGGGTTTTCTTGGGAAGATTTGTTCAGAAGGAGTTTGCCTTTGCCTGCCTCTGAGGTTGAGAGAGTGTGACTTGCTGAGTGGGTTTCTATAGCCAAACGGGGATTTGAACCTGATCTGTAGAGTTGTAGTCCAACACTCAAACCATGAAGCCATGCTGGCTCTCTAAATTAAGGAATAGGCATTCAGTTATATTACTTACACCTTTCTCTATGGAGACAGAACCTGTTGGCTTGGGATACGAATAATATGTTGAAGTGATCTGAAACTATACATTTTTTAGAATGTGCCCTACAAGAACTTGCCATGTTTGCTGGTACAGTGTAATAGTACCTCTGTCAAGTGCTATTATTTTTAGTTTTGTCACACTATTTTACTTCTATTTTCAGATCTATGTTTTACAACAGGATTCACTCAGAATTACCATAGAATCTCCACTCAATTAAGATTAGAGTTGTCATATCCTCAGTTTGCCTGGGTTTTGTCCAGATGCTAGGCATGATTCATATTGTTCATTTGGACCATTATCTGGCCTGGATCCCAAGCTTCTTTTTTAAAATAAATAAATAAATAAATGTCTAGCCTTTTAGGGGCTGGGATATGAGGCAAAGTGTGAGACTCTCTTTTGTGAAATTGTTCTGCAACAAATAAATCCACTCTGCCTTTCAGGTGCAAGAAAAGGGAGAGAGTATAAGTTATGAAGGCAGAGGAGAGGTATATGAGTTGTGGTGAGAGAGGATGTAATAGGAAAGGAAATGTCAGTGGTGCCAGTAGCTGTGTGCAAGGACTTTATCACACGGGATTTCACTGGAAAAGTGGGTAGATTTTCAGACGATGTCACTTTTAAACTGTGCTTAACCTGAATGGAAAGTAGTCAAAAGCCTCTTCTTTTTACTTTTGGAAAGTCCTGAAAGCAGCTTTCGACTACTTTCTGTTTGGGTTAAGCACAGTTTAACATCAATGTATGTGAAAATCTACCTGCTTTTGTGGGTTTTCCCCACCTTTTAAATCCCGTTTCTGCACGGCATTCTCCCCATGTGATAAGGTCCTAAAAAGCAATAGAGGAGTGCACCATTAGGGTGTGAGGTGAGAAGAGGTGAGGGTCAAAGAGAAGTAAGCTGTGGTATTTTAATTATAATTATTATTATAATAATAATAATTTCTATCCCGCCCCTCTGCAGATGCAACCAGGACGGCTTACAGCATTAAAATACAATAAAAATACAATACAGATCCCACCGACCCACCACCCCTTAAAATAGTATTAAACAATAGAAGCATCAAAAACACACTTAAAAATAATCACAGAACATCAGATAACATAAAATAATGGTACAATAGATGTGGCAAAAAAAAAATGGGAGAGAAAGATAAATTAACTCTTGGGGCCAGGAAGGGAAAGAGGCATCACAAGTGACCATATTATGGAAATTAGGTACCAAGATTTGAGGAAGCAGAATATGGCAACCTTATGTATAATACAACCAAGTTTTGATCTGCACTGCAGAAATAATGCAGTTTGACACCATTTTAACTGCCATTGCTCAATTCTATGGAATTCTTGGAATTGTAGTTCTGTGAGATATTTAGCCTTCTCTGTCAAAGAGCTCTGGTGCCACAACAAACTGTATGTTCCACAAATTCCATAGGATGGAGCCATGGCAGTTAAAGCAATATCAAACTGTATTATTTCTGCAGTGCAGATTAGACCCTAGAAGGAGAAAAATTTGATGATGGAAAGTCAAAGAGCTGCATCTTACTTGAGAAGTTAAAGGCTTTGGTTAAGATGGCTTTGGAGGGAGAGTTGGTGCAGGTAGAGACTACACTTCTTGCTGGCCATAAAGCAGCTGAGGGTGCAAATAGTCAAAGCAAATCTATACATCCCCCCCTCCAAAAATAAATTTTAACATTTGTGCTTGCATAACATGCTTTGTGCCTTTTGGTTGGCCTAATAAAGCACTCACCTTACTGTCTATTTTGGATTTTATTACATTTTGCAGTTTAGCCTGCACAGCTACTCCTGGATAAAACCAAGAAGGGATGAGACTTCCTGGTGAGGTGATTCCAGGGATTTGAGTTGAAATACATGTGACATTTGAAAGCAGCCGTAGGCCTTCTTTACACTTCAGCACCTGAGGGAGAAAGCTGTAGACATCTGCCCTATTCCAGTGCAGCTTGATTATGAGGAGAGCAGAGGAGAGATGGAATGATGGTTTACTACAGGCATATCTGTACATGATTTATATATATGAAACTATACAGTTCTCAATGAACCTTCATATGGGGTAAACACATTGTATGGTTTTAACACTTTCTAGAATGTTCACATCTTCTGTGTAATAGGGTTCTTGTTCTCAAGAACATTTCCTCCTAAAAGTCTTTGCCTGTTCTATCTTTTTCACCATTTTCTTTGCACATAAGCAGCATTTTTCAAAAAGATCTGCTGACAGCCGCCTGTCCTAATGAAAAGCTAATAATGCCCAAGGAGGTTTCTTTTCTTTCTTTTTTTGAATTCTGTTACTTTCACAAGCATAAATATAATATTTTGTTATTGTCTTAAAATTCTCAATTATTTCACTGCTCTTTTTTGCATTTAAAACACTACATGATGTATTTTATTTCCAAATAGTCTTTTTCAGTGTGCAGATTAAAAACTGCAGTGTGTTAATTCTATGGTTCTGCTGTTAATTTGCTATTAAGCTACAAGGAGGTTTTTTCCTACCTTATGTTGCTTTTAAAAATATTAATTTAAGAACAGAAGCAACAGGGTTGAATATTTATTGTTTTTGTTAGGTTTAAATGGGATGTAGAGTCAATGTTAAAATGTTGAAATGTAAAAGAT
>CM034701.1:155184176-155195351 GCA_020142125.1 Phrynosoma platyrhinos
CACTCCTGTTCTAAGACAGGAAAGTCCATGACCAAATAGGTGTCTGGAACAGAAGGAGAGGACAGTCAGGAAAAAAGACTGACAGATTTTCAGGATCCTGGCCACTATTCAGTGAATAAATAACTTGTTCCAATTAGCACATCTTCTCCACTGAGACTACACTTCTCAGGTTCCCACCTCTTTGATGAGGAGTACAGAGTCTTGAAGAGCAACCTGGTGGCCAGAAGTTTAATATTGCATCTTCTCTTCCTGTGCTCATTCAGGGCACTTTTTCTGTGTTGGAGTTTCAGATCTCTGGCATGAAAGGCCCTCCAGGTACAAGAATTCTGGGCTCTTGCTGAACCTGGATTTGGAGGCTATGATCTGTGGTCTACGTTTAGGGATCTTTAGTTCAGCAGTGAGATTCAGACCCAATGATGCTTAGGCTCCTTCTCCATCAGTACTTCTGCCTCCTCCCATTGGTTATTGCAAAAGTTTATGATCTTAAGAATGTCTGTCAAAGCAGGTCACAGCCACTGGAGGTGCAGCTCTATGCTCATGTAAGTGGGAACGTTAGTCCACTACTTCTGAGCACCAGGAGAATGGACTCCTGTTGATCGCAGGAGCTGCTACATGGTAAGTGGGGACTGTGAAACTTTCACAGTCCCTACATGTCCCCTAGACTAGGGGATGCAAAAGAATCATGAATACGAAGCAGTTACAAATGCATAACTCTAGGTTATGCATTCATAATTCCCCATCAGGATTCTGTGCAAAAAAAGTTGTTCTCTATACAAATCAATCATGTGCAAACTTTGTGCATCACAAGTGCTCCATTACTTTTTGTGCAGAAAATAATATTTATGCATAGGAAACAACATTTCTGTGCATAATTTTTTTTTTTTTTTTTACACAAAAGAACCATGTGCCCATTTTGAGGGGAAAAACTAATGGCTGAACTGCAAATAGGCTTCAAAAACTGTATAATTTTTGAACTTTCTCATAGTAGGAAGAAAATTCCTAAAATTACTCATTGTTTACCCCAAGAACAAAATCTGTGAGTAATTATATTCCTAGAGGTTGGGAGAAGAACAGGTTCAGTACACTTTTATGTGGAAGAGTTAATAAAGATCAAGAGTTACCCTTGCTGCATATGGGATCCTCAACACTCTTCTTCAGCACCACATCTCAAATGCATTGATTTTCTTCTATCATCTTTTTTAACTATCCAGCTCTCACATCCATACATGGTAATAGGGAATAAGATGGGTTGTAATGATTCTGACTGTTTTGCTGAGTTGTATATCTTTGCAGTTTAGAATCTTTTCTAATTCTTTCATAGCCACCCTTCCCATTCTTTATATGCTTCTGATTTCCTGGCTGCAATCCCCATTCTGACCAATGTTTGATATCAGATCAAGTCACTTTTCATAAAGTCTCCTGAAATGCTGAAGAGCCTCCCTTTCTGCTCGATGCTGGCTGAAGGTACATATTGTCCCTTGATCCTCCCCCATGTCTGAAGATTCTGCGGCTGGGAGACTAAGGGCCTAAGCCATTTTCGAGGCCAGGAAGGGGAGGGGCAGCCTCACGCTTGGTGCCCCAACCCCTTCCCGAATAAGTCATTGGAGCGTCCATTGCTCCGCACGGCCAGCGCTCCCTCGACACACTTCCGTTGTAGCGTCCGTACACGCTGCAGCAGAAGTGGTGGCGAAGGTGCACCAGAGGCCTTTTGC
The DNA here is from genome assembly GCA_020142125.1 of Phrynosoma platyrhinos. Lineage (NCBI taxonomy): Eukaryota > Metazoa > Chordata > Lepidosauria > Squamata > Phrynosomatidae > Phrynosoma > Phrynosoma platyrhinos. The sequence continues at coordinate 155,185,889 of CM034701.1, forward strand.
AGCACACCTTCAGCGTCTTGCAGAAGGAGTGCTATTTTAGCGCTCCTTCCTGGGTCTGGGATGCTGCGGCTCGGGGCCGAGGAGTGCGGATACCTTGGCCCCAATCCACAGCTTCCTGGAGTGGCCCCGTGCCGACCGTCTGCTTCTCCCCTAAGTCATTATTAGTCATCATCACCTGGTCATTATTTTCTTTATGTTCAACAGTAAGCGTGCCTTTGCACTTTTTTCCTTGATCTTTCTTAGTAGTTGTTTCGGGTCTTTGATGTTATCCTCTAGTATTATGGTGTCATCAGCATATCTTAGATTGTTGATATTCCTTCTTCCTATTTTCACTCCTCCTTCTTCTGTGTCCAAGTCTGCTTTTCTAATAATATGTTCTGCATCCAAGTTGAACAGATAGGGTGAAAGGATACAGCCTTGTCTGATCCCTTTGCCAATTGGGAACCATTCTGTTTCTCTGTGTTCTGTTCTGACATTAGGCTCTTCCCCTGAGTACAGATTCCTCATCAGGACTATCAGATGTGTTGGCACTCCCATGTCTTTAAGGGCATTCCATAGCCTTTCATGATCTATGCAGTCAAAGGCTTTGCTATAGTCTATAAAGCACATGCTGATTTTCTTTTGGAATTCCCTGCTGTGCTCCATTAGCCATCGTATGTTTGCAATATGATCCCTAGTGCCTCTTCCTCTCCTGACCCCACTTGGACCTCTGGGATTTCTATCTCTAAGCATAATTTTGAGCATTATTTTGCTTGTATGGGAGATCAGTGCTATGGTCCTACAGTTGCTGCAGTCTCTTGTGTCTCTCATCTCTACATAGTAGAGATGTCTTTTTTACTGGCTAGTTTTTCTCTTGAAATTAATGCACACAGCCTTTTTTTAACAACCACAAGAAGAACAAAATCTTAAACAATTTTGTAGAAAAGTATGGCATGAAAGAAGTTCTGCAAGGCTTGCACAGTTTGTCAAGCAAACTAAACATTTACCTCAGTTTGTAACTTCTTCTTAGTTAGCTGTGACTAAATAAGATATTGCAGCCCTCCAAGACTTAAAAGTGTTAAAGTGCAAAGCTGTCTTCAATAAACGCTTGGTTTCCTCAGCCAAGTGAGTGGTACATTAATTTTGATTGCTGCAGCAGGACTGGCTGCACCATGGCACTCCTCATCTGTATTTCATTAAGTCACATTCTAGGGTGTAACATTGCAAGTTTGGAAATGCAGAAACAGTTCAAGGAATTGATTCTATTTGTTGTTTCAGTTCAACAGACCTTTAATCTGAAATGTTCAAATGTGCCAGGCTGTTTCACTTGAATCACTTTTAACCATTGTTAGCATAATAATAACCTTGTTATCAACTTGTTTGAATTAATTCTATCACATTGGTAATAGGAAGTTATAATTTCACAATACCAGGAAACACAGCATTCAATGCCTGAAGTATTGTGCCAGGAGATTCCCTAACAGCCCTACATCCTAAGTACACAAATCTGTTCTTTTGTACCTGTGACTCTGTTTTAAATAAAGAAATAATAAAATAATGTGCATATAGAAGACCCCAGCATACAGATTTCTTGGCACCCTACAAAATGTAAACCCAAGCATAGCCATTACAATGGAAGCCTTGCATACACAATTCCTGAGCTAACCAGTTGGAACAGGAATAGGAAGAGCATCCATATAACTTCAATAATTATCCCCCCCTCTCAGAAACAAAATGGAGCTTTCAATGTGTTGTAAAGGAAAATGTTATTTTAAACTTTTGCAAGGTGTATATGCATCCTGTAAATATGTAGAAGTCCAGGTGGGCAAGAATACTGTAAGACAATAATGAACAGAGTGTCACTGGCACATATATGAATCACTCCTTCCTACGTAGTTGTATCACTGAAGTCTTCTCGGTTATATAAGAGCTGCCTATGAACAAAAAGTTTCCATGAAGTATAATGAAATAAAGATGAAAACAATCTCAAAGGTAATATATACAATCAGTTCACCACATGCTGTCAAAGCTGTGTCAGAAATGTGGGAAGATTTCTGATTTGGCAATGTGTTCCAGATGACCAAATTATCAGGAATGAAAAGCGTTTGTCTTGGGATAGTTTAGTTGTCTCTACTGCTCATATCCATGTATGCATTTATCAGAAAGGGTTTCAGAGAGATTAGTGTAGTGGTGTTTTTGATTTCTTTTGATTTCTCTCTGAGTTGGTAAATTTCTGTTGAGATGTTAAGACCATGATGGGAAGAATTGGGTTATGGAGTATTCATTCAGTGTTGCTAAAATATCCCTTTGTATAGATACCTAGCATGTTAGGGAGGAACATTGTAGGCTAGTAAAATTTAGATGTGGTTTTATAATCTTGGTGACAACTGGTGGTTCTGTATGAAAAGTGGGGAACTAGAAGTCTCATAGAGAAGTTATGAACATATGGTACCTAATAATTGATGAAAGACTGGTTTCTTTATTTGGTTTTGACTGACTTTTGAGTTTTACAAGGCATAGCCAATAAATATGACATGACTGAATGCTAATTTATTTATTTATTTACCTTTACACTTAAAAGAAAATTTGCCATATAGAAAGACACTCTTTTTCCCTTCCTTATCATTGTAGTATTCCTGTAGAAATGATTCTTTGATCCAACATTTAATTTAAAACAGTAATAAGGATATTCATAATTTCTTATAAAGAGAGTTGTACTATATTTGTAGTATTTTCTGGTTTCATGAGTTTTCAAGAATCAGTAAACAGAATCGAATTTGTGTAGTATATGTATAGATGAAACCACCATTTTAAATTTTAATTAACCAACCCATTGTTTTTAAACATTCACACATCCATCATTTTAAAAAGAATAATAGACTAGATTGTCCACCCTTAGTCTGGAGCAAGATTCAGGGCCAAGCAATACATACCTGCATTTCCATTATTCTTTTTCCTGAGTTTTCATTTTCAAAGAAAAACAGCAGAGAAAAATTTAATGTGGTATGGAGAACCAGCCAATAGATCTGGCTGCTTAATTCTTTCTCTTCTGGAAATTTAAAAGGACTGTTCAGCTACTTTTCCACCTGTAAAATACATTTTTTTATCTAAAAGATACTGGAATCCCCACATTTTCCCCACAGAACTAAAAGCTGATAGGGGAAGAGGATGGTTTTCAAGGAGACACAGGGGTCATTCATACTCACTTTTTGTACTAAGGAGATCCAGGGAGATTCAATGATGTGACATCGAATCGAAGTTCCTACTACATTTACCACAATCGAATCTCTCTGTGGCATTTTAATCCTATTGACATTCACATTACCATAATATCGACTTAAAATGGAGCCTCCATTTTGAACATATTTGATCATTCTCTGGGTTTGTTTTTTAAATGTCAATCAAATGATGCACATCTTCATCATATCGCTTATGTCAGTATTTAAAGGTACTTTCATACTCTTAGAGAATGGCAGCCACGCACAAGCAATGGTGTGCATAACGGTGTGTCAAACTTTATTTTACTTTATTTTTTAAAAAAGTATTCTCATTTGCGGCTCTTTAAAAAAAGATCAGTTCTTTCTAAAAGACGTGGTAAAAGCTCCAGATTCAAAAGTGCCAAGTTAAGTGGGGGGTTTGCCAGCCCCCCCCCCCCCCCCGAAAATTGCACTGAGTGAACTTGGTGCAAATATGAATGACCCAGAAATAGTCCAGTTTCCACACCAGGTTATTTCGTTGTGTGAATGAGCTAAAAGTCTTAGGAAAGATAGGAGTTAAACAATCCGTCTGCTTTTGCTTCTGTGCTCAGCCTCTCTCAACAAGACAATTAGACCTCAATGACAAGAAGTTTAATCTTTCTTTCCCATATACCATCCCATTTAAATTTCCTAACCTATATATTATTTCATTTATACTTTCTGTCCCATATACTTGACTTTAAAAAGAGATACATGCTTTTAATATGGTCTTTGTTTTTCTTTTCAGTATTAATTGATGTAAGCAAAAGCTACAATACATCAAATCCCTCTGAAGCTTATTAAAAGTAGAGATATGTCAGATTATTCCATAACAGGTTGAGAAGTAAGTGAACCATTGGAGCCTGTTATTTGAAAATACCATGGGCAACGTATGGGGCTGTTTGTTTTCTATCATGGTCCAGTGACAGCAGGACATTGAAGCAACTTTTAAAATAAGCATTATCTTAATTACTGTATATTATAAATTTATAACAATGTTTTTATAGAAGTTATTCACATATGAACATAATTTTACTATGGGAGTCCCAAGTAGTCCAGTTTGTAGTCAGCAGCCTATTGACAGTTCAGTGTCATTTTATTGATTTTGTTGCATAGGTGAAGTTGAATAATGTGGAATTTTGCTTCACTTTCCTCCAGTTTCAACAATGTTACCTCCAATAGCCACATCCTTACATGAATATCCTAGTCTTCTGTATTCTTCTGCTCATGAATCAAGGCACTGCTAAGGATGTATGTTTCCATAAATGTCTTGGGCACAGCATCAAGGTTTTGATGTTTCACTGATAAGTGATTGGGAAACAATTTTGCTGAAGCAAGGCAGTCTCCCATTTCTACACTCCACCAGCTTTAGAATGCTTCCATGTTCCATCTCTGACATTGTTATGAACTGTCTCCTGATTTGGGGGAAGGTGCCAAAGGGGGAAGAAAAGTCCTATATTCTGCTTTATGTTTTGTTCACATATCCTGTCCAGCATCTGCACATTTGAATCTATTTGTTACCTCTGAGAAGTTTAGCATGGTGGATACCTGCTCACTGCATGGAGTTTCAGATTTTAATCCAGGGGTAGGCAACCTTTCCCCTTTAAAGGCAGAAGGACTTCAGCTGCCAGAAGCCTCAGCCATGTTGGCCAATAGTCCCATGTTGGCCAATAGCTCCTGGGATTCTGAGAGCTGAAGTCCCTCGGCCCTTAAAGGGGAAAGGTTGTCTACTCCTGTTTTAATCCATTGCCTTCCGTAGCCTTGCTAGATAGCATGAAGCAAGGAACTCAGTCACAGCCTAGTATCTGTAATACAAGAATAATAATGCTGTTAATATTTTCCTATATAAGTATAACAAGGTAATTTTATGTGCAATTCTCTGAATATTCATAAATGCTATACAAAGATTTAGGCTGAAAGCAGATGGAGGGGAAAAGCTGGTTCATTCCTGGGTTTTACCAATTTAAGGTGAGAACCCACTGACTGCACTGCTGGCTCCCACAATTGGCCAACAACTGACTCACAGTCCACCCCCAACCCTCACTGTAAGGATGGACCCATCAGAATGGAGCAAATACAGCTACAGCAAATACTGCACTGTGGCAATATTTTTTTCTGTTCTGCCACAAACCTACACAAGTGCACTGACACCCCACTAGCACAGCCTTAAGCCCATTAGACACTCTGTGCAATTGGCTGTTCCATTTCATAATTGACCAACTGCCCCTATGGCACATTGGTGCATCCAGAGATACACTTTCACTGCACAGTCCCTTTCCCATAACCTGCAGTTTGCCAACTGGATCAGAGAGTTGCCACCATGGAGGGCTAGCTCAGGGACATCCAGCTGTTTTCAGGCCTTCCTGGAACAACAAACATCTGTCCAGCCATGATGTCCCTCCTTTATAGCCCCTTTCTTCTCCTTCCCCCATGACCCCCTGCTGCACTGGCCAGTTTGTTAATGTTCATATTAAATCCATTGTATTAGTGGTACAATGGAGGAGGGAGAAGTGAAAGTAGGAGGAAGAAATATCAACAAACTGAGATATGCTGACGACATCTTAATACTAGCAGAGAACCTCATAGATCTGGAACAACTACTAAGAATGTGCACAGGCAGGCTTAATGTTGAACATAAAGAAACAAAAATAATGACAGAGAACTTACACACATTCAAACTAGACAATGAAAATATAGAAACAGTAAAAGAGTTCTCATATCTGGGATCAAACATTGATCAGAACAGGGACTGCAGCCAGGAAATCTGGAGAAGATTAAGAATGGGGAGAGCAGCTATGAATGAACTAGAAAAGGTCCTAAAATGCAAAGACATACAACTCAGCACAAAAATCAGAATCATACAAACCATCTCATTCCCTATTGCCATGTATGGATGTGAGAGCTGGTCAGTCAAGAGAGAAGATAGGAGGAAAATCAATGCATTTGAGATGTGGTGCTGGAGAAGAATGCTGAGGATTCCATGGACAGCTAAAAGGACAAACAAATGGGTCCTAGAACCGATCAAGCCAGCGATATCCCTAGAAGCCAAAATGACAGGACTTAGACTGTCGTACTTTGGAAACATCACGAGAAGACATGAATCATTGGAAAAGACAGTAATGTTAGGAAAGATGGAGGAAAGTAGAAAGAGAGGAAGGCAACATGCCAGATGGATGGATTTTATTAAAGAGACCACGAATGAGAGTTTGTAGGAGCTGGACAGAGCAGTAGAGGACAGAGGGGCCTGGAGATGTCTCATCCATAGGGTCACCATGGGTCAAGACTGGTGCATAGGCAGTTAACAATAACAACAAATTGGTGGTAACCTGATGTGTTTGTTGCCATGTCACTTCATGGAGTATGAACTGGGTCGATAGTGCCACTAACCACTAATGCACTTGTGCAATCATTTTGTGGGCAGGTGACAAAAATATTATAACCAGAAATGGTGCTGACAGCTTATCTGACCCAGAGTGCCAGCTCCTGAGGGCTTCCAATGGCTGCCTGGCCCCTTCCACTGTTTGCATGCTGTTCACTCTTTCTGGCTTAACTGGATTAATCTAGGGTTTATTTTGCTCCAATGTAAAGCCCTGGAGCACATCTTGGGTCCATTTTCCTCCCATTTCAGCCACATATATCATTTGAACAAGTGAGTTCCAAAACAGAATTGTGCCATTAATTTCAACCCATGTGGACAACTCCTTAAATAGTATTACTGTCCAAGCACCTGCATCATCAGCCATAACTACAGTGATAGAGCTCTGTTGTTGTAGCTATGACTGACAATACCAGCCCCTCCAATCTACCTTTTTCAGCCAGGAAGCATCCTAATCAAAGAGTTTCCAAGGCCTTGCAGATTGGGATGCTAGGAAAGGATTAGTACACTACTTTGCCAGTTGCAGGGCATGCTGAGAAGAGGTAGCTGCTCAGACTGCTTCTTTCAGTGTGCCTCATGGCCATGATCTGATCTGCAGCACCTCAGAAACCCTCCAATGGGGTGCTGACTCACTGAAAAAGTAGGGTTTGTGGGTTACATTCCATCATTAACAGCAGTTGACAGGAATCACAAAAGCCATGAGATTGCAAGTCTGTTTTACAATCTCATAACTTCTGAAAAGAATATCAGCCATTGTTTCTTCACTGTGCCCACAATGGGTGATATTTAGACATAAGAATTCTCTGAAACACTCCTCAGCTCCTGAGCTGAGAGATGTGTCAAACCCAAAGCTGTGGTAACTTGTAGAAGTGCTGTAAATATTTTGTTTTGCTTGTTCATTAAAGCTTTTTACTAAGGGAACATATCAGAGCTAGAATTGAAGTCAGCAGTAATTTAGATTGAAATTGTAGCAAAAAACCCAATCCATGGGATGTATTCTCAGTGTAGAAATGCAACCCTTGGCCAAATTTGTGAGAACTTGTGAATATTCACAATGCAAAAATTAATATATTCCCCACCACCATGGACTAAGTTAATAGAATATATAAGTGTAAATGTGTATCACTATATTTTTATTGGAAAATTGAGTTTCTTTTCTGTATGCATTTGGCATAGAAATGTTTTGAATACACACACACACACACACACACACACACACACATATATATATATATATATATATACACATATATATTCCCCAACACCATCACCAACACCACTGTGAATCCCATTATGGGAGAAAGGTAGGATATAAATCCTTGAAAAATAAAATAAAAATAAACACCACCATTCTTCTTGCCTGTATCATTGGCCAGAATAGAAATGCTGAATCTGGAAATGTTCTTTGGGAATAAAAGAAAGATGAGGAAGATAAGGATGGGGCAAAGGAGGGTTGGTGTAAAAAGAAGTGTTATGATGACTCTATTTTTGAATATAAACATGCATAAAGAATATACACCTCTTCATAGTGACTATTTGAAAAGCCAAGAACATTGTGTTGAAGGAGAATGGATGCCTTGGGGTACCACTTCATATAATGAAGAACTGAGTAAAAATAAATCAACATATGATGCATTGTCTTATTGATGATCTTATGGTATGCTTTGTATGCACTGCACTGTCTTCCCTGCAACACATTGTGTTTGTCTGACTGGTGACATCTGATGCCCTCAACCTTTGTTGCAAATCACAGTTTAGGCAGACTGCTCCAGATGCGAACTGTGAGATCAGTATCCTGAAGCACAATGCTTGTGTATTCCCATCTGTAACAATATTTAACATTAACATGCCAGTATCCATTATGTACTATGACACTGTTTTATTTCTTACCCTTATTTCCAGTAGACAACTATCAATACTTTTATATATACATAAATATAGATATGTTTTCTTTGGGAGGGGGAAGCCAGCTTTTTTTTTTTTTTCTTAATTTAAGTTTGTGCTTTGAAACTATATTTTACTTTAGCATTCTTCTTTTCCATCCCTGTTAGTTCATTAGCCTTGAAATATTACTTTATTTGTATGTGTCACAGGACCTATGTACCAAAATATATATCATTGCAGTTGTAGATATGACTTCCACAAACATGAAGAACAAGGAGAACAGTTTTTCTTGAGCCCCCACATTATAAAAACCTGCTGTTGGGGAACTTCAGAGCATGTTTTCCGGGCTGGAAAGGGCTGCAGTCAGGATTGGGAGAGGCTGAAAATCATAATACTCCTGAGCATGGGTTGGGTTTTTATATTGAAAATGTCTGTTACCTCATTGTTGTGTATCTTTTTGTTGCATGATAGCTGCTTCTATGTGATTGGCACTCTACACTACGGCAATAACATTCACAATGGGCAGACACTTAAATGAGTAGATTTTAATTCATTCATTCATGTCCTACTTAACTCCAAGTACAAGACTCAAGTTGATTTACAATAAATAGATTTTTTTTTGTTGCTAGTTTCACCTACATCTTGCTTTTCCTTCCATGAGCTCAAAATAATGCACAAAATAGGGTCCTCATGAATTTATGTGTGGTAGGACAGGCTGAGTGAGAACAAGAGGAAGGCAAGACTAAAATGGTGAGGTCACTTGGTGATTTATGTGTCTCAAAGGGGATAGGAACATGGATATCCAAAGTTCTAGGCCAGCAGATTTAAGGGAGATAGATCTCTTGGCATCTTGAGCATATGAAAGCAGCACTTCTACTATGATGAAGGTGGGCTATGGTTTCATAACAGCAAACCCCTATGTGAGCCCACCATTGGTTATGCTGGCTAGGGTTGATGGGAGATGCAACACTCTTGCTTTAGAAACTAT
>CM034701.1:155195451-155207323 GCA_020142125.1 Phrynosoma platyrhinos
GTATGAAGTGGTATATAAATAAAGCTGCTTTGTTTTTGCTTTGATGTCTTTGGGTTAAGACAGAAAGAGGATAAATAACTTATTGTGCAAGAAGGAGCTATGGCATATTTCAGCTAATACTACAAATAGTCAAGAAATTTTTATTTGTTGTTTTGTTTTGTAGGTGAAAAGAGGCTAAGAATAATCCAATAATATAGGGCAAAGTCAGCTGAAGCCACTGAATGCACTTGGAATCCAATACTGATCCACTTTAATGAACACTTTTGCAATTTTTATTCCTATTGGGATGGCGGCATTCCCATATTATATTAATACCCTTTCCAAGTGGAGCACAGTTGTTCACATGTGTTCTGTGAAATGCTGACTAAAGAGGGAATGGTGATTAGATCTTCTGAAACAATATGGCCAAAAAGGACAACTTCATCAGGAAAGCAAATTGTATACTGATGAAACAGAACATACACAAATGTTACATTTATGCAACCAATGCCAGAAGTGTTTGAAAAAACTAATCAAACTAATCATTCTGAACATGGATTGGTACAAACTGAACTATTACTTTCAACTTAGCAGTATAAAAATGTGAAGAAATCAGACTTACCATCTGTTAATGTTTGACTGTATAGTATGAAGAAATAGTGAAGGGAGAAAATACAATAAAAAGTAGAGAATTGGCTAAGTCACTATAGAAAAGTCAGTGCAGCTTAGCAGACACTCGGCCAAAAGGCAAACAAAGCATCTCACACAGTTTCTGATGAAACCAATGCAAGCAAATTTGTGCAATGTGAAATTTGTTAATTACTTGGAGTTTACATCCAAGGAGAGCATCCAAACTCTAAAGTAGACAATGAAAAGTGTTGGTATAAATAATGTCATAAATTCAAGGGGAACTACTCTAAAATCTACTTATTTTCTTGTTGATGACCCATTTTAGCTGGTTCCTCTATGCCTGACATTATAGACAATCTGCAGGGTTAGCCCAGGCTAGTACTTGGATGGGAAACTGCCAATGAATGCCAGGTGCTGTAGACTATATTTCTGAGAATTCCTTGCCTAAGAAAATCCTATGAAATTCTTGGAGTCACCATAAGTCGATGGTGACTTGAAAGCACATGCATGTGCACACAGAGAGACAGACACACAGACATGCACATAGTGAAGAAATAGATAACATTGTGCTCTCATATAGCCTTGTATACATGTCAGTAGGGAATATTTTCACCCAGCCTCTACACAATAAAATCAATCTAGACCAAGTGTTCAGTATGTTTTTAAAAACTCTGCTATATTTTAAATATTTCTCACATATTAATTAAATTATCACTAGTTGTTATGTAGATCCTTTTATTCTCTTATACTTACAGTGGTACAGTAGTCACTGATTTACAAATAAAAGTGAAGTAAAAAGATAACACATACACAGAGGAAAGAGAGGGAATAAACATGAGTACCTTAAGGTATGAACTAGTCAGGTCTCTTTTATATCATAACCTGCTGATCCAGATAAAGATCAAAGGCTGTGACAGTCCTTATATTCTTTTACTACATGACCACTCTTTTAAAAAAATCACCTGAAGAAAATGCATCACAAGTTTGTAAAACAGGTCTGAAATCAAAGTACTAATATGTCTATGAAAGAGGAACATCACATTCCAGGAATGGCTAAAATATAGGCAAAGCTCTTGAGAAGGTGGAAGCAAAAAAGATTACAGTAAGAATCAATTAAGTGGAAGATTTAGAGGGCATGCTCAGTCCAGTCTTTTCAACACAGAAACTACCCTGCTAGAATTGATATGTGCACCATGAGTGCACAATTGCACACAAAAGACCCTGTCCTGAAGGAGAGAAAATGATTACCACTGATTTTGTGATAAATATTAATGTAATTTGGCTTTTTAAGTGTTGACTCAAATAGAAAGTATTTCCCCCTCCCCAGTGAGAAAACACAAACAGGAAAATGTATTTCCAGAGATAAGTGCATGGCTTTCAATTCATTAACTATTGAAAGAAAGAAAGAACATCCTATCTAGATTTATTTGTACGTTTGCAGGGTGTTCAGATGTCTTAAACCTGAGTTTAAATCCCTTGCAGCTACCTGGCATGGTGTCACCCTTGCATGTTAGTTCTAAATCTTTATTGCTTTCTACAGTTATGCTGCCATTCCCTTTGGAATCATGCTTACTTGCCACATTCGTTCCGACATTCTTTCACACTTCATAAGACTCCATACCATCATTAATTAGGAAATATTTCCCCCTATCTCCCTGATGGTGCATGAAGAGATATATCTGCTATGCACCAAATTACTATATGTCTCCCATTGGTCATTATCATTTTAGGACAAGTAAATTGGTTCTAATGTCTGTAGCCATGGAAAGTGTACTGTAAATTCCCTTTAAAGAAATGCATAACTAACAGCAAGAGGTACTAAAGATGCTTTGGATTATCTATGAATTTTGTTTGGTGGCACTGTTTGGTGCTATTAAAACCATGCTGTGCATGGATCCAGATTTTATAGACAGCATTTTTGACAGAGTTGCATAGAGGTTACCACCTGTCTGTCTTGTCAATCCATACATCTGTATGATCTATCCACATTTTTTTATTTGTTTAAAAAATGATCAGGTTATTACAGGAGGTAAGGAAGAGGGAATTCACACAGAAGATGAAAATTAATAATAATAATAATAATAATAATAATAATAATAATAATAATAATAATAATAATAATAATAATAATAATAATTTATTATTATTATTATTATTATTATTATTATTATTATTATTATTATTATTATTATTATTATTATTACTCTGTTGCCTCCCTTTCTTTGTTAACCGATAGGAGTTTATATCAAAGGTGATTACAACTTTCTTTCTGAGACAGTCTTGGGCTTCTGTGCATAGGTCAAGGGCCATGTAAAAAAGCTCGGCCTTCATTTTTGAAACCTTGGAGATAAGGTTTGTCTGGGTTATGTGCTCTCAGCCCCTTAGGGAGTTTATTTTCCATTTATCTCTCCCACCCACCCTCCCTTTCTCTTTTTCTCTCTTTGCAGAAATGATAGGACATTTTTCTATGTATATCTGAGTGGTGTTGCTCAGCACCGTATCCATTCCATCTACCTTCAACTTCACCTGAAGGGCAAAAATCCCTAAGATCTTGACACAATTCTGATAAATACATGGAATTATTAAAGTTGCCATCTCAGCAGAAGCGTATTGCTGCTGCCTTTGTTCTCAGGGGAATACATATTTCACCCAGTAGCAAGACACCTTACTGCTGCTACAATCATAATAAAAAAGAAAGAAAGAAAAACTCTCTTGAAATGCCTTTAAGCTAATAATCTTTGAACATAAACCTTTGTTGCTGTTTCAGGGACCTTCCAGATGCAAGTCAGAGAAACCTTTCTGTTTTCTCTCTCCCTCCTCTTCCACCTTGCACAGAGCAGTGCTAAGCCTGTCACCGCTGACAGTAAGGTTCAGTGATCTGTCAACATTCACCCCTGATAAAGACAGTGAGAGAAATCCATGGCTCTAGAGAGTTCAGTGGAGACCAAACAGAATGTTTGCAAAAGAGCATTTTTATATGTTTTCTTGTGACAGCAGTAGTTCAACAAAAAATAGTTGGAGTGTGCCAGGAGAAAAAAAAAGAAAAGAAAAGAAAAGAAAAGAAAGACGCTAGTAGTAAGTTAGGCTAGCATGACATGATGGATCTGGACTATGACAAACAAAATTGGAAAAAAACATCCCTGGGGACCAACTACACCAGGTTTGCTGAATTGTATTTCGTGATTTCTTACTGTGCAACAGTGCTTTTTAGTGTTAGACTGACTGGGCTTCAGAATATTTTTAAAATTGTACAAATCAAGATCCATGTAGCTTAACAATGAAAGATGTAAAAGGTTTAGGAGTTTGATGTATTGAAAGGCATTCTGTATTCCCTCATGTAAGTATTAAATGTACACTTTGTCTGTCTGATGAATTTTAAATCTTGGCAGAATGCAGCATCCACTGTAGTTGAGGGGGCATAAAAGCTGTGTTTCAAAAGGAAGTGCATAGGCCACAAAGCACTCTGATGGAAAGATAAGGCTTTCCTCTTTGACTTACCCTGTTCCTAGGCTGTGCAGCACCTGAAAGCTTTAATCAGTAAGGTATGAAAGCTGCACAAATTAGAACCTAAGCCCAATTAATACTCCATGGCATAATAGGATTTTAGAATAAAATTCCTGTGTCCAGGGTTCAATTTTTACATATCTTGCAAGTTCTACAATGGTATTGCTTCTCCTCTTGTAACATAAGGCAGCAGTGATTATACTTTTATAAACCTGCCAGCTGAAATGTGAAATATTATCTAATGCAGACTTAAGGAGGAAGGTGTTAACACAAAAGGGGGATGATCTCCTTATGCAAGTAACAGCTTCAGAGTAGTTGAGGATGATATAGGACTGTCAGGATTACAGAAGGAGATGAAAGAGTTAAGTGCCATCAGCATGTCTTCTCTGATCTGATAATCATCAGATTCTCCCTCCTGATGCTGTCTGTTTTAAAAAAAAGTCCTTGCATATTTAATACAAATATATATTTAACTTCAAGTACAGTTTGTCCCATACTCCTCAAGATTCAGTGTAGCAATGATGGGTGGCATGCTGTTAGTGGCATATGTAGGTATGATTGGAAGTATTGAACACTTTTGGTTGTTACAAAGGGAGGAATTCACTTCCCTCACATGACCCAAACCCCTGCAGGACATACTTTCCACCTGCAGCCCTTCCACTATGGTCACTAGCTGCAAAGGGCATCAGAGGTGCCTCTGAATATGTCCCTAAAGCCAAAGACAGAATGACAGAAATGTGAGTCTTGCATGAGAGAGTAGTTTCCTAATATAGGATCATGGGATAAGATTGAGTCTCCCTTATTTGGAATTCCAAAATCCAAAATACTTCATAATCCAAAATTGTCCACATGGGTGGCTGAGATAGTGACACCTTTGCTTTCAGTTGGTTCAGTGTACACAAACTTTGTTTCAGACACAAAATTATTTAAAATATTGTATGAAATTACCTTAAGGCTACATGTATGGGGCAGTGATTCCCAAAGGGGAAATTCCCACAGGAGGCTGAAGAAAGATCCAGGAGGGTGGTGAGAGGGAAAGGGGGCAGAATGGAGCAGTGAGGGGAAAAATGAGGGCAGAGGGGGTCTTCAGTTAAGTACTGGTATGCAAAAAAGAAAAGGTGAACCAGAAGCCTTTAGAACCATGATGGGAAGAGGGTTGCATGAAATTTCTTTTCAGGGTGCCTTGAAACCACAATGCAGTCTCACTGATCATTTTGTGTGGTGGTGTTTCCCGCTCTTTGCCTGCCTGCACAAGCTCACTCCTTTAGCTATATGTTTCACTGGTGGTGGTTGCAGTTAGGAAACTTTTGGGAGGCTTGGTCACAGGACATTGCTTCTATGGCTTGGAGTGGCACCATTTTGGGACAGACTGACTGGAGCACATGACAGTGGCAAAGAAGCAGTGGTAAAAAGGAGCTTTCAAATTTGAGACCCTGTTTAAGCTTTGTGAGCTTTACTGGGACTTGGCTGGCAGGTTGAAGCTGTGCTGCTGCTCCTGTTTTCTTTCATTGAATAGGATGAGAGAAGAGGTAAAGAAGTCATGTTTGTGTGAGGTGCAACACATGAAGCTGTGTGAGGAAAACCTGTATTTGGGGAAGAAGAAAGAGGAGTATCTGTCATGGGCCAGGGGCTGCAAGGCTGGGACCTAGAGGAAGAGCTTGACAAGGAGGTTGAAGCAGGGACCCAGGCAAGTCTTCCAGACAGAGAACAGCCTGTAGCTCTTCCTGTTAACAGAGCATCCTCAGCCAGCTCTCTCTGCTAAATAGTCTGAGTCAGCCCATCCTGCTGAAGGCAGCCTCAGACAGCAGGACAGAGGCAAGACTCACCTGCCACTGCGGAGGCACAGGACACAGTTGGGGTCCCAAGTCCACAAACAAGATGGAGGGAGAAATAAATAGAATAGTGATGCTCAGCCAGGCTGAGGATCAACCAGAAACAGGGAAACTCTGATTAGGACCAGCTGGAGTCAGGCCATTTAAAAGCTGAGTCTACCTAAGGCTAGTGCTGGAAGGAACTTGTCTGTTTCCTCGCCAGTATTCCTGTTCCTGACACCAGTTTCCACTCTCCTGCACTTCACATTTTGGGTCTCCTGGCTTCTTCAATCTTTGGACTGTGTTGAACTTTATTCTTGTTGCATCCTTCACCATGGACTGCTTGACAAACACCTTTCTCATAACAGACTCCCACAGGCAAGGACACTTTCTAGCTGCTGGTAATTTACTGCCTCTGCCTGCACTATCAATTGGTGCTTCCCTCCCAGCCAGCCTGTGTAGAGGCTTCATGAATCAGGACAGTATCTGGGGTAAATTCTTGGAAAGAGTCCTTCATCTTGGAGTGGATCCTGTAGTTAAAATCTTTCCCTTTCCCCATCCATGCTAGTCTCCAGTCCAGGGCTTGTGGCCTCTGTAAACTCCCAACACATATACCAGCTGTGCCCATCTCCACCCCAATGAAGAAGGATTAAGAGTCCCTCCTTGCAAGGGAGAAGTTTCTTCTTTTTCGCCTGGTTGCCTTGGGATCAACAACCAAGTAGCTGGCTGAGCAGTGACTGAGAGGCCTCTTTTCCGCATTGGCCTTTGCTGGAGTGGTAGCAAGGGGGAGAGGCTTCTCATTTTCTGTTCAGCCAGCTTCCTCATTTGCTGCTCCCAGGGTGACCAGGTGCAAAGGGAGCAGGGGCCAAGATTGTTTGTTTTGAATTTTCAGTAGAGCAGTAGACCTAACATCAAGAAACATGCTGGGGTGGGGGAAGAGCTAAGGTCATCAGCTAAGACAAAAGGGGGCAGTAGCCAGAAAAAGTTTGGGGACCACTGTTATAGGGTGTATGAAACATAAATGAATGTTGTATTTAGACTTGGGTTCCATCTCCAAGATATCCTATTATGTTTGTATATGGAAATATAGGCATTCCAAGCCCTCCCCCATGCAAAACAAAACAAAATCCAAAATACTTCTGGTCCCAACATATTGGGCCAAATCCAAACATAAAATATGTAATGCAAACTTTTGAAGCTTCACTGGCTTCTTCGCCAGGGAAAGATGTTAAAAATCATAGAGGAGAAAAATGCTAGCAGTGTTAGAGTCACAGGCCTTGTGAGGACCATGGACAAAGATCAATAAAAAACAGATAATTTCTCTCTCTTTCTAAGAATGTAAATTTAGACTTAGGTCTAAAATTTTATTTACAAAAGAGGGAGGAGGGCATAGGAATCATTCTGTGAAATACTTGAGACAAATATAGAATCATAGAAGCTGGATCTGAAATCAGCATGAGAAACAACGATACTGAAAAAGAGTTGGCTATTAAAATAATCAGAATGAATAATTGAACTAGACATGTTGGTTACTGAACTGTTCAGATCCAAACTTTTAAACTGATTTGTTTGAGCAAGCAGTAAATAACTTCTTATGGTAAAAACTTTCTGGGCACATGTTGATTGAAATCATTTTAATTTCCTTTGAAATATACAAGGTTATACTGCAACCAACATAAACTTCATTCAGGTACAAAAAATAGCAGACCAATGAATCAACCAAGTGCCACTTTGGATGGTATCACTGTCCCAACCAATGAATGCTGGATTGAAATATGTCCCTGTTACATTTCAGCTCAATACTTAATATAATTTTTTCATCTGGGATAGAAAAGTACACCAGGTCTGCCTGAAAAGTACACCAGGTCTTCTAAACTCTGCCCTCTTATTGCAGCAATGTTCACATTTACAGATTAGAAGGAGAATTAAACATTTGCCATTATAAGTATATAATTAAGTAATTTGACAAAAAAGTTAGATGGAACGTGCTTTACTTTGTTCTCTCTGATGTCTACATAGAGCACTGTTTCTGGCCTTAACATTTGGCATGATGGAATCCCTGATATATAGATGCATGGAATACACAGTCAGGAGCTTATTAAAAGCATAAAGTTGCTTTCCCTTGCATGACCCTCACAGTTTAAATCTAAAAAGGTCACACAAGAGATTGTAAGTAATGCTACAGTCTGAAAGAGGGATATCCTAGTGCCGCTGCCAATTGATTTGACTCACACTATCAGTCATGGTGCTGCCAATCATAATGCTGATACTTGTCAGGTTTGTCGTGCTGCCAAGCACCGTGTGTGAAATTGACAAGGGCTGTAGAAAGTACTATAGGCTCTAAAGCACGTCTGCTTTGTGTGAGGAGCAAACACCTTCACATAAATGTAAGAAAAAGGAGCCTGCATCCATAGTTCACTATTTAAAGTCTGTTAATTCATTTTTTTCTAGTTAGAAATTTGTATTCATCAAAACACTTGAGTACTAAAAAATAATAATGATTTCTCCTATTTAAAACAGCATTGTGAAAAAAGTTTTTAACATGTTTTCTTACTTGAGAAGGAACATAGTCCATGAAGGAGGTACTAGCCACCTCAAAATGTAGAGTCTGATTACTTGTTTATTTTGTCCCAAAGGGTGCACTAACCAATGTTTTGTGGATTGTTGTTATTATAAGTTTTTTTTTACATCTGGCTTAATATAAATTCCTTTGTACTGTTCTGAAGCTTCATTGTAACCTTGTATAAAATAGCACTTTTGTTCATTCAAAGCTTACCCAGTTAATTGCAAAACACTCTTAAATCATTCTTACTTGGAAATACCCTCCATAGATTTATAATAACTGGATGTACTGAGCAGCTTCATGATTCATGTGCTCCTTTCTGACAGAGGAAAAGGAAGAAAACATGGACACATGGGAGAGAAATTAATTATTATATTTTTGACAGCAGGTCAGTGACTTCTCACCAAAGAGTCTTCCTCGTAGAGCAAGTCTCATTCTTACCACTGAGAAGAGAGGAGAATTTTTATCTATCTATCTATCTATCTATCTATCTATCTATCTATCTATCTATCTATCTATCTATCTATCTCATTTGTATGCCACCTTTCTCTGAGAAGGGATGCAGAACAGAACCTTTCTCAAATCTGATTGACCTTAAAGAAGAGGAAGAAGATGGGTTAGTATTAGAAAAGATACTTTGTGTAGACACAAAACTGTTCTATTTTTCACTTCCCAACATATGGAAAAGGTGTAGTAAAGATGCAAAGCAGCAAAATCTTGTGGGACAGATTACTCAGGACAGTGAAAAACAGTCAAGGTTGCTGACAGCATTTTTTCTGTCCAGGTTCAGAATGGTGAGATCAAGTGAAAATCAACAATTTAAAATCTTCATGAGCCTGCCTAACCTATTTGCTGCATCTGTTTATTACTGAGTCTACCTTTATGTGATGCTCAGAGTACAATCAGAGGAGTATGTGCATAGGAACTCCCAGCCTGCACAGGTTCAACAAGGTTCACTACCTGAACTCATCACTCTATGGAGGAGTCATGTAGGACTGAGATATCCCAGGGTTGAGATTGGAATGACATTTACTTAAAAGTAAAAAATTGTTTGGTTTTACTTTCATAAATGGAACCATAAAAGCCAGAAGCCAGGACAAGTTTGGTTCATCTTAGAATTCATCAGGAACCCTGAGCCAGCCAACTTTGGTTTAGAGCTTAACCAATACTGTGTCATGTTTAGAACTAAAATAGTGTTGGAGAATGTCCTTTGTTTTTTCTACCACATAAGGTGATTGCCATTCTTCTCTCCTTTGATTCAAACGAGTCAAGAAATGAGGGGTAGACTCTGCAAGTTCTGCAGAAAGCTTTGTAGAAATAAGTATCCACCAGGTTTTTCTTTCAAGTCTTTGTTGTGTTTCTGGAAAATGGCCTTAGGTTCCACTTTTAATCCTATGATAGCTGGACAATAAGGACCCAAACCTTCATGTAACTTTCTCTTAAGAGAATATTATTCTCCTAATACCTTCCTTTCCCAGCAGCACTTTTTCCATTCCATGAAGAGAAGGTTCAGTCCACCACATCTAGAGTCTTTATCGGAATTTGCAAATGTATTTTGAAAGTTACTGAAAGACCTTATGAAAATCATTCCTCAAATGGAATTGAAATGGGGCTGGCCAATGATAAGATAGTGGGTTTTAAAAAAACATAATTTGGGGTACCTGAAAGGTTGCAGCTAGTTTGACACCATTTTAACTGCTATGGCTCAATGCTATGGAATTTTGGGATTTGTAGTTTTGTGAATATTTAGTCATCTCTGTCAGAGCTCTGGTGTCACCACAAACTACAAATCCCAGTATTCTATAGGATGGAACCATGGCAGTTGAAACAGTCTACAGATGCAGCTGTAAACTTGCCACAATCTAGGACTACTTTACAGTTTCAGCAATGAAATAGCTCTTCTTTTCAGTTCTTTGTGTTTTTTCTTGATGGTACTTTCATTTGCTATTTTAATCTACTCTTAATATACAAATGGTGCACTCTTAAATTTGTTTACTCAAAAGTAAGCTTCTAGTAATTCTATGGAAATAAATCAGAGATATGCATGTATAGGATTGCAGCCTACAAATCTCAGCAATTTGCTGCCATTGAAAAATCAAGTAAAATATGTAACTACTATCATTTTAACTTGGGGGGTTTTACCCCCTCTCTACTCTTTGCTCACTATATGTGCTGCTTGGACTGCTATTAAAAAGAATACACATATGGCTATACATTTAAAAAGAAGAGCAGTTCTTGTTTACTCCCAGTTTGTTTCATCAATAAAAGATGACATTTCTGCTTGAAAGATGTTATGCTATAGAAATTAACTCTTAGTCAATTGTAAATAATTGTATTATGCTGGAATGTTATCACCAAGATTAGAAATCATTTCCTATGGAATCATGTTCTTGCTTCCTCAGCACTGTTCCAATTGAAAGGAATTTGAATGAAGTGGATCTCATTATGAGCATAAAGTAGATGAAGCTTGAATAATTTTTATATTTATTTCTTGCAGGCAGCCATTTCATTTCTTATCCTGTCCATCCAAATCTTATAAAATAAATTGTTCTAATCCATTCTTTGGAGAGAAGCAATGAATTTGTTTTTGCCAAAGCAATGTATGCATATGTATATATGCATAAAAAATTGTTAACATAGTTATTTATACAAAGAAGTAGAGCTCCCTTACCTTAGATTTCATTTACATACTCCATTTGCCTTCTGACAAGTTCTTCCCTTTCCTCTTTTATTTATGTGCCAAAAATATGTCTTTTCAGATAAGTCAACCAAACCTTTAATGTATTGTATATTTTAAAACTACATAAATGCTTTCACTATGTCCTCCCCCTACCCCGCAGACATTTGTTAAAGGTGCTGCTATATCAAAATTAGATATATTTCACTACAGATAACATCATAATGGCATTGTATGTCTTAAATATTATGAATAAATAGAAGTGTTCTATTTTAAAGTCTAATCTGACATTTATACTAGATTTTAAAGCATTAAAAAGAAAAGTTTATCACCAGAAAGTTAAAAATGTTGACAGCTCATGTTTTATAAATATAGACATTGGGGCCTACTCCCTGAGAAAGAATGTGACCAATTTATTTTAAGTGTGCAAAGAGATGTCAACAATCTATGTTTCTGTTCAAAGGTGAAGAACAAAGTTTCCCATAGGTAGTTCCTAGTTTGCAACTCATGCCATTCCTCAGTAAAGGAAAAAGAGACAGGATGTTGATATAATAGGGTCAGACT
This sequence comes from Phrynosoma platyrhinos, assembly GCA_020142125.1. Classification (NCBI taxonomy): domain Eukaryota; kingdom Metazoa; phylum Chordata; class Lepidosauria; order Squamata; family Phrynosomatidae; genus Phrynosoma; species Phrynosoma platyrhinos. The sequence goes on from CM034701.1 coordinate 155,207,180, forward strand.
GCAGAAATGCCAGTTTAACTCTTGCTGCCCTTTAAGGAGTTCTTAGCTAAGATAAACATGGGCTAATTTGTGTAACCTGTCATCAAACCTATAAACCCTTAATAGAAGTACGGCAGAAAATCTAATTTACTACTAATTGTGAGC
>CM034701.1:155219893-155236231 GCA_020142125.1 Phrynosoma platyrhinos
GCCCCTGGGCCTTAGGTTGCCTACCCCTGCTCTAAAAGGAGTTGAGCTTTCTCCCTCTAGCCTACTGGGTGTTAACTGGATGTCAAGCATCTGCTCTAATGTGTTAAGTTCTGAGGCTCAAAAACATTGTTTTTCTCAGGTGATCTGGGATGGGGCAGAAGAGAATTTGAAACTCTCAGTAGCTTCAGAATTTTAAACTCTCAGAAGTGTAGGTGGAAACCCCAGCATTTACCTAGAAATATGGAAGTGAAGACAGAGAGACAGTTTTGCGTAGTGGTTTGATTCTGGTCTATGATTCTGGAAACCAGGGTTCAAACCCCTGCTGGAATTCCTAAGTGATGCTGGGCAAGTCATGCTCTTGTAACCACAGAGAAAGGCAAAGGCAACTCCCCTCTGAGCAAATCTTGCAAAGAAAACCCCATGATAGGTTTGCCTTAGGGTTGCCATCAAATCTTGCAAAGAAAACCCCATGATAGGTTTGCCTTAAGGGTGCCATAAGTTGGAAATGACTTGAAGGCACAGGACAACAACAATAAATGGAAGACAGGGAGAACTATTTGTGCAGCTGTACCAGAGACAGAGAAAACTATGAACATATGCAGAACACATTTGCTTCCAAATCTTAGGGCGTTTTCAAACGCATGGGTCTAAAGCTGCCTGGAAGCAATCAGGAGCCATTCCGGCAGTGAAAACAGCAGCCGCCGGAATGGCTCCTGATTGCTTCTGGCAGCAGCAACTCTAATTCCTTTTAAGAAAAGGAATTACAAACACCGGGGATGATGCTGGCCAGCGCCGGGGATGGCGCTGGATGGGGCGGGGGCGGGGCTTGCTGTGACGTCGTGTGAACACGTGCAGCAAGCCCCGGACTGACGCAGGATAGCACCGGGGATGGCGCTGGATGGGGCGGGGCTTGCTGCGACGTCGTGTGAAAAATTTGCCGAAGGAGCCAGAGTGGGGCTGGACAGAGGTAGGATTGCATCCTCCTAAAGCCCCGTGTGAAAACGTCCTTAGTCAGGCCGCCATCAGAAATTTGACATAAAAGTTTATAACACTGAGGTTCCAGGACTGACCATCTTTGGTTGCACCTCCTTTACCTTTTTGTATTTCTGTGGGAGATGTATTGTTGCTTTAGAAGGTGAGGGAAGCAAGAATGAAAGCCAAGTATTTAACACCCCCCAACACCCCCCCCCCACTAAAATTAAGAAGAAACCAGGAGGAAGCTTCCAACTGATGTCCCTGAAAATACTTTATTTTGAAATTCCCTAAACCTCTTGAGCAACAATTGAGAAAGTGGGAGGTAAGTTGTAGGATGAGGTTGAGAAAAGCTAGTTTCAGATCTCACCAGACATGATCCCACTGGATGACCAGCAGGATCTCTGCCTTTGTGTCCTCAGCCCAAACTAACTCACAGGATTAAAATAAATAATCAATATGTAAAATTTTGTTTTTGAAAGTGTTGTGAATAAATACCTATCATGTGTATCAAGCTGAAAGTGTTGTGAATAAATACCTATCATGTGTATCAAGCTGTCCATTTCTTTGTATAGTACTCTCACAGTGATCTGAGAAACATTCAAAGCATGGTAGTACTCCAACATTTCAGCAGACAGAAATTATACTGACATGGTCAGACATCAGAATTTATCTAATGAAGAAATTATCATCAGTGAAGTCTAGAAAATGGAAAACATACACATAACACATATACGATCAGTGAGATGTGATTTGTTTTTCCATTTAGTATATCTTCCAATGCACTGTTTATACATAAATTGTTAAACCATTTAGGGCTCTAGAAAACTAACAGAACATTAGGTTTTCATCCATTCATCTGAAAACAATTAGGAGAAAATGCCACTTATCTTAAACAGTATTTGTCAGATTTTCTTTATCCAACTAGGTAAATACAGATTTGCTGACATTTTGATGTACTATCATCAGTCCATGGCAGGCCTAAGTGACTGGGCTGTGGCCCGTGAATAGCTTTTGTTTCTGTGTGACATTAAAATGTTTTTTTTAAAATATAATAATAATGAATATTCAAAATTAGTCATTCCTCAGTGTGTGCACAGTAGGTCATATGTCATTAGATCATGAGAATATTTATGGTGCAATCAAGAGGAATAGAATTTTGCCCATGATATCTTCTCCGCAAGCAGCTGAAATAAAATTCCCCATTCATGCAGGCAATATATTTTTGTGAGAGATTAAAGAACTAGTTCTAAAATTATATATTTCAACTTATTAGTAATATCCTCAATGTGTTCTTTAAAAGTTAGTTCCCTTGCAGATCTCCAATTATGCTAAACCAGTTAGGATTACAGCAAATACATGTGGCTCCTGCCTCTGATGTCAGTGGGGTGATGAATCTGCTTTGGCTTTTAGTCTGAATTTTAAAGGACTTGTCCAAATACTGAACATTTTTGAGGATTTAAAATTCAGACTGAATGAGAGTGTTCACAGTCCCTCTGACTTTGGAATCTCCATTTTCCCATGGCAAATGAGTAAGATTTATGTGGGTGTGGGTGTGGGTGTGTGTGTGGACCTAAGATAACAACTGAAGCCACTCTATATACATTACTGAAGCGAGTAGGCACAGACTGTCAACTATGCCCCCTGAAGCCCAATACAACATTCAGTCCACTGAGCTCCTTACTCAGGGCTAAAATTGTTGATCTTCCTATCATAGATTCAGCTATTTATCCAGTTTGGGCAAGGTGTAGATAGCTCTTCTGGAGAGATGGTGATCAACTACTGTCTTATGGTTTAGGCTTTGTTTTCTGCAGTGGAAGAATAATATAGTGCATAGAACACCATTCTGGCGGCATTCCTATTCTTTGGATTTTTATACATAGCATAAGCCCCAGACACACCCACATTTTCCTTGAACTTGCAGGAAAAGTACATGGGAAGCAAACTCCAGTATGCAATGGTAGTATGCCCATTGTAATTTCTAAAAAGATACCCATGAATTGAATATGCACATATAAAAAAATCAGAAAGGATTAGAGCTGATGGAAGTGTCAATGAGAATCGAGACAGATACACATCCTGTTCTTCTGACCCTTTCACACTACATAATTATGGTGCTATAATTCCACTTTTAACTGTCATAGTTCCATCCAATTGAATCCTGGAATTTGCTGTTTAGGAAGGAGTATTTAGAATTCTCAGCCAGAGAACTCCTTTAGTGTTTCTAACCAAACTACAAACCCCAGGATTCCATAGGAGGCACCCATGACATTTAAAATAAAATCATAGTGTTGTAGTTGTATAGTATGAAAGGCTTAACTAGATGTTTCAGACAGATGCTGATATAACTGTCTTGACCACACTTTCTTGCTCTTTTCAACAGAAAAGCTGGCCTATGTACATTAGTTAGTTTTTAAACTGGTTCTGAAGGAATTGGACATGAGCCAGATTCACAACCACCATTTCTGTCAGTCTTTAAAATTCAAGAGTACATATATTTTTAAGTCAAAGATGAATGGAATGTGAACTTTGTTTTTTTTTTTCCTTGCATGTTTCACATCCTGTTACCTGACAGAATATAACTACAGGATTGCACAGGTTATAGACTAAGAAGATATTGGACTATTTGTATTGAGTATTGATTTTTCTTCTAATTATTCCTTGGTTTCACAATGTTGAAAAACATCAGTAATACTTCATGGTCTCTATGTCTCATACAGATGGATTTTCTGCACCTGTGCAGTTCCTCATTCAAAATCTTCTAGAGCTGTAATACAAGTGTTTTGGTGTCCCCTCCCACTCCCAGTATGCCTAATGGAGGCACTTTCCCCTTAAGTCTTAAGTTCCTTTTTGTCCGCTGCAGCAGCATTGTAGGAACCGCTTGGAGTGTTTTCTCTATATTTTTGAATGGATATACTGGAAATATTGTATTTTGGAATGTTTCACACTTTGCAGTTACTCTTAGCCTTTTGGCTTTCAAAACTGCTGTCCACGTGACTCTGACTATGGATATATAAACAAAGATTAGTCTTTAACAGAATTCAGCTTGTTTGATTTGGGCTCATGTCTTCAGTGGGCACTTTTTAAAAGCGTGTAAAATGTGCAGGAGAAATACTTCTTTTTTATTAATATTAAACATACAAAAATAATGATAACAAAATAATAAGAAAAAATTGATATAAACATTCCATTTCATAATATTTTTTACAGAACAAACATAGAAAGGTTTAGAGGCAGAAATGATATTTTCCCTTAGTTATCTTAAGTCTGGAGATGTTTTTAAGTATACTTCCTTATATCCCATCTATATGCAGTAATCTTATTCATGTATTTTTTAAATTTTTATATTATACTATTTATCCATTAACTCAAACATTTTTGTTTTTGTTATTAAATTCCCCTCTGATATATCATATAATTTGTCCTTATTTAATATATCCACCATTTTAATTAACTAGCTGTTTAGAGTAGGTGTTTTTTCTGTTTTCCGTTTGCTAGCACTCAGTAGTCTCGCTGTAGTTACCATATATAGAATTATCTTCCATACTCTTTTTCTCTCCATTGCCTTTATGTCCTGTATCATATTTAACAAATATAGTTCTGGTGTACGTTCAAATGAGATGTTCAGAATTTCACATATTGTTTCATGAAGTTTCTCCCAGAATTTTGCAATTACAAAGCAGGACCACCACATATGGAACCATGACCCATATGTGGCACTTCCAGCATTTCCAGCATTCATATTTGTTGTTTTTATATATTTTTGCTAATCTAGCAGGGGTTAGAAACCATCTTGTCTCCATTTTAAAGTAATTATCTCACATTGTTTGGTTTCTAGAGGATTTATTAGTTACTTGTCTAGCTTTCATCCATTTTCCAAACTTATTTCTTTACCAATGATTCTGGCCCAACTTATCAGATGATCTTTCACAATCTCCTCTTCAAGTTTTCTTTCTAATAGGGTTTTGTACAAATTAGCAATTTGTTTGGGTTTCTCAGTTAACAACATGTTATCCATTTCATTTCTAACCAAGTATATCCCATATTGTTTTATATCAAACTTGAATATATTTTGTAGTTGATAATATTGGAACCAGGTAAAGCTCAGATCGAGGTGCTGGATGAAGCCTAACTCTTTTAATTCTACATTCCCTTTTTGCTGATCATGATTTATGATATTTTCATATCTCAACCATTTAGTTATTGTTTTAAATCTGCTTAGCAATGCTTCCAGTGGAGACATCCACCCTGGTATCCTTGATAATAATTTGTTTTGATTTTATTCCAGACTTTTATGAGAGATCTTCTTAATATATAATGATTGAAGCCTTGATGTATCTTTTGTTTATTATACCAAAGGTATGCGTGCCAGCCATATCTAAGGTCATATCCCTCCTTGTCTAATAGCCTTTTATTTTTTAACATTATACATTTTTGTATCCAAGTTAGAGCACAGGCTTGAAAATATAATTCTAAGTCTGGAAGGGCACTTTTTAAAAGTGTGTAAAATGTTCAGGAGAAATACTTCTTTTGGGAGAGTCTAGTAGACACTGCAAGACCTTTATGCCAAAGGCCCAAAGAAATAGAGAAGTATAATTAAAGGCACTCTTAGCATGTCTTGGGGGCAGCAACGCAAGCAGTAGAGAATAGAGAATCTTCCATACCATTTCCACAAACACTTCAAAGCCTCATTCACCTTTGCCAACTTTGACTGCATTGGTACAAATACCTTTGACATTGTCAGTGAGATTGACCTTGAAAGTGTCTCTGGCAGAGTCCTCTTCTACACCAATGAAATGCAAAGCAGGTCTGTACATACCAATTTCAGAACCAGTGCCTGAAAAACTATCTTACTTGGTGGATCCCTTCAAACCAAAATATTGCCTTAGAAACTGAGCCAGGAGATTGCTCATAAGAAACATAAGATGTAGAAGGCGAAGGAACATCATTCTAAACTTTCTCCTTATTCTACTTTAGTGTCTCCACACTGGTTAGAAACATAAGAGGCACTTGATCAAGTAATGCAAGCCAATTCATCTTCTTATCACTTGGGTCAGAGGAAGGTCAACAGCCTGCCTCATGCAGGCAAGAGCAGACTACATTCCCACAATTGTTAGAATCTGGAGCAATCTCAGATGGTGAGATTATTCTCCAGATTCACAACAACAAACAGCATCATCCGGTTCAATTCTTCAAGTAACAAAAGAGCCCCAGGAGAACTAACCTTCTACTCCAGAGTGTTCTCATGTTTTTCAGTAAACTGTGCAACCAAACCCTAGTAATCATGCACCATTGGCCATACTGAGTTCTTGACAAAGATATCAGTCCCATTCACCATCTTAATCAACAACTTCAAGTTCATGAGATTCAAGATTTCATACTTCTCTTTACTGTTGGTGCTGTTATACTTTGAGACACCACAATTACTTACCTCGACACTGGGACTAGTCACCACATTATCAAGATGAACACTAAGGAGAACACTAAGGGGGGATGCAGACCAGGGTATCGGGTATGCCCTGGTCCGGAGCGCCGCGGTACCGCAGCCTCCGCACCGTGGAGCTCCTGCGGCGACCCTAAAAGGAGCTCAAAATTGGCGCTCCTTTTAGAAGACAGGGAAAGGGCACCCTAAACGCGTAGGGCACACTTTCCCTGTCTTTTCCGCCGCAGCGTGTGAGGACGCTGCGGTGGGAGGTTGCCCTCGGCGCACCAGCCATGCGGAGGGCCGGCAGCTCCGAGGGCAACCTCGGGAAGAGGAAGGAGCACCGTGCATGCGGCTGCTCCTCCTCTTCCTGGCCTCCAAGACAACTCAATTAGTCGTCTGCCAAGGCCCTAAGTCACTCACAAGAGATTCTTTCTCATTATTACCATGACAGATCCCCTGAACCATATTGTTACTAAGAATGTGACTGCTTCCACTTTTATGAATTAGAGCAAGCTTATTACTATCAGGACTGAGATAGGAACCTAATTAGGGACCATGATTAGGACCCAGTCAGGAAATTGGTTGTATCTGATATGCTTTTGCTTCCTCCACATTTTTTTCAAGAGAAAGTGTGATACCATTCTTCTACTAGATCCCCTTGAACACAAAAGCAAAAGTTATTAAAGAATGTATTGACAGCTAAGGACCACTAACCAATGGTCTGTACTGAGAAGTGCTATAAAAACCCAGAGGTGCCATGTTTAGTGATATCATACTTGTCTGTACCCTAAAATTAGCCCGACTGTTAGGATGAGATGTAGAACTTTTTAAGTATCATTTAGTGCAATGTGTATTCTACTCTATAGTACAGTCATTTGTGAGCATCTATACAGTACATTCTGTATCCATGAATTGAAAATATTTTTTTAAAAGTTCCAAAATCATTTTTTGTCGTTTTATATAAGGACCATAATTTTACTATGCCATTGTATTTAGTAGGACTTGAGCATCCATAGAACATACTATCCACGGGAGGTGGCTGTCCTAGAATTAAACCATAGCAGATACAAAGGGCCCACTGTAATAACTGTGTATTTTGAATAGATATATTTAAAAAACAAAAACAAAAATGTTAACTATCATGCCTCCTTTTAATAAATACAATCTCAGTCTCTTAACTACTAGTTTGTGTGCAGCTGAATATATCTTAGAATATCAAAGGGGGTAGCATGTTTTACTGGAGTCTGACCTCATATATGAATTGTGATTCTAATGTTAATCATTGCAGGACACAGTTTCACACTTCATAAATTCAGTCCATGCTTAAGTAGATGGAAGATTCACAACTGCTTACATCACCTTTTATTCTTTCTCTCTCTCCCTCCTACTCCCTTTCAATGTTTTCAATATTATGTTCTTGGTTCATACAAACTACCATTCAGGAAGCTCTGTCTGCCAGAAAGCTCTAAAAATAATAGCATAGACAGAAGCATCAACAAATTGGCTACTTTGCTTCCAATTATTCTCATGTTGAAATGCAAGTTTTCAGATCCAAATGTTGGACTTGGTATTTGAATTCCCAGTTTTACGCAAATTTTAAGGGAATGGGAAATAATGAAGTATTAGAAAAATAAACAACCTCCCCAATAGATACCGAATTAAGCCGTCATCAAACATGTATTTTAATTCAGCATATATTTGAGTGTGTGTGTGTGTGTGTGTGTGTTTCAACTTGTCTGGCTGGATCAGATGGCCCATCTAGTCCAGTATTTTGTTTCTAATGGCTATCCATATGTATCTGGTTGGTCATAAGCTAGACAAGAAGATGACCCACCTCATTTACCTTGGCTTTTCCAATATCTCTGTTTGGAACCAATTGTGTTTGTTCAATGACAGAACTACTTCCTTCACAGAAACAATTCAAATCCCAGAACTCTCCAAATATATATGTTGGACAGCTGGGGAAAATCTCCAGATTTTGGGGCTATCCATAGGGCTGCTGCAAGAGCAGGAAATTTCATGTAGTCCCACTAGTGTGGTGGACCTCCATGACTTTGGTGGATTTAACCTAGTCATGTTCTTCCTCTGTGGAAGTAATATTCAGCTGTTTTATCCAATGCCCACCTTCCAGGATAGGAGCCATAAACTCCCCTCCAGTTCAAGATATACATAAATAGCAACAATATTAAAGAAAATTTGCAGTTACTCAGCCCAGCCTTCCAAAATGCCAACCTAAGAATTTCAAAAGTTCTAAGATCCTTAGTACACTATCTACTATAAGACATTTCTGTTTAAAAGTTCTGTTTTTTAATAGTTTTGTTCTGTATTTCCCACACCTCACAGGATATGTGATAAAGCACAAATGTCAAACTTTATTAGTTCTGTTAACATTAGGCATCATTCTTGTTTCTTTCTGCTACATTTTCTGTATGGTAAGATCTGGAACATTTTCAGTCATTCTCGCTATCATTTAGTCCTTAAAACCCAGAACAGACATTTAACAATCAGCCGGGGGTGGTGGAAAGTACACGCACATAACATGTTTTGCCTGCAGATGTAGAAGCAACAGTCAAAAGATGAATACTTGTAGCCTTCAGCTGATAGTCTCCATGTGATAGACTCAGTATAATTAAATAAGGGGGGGGACTATAACATCATGGGCATCCCTTTATGAGTAAAAAGATTGAGCTATACAGAGAGAAAAAGAGTCCACAAGTGATTAGCAGCTGATTTTTATGAGAAATTTTCTGCACCTCTCTATTTTGATCCCCCCTCTCCATATCTGTAATGAGTGCAATAATGTTCCTTGTTTAAGCTTCATCTCAGCATCATTTCTAATATTACCATATGTACACTCGGTGGTTCGCTGAACATAGGGCATTTGCAGACTGCTAGAAATAGTGCAAATTGAGTCCACTTTAACTGCCCTGGCTCAGTGCTAGGGAATCATGGGAATTGTATTTTTTCTGAGACCTTGAGCCTTCTCTGTCAGAGAGCTCTAGTGCCATAATAAACTACAGTTCCCATGATTCCCTAGCACTGAGTCAGGGCAGTTAAAGTGGACTCAATTTGCACTATTTCTGGCAGTCTGCAAAGGCCATTAGAACACCAAAGAGCTTGTAAAAATGTGGCTCTTATGGCATAAGAGATAGCAGCTTTTTGTATTAGATTTCCATGAACTATAATGCCACCATTTCCATATCTTGAGGCTGTATGATGCAAATGTTGGATCTAGGTAGTCCCACAAACAAGCTCTGGTGGTATGTTCAGTAACTTTGTTGTCCAAAAAAAAAAAAAAAAAAAAAAGTGGGGGAGGAAAAGACTTTGAACATGCAGGAAATATTAGTACATCAAACAGTGAAAGACAAGGTAGTTTAACTTGTTGGTTTGTTTTCAAAAACTCGAAAGTAAATATACTGTAGCTAAAAGTATTCCATTTTTATCTGCCTGCTGCAGTAATAGCTGTGTTACTTCAGGGCTTACACTTCAATAATTGATCAGGGTTTGTATAGCACTGGCTAAGAGCAAAAATTGTTGCTTTGAACAAACTGCTGCAATGTTGTAGCATTAGGCACAGAAACAAGATTCTGGAAATATATATATATTAAAAAAATAGAAAAAAAGATGGATAAGTTGGAGTGGTAAATACTGCTCCAGGCTAGAAAGTAATGAGAATTTTTCCATAGAGAGTTTTGACCTGCTATTCAAAATTGTTTCTTGTCTTAATAAATCCTAAAAGTGTAATTTACTTGCAAAAAGGAAAGAACAAAGGCACCAAAATTCTTTTGATAACAACACTTGTTAAGGTTGATAACTTGAGTTTCAAATGTGTGAAGAAAAATGTGTGACAGTTTGTTTTAAGGTGACAACCTAAGTGTTCAAATACTTTCATCTTATGCTGTTCTATAAAGCTCTGCAGTAGCAAATTCCACATACACACACACACACACACACACACACTGCTATTGGAAAGCAAGACAATAGATAGCATAGCCTCTAACCAGTGCTTATCACCCCTTTACAGCCATTTATAAGTGTATAAAATTGAGTCATGTTAATTTATCCATTGAAAGGTCGAAGAGAAGATGTCATATCTTCCTCTGTTCTTGATGTGTTTATTATTTCAAAGGGACATATGGGTGGCTTCTTAAAATGGTCACAATCATGTATATTTTTGGTTAAATTATAACTTTTTTTAATAGCCGAAAGGCACTGTAGGCTTTGTTTGTGTGTGTGTGTGTGTGTGTGTGTGTGCAGTTGTCTTCATTTTGTAGTCATGAAACAGATTTTATGAACAATTGTTATTTTTGTGGCTATGTCACTGTTTTGTCAAATAAAGAAGGAAAAGAAATCTTTAATTTTTAAAAAATAGTATCAGACCAGAAAAACATGAGAAATTTTCAATACAAGCTGAAATGCCATCATTCTCATTCCCTCTTGTGCGTTAGTGTAGGTGTTGCAAGGGCCTCAAAACAGCGGGAGATTTTACATAGCATATGTGCTATCATACCTAGTCAAAAAGAAAAATGAATATAGAGATTTTCATATTTAAATCTCATTACTTAGGAAGTGTATGAGGATTTTTTTAATATATATATATATATATATATAGATATATATATTCTCAGGCTTCCGCAGTAGCAAATATAGCTAGTGAAAAATTATTTCCCTCAAGATACTAGAATTTATGTTTCCTCCATCAAATCTCCAGAGCAGCCACATTGGACTAAGAGCACAACAAGCTCATAAGGAAACTGTTTTCCATTGCTGATGAACTCAAGCAACAAGTATTAAATGGGAATCTACTTTTAAATTTGACCTCTTGGTCACTAAAGTAATGAATTGTGCAGGACATGCAGCTTTCTTGCAGAAAATGCAGTTTTCTATGCAAATCAACCACATACAAATTTTACACAGAATAAATCTCAAGTTATAGTATTTCCTGCACAGAAAAAAATGCATTCTCTTTGCATTGAAACATTATTTTCCATGCAGAAAATGCTGTTTATTGTGAAGAACAACAATTTGTGAATTTTGCACAGAATAAGTCCCCACTTCTCATCAGGATTCTTCTCATCAGGTTTTCTCAACACTCAAGAAACAGTTTTTCTGACCATTATATATTTGAATATTTTTGCATCTCTAGTTCCCTATGTGCCTCATTGGGATGATCATTTCACAATTGAGCTTCAACCCCTGGAAAAGCCATCTACTTATTATCCAGCTGCTTCAAATCTGCTGGCAGTTGCACACTAAACTTTGGGTCTGAAGATGAACTTAGGGTCTGTGGAGATACATGTTTCAAGACACAGCATGGTGCAGTTTTTTTTTTTGTGTTGGATTGTAACTCTTGGGTGAGTCACATAATCTCAGCCCCAGCAAACCCTGTGATAGGTTCATTTTAGGGTTACCACAAATGACATCAAGGCACATAACAACAACGGCAAATATGATGCTTGAGGAGTCAGAGGCTTAGGAATGAAAAACAAAACAAAACTTGTGACTATGTCATTGACATTTCATTGTTTTTAGCTTAGGGATGATTCTTGCCTTGAAGTGTGTTCTGAGAGAGGTGCATCAGCAGTCTTAGACAAGAGGCTTCATACTACACAGTTATAGCACTATTATTCCATTAACTGCCATGGTTGATCCTGTGGAATCCTAGGATTGGCAGAGTGTATGTTTGTGGGAGAGACATTTAGACTTCTCAACTAGAGTGTTCCAGTGCCTCTGACCAAACTACAAACCTGAAGATTTCATAGGCTAGAACCAAGGCAGTTGAAGTGAAATGTTTGTGCTATAATTTTGTAGTGTGGATGAGTGCAAGAGTCCCATTGTTCTTCCTTTAATCTTCCCAGCAAAATAATGTGGATCTTGATTTACGGAGGTTGTAATGTTCCCATGTATTTTAGATTTATGTTATACATTATCTCCTATAAAGGTAAAAGTAAAGGTAAAGGTATTCCCCATTGACAAGGTTGTCAAGTCATGTCCAAACATAGGGGGTGGTGCTCAACTTCGTTACTAAGCCAAAGAGCCAGCATTGTCAGAGACTACTTTGTGATCATATGGACAGCATAACTGCACAGAATGCTGTTTACCTTCCCACCAAAGTGGTACCTATTTATCTACTTGCATTTGCATGCTTTTGAACTTCTAGGTTGGCAGAAGCTGGGACTAGTGACAAGAGCTCACTCCCTCATGCAGCACCCTATATCTCCTATGCATGTCTTCCTATCTCCTATACATGTCTTCTTATATGTATTTCAACAGGACTGGATGATTAGTAGTAGTAGTAGTTTTACTCTACATGGGGCTACCCTTGTGCCTGGTTCGGATACTACAACTGGTACAGAATATGGCAGCCAGGCTTGTGTCGGGAACATCCCGGGGGGACCACATTACTCCGGTTCTGAGGTCCCTCCACTGGCTGCCTATAAGTTTCCGGACCCAGTACAAGGTGTTGGTTATTACCTTTAAAGCCCTAAATGGCTTGGGTCCAAGCTATCTCAGGGACCACCTGCTCCTGTATAATCCTCCCCGCGCTCTTCGGTCCGCCAGGAGGAATTTGCTACAGCCTCAGAAATCGAGGCTTGTGGCTATCTCCCGGAGGGCCTTTTCGGTCGTCGCCCCTAGGCTCTGCAACAACCTGCCGGACGAGATCTGTCTATTAACATCTTTAGACAGCTTTAAAAAGGCTGTCAAGATGGATCTCTTCCAGCAGGCCTTTCCAGACTATCCCCGCCTTGGATATAAATAGCCATACTAACTATGTTCCTCACGTGGCCCCATCGATTTGATGGAGAGGATTGTCGAGCACAGGCTTTTTATTAGTCGTTCTCTGTATTGGGATTTTAAATTTAATCGAATTGGTATTTTAAACTGTCTCTGATTTAATACTGTTTTAAGGGGTGAGGGGGTGTCTTGTATTATATGTTTTATTATGGATTGTATGTTTTAAACTTGTAAGCCGCCCTGATTGGAGTACCACTGGGCGGGATATAAATTATTATTATTATTATTATTATTATTATTATTATTATTATTTCAACACCATTTCCCCCCACAGCATATAGCATTAATAAATAGCAACACCCTTTTTCCATTGGTGTTAAGAAAATTATGTGGTACATATAATTTTTCTTTGTTTCTCTTTCTCTCTGAGAAGATTCTTATATGTATAGTAACTCTATCTCCACATCTACTCTGAGAGCAATATTACAGGGCAAGTAACAACACTCACAACATCAGAGATACATTTACTTGCTCTTCCTCCAATGTGATATATGCCATCCTCTGCCAGATATACTTTTCTACACTCTATATTTGCCAAAGAGGACAGCCTCTACACAACAAGATTAATTAATCTGATATTAGAAATGGCAATGTCCCAAAACCAGTTGCAGAACATTTCAACGTTCTTGGACACACAGAAAGGGATTTACAGACTGAGGTCCTTGAACAAGGAAATTACAAAGGAAGACTAGAAACTGCTAAAATGTATTCTATTAATAACTTTCAATCCATTACAGAGGTATGAACAAAGACAATGGCTTCATTGCACACTACATATATTAATACCAGAGTCCTCACTAATGCATATATAACAAAAGGAATCTTCCCAGAGAGTGTTTTGAACTGACTTTTGGTAAGCAGATTTATTGCTTCTACTCATCAACTCTAAATGACCACTGTAATGATCTGAAAGACCTGTATCACCTTATGCAGCCCTTTGAAAAATTGGAGAAAGAGTCACGATTTGCATTTCCCAGGATCCTAGTACATCATTATTACATTATCCTACTCCTACAACTGTGTAATTATGCTTTTTACCTGAGAATATATTATCACTTTTTACTGGTTTTGAAGAAGAGGGTTTATTTCCATGAAGATTCCTGTGAAAATAAAATCAGTCTTAAAAGGTTTTGCTATATTTCTTTTTCCCCCTTCCCTGTTCTATCCTCTTCTTTATTCTGCAAGAGACTCAGGGCCTTTGCAGACTGCCAGAAATAATACAGCTCGAGGCCACTGTAACTGTCCTGGCTCAGTGCTAAGGAATCATGGGAACTATAGTTTATTGTGGCACCAGAGCTCTCTGACAGAGAAGGCTGAATGTCCCAGAAAAAAAATTCCCATGATTCCCTAGCACTGAGCCAGGACAGTTAAAGTGGCCTCAAGCTGCATTATTTCTGGCAGTCTGTAAAGGCCCTAATATGGATGGTTCTTTGAAAACTGTCACATTTCCGCCCATAATTTCATCTATTTAGTTTGGAAAACTGTCCAAGCATTTTCTTAAGGTTAAGCACCACATTAGTTTAAAGACAGTCCACAACTACATCTTTAACCCCCCCCCCCCCCCCGAGTTGGGGTATTCTGATTTTTATTCGGAATTCTACACACACACACACACACACACACACACACACATATACACACACACTGCAGTGAGGTCAGGTTTGGTTCTTTCTTTCCCAGCTACAGATTTGCTATAATTGGCAGAGCCCAAAGTGGGTATAAAAAACTCTCATGGGCACCGGTGGAGTGAATTATATATTTTGTTAGCCCTGACTATTTCTGAAGCATTTAGAAAGTAAGAGCAAGTGTCAAAATATACTGACTGATGGTTAATTTTTGGTGAAAGGCAGTTAGGCAAAGTTATGCACACACTTTCCAGAGTGTTGGCCTAGAGAAATATTTAAACCTGCTTATAGTCTCTGTTATGCATCAGCATTAGCTTGTTTTAAAATGAAGGGGGAAATATTATGCCACATAAGTAGGTCAATCATCAAATACATGATTTTTTATATTTGCTCATCTGAGATTTCTAGATGCAATTTTCACTTATCTCTCGACAGTTACAATTTTTTTCTGAGTTGTGATTTTTTAAGAACAAGAGTGAGTGGAAGGTTCTGGTGGCATAATTTTCAAAAGCTAAGAGCAAAAAAGTTGTAAAATGGAGGAAAGCATCACATTACATGGAAATATGGTATGTAAAGCATGATTCAGAGTATTCTGCAGAGTTCCATACATGGATTCCAAAACGTGTTGACCAAAACAAATGTGAACTACTTGATTCTCTCAGGCTTTGTACAGTCTTATACACATGCTCTAGATGGGTGAGCATGTCTGATTCTGGTACAGACATGTGAAGGTAACATGGTCAAGAGGTAACAGACATGGTCATATATGAGATGGAGTTCATATCAAGCAAATGAGAACTATCAATTACCAGAAATGGAAGGCATGGAGGAACAAATTAAAAAGTATGAATGCAACAGTACAACAGCTTGTATGAAAAGATAAAGAAAATTACTACAACAACCAATGCAGAGAAATAGAAGACAAAAAACAAAAAGTGAAGAACAAGATATCTATTTCACAAGATCCAGGAAATCAAAATAAAATCCAAACCAAGGACTAGGACACTCTATGACAGGGGTAGGCAACCTTTCCCCTTTAAGGGCCGAGGGACTTCAGCTCCCAGAATCCCAGGAGCTATTGGCCAATATGGGACTATTGGACAACATGGCTGAGGCTTCTGGGAGCTGAAGTCCCTCAGCCCTTAAAGGGGAAAGGTTGCCTACCCCTGCTCTATGACAATAAAAATAACAAAGTTCAAGACCAGGAAGGAATAAAAAGAAGTTGGATGCAAGGCACAGAAGAATTATACAAAAGAGATGACAAAATGACACTTGGAATGAAAAACCATGTGAAGGTGAACCACAAATTTCATTTCCTGGTCAAGATGGAACTGAGAGCCAATATCTGCCCCGCCAGGGGTGGTGTACCCATTAGGATAGTCCGCCCTCGAAGGCTAATCGAGCCCATTGGCTTCCAGAGAGCCTTAGAGGGTTTAATGGTTGGGAATGCCGGTGATCCTGAAGAAGCTCTGATAAATACCTGGAACACCGATCTTACCAGGGCTATCGACACAATCACTC
>CM034701.1:155268634-155280677 GCA_020142125.1 Phrynosoma platyrhinos
TGAGTACCCAGCTTGTTGGGGGCAATTAGCTTAGAGTTGTAAACTGCTTAGAGATTGCTTAGTGTGGTATGAAGTGGTATATAAATGAAGCTATTGCTATTGCTAAATTGACTCCTTTTTATGCTAGGTTTTTCTGGTTTGGTGGGGCCTTGGCACAGCTTTTGGCCACTTTGGGGGCATATTTCATCTACATGCCATGCTCCCAAAGTAACTGGAAGCTAATTAGGCCTGTGTGTTTCAGACCTGAGGCTGTTTCCACACTGGAGAAATTTTCCAGGTTGAAGCTACTTTGACAGCCATGGTTCAATACTATGGAAGTCTGGGAATTGTAGTTTGTTGTAGCACCTGAGCTCTCTGACAGAGAGCCACAGCAAACTACAATTCCAGGAATTCCATAGCATTGAGCCATTAAAGTGATGTCAACCTGGATTATTTTTGTGGTGTGGGTGCAGCCCAACTGGTTTATATTTTAGCTTGAGCTTTAATGGATATAAACCTACTTCTTCAGATAATATACCAAATGCTATTGAGGCTTCAGGAATATATATATATAGTTATGGAAATGGAATAGAATGTAACAGCATCCAGAAAATGCAAATCATGTCCCTTGCCCTAAATTTTCAAAAGGTTAGTGATACAGGACTTTCAGATCTTTACAGTGGTCAGAGCTTACCAAAAGTCAGTTTCCCTGGGTTCAAAACTCTCTCTGAGAATATTGTTTTTGTTATTTGTGCAGTAGCAAAGACTCTTGTCTTTGTTCATACCTCTGCTAATGGATTGGAATTCATGAATATAATTCAATTTAGCTGTTTCTCTGTCTAGTCTTCCTTTATAATTCCCTTGTTCAAGGACCACAACCTGTAAATAATTTACTTTATTACTGTTACAGGAAGGTTGAAATATACGACAGCTGCTTTTGGGGTATTGCCATTTCTAATGTCAGATTTGTGTTCAATAATCCTCCTGCATACAGACTGTCCTATTTGTCCATTGTAGTGTGTAGAGGGGCATTGCTGGCATAGGATGACATATATCACGTTTAAATGGTGAGTGAGAAACTGGTAGTGAAGCTCCTATTTGTTACTAGATGAATTGCCCTTCCTGTTTATACCAAAAGCAAATGAAAAGTTATGGGTTGTTCAATTTTGGGAAGAAAAGAGTAGGAACTAATGCTGAATTCCTGTGTGGAAGTTGTCCTTTTTTCTTTTTCTACTTTTTCTACTAATTTACAATCTGTCCCCATATTGGATTTAGGCACATGTAAGTAGCTGAAGAATTCAATCATCTTGGAGAGCACTGAAAGAAGATGTATTTTTCACCATGATTTTAGATTCTGTCAAAAGTTCTCACCTTAAGAAATCAGAACTGGCATGATAAGGAGAAGGGTTATCAATATGCTGATGACACCCAACTCTTTTTTTCTATGTCTCCAACTACTGCGGTAAATAAGGATGGCATCGCTCCTCTGGAGGCCTGCCTTGGGTTGGTAATGGGCTGGATGAGGGAAAACAAACTCAAGCTGAATCCAGAAAAAACAGAGGTACTTGCGATAGGAACCCCTGGCCCGGGAAGGGAGTTTTGTCATCCGGTTCTGGATGGGATCACACTTCTCCTAAAGGACAAAGTATGCAGTTTGGGAGTACTCCTGGACTCATCGCTATAGTTGACATCTCAAGTAGATGCAATGGCCAGGAGTGCTTGGAACCAGCTTCAGCTGATTCGCCAATTGCGTCCCTACCTGGACCAGAGGGACCTTGAAGCAGTAGTACTTGGCCTGGTAATCTCTCAATGGCCCATGGTAGTTAAAGTGCTGTCAACTTGGATTATTTCTTCAATGCGGATGCATCCCAAGTGGTGCAGGAAGTGCAAAGTTGGTTTTGTGTTCTCTCAGGAACATCATGTGATATCCAGAACTGTGTGAGTAGGTAGCACTGTGACATCACCCCATTCATGACATGGTAAGATGCATGACTCTCTGAGACCATCAGTGTCATGAGACATGAGGATGTATTAATCTGAAGCATTAAAATGATGCTGAGAAGGCAATAGGGATGGAGAACAATGTTAGCAGAAAGCAGCAGTCTTAACAATACTTTTTGGGAAACATATTCCAGCAACTGTTCTCAAATACAAAGAAGATAATATGTGCACCGCCTTATTCAAATTCCATAAAAAGGATCTGTCCAATTGTTCTTCACGGGAGAATGCTTAGGAATATAAATGCATAGCTGCTCATTTCTGAGCTATACATTTAATGGAGCTACTGTGTCTAGAATTACCAGCTGCCTTTTTAGTAGTCAGTCAGGAACCACAATAGCAAACTATGGTGGCACCTTATATTAGAAGTTAGCTTTGCAGATGGCTTAAAAGGAAGCAGAATTATACCCAGGGCCATAATTAGGATAATTTAACTAGAATAGTGAGGTCAGGTAGACAAGTTACCAGTATGCAAAAGATAGTACCAGTGTTTTACAGATTCAAGAATTTCAAGTCACCCTGTTTAATGAAACCTTTTCATTTTGAAAAATGAAAGTACAAAGAAGGCTAGTATTTTTTTTTTTCACCCAAGAGTATTCAATAACAAATATTAAGTGATAAACACCAATTGCTTAAAATCAGATGGGCCATTTTAAGCAAAGCATTTTAGCTCATCATGATATGTAGCACCTTATTTAAATTAGTAAGTGTTAATTCTTAGCTTGAATAATATATTAATATAATATGTAAAGTGAATGGCATTGTTAATCACAGTCGCGCCTGGAACGACTTTGCTTCTGTGCACGGAATGTTAATTTTGCAAAACATTAATTTCAAAGATTTTGCAGCCGTGCTTTTGTAATTAAATATTAATGTCACATGTTATTGCAGTAGCATGTTTATGAAAGCCGGCAACACTTCAAGTCAACTCATTTGTTTTTATATTTATTCTTGTACATCTGCAATCCCTTCCATTTCACAATTTCAAAGTGAAGGCCATTTTGAATAGTCAATATGTAAAACATTTTTCATTGTAAGCGTTTTTAAACATCCAACAGGGTAAATATTTAATGTGGTGTTTTTAGCTGGCATAATTTTTCCAGAAAATTGGCTATAACTTTTAACAACTTGTAGGTGCACTTAGCTGTCTCAATTTTTTTTGGCTTGAGTCTTCTGAAAATAAAAGAGCCATAAATGTGATGAAAACTGTGCAAAATTATGCAAGAATTATGAGATTATTTATGAAATTCTGGAAACATCTTTGATTTTATCACCTTCCATGGTGTGAGTTTGTATTTATTTAAAAAAATCAGGTACTGATTTATCTTTTTGATTAACTTTTTAAAGTGATACAGCTGCCCTTATGCTGGCGACTTCTGTCTCACATTTAGCATGAAATACTTTAAAGTATTCAGTTGCCATCAAGTATCTGAGTGTTTTATGAATAACTTTAATGACAAATCCTGTTAATTGAAACTCTTTCTGTATTTGTCACAGTATTCATTTGCCCACGACTGCTTTGACCAAATTACAATATCTGATGATCTTTCCTATGGTACTTCAAACCTGTGAATTACATTAGTCTGCAAAGCAAGTAATTTCCATTTCAGCATGTTAGTGACAGGAAATCCATTCAAGATATCCCACATTTAAGCCTTTCCTCTTCCACCATCCCAAGACCTTCATTATATAGTGTAAGATCCTGGCTCACAGACTAAATTATGAATACACACACACACACACACACACACATTTATTGCACCACAAATACGAAAACAATCAAGATGCACTGTTGTTTGATTATGGCTACATTTAATAGCTAAAAATTATATTGGCACCTGATGTTGCATGTTTAACAGCTAATACAGTTTGACAGTGATGAATTTAAAGGATGAGGAAGAGATACAAACTACATTTTACAAGCATGATGGGTCTCCAACAATGCCATTTAAATATTATTTGTCACTATTTAAAATGAACCTTTCCCCTTTAAGCTATGCCATTATGCTCATTTGTCCTGTCACTGCTGACAGGCTCTATGACTCACACACAAAAATGGTCATTAGGTACTGCATCTTCATCTTATTTAAAAAACATGGGGGGGGGGGGGAAGAGAGAAACATTCTGATGCCTCTAAAAGCCTGTAATTATTTTCATCCGAAGAGATAGTGTTGCTTGGAAGGTAATTTAATAACCTTTTGCATGTACCTGGGGAATGCCTCTCTAGGGAACCAAGGTGCCGGCATGCCATTCAGTTGTCAAAACATGACCTTTAATGGTTGCTTGGAGAGAAGTTAGTACGGAATGTTGTACACAGTACAATGCTAATTCTGCTTTCTAATATATGCAAACTTTAGTTCTAGAGTAATGATCTTTATAAGATGAATTAATATAGGTAACTGCTCCAGGAAACAAAAGGGCTTTACAGTTCCCAACACAGGGATCTTGCTACCTACTTTGGAAGATGTTTACAGCAGATATGATTTTCAGGAGTATCTATTGAATACTGTCCTCCTCTTTCATCCTCAGGATTTGTATTTTCCAACTTCTTGTTGTATGGTGAATGGGCTGCTTGTCATGGAAACCTGGCTGATATCATCAAACAGCTTTTTATGTTGCCTGTATTATAGTACTGTATGCGGTTATGCCGTGTTATGCTAACACAGACTGACCTGTGGCTATGTAGAAAAGAGAAAAGATTATGGGAATCTTCCACATTGCTGTGTTCAGAAAGAGTGACCTTACAAATTATTCAGTGTATAGGCTTAAATATACACATGTAAGATTGACTATGAAAATTAATCATGCCAAGCCTCTAGGGCATAAACTCAGTGAGACAGAAGCAGTGTCCTCTGTCACCAGGTTTAAGAAATTTTATATTTTGGTATTTTGATATTAAGTCCAACCCTACTTTAAAATGCTGGGATTTCAGCTCTTACCTCTGACATGCCATCCGTCAATTTATTAACATGCTTGTGCAGTAAGCCACTGAAACGGCTGTATCAATTCATTTAGGATCTATACACACACACACACTTTACAATGCCTGTAATCCTCATCTTTGCTCTCTCGGCTAGTCAGCATTAAAGATTTATGTTTCACTTTTTTTTCATTGCCACACCTGAATATGGATTACTTAAATGGACTGTAAATAATTCATATCTTGAAATAAGTTTCCATTACTGACCGATGTTGTAATTTAATACACTGTATTATGGGTTATGCCATTTTGGATTGTTTTCAGTGTGCATTTTGCAACTGAGCCGACCACAGTTTAAGCAAAAAAGACATGCTATTTGTTCAGCTTATTTTCATATTCAGTTTTGGGCTGTGGGACTAATTTCAGCAGTCTTCTTTTAAAAAAAAAAGATAGAGGAAAAAAGACCTGACCTAAATTGACATGAGGAAAATTGAGCAAATGAGGGGAAATAATATTAATCTAATTTATTAACCAAAAAGTTTCAAGGTATAAGACATCATTTTAATAAAGCATTTAAAACACACACTGTGTTTTATTTTTATTTTTAAAAAACATTTTTGTTTTAGTAATTTCCACATATGGTTCCTGATTATTTTCTGTTAAGTATTTCCAATAGAAAAGGACATATTTGAGGAGATTTTCAACAAGGTCACTCATTACAAACAGAAATATTCCACCATGTTAAAGTGCAGAGAATTTCCAAAGCCCATCCTTGCATAAGTGTTTACACTTAAAAGACATTTAAACAATTTAGATTAAGTTGCATATAGCAAAAATATATTAATAATAGATTAATGCATTAAAATCTATGAAGACACATAAGATAATGATTTAAAAAGGAATAATTTAAGGAGATGAATTAAAAAATAGAATAAAAAAGAAGGCCAACATAAACTAGGGAAAAACATGCTGTGAATAAAGTCTGTTAGATCTTGAAATAGAAGAACTGCTAAATAATGCATAGTTTTATTTTTCTATAATTTGCATAAACCTTAAGAGAGTATTTATTTGTGTAAAACTTGATGTATTGAGCAAGGGAAGTGGGGGAGAAATGGCATTCATTTTGTTTTCATTTTGGTATTTAGGAAAAATATTCTGTTACATATGGACTACTTAGACCTAATCATCTGACTGAATGTGATGTGTTTCTTGAGCCAGGTTGGAAAGGGCTGGATTGAGAACAGTGCCCTGGTCTTGCTGCAGGCTACGCAGGTTGGCCCAAGCACTGCTGGGGAGCAGATGGTGAGCCAATGCTTGCAGTCACACTTACCTTCCTTGCTAAATCCATAATCCCTCACTGGACACGCAGCCAAGGCAGGCTTTGGAGACAGAAAGGAGGTTACAATCTGGACTTGGGTATTGACTGCCAGAATTGAGAAAACAGCTCAGAAATTTTCAAATGCTTAACAAGTTATCTGTCTTGTCCCTAAGCCAGTGTGGCATTTTTTAAAAGTAATTAAGACATGATTGAAAATGTGTATGTGCCATCTAAATAAAAAAAAATCTTCAGAAATAATCAAACCCAATAATTAAAGCCGTGTTAAATAAACTAGATTTAGATGGGGAGGTGTTCATATAAAGTGTGTTTTTTCTTTTGAATGTGAGAGCATTTTCTGTGTGTGTATGTCTGTGTGTGTGCATGCACACACACAGACAGAAAACAAAAATAGCCTTTAAAAATGTACCAACCCAATTTTACAAGATTTAATCATTGTGGAGAATTTTAGTTCATGTATGATTGTGATTAAATTAATCAATCATTCAATTAATTTTACACTGAACATTAGTCTTCTGTGCTATATGTATTGTAAGGTATATAATATATATTAATAAAGACTATATTCATATGCAGAAGAAATACTATATAATAATCACAGCATGACCTCTCCTTATCCTTTTCTCCTATTTCATAAATATCTGTTCAGTTACCAACCCATATATATATATATATATATATATATATATATATGCGGTAGGGAAAGCCAAATCCTAATCAGCTACGATAAAGGGGGGAAAAGATAAGACCATCTGTCTAAAGCAAGTAGATTTGCTATAAAAGGATGGCTTACAAAAAAAGTTACAGCAATATTGTGATCGTGTATTAACTTAAATGTGATGCCTATGTTTGTTTGTATGCATATGCATATATTTATATGTGTGGATATTTATACATTTATAAAATCTACATATGTATGTTTGTGTTTATCTTATGTGTGTAGATTTTGTGCATCTGCATAGAATGCATATTAGATATATAGGCTTATAAATCAGATGAATGCTAACATGTATTACACATCTTTTTATATCTTAATGAGCCAGATAAATGAGTACCAAAGAAATTGACATGCCAGCCAGACAAACATAGATGACCCATTTCTATGTGGCAGATGGTGGGGTTCAAGCACTGCCATGAGACCTGAGCCAACACCTTTACTTCTGGAACCTAATCTTAGCTCCTCTACAAATGTCGAATAGACCTACATTGGTGGCCAATGACTATCTTCAGCTGCACAGCTGTGTTATAAAATCATTTTTGCTATGCTTCTGTAGTATTTTATAGATTTCTCTTAAAAGAATACTTTAATGTAGTAAAGGAGGAGAGAACTAAGACCTTTTCCAGCAGTCCTTTATAGTAGCCCATAAGCTGGGGAGTGCACAATTTTTGTGCCCCAAGAGCTGCATCTGTTATCAGCTATGCATCACATACATGCATACAAACATAAACATTTCAGTGGATGGTGACTTCCATGAGTAGAGAGGTGCATTTGTTCTGGGTTTTAGCTTCAACTATGTAGGTTCAGGTTCAGACTCAGGTTCAGAGTTGAAGTTCAGAGTAGAACTCTGCACTAGTGACATGAAAGCCACCAGCCACCAGTGCTACATGCATAGACATGTGCACACACTTTCTCCTATTGCATGCATGTGCATGTACAGTCTCTTCCCCAACTGTTTCCAGAAAAAATGCCACTCACCTGCTATATTAGCAGGTACTCCTAGAAACTAGAGAACACTATTTGGCTTTCTATGTCCCAAACAATCAACTAGGTTGTGAAACGAAATGGGTGGGATCCCATCAGGGGGAGCAATCAAGAACTGTGTGTTGCTCAAGAGTTGTGCATTTCTGCCATCAGCTTTGGGAAGGTATACAAGCAGTGGAGGCTATGTAAACACAGCTACCTTCCTATTAATTTGAATACTTGCCAATGATATGGACTCCTCTTTGCAAATGGATATGATATGGTCAGCGTTGAACAAAGTGAAGTCAAATTTGAATTCAGATTCATGATTACTCCTAAAGGTACGGTAGATGTCCCTGTCTCTTATTTTTCCTGTCTTAAGAGACTGTTATGAGGATAAAAACAGAAAGGGCACCTTTATAAAAATGATTTTAAGAAGGGAAGTATTTGATAAGTCTTTCACTTTCTTTCTGAAATAGCTGTTCACTCAGCTACAAGTAAAGCAACACTATTAGACTGTTCTATTAGCTTGTAGGATGGAGAAAAAATCAAGTGGCCCTTGATATCTTTTGAGAGCTGCATTATTCTCACCCCTGCTGTACAGCAAGTTCCCCTAAAACCAATAAACTATTTTCCAAAGAAAATGTTTGTATGATTGGTATGTACAGTGTAGTATGTATCTCTTGGTGTTCTTTTTCTCATTGTAAGTGTAAATCTAAAACCTCATACAAATGCTGATCATCTCATTATTTGTAAAAATCCAAATGCAAACATGAAAGCCAAGAAAATTAACATTCAAGGACATCACTGTCTTTTCACTCTGTCTGTGTACACTCTTTTTCATTAACAAGAATAATGACTTGTGTGAGGCAACATCTTCTCTCTTTCTGTCTATTTTTCTTTGCTGTTTTTGAGTATATCACTAATTCAGAAGAACACAGTAGAGACTTATCTCAGTTACTAGATATTTTAATATAGGTAAGTTCATATACTAGCTTGGACATTGATTGATTGATTGATTGATTGAGCTTTGCAATGGGAGGCAAAAAAAAAAAACTTCTGTTCAGGAAGCAACATATTATTATTATAAAAGGGAGACCATTGGCATTGATGTTTGTGACCATGCATAGTGGTCTCCCATTACCATATGGTAGAGGATCTGATGTGACAAATGAAATGGATAAGAAGTTTCAGGTCAATTGGCATTCTTTTTAAAATCAGATTTCGCCAAAATATTTTCTTCATAGTCAGGATGGTAAGAACTGGGGGGGGGGGGGGGGAGGTAAAGGAGAAACTAATACTGACAGATTGATTCATCTAAGACTTGGAGTCTTATTCTTAAAAGTGTGGATTTGAATCTCTGTGTATATCCCTGCCCTATGAATTCCCATTAGAACTGAATAGGGTTGCCAACTACTCCCCATACACACACACACACCGCGATAGGATGGTCACCTATAATATCCATATGACAGGGAGAAACAACATGATTCTTTCTCCTTGCTGGGAATGCATATACCCATTGAATCTGGCCCAGTGTAAATGGTGGCAAATTTTGTTTCTGCTTATTTTTAAGAATTTACTGAAATGAACAATTTCTTCATATTGGGATACAAAGAACCTGATGTTTTAAAACTTGAAGTTTCATGGCTGAAACCAAAACTGACAGATTTCTTACATGTACATTGAGCTCCCCATAAAACCTTCACCCATTACCATGCTAAACTGGTGTATTATTTATTGCTTTTCTTGGTTTAACCACTTTTGTCCTCTATGATATTTATTTTTATTTATTTTTTTCAGCATTCTTTTGAGAGGTTTCATGTGTTGCTATTTCACATGAGCTTGCTAATTTGGAGCCAGAAGAGTTTTAATTCTGAAAATCCTTCATTTCAGACCCTTTTTTCCATTTACTTGACTTTTCCTTTCCTAATCATCTTATCCCATAATTAGGGAGCTTATTGCACTGCTAAAATAACCCTTCTTACCTCTCATGACTTCAATCTTAATTCAGGAGGCATCCAGATACTATCACAGGGATTTTGCCACCAAATCTGCTGCCTGTGTCCAGTCTGGGTCAACCTTGGGTCCCAGGGGCACTCAGTGCACATGTTTTCAAAACCAGGAGTTTTCTGACTTAAGAAAATGGCTACCAGAGTGCCCCTGTGACCCGGACTGGATGCAGGTGGCGGATTCAGTGACAAAATCCTTGTGGAAATATTTGGATGCCACCCGAATTAAGAATGAATTCAGGAGAGGTAAGAATGTTTATTTAGCGGTGCAATAAGCTCCTAGAAAGAATAAGAGCACCAGTGTGGTTTCAGTCCATGGCTGAAATACATTTATGTTTCATTTCATTTCATTATTTCATATTATTTGTATACTACCTTTCTCCCAGATTGGGACGCAAAGTGGATCTAAGAGAGAACTAATTAAAAAAACCTTCACAATATTTAAAAAAAAGCCAATTAAAATCAGCACATAAAAGATTATAAAATCATTTTAAAAACACACAAGTTAAATAATATAGGGGTGAAACAGACAGGCTAAAGCAAGCAAAGCAAAGCAGCTTCATTTATATACCACTTCATACTGTGCTATGGAGTGTCTAAGTGGTTTACAACTGTAAGCTCATTGCCCCCCAACAGCTGGGTACTCATTTTAACAACCTTGGAAGGATGCAGGCCTGAGTCAAACCTGAGCCCTGGCTAGTATTGAACTCACAGCCTTGTGGTTTATGAGTGAGTGGCTGCAGTACAGGCATTTAACCACTGCGCCACCAGGGCTCCTGTTTTAACAAGAGAGTTATATACGCTCTGTAACTGGCCCTGGTCAGCGTTCTGGCTACAGCAGTTTGGAGCCACTGAAGTTTCCAAACAGTTTCCAATAGCAGCCCCACATAGAATGTGTTAGTAGTTAAAACAAGATATAATCAAGATATGTGTCACCATAGCCATATCTGACATTCCAAGGAAGGGGCGAAGCTGACACACTAGTTTTAGCTGTGCAAATGCACAACTTGTCACTGATGATGGCAATTAACAAATAACAGTCTCAACATTATTCAGGTTTTGGAACATCACAAAAACAAAAGGCTGTTTTAATTTTTTAATTTTTTTTGTTTTATTTCATTTTTTAGATGCAGAGAAAGAGTTTGATAATATTTCTTGAAACGATTTCAAGTATTGGAGATAACAAAATATTGTAATGAAAATATTATTTGGGCAATAAAGACACTTCAAAAGGCCTTCATCCTAGTAAATGGCAATGCCATGAGATCAATTGAAATATATGAGTCCAGACAAGGATTTCCTGTCACACCTTTACTGTTTATTTTAGCCTTGGAAGACCAACCAAGATTAACCAAGGTGACAGAATCTATGGGGTGAGGGTAAAACAAAGCAAAACAAAACAAAAACTGTATAAACTGAGAGCTTATGCTGATGATCTTGTGAAATGATGCAAAACCCACTGGACTCAGTGAAGGCTCTTTTGGGGGGAAATTAGGGTATTTGTGACATGCTCTGGATTTAAAGTGAATTGTGACAATATCATAATTGCTGTCTAAAAATAGGACTTCAGGAGGGGGCAATGAACTAACTACTTTCAAATTTTGAAGTAGGAAAAATAGGTTAAATATTTGGGAGTTGCAATCATGAAAAACAACATTTTATTATTTCAAAACAACTATGAAAAAATCTGGAAAGAAAAATGGGGGGGGGGTAATTAAATTTATCCCCTTCAGCTAGAATCACAATAATGAAAATGTTTTGCCAAGAATTTTATTTCTCTTGCAAATTATGCCTGTCATAAGAAATGGAATATCAAAATCTATAGAAAAATCCCAGACTGGGTCTCTTCACAAGAGGCTTTTTTGAGGAGGGGAAAATCATCAAATAAAGACTGTTTAAAATATAAAGATAAACTGAAAAGAGATAATGGAATTTTAAAAATGAAGAGTCAGGAAGAATTGGGCAAGAAGGGATAGAATTAAGTTGGTTTCCTTATAGACAATTAAGAGAGAGATTTTTGATAGATACTAAACAAAGGGGCAAAACAAATTTGAAAATGGAATTGGATTAAATTATAAATGGGGAAGACAAAAGGATAATATCAAAGCTATATAAAT
>CM034701.1:155280777-155300315 GCA_020142125.1 Phrynosoma platyrhinos
GGAATGGGCAAAAAATGTTATGCATAATATACCACTTGAAAATTGGGAAAGGGTGTGGGGAAAAGATTTGAAATTCACAGTGTGTATAGATATCAAAGAAAACTTTATTAAAATGTTGCATTGGTGGTATCTGTCCTCCACAAGATTGGCTAAGATATATAAAAAGCAAGATAATTTGTGTTGAAGATGTCAGTAAAAACCAGGTACCTTCTATCATATGTGGTGGACATGCCCCCAAATTAAAAAATATTGGATTGACATACACAGAATCATTCAAAAGATACTTCAAATTAGGTTTGAATTAAGACCAGAGACATACCTATTAAATATGGTAGATGATGTGAATGCAAGGAAAAAATTGAAACAACTATTATATTTAGTTGCCACAGCAAGGATAGTAATTGCAAAGAGGTGGAAAGGCCCAGAAATTGATGAATAGCTGATCAAAACTCTTGAAATTATAGAAATGGATAATTTGACAAAACTACTGAAAGAGGAAGAAATTAGGGAAGGGGAATTAGGATGGGAAGCCTTTATTAAATACTGTAAAGAACGATGGATGGATAATGGATAACAAATGTATAAAGATGACTACATACTCTTAGAAAAAATGTAATAGAATAAGAGAGAGAAATAGGGGAAAGAAACTATGTTGGGAAAGAGGAAGAAATTAAAAAGGCTGTATAAATGTATTTGAGATTAGAGGATATATATATTAAGGGGTGGAATAGAGGAGGAGAGGGAAAGGTGAAGCTAAAATGTAAGCCTTACAAGCCTGTATTTGTAATTTAATAAACCTTTTGTAATAAAAAATAATAAGAAATGGAATACCTTTTGTGCAATGGAAAAAGAAATTTCTAGGTTTGTCTGGCAGGCAAAGAAATCCAAGATAAAATTTTAAACACAATGCTAAGGAAAGTGGAGGCTTCGGAATCCCTAATGTTCAATTTTAATATGAGGCCTCTTGCTTTGTTTGGTTAAAAGAATGGATAATGTTTAGAGATATGAAACTCCTGGGACTTGATTCCTGGCCATAATTTAGGATTTAGTTGACATGGGCCAAAACAGACGGGCCAAAACCACCGCCTTCAGGATGATCTGTGGGTGTAGTGTTCAGATGATGCACGCCCTCAGATCAGGCCGAAGCCATGCCATGGTTGCCTAAGGTGTCCCAAACCTGGAAACAAAAGGAGTGCAAAAAAAGAATTCCTTGCCGGTGGTCCACCTTGGGACCATGGTGTCTGGTCGCTGAGGTCCTGCACTGCTCAGGGTGCACTTATGCCTGGTTAAGCCATGGTTAATTTTGGTATGATACAGATAAGGTATGTGCTGAATATACAAATCTTTGTATTCCTTCATGTAAGTATAAATTTTTCTTTAAGATAATATTAGCTACCTTACCACAGGAAACTGTTTTTGTGGAAAGAATGGGTTAAAAAAATGAAAATGGTTGTGATATGATTATCTTTTGTATTTTGAACAAGATAACTGAAACCTTAAATCAAGAGAGATGATTCATAAAGAAGATAGCGATCTTAAGTAGTTTACTTATATGCAACTTAAGGATGGATTTAATCAAGACAAGACATTGTATACATTTGTATGCATCCATACAAATGTATAAAGATGATGACCATATAATTTTTAAAAATGTATAAATGGCTTCTGAAACCAAAAACAGAAGATGGGTCCAAAGTTTTGGGCATAATGTTTGTAAGGATGTTTTGTGCAAAAATGTGGTTCAAAGATAGACTGAATTTGTGCAGTATTTTGTGTAGTAATTTAAAAGAATTTAAAATTTAAATTGTGTAATTTTAAAGATTGCACAAATTAAAATTTCAAGAATTTAAAATTGTGCAGTAATTTAAAAGAAAACTTTTTAAAGATGATATAGAGATGGTATCTTACCCCAAATATGCTGTTGAAATGGCCCTGAACTTTTCAAATCATGTTTGGCAATATCAAAATAAGGAAGGCTCTTTTTTATTTTATTTTTTTCATATGCAGTAGACTTCTAAGTAGGTTCAAAGTTACTGGTCTAACATTTGGGAATCCAAACAAAATTTAAGGCTAGATTTCAGTAATGTAATTTTATGATGTTATCAGAAATATTTTGGTCAGGCATTATGGATAAAGAACTAGGCAGTAAATATGGATCACTTCTTTGATCTATGACAACAGCAGCAAGAATATTGTTTGCTCAAGCTTGGAAATGGGCTGAATTCACTAAGCCAATTGAATATTTTTTGAAAGATTGGAATCTATTTATGGAATTCTTGAGCAACCAGAAATCTAATGATATAATAATCTGTGGCTATGCTTATTAGCAATTTTAGTAACATTATTTAATTAGATCTGTAATGTTAGAACAATATTTTTCCCTCTTTTTCATTTTTGGATTGAGGCTGAGGATCAGAGTGTATTAGTTGCATTTCTCTCTCTTTCTTTTCTTTATTTCAGTTTCCTTTTTTCTCCTCTAGTTTCTTTATTTTTGAGTGTACATTATTTTGATTGTAAATTAAACCGTTTGTGATAAATTAAGTTTTTAAAAAAATCATCAACAAATTATTCAGATCAAAGCTTGTCCTTCACCTAACTGTATAATCTGGTCTCAACCATATATATGATTAAATTCTGTACATATCAGTGGGACAAAAGAATGCTTAACTGTCTCAGTAAATAGCTTAGAAAGTCTTGGTAGATGAATGTATTGGGCAAGGTTTTCTTTTGTTCCCTCATTATAAGTGAGTTTGATGCAGCATGCTTAGATTCAACAGAAGGGACAATTTATTATCTAACTATTTTTTCTTCTGTTAGATGTGTCTGTTCTC
The DNA here is from genome assembly GCA_020142125.1 of Phrynosoma platyrhinos. Lineage (NCBI taxonomy): Eukaryota > Metazoa > Chordata > Lepidosauria > Squamata > Phrynosomatidae > Phrynosoma > Phrynosoma platyrhinos. Next base: position 155,283,609 of record CM034701.1, read on the forward strand.
ACACAATGATTATTGCTTGCTGATCCTTTAAATTGTCAGCCTTTGATCCCTAGTGTAAGAGGGGAAGCTTTACTTTTGTTCTTCATAGTAAAGATTTTGACTGACTGGATTAAAGTAATAGAATGTAAGAAAGGCAATGCAAAAAACAAATTTTAAAATCTGATTGACAAAGTGAATTCCTAAAAGTGATATGGAAGCATAAGTCTCAACAAACCAGGACATGTGCTACTAACAAAGAAGAAATGTTTTATATATTATTAACCATTCTCCAGGGTTTCTGTGCCACTCAGAGTTGGCATACATCCCATATATATTATTTAATGTTTTACAGTTCAGTATTCATACAGAAAGAGTAAGTCAGATAAATGTGTCTCATTCTATACATATGTAAGGACTTCCTACTTAAGATATTTAGAGAGATATTCCACACACACATAAGTGTGAAAAAAGCTGAAGAATCTTGTTTGTGTACTGGCAATGATGAATAGATCCAGTTTAATCAACTGATGCCTAACATGAATTTTAATTCCTTAATACTTACATTAGCAGACAATAATATTGTCCTGCAAATCTCCACTGTGAACTTCTACCTGGTATAATTAAATATTTCCTGGATGATAAATTGGATAAGATAATGATTTGACTGAGTAAAATTAAATCATAGCTCTAAAAAAGTATTATTATTACTACTACTATTATTATTACTAATACTGTTATTTATATGCAAGGGGATCTTGCAATACCTTTCAGACTCACTATACTTGTTCGAATCTCCATGGGCTTCTTCATCAGGCGAGATATTACAAACCAAACAGGTGAAAAACAATTGGAGATGTTAATTAGATGACTACATGTTGTTTCAGTCTTTAGTTAAGATGATATATGGTGGGGAGGATATCTATTGCAGGCAGGCTCTCACTCCTTCTGGACCTGTGGATATAGGGAGATTTGCAAAGTCCAGGAAATTTAAAATCCATTTGCATCTCCACATGATACACCATCTTAACTAAAGACTGAAACAACATGTAAACATCTGACTAACATCTCCAATAGTTTTTCTCTTGTTTGGTTTGTAACATCTTGCCTGAAGAAGAAGCCCATGGAGCTTTTAAAGCTTGCAACAAATATATTGTGCATTTTGGTTGGGCAATAAAGGTATCACTGATGGATTTTTGTTTGAATTTGCTAAATGGCCAACATAGCCACTCCTGAATGTTCTCTGTATTGTGAGATACCACATTGTAGTTGCAACAGGGGAACCAGTAAGAATAGCCTGTGGACTGGAAATTTCAGTCAAGGTAAAACAATGTTTTTCTTCTTAAATTTGGACTGAGCCCACATGTTTTGCCTCTACATCCACCAAAAGCTGGAAAGTGTGAACTATCACATCAACATGCAGACTATGTGTCACCAACAATACAATGGATTTAATCATAACATTAACAAACTGGCTAGTCCTACAGGGGCCATTGGAGAAGTGGGGATGGGTACATGTATGAGGGGCTCCCATGATTATGCTGTGGCAATGAGTCGCTGGGTGCACCGATGCACCTTATGGCAGTCAGTCGCTTGTGTGGTTGAGTGAGCAGTCGCACAGCCAGTTGTATGGAGAATCAAATGTGCTGGCAGGTGGACAGGATGAGGAGGTGATTGGTGGCTGATAGCGGCACATCCGTGTGCATGTGTTTGGGGAAGAAAATAAAAAAGTAATGGCATGGCACAGCTTGTACCTGCAAGAAACCCGTTTGGCTGGCTCATCCTGGCAGAAGAAGGAGTGCCTTTGGGTGTTCAGAGCCAATTGTGAGAGCCGGTGGTGCTGTCAGCAGGTTATTCCTGTGAACTGTGAAAACCTAAAGATAAATCGGCTTTCCCCCTTTGTCTGCTCAGGCTCTTGGTCTGTTTCTTCAAATGCATGGAGTGAAATTATGCCCAGGAAGGACTTTTATGATTGCACTATATGAATACCTATGGAAATGCACTATTGTTATTGTTTGACATTGTAGTAGTATTCAAAGAAATAGACATACTAGACTATTTCAGCACAAAAAGGAACAAAATAATCATGGAGCATATTTGAGACTAAATGAGAAAAAGAAAGCCTTTTAACCTTTGTAGACTCCAGTCACTTCATCAGATGCCTCTACAGGCTGGTTTAAAGAAGTCTATCTTCTTTTCCCAATATTAGCCCTCTGCATCTTCTGTAAGAGTAGTTTCATCTCTTTCAGTTTCCCTCATCCCATTACTTTTTTGAAATCATACTGTACATTCCACCTCCAGATGGGTGCATTCTGTTCATTCAAAAGGTGGAGCCTCTCCTCCATAAACAACTGAAGTGCTGAATTAACAATTCTCAATTGAGAAATGAGCCTCCTTCATAAAAGAAGTTTTTGCAGAAACCTTTTTATATATTTGCTGACCATTCTTTTTATCCATTTGGTTCACAATATCAAAACTCTGAAACCTCTGTCACAGTGTGTCAGAGTGATTTAAATACTGTCTTGGCATGATACCAAATCAATAATATTCCTCCTGTCTAACCAGTTGCCCATTCTCCAGTTCATAAAAGATGGTGTGGAGTTTTGAATCCCTTCACTCTACTACACATTTTCTTTAGAAACCCACCACCACAACCAAATATAACTTACCTTATGTACAAGAAAATTGAGGTGTCCCATCAGCTTTACTACTGATGGCAGTAACAACCCCAGTCCTGTGATTGAAGACACATGCAATAAGCACTGTTTCCTAACTGGTATGTATGGTTCCTTTTATTAATCCAATCACAATGAGAATGGTGTTTGTGTGATAATCTCCACAGCTCCCCAAAATGTTAATCCATCTGCAGGATATTTGTCATTACAGGTATCAAAGGCACACCAAATTCAACTAGAGGAGCCTCTAATTTCCCCTTACCAGTCACCAGTACTAGTAACAACCATAAAAAGAAAATTGCTGAGGTAACAAGTCATCAAGACTGTGGTCCACCACTCATTTCAGCACTGTGTCTCACATGAAGTGAGATAAAATATTACATAAAATATTTCTTCAAAACTAGAATGCTCAAGTTTATTGGGATGAAAAAAAAGTATACTAATCTGATGTTGTAGTTCCCCATAATGTTGCCTTTCACAGCTAACCACTATTCATCTTTTCTTTATACCACTGATTTTTTAGCCCAGGCCTCATATGATTTAAACCAATTTGTAGATCGGTTTATTTGTACCTCATTCCCACTTGAATTGATTTCAGACCCAACTGTGTTCAGTCTGATTCATGGTGAAATGACATAATTGCAAAAAGAATCACTTATTTCAGAAATGGATCTTTAGGTGGTTCTTTTGAAAAGAATCATGTTGCAGTATGTTGAGCAAATGTGAATGCATTTGCGATCACAATCAGGGCACACTGAATGGGAGGGGCAGAGGGGTGGCAGGGGGTGGCACACATCCCACACACAGGAGGATCAAGCCACCATTTCCTGCCACGGGGCTTCTGTGGGGCTGTTCGGATTTCCATCGCAGCCAAGTGGTGTGCTGCAGCATGGATTTTTTTTAAATCACAGTTATGCAGTTGGCCACATTTGTGTGTGTTGTTCTGACTCCAGTCAGATGTTGCCTTCATGGAAATAAAAGTTCCCATGGGTGGCTGTGAACAAGGAGGAAGAGATGCCAAACTGCAGCAGAGAAAAGGAAAAAAGGAAGAAGGAGGAAGGAAGAAGGGAAAGAAGGGAGGAAGAGTAACTTTGCATCATCCTTCTCCCCCTCCTCCTCCTCCTTCTGCATGGCCTTTTGCTGCATTAGCACCCAGGAGAATGAGCATCATGGATGATTGGTCTCCTCCACTCCTTCCCCCTCACTTTTGGCCCTCTGGTTCCCAACCAATGTGGAGCTGGGGGTCCTAGGGATGAGGGGGCTCTGGACCAAAGGGGAACTTTCCTCTTCCTTGGGGGTCACTGCCCCTCTATAGGAGCCCATTTCCTCACAAGGAGAGAAAGTGGATGAGAGAAGTGTGTCGTGTGATCATCTCTTGTTCCCATAGAAAGAGTCCTGCACCCTCTCAGCTTCTAGGAGCCCATTTCCCCACACAGGGAGAAAGTGGAGCAGAGAAAGTGGAAGAGAGAGGTGTGTGTGTATGATCAGCTCTTGCCCTCAAAGAAAGAGTCCTGCACTTTCTCAGCTTCTAGGAGCTCATTTCCATGCATGGAAGGAAAGTGGAGGAGGAGGAGGGTGTGCATCTTACACACACACAGAGGCCCATGGAAATAGTAACAGCAGAGGCACATGGCCACACCTCCAAGTGCTTGTATAACCAGAAACACAGCCATGCCTATCATATGATTGACATTTTTTAAAAAGCGGGATGGATCAATCATGAGAATCTATTTTGAAGTGGAATAAATGTCACTATGAATGATATGTGTGTTTAAAATATACACAAATGCATTCAATAATGGAAAATGTAGTGTGAACTATGTATTGGTATGAATTGATTCTGTGCTCCCAGAATCAACTTGGGAACCAAATTAAATGCAAATGCAAATGAGCTCCCAATATCTGTTCCATCACTTAGCTATTGTTCTTGAAAAAATCCACACTTTTTAGTATTCTGTACATGTTTGTGCTATTAGAACTAATGATGATCCCAATCTTTCCTTTCTTTGGCCCTCTGTGTTATGCAAGTATTTCCTTATTCCATCCTTGCATGCAAGAACAAAGAATTTCAAAAATATTCTTCAGTGCTGGGTAGGATCACAAGAGTTTGTCTTCTGCATTTTTGATATGTCTTCGTATTTCAGGACTTTTTTTCACACTACATATTGTGCCAGAAAATTGTGCACACAATTTTGTTAGTAAAAGTGCTGAAGTTTGGAAAATCTCACAGTATTTGACAATTTGGAACTGGATAGTGGTTAGGATATCTCAATGACTCAAATAAGGATGTTAGCAATATTTACCATTGTTTGTTCCCTGGCCAATGGGCTTCCTGACATTTGGGAAATCTGATTAGGAAGAATAACAAAGTGGGAAACATTTTTTACCTGGCATTCTCACATTCCCAAATTTAATCACAAAATGATTTTGCACAAACATACATGTGGGTACTTTGCATGATAATGCAAAGAAGGGGGCACTGTGGGTGGAATTCCAACAGAAACAAATAACATTTTCACAAGAAAACCAATTTTCAGATAGCCACATGGCTTCTTTATGAAAGAATTCTGTACAAAATACAGCAATCTTGCACAAAATAAATAACCACATGGATTTGTTTTGTGCAAGTTTGCTAAAAAAATAACTTGCCCACAAAACAGCAGTCTTGCACCACCACACACATATGGCTGTCTGGAAAACATTTCTGTGTGGATTCCCTCTCCCTCATTCTCATGCACACACAACAAAACACCATGTCTATTTCTGCATAGAATAATTTCCCAAAACACTCCAGAATGCGCAAATACCAGGTGAACATTGCACAGATATTTTTATTTTCATCATAGCAGGGAGAAAGGTGTGGAAGTTATTCATCTTCATCTGTGAGGACAAAGTCAAGACACCATTTATTCTCAAGAATGATGATATTTAAGAATATTCTTTGCATCCCTGTAATGTAAGCAATAGATAATAATGAGAAAGATCTTCTCCATTTTGCCGGTCTTCTTTCTCCTAAACTATGTTCATGTTCTTCTTAGCCTTCGGCCTTTTTTCAGTTACCATCCCTCTGGGTTTCCTGACACTTAACTCCTCTGTCTCATCAAATCTCTTCCTTTCCACTTTCTAGTCTTTAGCCTTTCCTCCACACCAGCTCTTATCTCTGAAGCCTGTGTGCATTTTTAATCCCAACCAAATGGATCCTTTGCTACCCTCACCAAAAAATGAACTGTTTACAAACGTGTTATCATTCTGTTTGATTCTTTCAGCAGTTAAAATGTTTATGAAATTCAGTGACCTCATAGCAGCTGCCAGAAGCTTCACTGTATCTGTTAAAACATTACAATCACTATGGAATCAAGAGGGATTTGGAAGAAAATGGGAAAATAAGTGATTGTGGTTTGCCTGTAAAAGTGATATGTAAAGCTCTTTTCCCTGTCCTCTAATTTTAACCATAACACTGTTCAAACATGATTTGATAACTTTCAAGAGGAAGATCAAGTATACTAGCAGAAGTGATGATAATCACTACTACTTATTCCTATGTATTTTTCTTGAAGCCACAGGAATGAAAACGCACATTGAATCCTGTGCTTTGAATACTGAATTAATTCCATACTTGTCCAGTATCTGGAGTAAAACAATAAATTTCACAGAGTGAATATTTTTAGAATGTTGTAATTTATATGTCATGTACTGGCTGACTCAGATCCTGACACAATATATCAGAAGGAGATATATATATATTTGCAACAAGTGGGAAAAGTTAAATACAAGAAAAGTTACCATTTGCAGTTTCCCAAGGGGAGAGGAGAGAAAGAGAACTTTGAATGAATATTCAAGGTGGAGATGTGGGGTATGCATTATCTTTGTCTCTTACTTCAAGAGCATTAAAAAGTGGAATGTGTTATTCCTTTTTTTTTTTACTGCATTTCTCAGCCTCCCACTCTTCTTACCTGATTTTGTGGGTAAAAGTAAAATTTCAACTTGGTTGCTAATTGATTTGACAAGCAGTATTTACTCTGTTAATCATAATAATCGAAATGGCTGCTTCCTGCATTTAGAACTGTAGAGCTCTGCATAGTTTTCCTCTATGGAAGGGTGAACCAGGAGATATCCCTGCCTCCTTGTGTGGATATAAACTGAATTATTGATACACAACTCAGGAAGTTCTTTAGTAAGCATTTACTCACTAAAGGTGAGTGTATACTAAAAGAAATTGAGCCAAGTTCACAGCCATTGAGAAGCATGCAACAGGTGTCAACATGCTCAGGGAAGCCCAATATTTACAAAAGTACAGAAATATCTAAAATAAATAAATACCTCTCCTATACACCCTAATCGTGATTTGTCACCTGGACAGTGCACTCTAATTAGGAAGGAGGCTACCCTGCAACAAGTTCTCTTTCCTTTAAAATCATTCTGAGATAAGTTCAGTTCTGTTTTTAGTGTCCAGAACATAAACAAACCTTGTGTCTGAGGTTTTGAAACACATCTTTGCTTCAAATAGTGCTTTCATCTTGTATATATTGTTTGATGAGCTGAATATATGAGTTGTGTGTTTCGGAAACTACTGGAGAGGAAAAATCCTAGCTATTGCTGACAACTGCAACCATTATAATATGATTCAAATATCCCATTTGCCCCAAGGGGAGACACACTTAGAGAAAACTGGAACTGATCATTGGATGAAAAACATACTGGCCCAGTTTATTCATCTCACTAAATCAGGGTGGAAGCATTGTAAATTATTCTTTTCCTTCCAGAGGGCCAGGTGGAGAACTTTAGCAGATTTTAATTTTGGTTTCCCACAATTTCATCTCTAATCACCTAAACCAGAGGTTGTGTGTTAGAACAGCCAAATTCATTGTTTTAAGATGACTTTTGAGAAAGTTGAGCACCACACACACACACACACATACACACATATATCCCTTGTCCAATGATGCAACAGACAGTCAGGGAAAGTGATGGTCTGAGGAAAGGAAAGGGGAAGAATGTAAGCCTGCCAGTTGGACCTTCCTGTCCAGGCATATCTTTATGTGATGATAATGCAGTGAGAACCCTGCATGATCCTACCCCTAAGTACTGACAAATTTAAACCCTCCAGCTGTCCTCAGGTACTGTCCTCATTAATTCTCTGTAAGCTCATTTTTTAAAAAAATAAAATGTGTTTACAATGCCTCATTTTCTCTCCTCCTCTCATTTTCTCCCTTCATCCTCATTTCACTTCATTTGCCACAAATGGAGTTCAAAATGTGCCATATTAGTTTTACACTTATTTAACTCAGCAGGGGAGAGAGGAAAAGAGGGAGTGGAATCTTAATCTTCCCAGTGGGTTCTAGAAAAAACAAACTGCTGCAGCCTCTTCTAGCTCATGTGTTCTTTCTCATAAATAACTTTTGCCATCTTGACTATACTTTGATGTTGCTTGGCCACATATGTCCTGATCTTCAGTTGTGAAATGTTGAAGGATATGTAAATTTACTTGTAAGTTAAGATATTAGCTAGTTTAATACAGTATGTTTAATTAATTTGCAGTAATGAAAGAAATGCAATGCTCTGAGGATTTGAAATGCAGCTTTAAAACAGTTGTTTGTCATATTTATATCCTGGCTTTTCTTTCTCAACAGACAAACTCAGCACCAAGTAATCAAAATATCTACAAAAGACATATTGTACAAAGTAGGCCAAATAGCTAAAAGGTACTGTCATATAGCAGAGAGAGAAAAGATTTAAGGGCAGTAGTCCATCAGACATATTTTGTTTGACGACTTGGCTCAACTTGGAAAAAAAATGTTGAAATAAAATTCTTGATGCGTAAAGAAAGTGGCATGACCTAGAAACGAACATCACAGAGCTATGACACTTAGGTGTTGCTTAAGCAGTAAGACAATGCAGCTGGGATATCCATATGTAGGGTGCATTGTAGAGTACAAGATAGAGCCAAATGCCTTCATACACTTCAACTTAGTTTGATGATAATAAGACTGGGAGCTTACATTTCTAAAGATACAATTTGCAAGGAAAGGTGTGCTTAGAATTATAGATTTCAAGGGACCCTATATCTACAAAGGGATTTAAAATAAAATAAAATAAACCCTTTTATTCCAGTGCTATGTTGTAGTACATCTATTACATTTTTCAGCAGGAATTTCACAAAAGAGAATATTCTTATGTCATACTACTGAAGAACATTTTATACAAATATTTAATACTCTTTAACAATCCAAGGGGGAAGCCTGTCCTGGACTACTCCACTCCAAATTTGCAATGGTGATGTCCCCCCTCCCCACCTGCCCCACACCTATAGGTCAAAATCACAAAGAGCACCTCCTCATCCCCCCACACACACTCACACATATCAGGGAGTTAGAGGAATAAATCTTTATAAGCAAAACAATGCTAGCGAGCATGAGGATCCTCCTTTGAGGCTTTAGGCTTTAAAAGATTTCTGTATCAGATGCCATACCTGATCAATTAACTCTTCATTGGAAAGTTGACTCTTCTGCCCTTGTTTCTATTATTGATCATCTGTTGGGACTGCTTTGTGATCAGTATTGAACCTGGACTGAACAAGGAGTTCATACCTTGTTTCTGATACTATGCTTTGCAAAGAAGACAAAGATTTGCAAGGGCTACTATGAAAGAATGAAATAAAATCAAGTATAAAGATACATGATTGTGTACTAAAATCAGGATCTCCCATGCCATAGTAGTTTAATTTTCTATGTTTGAATTAGGGATAAAATATAATAGTATAAAATATTTGGAAAATGGTTGAACACATGTTTTCGAATCTCAAGAAACCCTGGCAAGAAAAATCTTGGCCTGACAAGAGTCTAGACAGTTCAGAACAGGATCAAAATGCAGTGATAGAGGATTTGTTCTGTGCAAAATTTAGATGTGGTTGATTTTTATATGAAACAGCATTTTCTGAAAATGATATTTTCCTGCAGAGAAACATGTGCTTTTCTTTGCAAAACAACCTCATGCAGATTTTGTGCAGAAAAAGTTCCAGATTATAAAACAGCTTCAAAGACTGTGGTTTTTGAAGACCTTCTCACATTGGGAATAAATTGCTAGATTTACTCCTTGCTGGCCTTAAGAAGAGAATTAGTAAAGAATTGCATTACTAATATGAACCTGAAAGGTGGACAATGTGGAAAGGTGACAGAGTAAAAATCAGCTCATTTAAAAAATGATGCTAGAGGATAAATAAATATGTGAGATAGCAAATCAAGCCTGAGATCTCACTAGCATTAGAAATGTTCAATAAAAGCCAAAATAAATAAACTTAGGCTATTGTATTTTGGACATAGCATGATACAGCTTGATGCATTGGGAAATATGATAATGCTCAGTTAAATGAAAGGGTATCAGAAAAGGTGATGATTGCATTTATAGGTAGATTGATTCAATAAAGGAAGCCATGGCCCTGAGTTTGCAAGAGCTGACTGTGGCTTTCATTAACAAGTTTTGCATTCATAGGATCACCAAAAGGCAAAGATAACTTGACAGCATATGACAACATATGTGTGGTTGTGTGGTTCATGAGGATTATAATTTATTTTTTAATGTGAGAGCATTCTAATACACAACACCTCTCATCTGTAACCTGAATGCATACATCACAGGTAAAGCTTTGCCATCTTTCATTATATAAATAGATTCCAACATAGACAAGTGATTTTATCACCATACTCGCAATTTAATATTTTCAATGGGCCAGCAAAAAGTGTGTTTTGTACTGTGCAATTTGTTTGGAAAGGCATATTTTAGAAAGATAAATGGTCAAGATTTTCTCATACTAACAATAAACTGACAGGGTGGTCTCCACATTTTTTTTCTCTGTATCTCCCATATTTCCTTAGTTCAATTCCCAGGATTTGGTCATTTGTACACTGATTACCACCCTGTTTTTTTTTGGGGGGGGGGGGGAAGGTTGCTTTAAATTATCGTCTGCAGTAGTATATGTGCACATTATGTGAATCTCAGTGGATGTTGCTTCTTTTTCCCTAAATAAGTTTTTTAAAAGCATCCCAGCAGTTGTTGACTGTAGGGGAAAAATAAATCTTATTTACTGCCAGTATAGATTTACTTTGCATTCTTAATGGATCTAACAGCTGTTTGAGGAATCCTATACTTCCTGAATATTTCCATCTCTACATCTGGTACTACTTGAGTTTTTTTTTTTAATACTTTGGTGAAACTGTTACTATGTTGTATGCTACCTATTGATTTATGGGCACCTCTCTAAAATATTTTTTTTTAAAATTCATCTTCCCAAAACATATTCATTTAAAGCACTGTGGTAGGTGTGTAAGCTATTATTGACATTTCCTGGCAGAACTTTGCAGCAGAAGTCCATTGCCTACAACTTCAAGTTCCACTTTGTTCACCTTGATCTTCTGGGAAACAAAAGAAGGCCTGGTTTTGGCAAAAGATATGGGAATAGAAGCCCATATGCCCACTTATGCCCATTTTCATTCTTTCCCAAACCTGATTCATGCTGATGTTCCAAAACCACAATGGTAAGAGTAGGATAAAGTGTGAGAACAAACTTTAAGACTTGAAAATAGATTGTCCAGGGTGGCATAAATGGAGTTTGAAGAGTAAATAAAGGCAGGATGGGAACTTAGACTGGAAGACAAAGGAATCAAAACCGGAAACCTGCCTCTTTAAGTAGTGTCTATTAGAGAACAGATTGGTCTAACAGATTTTACTGTCTATTGAATTAGTCATGTGATACCAGAAATAAAGAATATATGTCCAGAAAAGTGCTGTGAATAAAATGAAGCAAGAACAAAGAGGCACCAATAGCCTCTGGTCCAAGGGCCATTAGGTGAGGGTCATCAAATAAATCTGGGATTAGCATGCCATCACACTCAGACCACAGGCCATCAGTTTGTGGTCAAATTGTGGTCAGTCAGAATCCTATTGGATGGTTATGAGTGTGGAACTACCATAGTTATGGAGCTATGCAGTGAATTCTGGCCTCACTCCCTACCCTATCCCCACTTACTAGGAAACAGCCACTGTGGTCAGTGGGAGCTCATTCCTCTGAGGAAGCGTGTGACTGACATTCCCATCCTCCTGTGAGCTATTTCTGGTGTAATGGTCAGAAGCAGGGCCCCTCTTGCAATTTTCCCTTGCATCAGAGTTCACTCATATAAGAGAGGGTGGGAATGTGCCAGATGATCATCCATTGGGAGGGAATTGAGCCCTATCAATCACAGTGGCTGCTTCCTGGTAAATGGTGATTGGGGAACTTCCATGTCTCTACTGGCCCCTGAAGCTGGGGACTATGTAGGAATTGTGAATACCCACAGTTATTCATTCATAACTCCCCAGCAGGATTCTGGCTATCATTAGGAAGTGTGCCCCTTTTAAAATATAATAGCAGTTGGGGGGTGCATTGGAATCACAGTATATACAGAGTATATACATAATAGCAGTTGGGGGGGTGCATTGGAATCACAGTATATACGCAGTATATACATTTAATTCCTTGCCCCCAGAAGGTGGTACCAATGAGATCTTCCCCCTTAAGGCTGATAACACTGATCATCCTAATAAACCTACCATTCCTGCTTGCTACTGTCTTGATGAATCGTACAATCATAGAGTTGGAAGAGATCCCACGGATCACACAGTCCAACCCCTGCCATGTATGATTATACAATCAAAGCACTCCTAACCGATGGCCATCCAGCCTCTGTTTAACAAACTTCCAACAAAGGAGAATCCACTATACTCCAAAGCAGCATATTCCACTACTGAAAAGCTTTTACAGGGTTCTGATGACATTCAGGCGTAGCTATGTTGGCCATTTAGCAAATTCAAATGAAAATCCATCATTGATATCTTTATTGACCAACCAAAATGTACAGTATATTTGTTGAAAGCTTTTGAAGCTCCATAGGCTTCTTCATCAGACAAGAAGTTACAAACCAAGCAGGAGAAAAAAAATGGAGAAGTTAGGCCTACATGTTGTTTTGGTATATGATGGGGAGAATATCTTTTGCAGGCAGACTTCTCCTCCTGGCTCTGTGGCTATAGGGAGATTTGCAAAGTCCAGAAAATTTAAAATCCATTTGCATCTCAACAGAGACCCCTCTTTTGCAATCTAGTATGTCTCCATTCCAGTGAAGTCACAGGCCTCTTTGTGGCAGAGAACAATGGATTCCAGCAAATCTTCCTACCATACACCATCTTAACTAAAGACTGAAACAAAATGGAGGCATCTAACATATCCAGTTGTTTTTCTCCTGTTTGGTTTCTAACATCTTGCCTGATGAAAAAGCCCATGGAGCTTCAAAAGTTTGCAACAAGTATATTGTGCATTTTGGTTGGCCAATAAAGGTATCACTGATGGATTTTTGAGGGTTTTGATGAGAATCTGTCAAATTAACAATCTGTAAACCACTCTCAAAGCCTTTATGGCTGAAAAGTGGGGTAAAAATAAGTGAAACAAATAAACATAAATAAAAATCTCTTTCATATTAGACATTAATTAATAATAGTTAAAAAGTGTTGTCCCCAACCATAAGGATAGCTCATTCCCCAAACACCAGAAAATATACTAATAACACTACATTCCTGGTCTTAAAAAACTGGAGTACAAAGGGACTTGCTATAGTGACTCTACCATTACAGTACACCTAGAATTACAGTACATTATGCCACATTTTTTTATTGGGTATGTGAAAATCTACATCTTAATTCTATTGAGTTTCTTTGAGCCACCCTTGAATTTCCTTCCCACCTTTGTATCTCATTGGGTTGCAAGTCTTTGTGTTCTCTTCCTGCACAGAAATGTGTAATCTTTCTCATTGCTTTCCACATTTGTGTATTTAAATGCACAATTTACCCAATTTACACAACTTTCTCCCACTGAACAAAATGTGTTTTTAAGAGTGTTTTTTCACAATTATGTACATTTTAAAAATATGTGCATTGATTTGTATATACTTTATTTCTCTGAAATGTCTTGTAAATGCTCCAGGCAAGATGCATATTTTCTCACAAAAAGCCTTGGCTGTGTGAAAAGTGTACTTCCATCAAGTCTACTGTCAACTCCAATTAAATTTGTTTCTGCCTCTACCTATGTAAGGTCCATTGCCATAGTGTTCAATGTAGAATCACATATCTGACTTCATAATTCTGCATGATCCTAAGTTGTATTTTTTCCAAAAAGGTATGACACATCCTGCTCCTCCCCCCGATAGTGTTTAGGTCATTTAAAAAAAGATTTTACTTGAGGGACAGGTGGCTCTTGGTTTCTTTGAAAATATATTTTCTAAGAAGTAGCCCCAGTGGCACTAGATTTAACAACACACAACAGCATGCTTCTCTCACTTAATGCTGCAGGCAGCACTGACAGGTTTTAGCAATTTGGAGTGTCCCAGGAGACAGAGGGTGACACTGGCTGCTGTTCCCTTGGTTTGCATTTTACTTTTCTATATTGTCAACTTGCAGTGTCAGCTACAGTGGGAAAGAAAGAAAGGAGAGATTTTCAAACATAAGTGAAGGAAAAGGGATAATCCTGCTCTATCTGAAAAACCAATGGCCTAAATATCCTAAAGGGACCAGATTTCATCTGATCTTGGAAGCTAAACAGGATTAGTCCTGGTTACTACTTGGTGGGAAACCACCAACAAATACTAGGTTCTGTAAGCTATATTTCAGAGGGAGGAATTGGCAAAACCACCTCCGAGTATTCTTTGATGAAGAAAACTATGAAATTCATAGGGTTGCCATAAGTCAATGGCAACTTGAAAGGATATGAAAACACACACACACACACACACACACACACACACACACACCACATATGAAAAATCACCTGCATGAAAATATTAGTCTATAATTGAATCTGAAAAAAAACAAAAATGAAACTTAAATAAATAAATAAATAAATACATTGTTATGTATTCAAGTTTAGTACTACTGAATACTTGGAAGCTGATGAATTGTCAGAATAGAATCCAGTTTAATACTAATAGGTTGGCTGCAATGTCTGAAACCACATGGACCTTGCTCTTTATTTTTAAAAAGTTGAGTTCTCTGACATATGATGGATGAACAAGACATTGCACTGGGGAAGTTAAATTATATTTGTTTCCTTCTAAAAATATAATAATCCAATATACAAGCTCCTCACCAGTGGGCATCAAGAAAGCAATGACTTCTGAAAGATGTTCAGACTGAGGGCAACTTCTGTTTGTTTCAGTATCCAAGTCTCAAACTTACAAGTGATGGAGAAGTAATGCAAGTCTCAAACTTACAAGTGATGGAGAAGTAATGCAATTCATTTTCCTTAGTGGGTCTACAGCTTCTTACTCTACAATTGAAATACTTTGGTTGTGATGTTTACCCTTCTGCTGCAGATTGACCTTTGCTGCTAGAATGAGCTCAGAGAACTTTACAAAAGTGGGAGGTGAGGGAGAATAGATACAGATGGCCTAAGCTGGAAACGTATGTCCCATCTGCTTCATTCCATAGTGTCCTTTTCTTCTGTTCTCTCACTATCTTCAGTAATGTCAGATGATCTGACTTCTTCACAGAAACTGAAAATGACTCCTTTTTGCTTCTACATTATGATACTTGAAAGAATAGAGTGAATTTGCTTTAGCACAGCACATCAGTTCCTGCAGCTACAAGTAATAGAGTCTAAACAAAGATTTTTGGTCCCATGGGGTCAGATGTTCATTTATATGTGAAGACAGAGAAAGACAACATGAATAAACTTGTGCAATTATGATACAAAGCAGAGTTGGTCACAGTGGGCCATTAAGTTTTTGAACTGCTGGTTCTGGTCATTGTTGTGTGCTCCTTTATAAATCAGGTCTCGTAGCCTTTCAACCTCATACATGGTTCCTGGATCAAGCACTATCCTTGTATTTACAGATAGAACAGAGGTCACAGGATTCCTCCTGATGTCAAAGGTTGGAGTATGGGAACTGGGAACCTTGACATATGATTACAAAGTATTAGGGTATATCTTTTGAGTTATTGCCATATGAAATTGATCTTATTTTGATAGGTGAAAATTTTCAAATTCAGTTACCTTTTTAATATGATCTACTAATTGAATGTGAACCTCGGAAGTGAGCTATACATGATTTCTGCCTAAACCAATAATGTAAAAACTTCTGTCTCTAATTCAGTAGAAGCTTTTGCATTTTTTTTTAAAGCAAACACCAGAAATGAAGCACATGTAGTGACAGATCACAGAATGTGATTGGAATGCCCCAGACTTTGTATAACAAGCTACATAAAAATAGTCTGTATGTTTCCTAAAGCACTAGGTTTCAGTGAAATTATCCATGTGGCTTATGTTTCATAATCCTCAAAAAGCACATGATTTGCATACTTCTTAGATGGGAAAAATATCTTCTGTTAAAAATGCTAATTTTGCATTTGGCAAATTTTGTTATGGAAATTCACTAATAGTCTGCTTATCCCTATGAAGTACTACATTGGCTTCTTAACACTTGGAGGTCATGAATCAGGGCTTGTTTTTATGTGAAATATAAGTTCAGTAAGACTGAGCAATGTAATTTGCTTTACTGTAAACCCTCAGTCCTTGAATATATCAAATAAAATTAAGAGGGTTCCCAGATCATGTGTGGGGAGCATCCCTAGGAGTGTATTGCCTTCTCCCTTCTAATTTGGGATTGTGACATATCTTTTAAATGAGGTATAGACTTTAACAGAGTTGAGCCAACATTATTCTAAATAAAGCTTGTTCAGTTTAAGTGCTCCCTGGACTATTGAAATGACTATTTTTAATGTACATTTCACTTTTGTTACCCTTTCCTCTATCCTCTTCTTTAAATAGTGAATTCTAGTGGAATACTTAATTCCTCAAAACATAATAGTTTGCTTGGTTGATGTGAAAATGAGAATAAGGTGCATTATTTTCAATGAAAAGAAATATATAATTAGAATTACAAATGTGCCACTAGGTAGATAACAAAACTCCCATGAATTGGGTTTTGAGGCATTTGTGTGTTCTTTAAAACTCTAGGCAAGACCGGGGGGGGGGGGGGGG
>CM034701.1:155301673-155315703 GCA_020142125.1 Phrynosoma platyrhinos
CCCTTTGGATTAGCTCTGCTTCAGACCCCGTGTGATAAGGTCCATAGTGTGTATGGGATCTAGGGTGGCCACTCCTGGATCATCCCAGGCCCTGAGATTTCTAGGCCTGAAACAAACAGTTGCTTGTAATTCACACACACAGAGAGACAACATGTTTTCCTGTTTGGAAATTAAAAGAAATCTTGCTAAAGGGACTGTTGCCAAACCAAGGTGAAATAAAGGGATTATTCCTTCTCACTTATTTAGGGAGATGTAATAAGGGGTATTTAATGTAGCCTACTTGCTTCTAGCCAGAAGGTGGATGAAGATCAGAGCTGAGGGTGATTCCTGGCACTATAACAACTGTGAAGAAAAGAAGAACCTAATTAAGTAAATACATAGACCATCTGAACAGTCTTTGAAAGTTGCAGCAAGAAATGAATGAAGCCTTGAAAACTGTAGCCAGCTGCTCCTCTACTAGCTGAGTTGGATGTTTACACAGAGCACGTTCCTCTTGTCTGGAGCTAAGCCTCCCATCCTCAGAGAATTTGCACTCTTATTTCCACTCTGGAGATGGCCCATGAAAACTAGAGACTCAAGGCCAAGCCCTGAGGTCTGGCAACTTGAGTGAAATCTCTTTCCAAAGGTTGCTTTGGAGATGATGTAGTGCCAAGTTATTCCTCCATCTCTGTTAGTTGCAATGGGAAGAGTGAACTCAAAGCTGATTGCTCCCTAGGCATAATTTTCTTCCTTCTTCCCCTACAGTCACTATTGAAGGTAGGGGATAGTTCAGCCTCCTTCAGTACCATCACCACCATTGTAGGGAAGGATCTCTTGCTTTTTTGATAAGGAAATTTAGCCCAAAAGAGTATAGCTTTTTTGACGGGAAATGCCACATGGTATGTTGGCTAGGATGGATGGGCTGCTTGTACACACATATATACATTCTTTCTCACTATCACCATACACGTTAGTAGACACACACACACACACACCTCCAACATCTTACTGTACAGGAATGGGGTGCACCTCCTAGTCTTTCTTCCCTAAGAATCACTGTAATTGTTCTGGAGATGAAAGCTTTTCACCTAAAGAGGTAATAGTGCAATAGTGAACTCAACTGCTGCTACCAAAAAGGAAAATAGTAATCTCAGAAGCATGTTGGCTGGGAAAGCTTTTTAAATCTGCCTTCCCACTACCACCAACAGTGATCTCCACTTACGCTGATGTTTTGGCACCATATAAAACAGGATAACCAACAGGAAAGTATACTTCCGCACCCTGGTTATTACTGGCAGTTGAGATTCGTTTCATACAGTGACTCTATGAATGACACACCTCCAGGACATTCAGACATCAACTGTGCTGCTCATGTCTTGCAAACACATTTCTGAGGCTTATTTTCTTGAATTTGTCTGTAATGTGGTCTAGCTTACAACACTGTTAACACTGAACAAGATGCCAGTCATAGTATCTAGAAACAAAATGCCCTCTAATACTTTTGACACTTATAATTACCTATACTTCTTTGATGAAGGTTACTTGGATATAAGGCTGCATGAAGTCATTGGGGCTTACCTCTGAGTAACATACATTGGGTTGTTCTGCAAATGTTTATTCCTCATTTGCTTTAGATATTTTTTTTCTGCCTTACTATATCCATGAATTGTTCTAATTCAATCTCTTATTGCATTTCTTAATTCTATAATTTATTTGTTCTTTTTTTAAAAAAAGGTAGGGGACACACATTTCTAGCCTACTGTAGAATATTAGTTACAAGCCACAGGTCGAGACCAGATGGGCAGGTGAAAGTCTGGTTATGAGGTGTTATAATGGAGGTTCTGTATCTGAAATGCATTCATTGCTTGTACATCTGTTATCTGTGAGGTTGAGCTCACTTGATTCCAAGGACCACTAGAGATACGAAAGCAGGTGATTTCTACAGTAAAATGACCATAAATTAAGGTACCTGATGAAGCTCTTTAAGCATCTGAAGCATAAGAAAAGCTTATATTGAGGGGGTCTTTTTTCATGTCAGCAAGCAAATATCCAATCCAGCATTGTTTATTTGTGCTAATTTCCTCAAATATCGACCAGTGCCTAAACCTTTAAAATGTTATGAGTCTGTAGGGCATTGCAAAATGAATGCTTTGATTCTTTAGCTCAAATGCAGTTCAGGACCTTATCTCCTTGTCTGAAATGCTTGTTTGTCAATTAAATTATCTGCAGTTGTAAATACAGCATGCTTTTCTCCTCAGTCTTTGGTTTTGGAGCAATGTCCAGTCTTGCAAAAGCAAAAGCTTCTTAGAGTGCTTTCTTGCTACTCCTCATGCTGCTTGAGTGAACTTCCTAGAAATGAAATCATTTTCATTTGAAAACAGGGAGATTATACATGCAAATTCCATACTGAAAATAGGGGGAAATGCACTAAGGTATCCTTGGTTAACTTTTTAGTTATTTAAAAGTAGCTTGTTGAAGATTGGATATTTCTGTGTTTCACTAGAGCCTTTAAATATAAAAAAGATATGAGAATATATCCGACACCATCAGGCATATTATATTAAAATTTATGAACAACTTCATCAAAAACCACTTTCCGTCTCCTGCATAGAGACAGATTTGTTCTGACATAAACGTTACATGGCTGGTTGCAGCCTCAGATTAATGCGAAGACCCTGGTGATTCCTTTTAGACATTTTTTTATGAAATAATACCTGTCAGCTGCTGCCTGATCCCAGAAAAGGGGGCAGGTTTTCCAGGTCATCCTGCCATCTGTCAGCTAAAGCTCATCTGTCCCTCCACATTACCACCTGATCTGTGCTAACAGGCCTCACAGGGAGGCCTGTTTCATTGGCCCAGTGGGAGCCAGGCAAAGAGACTGTGCGAGGACATCACCTGTGATTCTAGGATTTAATTATCGCTCCAATGATGAAGATGTTCACACAGATTGAAATGCTTTTTAAAAAAAAACTTGAAAAGCTTTGGATCGCATTTTAAACAACCTTCCTGGTTTCTGGCACAGCCCTTGCCTATTCATTGCTAAATGAGAACAATTCTAGAAAGAAAGAAAGGAAGAAAGAAAGAAGGAATCATCCAAACTAAACTTCTTTGGGTTTGTGCAGGGCAGTGATAAAAAAACAAAAAGCTGAAATAAAAATTATACTCAATTTGTGTTACATACACTTTCAAGGAGAAAATACCTCTGTGTGATATGTTGCCAACATGATTATTTTTCTCGGAAGGCTTCTTTCTTATCAAATTCTAAAGCCATATTGATTGTTGTTACTAGCTGGAGGGAGAAAAACTGAGTTTAATTGTAATTCCAGCCTTTTTCTTTTTTACCTCTGGTTTTACATATACCCTCCAGTAGCAGTGGTAGAGAGTTACCTGGGGCTCTCCTGTGGTGAGTTAATATGAGGGTTCACATTGGCATTAGAAGTACTTACAAAATGTAGGGCTAAAGAGAGTCATGGAAATCCACCCGAAGCCCCTCTGGCACTACACTCCCTCCTTCGTTCTTGCTCTCTGAATCGATACAGTGTATAAAAGTTATTACAGGTCTAGGCCTTTTTACTTCAAAGCTGCTTAGGCAGTATGTGGCATTAATTCCCTCCTGTACAAAAATGTAGTTGATAATCACCAGGCTGAGGAAAGGATTTAAAACTAGAACAGCAAATTTCCTCACAGATTACAGACTAAACCTAGTTTCTCAGACTAAATCAGGATAATTAACTGTAGTGGAATATGTTGCCCTTGTTGATTTAGGCTCATGTGTATACCTTCATCATAAGCAACTGCAGAGAAACATTTGTTCCATTATGTCAAGCCATTTTCTCCTGATATCACAGCAGATAACACACACATACACACACACTATTTTTTTATCTTAATTTGTATTATAATTTATGTTATAATTTTCTCATAGAAAAATTGCAGCCTTGGTAACTGAAGTATTCTGAGTCAAATTGTGGAGGTATTTGGTAAGAGAAGCCAGCTTTCTTCTTAAAGTGTATGTTTGATAGTCACTTAAATTTCCAAAATTGGTGGGATTAATCTGTAATTTCACTGTATAGAGGAACCAATATCAGCAAAACACACCCCACAAACATGTTATTTAAATAAAAACCCTTTTATTTATGATTTTAGAGTGTTTCTCTTTATCATCATTTAATCTTCCCTGAAAACTATTCTTATGTTTAGTGAATAACTTACCAGAAACAAATAAAATGTGCATGTTATGGAACAGATTTTGTTCTTAGATTCCCTAGCATGTTTTTTGTTTGTAAGGAAGGATTCTTTTAAATCACTAGTACTGACATGAATGTTATCATCACTATTCAAGTCTATGGGAGACTATAGTGAAGTGAGAATTTGTACTTAAATAGAGACTGTGACTAGAGGTGGCATGTTATGGTCCAGGTTTCAGTTCTCAGCATGAAAGATTCTAAGGATATCTCAAACCTTCTGTGACTTTGACTATGTCCTGAAAGATCCAACAATCACCTATGGTCCTATGCTATCAAACAACTATGGATGACACACAGTCACCACTATAGCTTAGCAAAGTTAGTATTGTTGCATCTGGTTTTAGGTAGATCAGTGATGGCATTTGGTAGTACATCTATTAAGTACTAAGTACTCCAGAAATCATCCTATGTTGGGGCAGACGCAGAATTTTACAGATATATTCTCTATCATGTAGGAGAGAGCTCTCCCATAATTAAAGGAGAATATTCCTGAGGGTCTCCACATGTGTCTCTTTTCCTGCTTGCTTTTTTCCATATAGTGGGCCAAATTCACACTTGCCAAATCACCCAGGGTTGTTCACTGATTTCATAGCTGAAGCTGTGTCTCCAAGCAGCTTGGCTAGTTGAATAATGACCTTTGCTACTGTAGCTTGGCTGCAAGGAACTTGGCTGTAGTGAGTCCAGTTCCCTAGGCTGAACACAGTGGCTCTTGCAAGTATAGGTAATCTGAACAGAGCCATTAAAACTCATTTCATCAGTATGTGTAAATCCCATTGTACCAACAAAAACCAACATTGTCAAATGCAGAATGCCAGCACCATACGGTGCTGTTGCTGGACCATAAGGAATGAGAAAAGAAGAATAACTGAGGAAGGATGGACATGAATTTAGATAGTTCATCCATATAAGAATGAAAAGCACAAATAAATGAAATAATGTATACACAGAATAAAGATATTTGCAAATCAGTTTGCTATTGATATATATATCTCCTTACTATGAACTTTGCAATCATCCACAAAATGTTTATTGTACAGCACTACCCAGAAGCCTTAGAAGAAGCAAGGAAGAATCCTAATGAATTCTAATTCTAACCAATAGAAAGTATATTCATGGTTTACTGAGAAAAAATGCAATGGTGACATTCTCACCTTTCTATTATATGAATATATTCCCAGATACACTTATTTGGGAATTATTAATCCGTTGTTAAACGAAACTCACTTCTAAGTCAATATGGGCAGGATCAAGCTTGCCTATCTGGGAATTGATGCTTATATTTATCTGTCATGAAAATGTTTCATGAACCAAGTTAATGTAAAATAGAACAGTCTGAAAGCAGGAACAGTTCCATTATGACATCTTGAAATTTTCAGAAACTTTTTGCTCAGGAGGCTGCCTCCTGTTCAGCAATTGGTGGCTGGTTTATATATTCACGAGGCTGCCATTTTGCTTTAATCCTAAAGTAAAGTTCACATACCAACACAGAAAACTCGCTGCCCGGAACTCCAGATGTCCTTCTTTCAAACAAGCATATTTTCCCTGAAGACATTATTTCATTATTGCAAATGAGACGACATAAATAATGAAACATTTTGACTGTTGTTGCATTATATAGTAAGTGATTGATTTGTATTATTTGAGATCCCTACATTTTAAATTCCTAAAGTTTAACAAAAACAAAACTATTTTGATTGTTTCTAAGAGACCAATATTTGCAACATATTCAAAATGCAAACTGTATATTTCAGTGGAGGCATGGAGAGTTGCTGAGTTGGTAACAACCTTCTAGATACTATTTTGTATAGACCCGTGTTTAAGTATTAGCACCTTTATTAGCTATACTGCAATGACATGTTCAATTGTCAACATTTGCTTTTGTAAATCCTACTGATGAAACAGTATAATTTATCTGAGTAGGGGTTTCTTGTGTCTAACCTAATCCTACTTAATATAACATATGATCATGCCACTGAAAATCCCAGTATATTTGTTTATTATTTTAACAGTTGTCTATATGGGACATATAGCACAATTTAGGGAAAGTTGTCTGTCACTTCCATTTTATTATTTTACTTCCATGCACTTCTGCAGATGGATTTCCCATAAATATTTCATATTCAACATGATCCTTCTAATTTACATACTGTAAAACAGTAATGTCAAGATACACTTCAGGATTTGGTAAACTCTGGTAAATCATAGTTGGGACCCTTCCATGTGACAAATCACGGATAGGGCCACTGCCATCCTCAACTGATTAATTTCCATGCAGTGAGTATTTTTATATTCACAGGGATTTTTAAAGCATTTTTGAGACTGAGAAAAAAGAAGTTTGTACAACAAGCTTTGTTATTTTGGGTCTATTTCATCAGCTGAATCAGATGTGAATTACTGATGCTATGTTATCATTTGTGTGAAGGATTATGGCTACTTTTGCCTATTGTAAAAGAAGTTAATTTATATGACTGTTTTCCTTGCTCATGTATAAAATTCTTCAGACATTGCTTTCTTTTCACTCCCAGCTTATTCAGGATTTACTATGAGAACAGGCAAAAGCAAAGATGCATGTATGCAACCTTGTATCTTCAATTAAAAAACAAAACATATAAGGCCCTTCTCAATAGTATATTGTACTCAGAGTAAAGACAGTGGGGTAGGAATATACATAAAAGTGTAATCCAGTATTCAGAATCAGTTTGCAGTGATGCTTCCAGTGTATTGCAGCCCTTTTATTGCTATTTTTGGACATAGAAATCCATTAAACCACTTGACCACTATGATGCAATGAGATAGTGCATACAGAGAGAGAGAGAGAGAGAGAGAGAGTTATAAGCAGGAACCTCTATGTTCCAATAAACAAATATTCCCTCGCCCTTAGGAAATAATTAAGCATGTCTTGAGATCATTTTATAAAGCATCTTCTTCATTTCTCCATCTCTCTTCAGACTTTATTACATGAGACTTGGAAAGTGGAACTAGAGCAAGATAGTAGCATCTTTGCTGTGTCTGTGTAATAGCTGGTTTGTGGTCTGTTTGTAATTTGTTTCTGGAGTGGCCCTTTTCATTGATGGGCAAATCCCATCAGTGCCTCCCAATCATGCTGCTTTTCCACTGTGGATGCACATGCATAAAGTAGTTCTGATACGTGGTGTGAGTGGGCATGATTGTGCTCCTCTTCCCTTTCCTCCTTACTATTCCCAAGCAATCTGGGTTTATTTTTTCAACTTTACCATCTGCATCCTTATCCATCAACTTCTTCTTAATGAATTGTCAAGATTGTGCAATTGTACTAAAAATAAAAATAAATAAAAATACAGACCAAAAGATATAGTGAGAAAAGCATAAAGTAGGAAAGATATATTATGGTGACCCACATAAGGAAGGCAAAACCTGGGGAAAAAGCAGCTCCATGGCAGTTTGGAAGAGCTGTGCAATAATTAGTTTTTCCAACCCAATATATTTCCTAGACTAACACAATTGTGGTGCCTTACAAGCCTGGTGTAATAAAGTCCTAAATCTAAAAGGTATTTACCCCTCAGATTAAGCTTCTTGCAGAATTAAACTTTTTGTCAAATTAACACAGTTCTGATTGAATATTGATCTGTGTTGACAGAACTGAATGCCATTTGTATACTTTGTATACTCATATGTACACTAGGTAAAACTGAGTTGCTATATTTTGCCCTGAATGTTGTATATGAATTCTTGTCCCCTCTTACACACACACACAGATACACACAGACATATATATTCATGTGTGGGTTGAGACCAACCTGTTTTCTTCTGCTTGCAAATGGATCCCTGTTTTGTTTTAAATTCATCATAGCAGATTACAGTGTAACTGGATATCTAAAGTTACATAATTCATGTTTTTGATGATTTCTACAATTTTGTGATATTACATATATTACACATATGTTTCCCACAGAAACATATTATGTTTCCCACAGAAATATGTTTTCTTCTATATGACATTTTGGAATGTTTGTGAATCAATGTTTTCTAGGAATCCCTATTTGTATTTTGCCACTAGTTGGTACTGTGGAGCTCTTGGTTATGTAATTAAAACTATACCAGATAAGAATGGACAGATTTGTTCATTTCCCCTTCTCACTCACTCAGATTTCTTTATCCTGATTCTGATGAATCTAGCACATTTTAGTAAATTCCTATTTTTTTAAAAAAAATAAAAATAAAACAAAGGTCTCACTCTTCTACTCCATCCAAATGTGATAGAAAGAACTCTTTCTAATATTCACATGAGCATATATCTGCCGGAAAAACCAGTGTGGTGTAATGGTATGAATGTTGGACTAGGACTCTGGAGACTAAAGTTCAAATCCCCACTTGGCCTTGAAATCCACTAGGTAAAACTCTTGTAAACTGTGTCTGCACTGCAGAAATAATCCAGTTTGACACCACTTTGCCATGGTTCAATGCTATGAAATTATGGGAATTGGAGTTTTGTCAGACCTTTAGTCTTCTCTGTTAGAGAGCTCTGGTGTCACAACAAACTATAGTTCCCAGAATCTGACATCATTGAGCCATGGCAGTTAAAGTTTTGTCAAATTGGTTTATTTCTATAGTGCAGATGTAGCCTCATTATCATAGGAAGGCAATGAGAAAGCCCCTCTGAACAAATCCTACCAATAAAACCGCATGATAGGCTCACCTTAGGGTAACTGCAAGTCAGAAATTACATGAGGGCACACAACAGAAAAGACAATACATACCTGTCATGTTTTTCCCCAAAATAACATGGTCCTAGGACTGCACCCACAATTAATATTCAAATAGAGGAATTTCATTAGCTCAAATGAAGGCAGCTGAAAGGGCTTGGGCAACTGAAAGCAGGGATGAAGCCTGTGTAGACCAGTTCCAAGAAACAACTCGAGAAAGCATTTCAGAAATAGTTTTATTTATGATTCAAAGATAATCACCATCCACACAAAAATGATCATTCATACACATGTTCAAGGACTAAGAAATGAAAGGTGGTAGCAGAGAGCAACTTAAGGGGTTGCAGAGGGAGATACTATATCAATTCCATATGTGGAGCTCCAGTTGGGGATACCAGGAAGAGAAGTGGTTCACCTACCTACCTTAGCATCATGGCATGACCAGCAATGCTGTGGAACTAAACGAGATATGGACAGAAAGTTTGCCTGACCTGAAGCGAGACTGAATTGTGGGTGTCTAAGCAGGCATTTTTACAGGGCAAAATCTGTCCCTGATCAGAATTCAGGATTAAGGTGTAGCTTCCAGGAAGAAGAAGAAGTTGTTAAAGGCTAGACAATCCGTGCAAATGTCCTTGAACAAAGGAGCATCACTCCCAGAGGGAAGTGTACTTGGATTTCTGTTCACTTATAAGCACATCATCACTCCTATGAGTGAAGAGATTATGGAGATTCCGATCTTGATCAATCTATCCTGGCTATGTGCTTTTGAATTCCTCCATGCTGAGCCTCCTGGATCTCCTTATATGGTGCGATTTGTTTCATATCCTGGGGTGCCCTTGCAGCTTTGTGCTCTCAACATCCCTTTTGATATCAATTTGACATCAAAATAGAGGAGGGGTGAAGAGGGCCAGACCTTGGGGTAACAATATATTTCTTAAAGGTATGGAAGCTGTGGCAAAAAAGTAGATGACAACCTGCATCCATATATGGCAAACATGGTTGTATACACAGGGATTTAACAGAGATTTTCAAAAGCTAAACACATTTTTCATTTCTCTTGGGTTACTCTGTTTTCTTTTTTGTTTTGTTTTGAAAAAGGTAAGAAATATAACCTCAACCTCTTTCTGTTCTGTTTCTGAAGAAATGTGTGAAATTGAGTGGTTCTTTTATTTTAAAAAAGTTGAATGAAATCCTTGCTTATCCTAGCAGCAGTGAGGGATGCTTGAAGAATCCATTCTTTGTGAATTGTGTTATAAACAGACTGATCGACACCTCCTAGAATAATCAGGCGATCTGGTCATGGTTTTCCATTAGATTTCGAACTTCTATTGATTTTGCCAAATAGTTGTCAGCTCAGAAAAAGATATCAAAATTCATATAAAATGTGTGGGTTGTGAGGGATGTTTTTATGAATATATACTTAAAGAGAAAATGCTTCAAGGAACATGTACTGTATATACTCAACTATAAGTTGAGAAATTTAAGTCTACACATTAACCTTAAAAGTGAGGGTGGACTTATTTATGTGCCCAGCTTGAGAGAGAAGGAAGGAAAAATCCGAGGAGGCCTTAAAGCCCATCTCTGCACACCTCAAGTAGGAAGAGTTTTCTGGGTTGCTTTTTTGATAATCCACTCATTCCCCCCCCCCTCGCCTGGTGGCCCAATCTGGGGCAATTGCTTTGGATGGTTTCTCAGGAACCTCCATGGAGCCCAAGCTGTGAGGGAAGGGAGCAAGGAATCAGATCATCAAAAAACAACCCAGAAAATTCCTTCCAGCTCAGGGAAGAAAGAAGGAGGAAGCTGAGGCTGTTGAAAGCCTTAGAGCTTGCCTCTGTGTGCCTTAAACCAAAATGGGTTTTCTGAGTTGCCCGCCCCAAACAAAGGCTCTCCAGAGAATCCTGAGAAACCATTGAAAGTGATTGCCCCAAATTGGGCCATGGGGGGGGGCAGGGAAACAGAGAGCAGAAGGTTGAAAAGCAACCCAGAAAACTCATCCCAGCTTGAGGCATGGTGGGTGCTAGGGATTTTTTGGCAGCCTTCTCCCCCAAGCCTCTTCATTAGCACCTGAACAAAGTTTCAGATTTATTTGGAGACCATCTCTCAAGCCAGAGTGGAGTGGTGCCAACAAAGTCATGGGAGAGAGAGGAGCAGGACCACATCAACTGCAAATCCCTACTTCTCCCACTCACCTTTTTGTTCAGACCCATGTGGAAAGAGGGACAAGGGGTGGGATGGACGCAGAGGGGCTGCTTCCTGTACCTTTCAGGTAGAGGAGGAGTACATGGGATACTCATGTTAAAAAGACTCACTTGAATACAAATTGCTTTCCCTCCTCCCACAAATAAAACCGATACCTGGGCTTACTCACAGCATGGGGAAAATGACAGATAGAAAGTATGTGTTCATGAGAACTAAAAAATTGCAAATATGGCTCCCCAATCACCCTTAGCTGATTCATGTTGAAAAAGCTGTGGGAAAAGGTCCCAACCCCTCTCCCCAACTCCACCCCTTGGTGTTGACTCCACTCCTCCTAGCCCCCAGCCCTGGCCAACTTCATCCTCCCAGCCCCACCAGAGCACAGCACAGCATCTGTGGCAACTTAGTGGCAGTAGCAAGCCATTGTTTTGCCATGGCTTTGGCTGCATGACACAGAGGCACTTCCCCATCAGGGTGCTCATTCTCCTGCCTTCAACCTGCCCACTGAGCAACTGAATGAAAAGGCTACTTTTCCTTTGAAACAAACATGCTGGGGTTTGTTTCCTTCTCTTCCCCATTCCTGTTCCATGTCAGTTATTTTGTTTGCCTTTAAGTGATAGGTAAAAAGGGGTTACCTGCACTTACAGTAGCCTCTCTGAACCTTAAATGTCTTCCTCCCTTGTCCATCAATGACAGGAGGCTGGCCAATGCCATGGACAGAGCCTTCTCTGTGTTAGTTCCACATCTGGAGAATACTTTCCCTAGAGAAATACATTGAGCCAACTTCTGTTGGCCTTTGGGCAAGCTCTAAGTTGACTTTTAGTTTGTTTGTTTTTGCCTATTTGTTCTGTTATATGTGTTCTCTCTCTCTTCTAAATTTGCCATTTGTTATCCAGTTATGTGCTCTTGTTTTTCCATGTGATCTTGTTACATTTAAAAAAAATATTTTATACAATAGCACTAGCTATTTTAAACTGACTTTAAAACAGGGGTAGGCAACCTTTCCCCTTTAAGGGCCAAGGGACTTCAGCTCCCAGAATCCCAGGAGCTATTGGCCAACATGGGACTATTGGCCAACATGGCTGAGGTTTCTGGGAGCTGAAGTCCCTCGGCCCTTAAAGGGGAAAGGTTGCCTACCCCTGCTTTAAAAGGTAATCCTGCAGCATGGTCTTTAAAACTGGGTAAAGAAATAAAAGCCAGTACCAGGTTTCATGAAAGTACACATTTCTCCACTAAGAATCCCCTGAGAAGGAGAACTGTTATAATAAGCTCTGGTCTATGGGGAAGACAATATGTCATCCAACTGCTTTATTCTCCTTTCTAAATGTTAGTCTCCATTGCAGTGAGAAGAAGACTTTAGTATAAGACTGGAGAATGCATAGTTCTTCAGATGTCATCAGACTGCATGACAGCTCTCATATTCTCTCATTAAAGGCTATGCTGCCCAGGACTGGTGAGAGTTATAATCCAGTAACATCTAGAGCAGGGGTAGGCAACCTTTCCCCTTTAAGGGCCGAGGGACTTCAGCTCCCAGAAGCCTGAGCCATGTTGGCCAATAGTCCCATGTTGGCCAATAGCTCCTGGGATTCTGGGAGCTGAAGTCCCTCGGCCCTTAAAGAGGAAAGGTTGCCTACCCCTGATTTAGAGGTTTGCACATTCCTCAAACCCTGACTTAGTAGTAATGGGTCATGAGATTTTAAAGACTCAAAGATCAGTTAGATAAGAACTATTATTTCCTAAAGGAAAGAGAAGAAACAATTAGTCTTTCTGGTAGTACATGAAATACATATATCAGGAAGTCTCTGTAGGTATCCTAGAGTCTTGATTTGTGGGATCATATTCATGATATGAATCTTGTTTAGTTAAGAAAGTAGTAATGTGTGTGTTTGTGTGTTCCAGATTACTTAAAACAACCTCCTTTCAACCAGGAACTTCTATGAAACTTGCAAGCTCACTGAGATTTCAGTGACTGAAACAATATTAAAATTGCAATTTCAAATATTCCTTTTGGTGGGAACCATAATAAGGAATTCAAATATTTTATCCTTCTAATGAGAGCATATGTAGGTATGCCCCCATTCTGTCCATTAGCAAGCTTGACTCTGCCTCTTCATTTGATTCTGCTGGAAATGAGTGTTGGCAGCAACAATATTTGGGGTTGGACTTTCTAGAACAGTTGATGAGGAATAGTTTGTACTTTTATCATATGTGTGTCTTTCATATGCTTAAGGGAGGCATAACATATTAACTGACATTTCACTACTTAATCAAACAGGCCTAAAGATGATGATGGTGGTGGTGGTGGTGGTGTATCTTTCAGTAGTTGCAGTTTCTTTAGCAGAATGTATCAGGTTAATTCACAGAATATTTTTATCTTAGAATGGAAGAGAACCTATTTGTTAGAATGGGATGAGCTTCTCCCCCTTTACTTGTAAAAGTGTCAGAGAAAGAGGATATTTAAAGATCAGGAAAAATTGCTCTGGTCCTGAACGGCGCACTTGGCCATATCCTAGCCCAGGAACCTGATCTGTTTGGGAATGCCATCTAGCTCATCGTGCTGGCCCTGGTGAATGACAGTTGTGACAAAGATCAGCTTTAATCAGCTGAAGAATCATAGAATCATAGAGTTGGAAGAGGCCATAAGGGTCATTCAGTCCAATCCCCTGCCATGCAGGAACTCAGAATCAAAGCATCCCTGACAGATGGCCATCCAGCCTCTTTTTAAAGACTTCCAAAGAAGGAGACTCCACCACTCTCTGAGGGAGTGTGTTCCACTATCAAATAGCTCTCACTGTCAGGAAGTTCCTCCTAATATTGAGGTGAAATCTCTTTTCCTGCAACTTGCATCCATTGTTCTGGGTTCTATTCTCTGGGGCAACAGAAAACAAGCTAGCACCCTTCTCAATATGACATCCCTTCAAATATT
>CM034701.1:155317158-155330824 GCA_020142125.1 Phrynosoma platyrhinos
CTTTCGGAAGGGTAAACACCACCCCATCCTTAACCATGATCCTAGGCTGGCCAGCTTTTGGACGAAATGTGAGCGAGAACAAATCAATATACTCGCCCTTCCAAATCCTTTCTTTTGTAGCTATGGGAAGGTGTGACCCCAAAGGCATAGACATCCCTGCATATGGATTGCATTCAAAAGACCGGTCAGTTCCATAAATGCCTAGTGCACCTACCACAGCAGTTTCCCTTACCTGACTTACCGTGGTATTGACATTTGTATTACGCTGTACCCCCAATTCCGAACCTTGGGTTAGGGCCATGCCAACTAGAGGTGCTGTCACAGGTTCAGGGCTAGGGTGATTGCTCGTTGAGGTCAACCCTGTCTGCCTTCCTGTAGCCCATACCGCTGAAGGCCATGTTGCCTGTACATTATTAGTATCGGACAAACCTGAGCTCGTTGGATGAGGAGAAGCATCCACAGATGCTTGCTGAGCTCCCACCGTGGGTGTCACAGAAGCAGCTCGGGTGTTGTGTTGTCCACCATGTGCGCCTGGTACATCACTACTGCAAGCCACAGATGTCTCAGGTGTCGACACATCACTCTGACCTGTAACAACCACACTTTGAAGAAAGTGAAACAGATCAGTCAAAGTAGGCTGACTAGACATAGGGGCCGTGGCACCCTGTTGCCCCACACCAGGAACTTTCTTCAAAAGTTCCATTACATCAGCTACGGTTGGTTGCCCAACCTCCATAGCTGATGTACTTGGGAAACTACATGCAGTATCTGGTGATGAAATTGTATTATCAATAGCCTGTTGTGTAGGGTTCTGTCCTACATTTGCATTTGTATGCGCAAACGAAGAGGTAGTTGCTTGCCCCCCTTTTTTGCAAGTGGTGGTGAGCCAACTGCTCACACACTGCCGCACAAGCCTGCATTGTGCGACCTATCTGCACCAAATGCGTGGTGATGTCATCTTCTTTATTTGGAATATTAGAAGTTCGCTTACGGGCTGGCCCCTCCCAACTTGTCGGGGGGGTCTTTTTATTGAATTGAAGTGCCTCACTTCCTTGGCTGTATTTTCTTTCTCTAATGGTAGTTGATCTTTCATGAATTCCTAGGACTAGGGCAGTTTTCCTTTGGAGTGGTAAAGATCAGAACCTGTCAAATTGAACTACTACACAGAAGATTCCATCAACAGTCAAACTCTAGACCATCAGGTCATGGGCTCAGGAGAGTAAGATAGTGCTCTTGGAGCTACTGCAGTCTGGTTCCCCTAAAAAGAAAAAATCACTGTTCTCTCTTGGTAGCCACTGATTGTTATCCACACATATTTACACATGTCATCAAGATAGCATCATTTTGTCATGTAGCATGGTTCTGAGAGGAATTAGGACTCAGTTGTTTTACAGTGGCAGCTGATTTTTTTAAAAAAAATGGCCCATGTTTGTTTTCAGAATAATGTATCATGGTGACATGATGCCACTGTATGTTCATTTTAAACCTAGGAAAATTGCTATCACCACAAAATGTATCATAGCTGTAAAAAAATATAGAAGGAGGAAAACAAGTAGGCACTTACACTCCCACAAAGGGGAGAGCAGGTTCCTTTTTAGCTCAGCTGTACATGAAGGGGCTAACTTTCAGTTGAAGTGGAAGCTAACCAATGAGAGGCTGAGGTACAACATAATAAGACTGAGAAAATGTGGAGGTTTAAAAGCAAGCAGTATTTTCACTTAAGCAACAAGCTGTTCAGTCCAGGGAGTAAATTATGGACTATTCGATCTTGTGAAGATGGACTGGCCACTGTAGTCAACTGAACTAAATATTCATATTGGCTGCTACTCTATGCTAGATGACATCCTTTAAGCATAAGGTCTGCCTATCAGGTCTGCAATCAAAATAGAGCACAAGTGGCATTGGAACCTGACTGCCAAGTACCCCATTTCAACATTTCTCTTTTATTGTCACCCCCACCTCTAATATACACTAAGGTGAACAGTTATGCAATATTGTGCTTTATTATGTTTTATATGTTTATGATGAAGTTTCTAGCCAGAGTTTTAGCTTCTTTGAATTCATATAAACAAGCAAGCAAACAAAAGCCTCCAATTTAAATGCATAGATAGGCAGAAGGATATATCCTAGGTAGACTGCATGGATTTTTCTCAGCGCTATCTGTGTAGGGCAGGGGTAGGCAACCTAAGGCCCGGGGGCCGGGTGTGGTCCCCCGAGGCCTTTGGACCGGCCCCAGGCCAGTCCTGCTGCTGCCGCCTCTGCCGCCACCCGCCGCCGCCCGCCATGATGATATTGATTATTGTTGTTATTACTTGTTCTTGGGGTTTTCTTGGCAAAATCTCCACAGGGGTTTTGCCATGGCTTTTCTGGGGCTGAGAGAGTGTGCATGTATATTTTTTAATTTTTTTAAAAAAATTATTTATTTATTTATTTATTTTGGTGCTTTGGCCCCCCCAATTGTCTGAGAGACAGCAACCCGGCCCCCGGCTCAAAAAGGTTGCCTACCCCTGGTGTAGGGACTGCAACAAGGAACTGCTGAACAGTAGAATGCACAGTATGACCCCACCCCTGTTGTCAGGACAGCTAGGCAAACAGTTTGATTTCTGACAAGTCCCCCCTGTCTTTTTCATGTGTTGGCCATGGAGTAAGGAGGAGGCAAGGTTCACAGGCAATGTGTGAACTTTCTGTAATACACCACATTAAACCATTATATATACAATACTATATGATTCACATACTCATAAAAGAAGTAGTCTTCAATGCAGTTTGAAGCCGAGTATATTCCTGTTCCGAATTCTTAATAATGTGGGAGGCATCTGACTGACAGTGTGGAGATTTGGGATGCACACAGCCTACTCAGTTTGTGCTCCATGGTCTGGATACAAAATCTGGGTTGTTGCATTGATTGATTCATAAAAATGCAAACTAGCATGCCTAATAACTTGATAGGATTTTTAAATGTGTCGTTTGGCCGTGAAACAAACTTTTTTTTAAAAAAAATGTAATAAAAAGTGACATGAGTCTCCTTGTTATCTCATTTTGTATTTAAGCCACCCTGTCTTTCAAAATCAATGATTTGCTCCCACCCCAACCTCTTTTTTAAATTAAAAGTGTTGGGATGGAGAATAAAAAGTTCTTTTTTAAAATGAAGGGTGTTTTTTGGCATTTAAATAGATATAATTTTGACCTGGCTAGGGAGATAATGTTAACACAGCTTTATTGCTAAACAAGACAGAACATGTGTGTGCTTGACTTTTTTTTAAAGATATATTAAACTCCTACTGAAGAAACAGATTAATTGGAAGCTGATTCATTGGAGAACAGGCGTTAAAGACAGAAGGACCTCCTCACATTTTGTTCTGTTACCCAGGCTTCTGCCATCTCAGGTTGGCAAGGAGAGCCCACTCTAGTGTTTTGAAATGTGGCTGAAAGAAATCATAGAATAACAGGTGCAAAGGAGAAAAACAATTGTAGCTATTAACAAAATAATCCCGTTTCTCTTTCATTCTCTCTTGCCTAATGACCAACTGACACCTCAGTTAACACAGGTATTGCCTAGATGGGGTTTTGCATCAAATTGTTAATGTGTAAATGGGATCAAAGAAGTCAGCATCTGTTATAATGATTTTCTGCCTGATTATTACTCTCCACCTCCATGCAAACACCCTGATAATATTTTTTAAAAAAAAAAGAAAAAAAAAAGATATGTACAAGCTGTGATTAAACCCCTTAATTTAAGATGAAATGGAGTACAGGATGAAAGTGTTTCTCCTTGAAGCTTTTATTTTACAAATTGTTGCAATCTGTGGGTAAAGCTAGAGCTTTGCCTTCACAAATTCTTTGGTTACTTGGCTTCCAGCAAAATGTACAAGTAAACCAGGGAGAGAAATCCAGAACATGACCTATGTAAAATTAATTTGAGTTTTTTTCTGTCCTACCTCCCCCATCCCACCATGCAATGTTATTTCAGTATATATTGGATTGAATGAAATAATATTGTGACTTTTCTCATTTCTATAGCCATTATTTGACAGATTCGGTTAAGGTATCAGTTTTCTTTCTTTCTTTTTAATTAATTAATATCCTTCCTTCCTCCCAATATGTTGAAATTGAATAGAGTTAGCACAAAGGATAAAATAAAAGTTTTAAAAGATAAAAAAGATAAAACAAAAGTTTTAAAAAATGCAACAAACTCGTTAAAAAGATAATGTTAAAACAGCTTTAAAAGAACATGAAAATATGGTATGTAAAATATAATACACTCCCATTTAAAAGACCTTCTGCAACAGATAGTTAGTATTCAAAGACCTAAGTAAACCAAAAGGATTAAACACTTCCAGCAGAAAGAGAGCAGGGATACCCTTTCTTTCATGATGCTCATTTCTTTGAAATTCATACTACTTTTTTACAAAAAGATATCGGGTTGGCAGTATATTATAAACCTTTACCCCACCTAACAAATGTTTAGAGAAAAGATTAATATAGCTCTAGTGAAATCTGATTTCTTGATCTGTATTTAAGCTAAGAAAACTTTCACAACCATGGAGGGGTGTGCATATTGGCAATATGCATCATTTAAGAGATGGTGTCAACAGAGATGTGATACTCAAAGTAAAAGAAGGAGTAAAAGTAAAAGGGAGGCAGGCAGGCAGAAATCTTACTTTGATGTTACCAATCTAAACTTACTGTTTTTTTGTAATATCCTAAACTCCCTTGTCTTTAGTGAAAATTTGAAAAAAGATCCATTCTCGTGCCACGGCACAACTTTACCCTTCTGTGATGTTGCACATTTTATTCTTTAGTAGCTAATAATAAATTTCAGCCCAAGCCATTTGCACTTTGCAACTGGTATTTAAACATCTGAAAACATTCATTAGTATGTATAGCTATTGAACTACTTTTGTTTTTCTTTTAGATTTCATTGTGGTTTTTAGGTTGATAATGTTTGGAGACCAGCAAACAATATTAGAATTTGTTGTTACAGCTTGGCTGTGGATTAGAGGTAAAACAGTCCATTTCCCAAATCAGATATTAACTTAGCCCATTTGGCCTTCTTCAAGTTATCCACAGATGAGGCTGACCTTCTCAAAAAGGCAGAATAACAACAACAGGATCCCAATTAAAATAAACACCCTCTCCTCTGCTCACCGCCCACCTTTCTGCCTTTTAATTTGTGACCAGAGGTTTTGCAGCTGAGCAGGATTATACAAATACAACAAAAGTGCATTTATATGTTCTTTCAGTTATTGATGCAGCATCTTGCTAGCTAAGAGACATGTACAGTAATTATTTTGTATGGGGTTTTGCAACATTTTTGCTTTCTTTTCAGTTCAAAAACATAAGGTGAAACAGTGACATTTGAAGCCAAACAAGATTGTTGCATGGTAGAACTATATTGTAAAGTCCAGGATTTTGTTTTTTCTAAATTTATTGATAAAACCTGTGAATTCAACCTATATGGCTAATAATTTAAACAGTTTTCTATTAATATGAGTGAGAAAACTAAAATTATGGCATGTGTATTTTGCACTTTTGAATGTTTACTTGGAAATAAATCCCAATGAATATATTGGGGATTCTCCCAAGAAGATGTGCAAATGGTTGTTGATTAGTCTGATTGAGTCCAGTACATTTACTTGGGTTATGATTTCAGTTGCTGCCATATGGATTCTAATAAACATATTCTGAGCACAACTCACACCAGAGATCATTTATTTATTTAAATTTATACACTGCCTTTCTCCCAGTTGGGACTCAAAGTGGCTCACAATTTGAGTTAAAACAAAATACAGTTAAAATGATGGATAGTTTAAAGGGTTTTTAAAAAATCATTAAAAAAACCATTTTAAAATATTTTGAAGGCAGTTAAAATATAACAATAATTGTATAAATACAAATACAAGGCACACTAATTAAAAAACCTTTTGCAACAAGCTTAACACTCAAAGGCCTGGGCAAATAGCAAAGTATTCCTCTGCCAGCAGTTATATTTTATTCAAAGGTGTGATGAACAAATGAAATCCCCATCTCTACAATTCATACTGAATACTCAAGACCACAAGAATGATTTTGTGGAAATTTGGTAGTATAAAAGGGTTACAGATTTTCAGTAATATTTAGAGAAACTGTTGGTGTGTGTGTGTGTGTGTGTGTACTGTATATATAACATGTAAGAACACAGCTGATCATACTATATATATGAACAACAATATATGTGTATATTACTGCTAGACTTTAAATTAGTCTGGGTATCTTGTTTATTACTTGCTGCATCAAAAAAGACTAATAATTTCAGCCTATCCAGCCCCAGAAAGGCAGCATTTTGAAACCAAGTCTTTAGGTATTTCGACTGACACCATTTCAGTTTGGGAATAGGACATACGGCTACAAATTCAGTCTTCATAGAAAACTTATGTGTGGTACCAAACATTGTTTATATATTGACAAATATTTCTAGGAAATGGTTTCATATTTTTGCTGTTAATTGTTTCATTACTGACCTCTACCTCTGTAGACATATGCAGTTTTCATGTTTTTGGGTGAGACTTTCAAAATATTTTTTTATAAAGTGTCCAATGCTCGACGTGAGCAATGACATTTTTGCAGGCTTCTATTTCAGTCATTTATGCCTTATTTTCTTTCTATTTATTTCAAACAAGCCACTATGAAAAATGCTGCAAATTTAAGTGACAGTCATGTACAAATATGCATAATATGAGCTGGTCCCTACCCATCATGTGTATTGCTAAAGACTCCATTGCAATATTTACAGTTAAACTAAACTTTTTTCCCCCCAAGATGTAGCAAAATTGCATTTGTTTTGCAGATTTGCTCATAATTAAATGTGAAACATTTCATATTTGTCTTTTTGAGTAATTGGCTTTTTAAAATGATAAGGTGCTCTGAACACTTGTTATGTGGATAGGTCTGACGTTGTATCCCAGAAATCCATATGCCATACAGACAGAACAGAAGAAAGATATTCACAAGCATGTCACAGATTGGACTGAAGCAAGCCAAAAACCAAAGTGCCATGGCATTAACAATAGCACCAGATTTACTGTCACGATTGCAATCTGTGCTGTATCACAGACAGAAGGAGAACTTTTGATAGGTAACACCTCAGTGTTTTTTAAATCTTTTTGGCAAATTATCATTTTCATTATATTTTTGCCTGCCATGTAATACTATTATAATGATATTAAAAAATACAGTCACACAAAACACACACACACACACACACACACATTGTTTTAGGCCCAAAATCAATGAGATAGTGCTTTATGGGTCTCATTAAACAGTTGAACATTATGTTTGAGTATGTATGTACAAGAGGGATTTATGTATAATACATCAGTTCATGTATATTACACATCTATGCGTACACATACAGACAGGTATTCATGTTTCAGGATAGTCAAGCAATACAGTAATATTTTATTCATGTAGTTTCCTTTTCCAGTGTGTCGATGCTTGCATATGCACATTTCTAGATATCAGCAGGACACAACTCTTTTATTTATGAAATTCACCTATCCAACTTGAAAGAGCTGGAATGATATGCAGAATGCACATAATCATGGAAGTTTGTGGCCAACCCGAATGAAGCACATGGAGAGAATTCCTTCCTATTGTGGTACAAAAACATCTTTAACAAAGTCATCCTAACAATATGCTATCAAATTAGATATCCAGGTTTATGCCAGTGTAGCTGGTACCATTGTGGTTGTGGACTCTTTGTGTTAAGGTATCTATTGATGGTGTTTGTTTCTACTATAGTAATTAAAACTCACTGATATTGGAGCAACTTGTCACAGGTTTGTTGAATGGTATAGGGCAGGGGTAGGCAACCTTTTTGAGCCGGGGGCTGGGTTGCTATCCCTCAGACAATTGGGGGCCGAAGCACCATAAATAAATAAATAAATAAATAAATAAATAAATAAAAATAAACATTTTTTTAAAATAAAAAAATTTAAAAAAGTATGCATGCACACTCTCTCAGCCCCAGAAAAGCCATGGCAAACCCCCTGTGGAGATTTTGCCAAGAAAAACCCAAGAACAAGTAATAACTACAATAATCAATATCATCATGGCGGGTGGCGGCGGCGGCGGCAGGACCGGCCTGGGGCCGGTCCAAAGGCCTTGGGGGGCCGCATCTGGCCCCTGGGCCTTAGGTTGCCTACCCCTGATATAGGGCATATCAGGCCATGAGAGTAGTCATTGGTCCCCACTGTAACCCCTCCCAGACATTGTTGAACTGAAACTCTGAACATCCCCACCCTTGGCTATGTTGGCTATGGCTGATGGAAGTTAGAATCTAACAACATGTAGACAGCCAGGGTTGCTCACTTTGTCTTAAAGATTAATAAATTAATATGACACATATAATGATTGCTATCTGTATTTTCTATATTTCAGTTGTGTTTAACCCATCTGTCTGTATACACTAGGAGCAGGAATAATTTTGTTCTCCAGAAGCTGTAGACTACAACTCCCATAAATCTTCACTATTGGTTATACCGACCAGGTGTCTAGCATTTGCATCCCAACAACATCTGGAGTACTACAATACTTCCTGCTCTTGATTGGTACACATGCACACCAATTTGAGGTTAACACTTTATGCATTTGATTAAATGGACAATGTCCACAAAATTAGATGTTGTAATAAATTTTAATTATTAATATGTGCCAAACAACTCCATTCTGTGTATGTGCATAGATTAAAGTATCTAAATATATAAGCTAGTTCCCAAAGTTCTGTCAAATATTAATGGAACCAGGAAACAGAGCTGAGAATAGCAGATGAAGAGGTATGGCAATGTAGACAAGAGTAAAGGTCACTAGGGGCTATGTGAAGTCCAATCTCAATGGGATCTCCAATGGAAAAAATGCACTTGGGGACATTGTTAGAGTAAAAATATCACATATTTTAGACACTGCATAAATGATGCAGTTTGATATTGCATTAACTACCATGGCTCAATTCTATGGATTCTTGAGATTTGTAGTTTGTTGTGCTTCCAGAACTCTTTAAGAAAAAAATAAATATCTCACAAAACTACAAATCTCAGAATTGCATAGCATAGAGCCATGACAGTTAAAGCAGTGTCAAACTGCATTGTTTCTGCAGTGCTTGTTAGACCATGATAATCCAGTCTTCACCAGAAAAGATCTGGTGCATTGTGAGCAAAATAGCTTAGTACAGGAAGCTTACTACAAGTATCTTACTAATAAACCTAAAGAACAAAGTACTGTACTTATATATTGACTGAATATATCTTTAAAGTGAATGATACTTTGAAACTGGCTTTAGTTTAACATTTTAAATAAATAAAATTATCATTGGGATCATATAGAAAGGAGTTTCTTTTTAATCATAAAATTGTACATTATTCTTCTTGCATTGAACAACAATAACAACAAAAAAGAAAACAGCCATGTGTCAGATATATTTGGCAACCCTATATTTCATGTTCAGCTCAGATAAGTGCTGAAAAAGATTTACAAACTCACAGCTTGACACTGAGCCCACATGTTGGCCAGAATAAAGGGGGAAAGCTCTATAAATGCTACACAGGGCTTCCTGGCAGTAAGTGGTGGAACATCACTCAATTGTCTTTTTGCTTAATTGAAAGCCTTCTTGGGACCTTACTGAAAATAACGTTTCTGTCTATCATATTTCCCCTCTTATTCATATCGTCTGGCTGGATAGCAAGCTTCCTAAGGTTTATTGATGCCTAAGTTATAATATTTTCACATGAAACTAAAAAATTAAGAGGGCAAAATCAAGTGTTATGCTAGTAGAATTCCATTAAATACATGCATACATATAAAGGTAACTTTCCTCTACTTCCTCTTCAACCATCCAAAGCATATTTTGAATGTGTATGTCTATATGCTTGGGGGGGGGGGGAGAGAGAGAATCATCCTTCCAGGTTTTGTTGATGGAAGCTGTTATTTTGTCTTGAAGGGTCAATAGAACACCACCCAAAGTCTTTTTTATTAACTTGTCAGTATGAAAAAAACCCAGTAGTATCTAATCCCACCTAAATAGGATGCTGGAATTAAGAGATAATGGAGACACTTTGTTTTCCTTATATGAAATATCCCAGACATTATTGAGAGTGCTGGGTATGACCTATATAAAGTCCTATATGCCTTAGGTCCAAGATGACAGACTATGATCTCATTTGCACTGCAGAAATAATATAGTTTGATACTGCTTTAACTGCCATCGCCCAATGCTATGGAATCTGGGGATTTGCAGTTTGTTGTGGCATCAGAGCTTTCTAACAGAGAATGCTAAATATCTCACAAAACTATAAATCCCAGAATTCCATAGCATTGCACTCTGGCAGTTAAAGTGGAGTCAAACTGTATTATTTCTGCAGTGCAGATATAGCCTATATAATCCCACTTGCACCCTGAAATGCCCAGGAGAGGCCCTCTGCTCAGTCTCAACATCTTCACAGACACAGGGCCTTCTTCTTGGCTGCTCCTAGTCCTGGAACTTCTTTCCCAGAGAGACCCAAATGGTCCCCTCCTTGCTGTCCTTTCACCCAGAGGCAAGAATTATTTTTTTATTCAATGGGCTTTTAAAACAGAAGATTTTAAAAAGAAAGATCTTTAGAGGGTAATGCATTGTTTTCACTTAAGTCATTTTTAATCCTCTGTGGTGTATATTTTACATCACATTAATAGTATGCATAGATTCATTCTGTTTTAATGTTGACTCTTATATGTTTTTAGCTATATTGTACTTGTACTATATTGGGGTAATGGCAAATAAAGCTAATACCAACAACAATAGCAACTGCAAATGAAATTTTCATTTTTACCAAATGAAAACAGGGATATTTGCTTTTATATTCTATTATTAATGGTTCTAAGTATTCTATTTATTAATGATTCCATTTTGTTTATTTTGTATTTAATAGATTTATTATAGAGTTAAATAATTTAGTACTCAAGTTAGTCTTAAGACAAAGCTTCAGAAATGGATTGCAGAGTATAATAAAACTAACAATAAAATAAACTCAAAAAGGGGGGGGAGGTTACAAGGGTCAGCAGTGACAGGAATAACTAAAGCTAATAAAAAGACCAGTGTATTTTCATTGTGCAATTATAGACTTTTGATACCACTTTAACTATCCTGGTTCATTCTCTAGAATTTTAGGACTTGTATTTTGTGAAAAAACTTGGAAATTTCTGCTAGAGTTCTCATGCATATTCCTCTGAGCAAATGTCGAGATTACCTTAAGCATGCTTATATCTCCTCCTCCTTGTTTTTTTAGTAGCCCCATTTGGGGTACATTATGTTAATATACATTAAGTGGCAATTCACACTAACAGCTATAATGCAGGCATATTGAAATATGGGCATTAATTCCGGTTACATTTTACATGGCACTTTGCTACCTTTTCAGAATTCTCACATAGCAGTAATCCCAAGTTTCTTTAGTATGTGACTACAGTGCTATTGCCAACTCTTTGAGGAACCTACAGTTTGCCTTTTCAGGTTGTTAAGATAAAATTTGCCTTTCATTTGTTTTAATAGGACCATGCTTAGGGAATGGGGTGGGGTGATAGGATGACATGCACCTTTAATTCCACTTACCTAAAAGCTTTTCTCTGTATTACACTTGACACTTACCCTGTTTCAGTCCTGTTTCAGCTCTGGTCCTTCTCTGACTGAAAGGATATGCTTGATAATTTCAGTGTGGGCGCATGTCACGGTCATGCTGTTTTATTGTGAATCTCATGTAAATGTTAATTTCACCAGGTTATGTTTGCAGTGGAAAATCATTTACACATCTCTAGTCAAAA
Source organism: Phrynosoma platyrhinos (assembly GCA_020142125.1). Lineage (NCBI taxonomy): Eukaryota > Metazoa > Chordata > Lepidosauria > Squamata > Phrynosomatidae > Phrynosoma > Phrynosoma platyrhinos. The sequence continues at coordinate 155,328,988 of CM034701.1, forward strand.
GCATGATTGATAAGGAGAGAATTGGCTTTTTCAGCTTTTTTCCTCCCACCGAGCAGATCTCCTGTATCAACATGACTTTTTCAGTTCCATTTTTTAATGTCCAAAAGCAATTATTTTTAGTGGCAAAGAATGAGAAATGTTTGAATTTGTGTGCAGGTGCAGTTGTAATGTGCTAGCACATAACATTTAGAGAAACCGAACAATCTAATTCTTGCAATTTTGGAGTACTGATGTTTGAGGAATTTGATCTTTGCAAATTCCAATTGGAACTGACCTTATCCACAGCTCCTGGACTAATGTGCAGACTGAAACATTGTTATCTTTCAGATTTTACTTATCCATATAAGTAGAGATTTGCTTATCTGCATGGGAAACAGTCTATCTCATAACTGCGACAGCAGATTTTTATCTTAAAGACCAGGAAGTCTCTCCCTCCCCATACTTCTTCCCAGGAACATTACCTTACAAATCATTTCTATTGATAACTTCTATGGAAGAAAGGGAAAAAACATAACTGAGTCTGAATATTTTATCAGGACTGTGACCCTCAGTTCACAGAGATTTTGATCTTAGAAAAGCTGTAGACATTCTACTCCCGCTGTGGACCAAGAACTCTTGGGTCTTTCTCCATATAATTAAAGGAAATTATGTCCTGCTGTACTTTAGCTTTAATGCAGTACATCCAAACATCCGTTTTGTAAGAAACTCATATGCTGGATGAGCAATATGAAAGAAAGAATATTGTTTTATGCACATTAGATCTATATGATTTACACTGCCTAGTCTGTTGCTTCAAATGTGTGTGTGTGTGTGTGTGTGTGTATACATATAAAGAGAGGATGTCTGAAAGTGGTGAGTTCGACCTAGAGTAGACTCGTTGAATCATTTGTTGAATAAGTCAATACGTACTCTGTTCTAGTCAGCACTAACAAGATTTAAGCCATAATGTTTTGCATGATTTATTTGAACATTTGACATATGTCTGATTCTGGGTAGTCCTGTGTCTTTGAGGGGGGTGAAGAAGGGTGCACAGTATTCTCTAACCATGTATTTGATTAAAAACTTCAACAGACTTGCAAAGAAGTAGAATTTTACTTGTCTTCTCATATTGTGGCATTACGTTTTAGAAGACAAGTAAAATTCTACATCTTTGCAAGTCTGTTGAAGTTTTTAATCAAATACATAGTTAGAGAATACTTTTTCTCCTTAGAAAAACTGTGTGCCACCTTATTGTCAGTGTGCAGAAAGAAAAGCCCATGGTTCTTCAGTAGTTTCTTTGCGGGTGGAGCAATTGACTTGCTGGTCTTTGAATTCTGTAAAATTACTTGGTTTTGTAGACTTACTGGTGTTGGCTGTGTGTGTGTGTGTGTTAAGTATTGCTTTACTGTTCAAATTTGACTGTGAATATTTCATCTTTTGATAATGCTGAACATGTGGGTGGGGGGGGTTCATTTGGTGAATATACATATTTTACAAAATAAGTAAATAAAATGGAAATAAGTAAAGTTTTTGTCATAAGACCCAGTCGTAAAGATATGCTGAAACTCACGTTTCTTACAAAAAATTATTTTAATGTTTCTTACCAAAATATTGTTATCTAAAATATTATCAGTCTCAACCACTGGAAACACATTTGTTTTGTAAAGTCCCTAGCCAAGTACAGTCAAACTTGGTTACTGCTTTTTGTTTTTGTTTTGTTTTGTTTCATATATGCAATTGCTAAAAAAAAAATGAGAAAAATTTTGCTTTCCCATGGGGCATATTAACAGCCATGTTGTAGTGTGTCTTTAGGGGGATGCAGACCAGGGCGTCCAGGATGCCCTGGTCTGGAGCGCCG
>CM034701.1:155358063-155368420 GCA_020142125.1 Phrynosoma platyrhinos
ATTCCCAAACATGGGCACAATTCCTCCCCCCCCATGCAAACAAATGGCTTCCCACTATGCAGAGTGCCCTTTGGCTACTATATTAATCTGAGAGCCATTATTATAAAAATGCAGTCACTGGCTTGGCAATGAAGTGCATTCCAAAAACACTATATTTCCAACCTGTTCTCAATCATTTCCTTATGGCCTCATGTTCCCCCAGTTCATTCTCCTCGTGTTAATATTTTAAGTGTTCCTTGAAAGTTCCTGGAATTCTGTTTGTATTCCAAATATGGCAAGAATGAACACAAAGGATGGCAACTGTTTTCTTATGCACTGAAACAATAATCTGTAACCACAAGTGTAAACAATAGTTCTTAAAATGACCAATTGGAAAGGAAGCAGTTGAGGAAGAGAAAACTCACAGAAATCACTTACATTCTACAGGCAGTAACAGTTCTTCATGCTGACTGATATGTCATCTCCTTGAAGCTTTCAAAATTGGCAGCTCACCCTCCCAAATTTTATTAATTCCCCGAGATATGAATGTTATCTTCTCCCTAACTCATTTGCATCTGACAGATATGAATTTAATTGACAAATTGCTAATTTTTGTTAATGATTGTGTAACAGTTCAAGCATTACTTGCATTATTATTTCTATTCTGTTTTTGGTTTTATTTTTAAGCTCACTTGGCTTAAGAAATATAGTGATTTTTTTCTGGATTTCTATACAGTTTTGTACAGTTCTAGAATGTATACAATTACATACATTTTTGCTGTACAGATACACACACAATTACCTGTACAAATCTTGTCCTCTTTTGTACTTTGTTGATGTGTTTTTTCTTTTCTTTACCATGCACAAGAAGCTGGGGGAGTTAATAAGCCCTTATGCCAAGAATCCTTACCTTCAGCCTAGTTCTAGGGTGAAAAAATGAAAAGGAGAGTTTTTTGACTTTACTTCCATGTACCCCAGAACACAGAGAACTAAACAAAATGGTGAGATATTTTCTAAAAGCACAGGAAGTAGCATAGCAACCACAAGGCATTGCATGTAGGAGAGAAAGATAGATAGATTCAAATTGTATGCATTATTAACTATTCTTATTTTTTAAAAAAAATTGTATTATTTAATGCATACATTATATCTCCAAAATATTTCTCAGGCCTAGTAAATATCTAGATTTTGAAGGGGAATTGTGGTATTGTCTTTTGTCAAGACTGTCCAATTCAATGTAATTGTTTCAGTCCTTAGTTTAATCAACTATTCTAGTAAACAAGTGTTCTATGGTTGCCTGTAATGGCTGTTTCTTCTACAAGTGTTACTACTACAGTAACAAAAAGTATTGAAACAAGTGTGTCATGTATACCATGAACATTTCTTCATCATGGAAATTTCTTGTATAGCTTGGAGTGGGGCTATTCTACAGAAGATACCATGTCACAAAAGTAGCCATTTCTAACAATCATCACAAGAGATGATAGGGCCTACAAACTATATCTGATATCTCTTTGTCTGTTCCTGGTGTAGAAGCTTCTTAATGTACAGTTGGTCCTTCAATACATGGATTCTGCATCCACATATTCAATCATCCACACCTTGAAAATATTGATTTTGCCATTTTATATAAGGTACAATGTTTTACTACACCCTTGTGTTTAATGGGACTTGAGCATCCACAGATTTTGGTATCCACCAGGGGTCCTGGAACCAAACCCCAGTGGATACTAAGGGCCCACTGTATATAAGTATCTATGGACAAAGCTCATTATCTGGCATTTATTATGTTATACACCCATTAATAATCATAAAATTATAACAACTATCTTTGTTTTCTCTTCATGGTCATTTTTGAGTGTATTAATGCACTTTGAACAAGAATATTTCTACATAGCATTCATATAAAAGTTTGGCAGAAAAATAAGTATCCACCTACTTAATTCATTTTTATTGAACAGTCTATATATTTAGACATAATAAAGTTAGATATTAATAATTTCTGGATAGAACTATTAAGTTTTCTTTCACCTAAGAAAATAGCCACCAGCCTTTACAATTACATAAAAGCAACTAACCATTTTCACTATGCTTGAGAAGGACTTTCATGTGTATCCTTCTTAAGTCATACATGGGTCTATTCCAGTGCACCACAACTGTGTTTGTATATATGTCTGTCTGTCTGTCTGTCTGTGATTTGACCTTTCATCTGTTGAGTTCCATTGATACATAGACTACGGGGGGATGCAGACCAGGGCGTCGGGGATGCCCTGGTCTGGAGCGCCGTGGGACCGCAGCCTCTGCACTGTGGTGCTCCTGCGGCGACCCTAAAAGGAGCTCCAAATTGGCGCTCCTTTTAGAAGACAGGGAAAGTGCACCCTAAACGCTTAGGGCGCACTTTCCCTGTCTTTTCCACCACAGCGTGTGAGGACTCTGCGGCGGGAGGTTGCCCTCGGCGCACTGGCCGTGCGGAGGGCCGGCAGCTCCAAGGGCAACCTCGGGAAGAGGAAGGGGCGCCGAGCGTACGGCTGCCCCTCCTCTTCCCTGCCTCCAAGATAGCCCAATTAGCCGTCTGCCGAGGTCCTACAATGCACACCCACAGTACACACAGTGGATTTGGTCTGAAGAGACTATTTCCTTTTTCGCTGACCACTAAAATAGGTGGGTGAGCATACCATAGATTATGGGATACATACCATAGAATGAGATCTGACAGTGTCACAGGTGTGGAATAGAATGTATATGTAGATCTCCCATTTCTTTACTTTCTTGTTGGCTTTTTGTGCATGTATTGGTGCATGTATGTTAAAGCTAGGCAAACAAGAGATATGTGTTGAACCCAAAGGGAGATGTTGAGGAAAGGATTATAGTCATGGTTTGGGTTTAAAAAAAAAATAAACTACAACTGTTTGGGTTGGATAATGGTGCAAGTTCTTTTTCTGGTTCAAATTCTTTTGTTCTGTTTTTGTACATAAAAGCAAACAGTTACCACTCACTTAGCTTTAATTATCACAATATTATTTAATTATCATTAGTACATATGTATATAATTGTTTATACTACAGCAAAATGAGGGTAATTTTACCCTGCCTACTATGTTTCAGACTGAGTGAAGTGATAACTGAAGCAAACTAGAGCAAATTAAAGAATATCAATCAGAAACCTTCACCATAGATTGCTATCTGGTTTCTTCCTCCCTATGCTGTAACCACGTCTCATCTTTGACTTTGAAGCCCAACAGTTTAAACTGGGTTCTTGTTTCAGTTGCTTAATCCCCTTTCATAAATCGTGTTCAAGTGCTGGAATAATTTGCACATCATTTAAGAATATTTACTTTGAAACATTCACCTCAAGCCTTTTTTGTATATCCTTTCTCTCTAAAGATTTGTAGTATTTGTTTTGTTCTCTGAGGTATAAAAGACCTGGGTAAACTTTATTCCTGTTGTTTCAAGATTAGTGAAATAAAATGCATATTTATTCAACTGGGAGCGAAAGAAGCTTTAGTAAAGACGATCATACATATAACCCAAGGGAATGATATAATACAAACTGCCTGCCTTAAAATCTCTTTAGACTTGTTCAAAACTGTATTGAACGACTTAAGTTAAAAAAAAAAAGGACCCATAAATGCATTCTCTATAAACATTTTTATCTTTATTGTGAAGGAGAGAACTGTATATTTTGGTTAATAAAAATGAACTCGATATTGGTGAAATGTGTATAGCAAACTATATAAAGGGATATTGCAAACTGTCTTTGGGTCCACTGAACTAAAATATTAATCAGTTGCTAGAACCGTTTTTGTACAATGTTGCAGGCTTAAATGTCTATTAAAATTATTTAGTTACAGCTGTACTCTTGCAAAGGGACATTTAGAAATGGTTTTTATGCTTTCAACAAACCACCTTTATGCTTTCTGAACTTAAGATCTGTGCCATTTTCTGTTTGCTCTGTAGTGTGGAAAACTATATAATTGTCAAAAAAGCACAAACATATATTCTTTTACACCCTTAAGAACTAAAGCTTGTGCACACACATGCATAATTGTATTAATTTACATTATAGTTTAATATTAGAAGAACCTGACATTAATCACATGTGAATGCTTCTGCTCTGATTCATTGTGTGTTATCTCTCCTTTGCTCTGTCTGCTATGTCCCCCTTTGTGGAAATCTGTCTTCTAATGTCCTTTGAGCAATTCCCTTTCCTTTTATTTAAGTTACTCTACAAAGACCTGCAACCCACTGGATTAGGGAGGGCCAGGTTCAAGTCCCCTACTCAGCTATGACACTCATTGTGGGACCTTGAATCAATCACACACACACACACACACCCCTTTGGAATGGAAAAAAAATCTCTAAATCCCACCTGCACTGTATTTCTGCCTTTATTTTGTACCATGTGGTAAAATCTTTATTTTGTATCATGTGTTTTTCTCCACCTGTCTTTTAGTAATATGTATGTATCTTAGTATACTTGTTACCTAATGTATTTTTAAACAGTTTTCAGAAGGCACATCTTTCATGGGAGACAGTGGTTTAAACATTGTTGTAGTGGTTTAAACATTGGAATATGACTCTGGAAACCAGGATTAGAATCCCAGCTTGGCCATTTAAACCCACCGGGTGACCCTGGGTAAGTCACAGTATCTCAGCCTCAGAAGATAGCAATGGCAAACCTTCTCTGAAGACATTTGCCAAGAAAACCCCATGATAGGTTCCCCTAAGGGTAGCCATAAGTTGGAAACAACTTGAAGGCACACAACAAGAACAAAAAAATATTTTACAAAGTACACATTTATTTGCCAAAATTCAAATAGCATTCCTCCTTTTGCCTTTCTCTAGTAAAATTCAAAGGAAAAAGGATATTTTCCTCACATTTTTCCAAGTGATGGGAAACTGAAAGTTAGGTATGCTCTTTGTGCAAAAGTCTGGCACACCATAGACTGGATAAATCATTTTTTTAAGTGGTTAATGCAAGCCTGGCCCAGCCCTGCTGCCTTTCAGTCAATCTCCCAGGATTATTGTAAGGATGTCAATGTCTGTCTTGTCATCTTTGTAGAAAAGAGAGGATCTAAATGTAATTAACAAACAGAAAATAATGAAGCACCATATACTCTGATGGTGCTGCTTGATGCTCCAGCTCCATTTAGCCATTAGTTAACTTTGGATATAGGGACACGGTGGCTTAGCGATTAAGCCGCTGACTCTGACAATCACCAAGTTGACAGTTCATGTCCTAGCTTCTGCCAACCTAGCAGTTCAAAAGCATGTAAAAGTGCAAAAAGATAAATAAGTACCACTTTGGTGGGAAGATAACAGCATTTCATGCAGTCATGCTGGCCACATGACCACAGAGTTGTCTTTGACAATGTTGGCTCATCAACTTAGTAACAGAGATGAGCATCACTCTCTACAGTTGGACATGACTAGACAACCTTGTCAATGGAAAACCTTTACCTTTTTACATCTTTCAATATATAAAGGGGCTTCTGCAATGTTTGCTTTGATTTTTGAGTACGTTCTTTACCATTCATAATAATATCAGCTATATGTATCTTTTCCATACAATGCCTGATTAGTCAAGGTCAGGGTTCAAATTATTCTTATGGTACTTTAATTCTGTAGATCCTACTTGGTCAACTTCACTTTTATTATTATAAGAAAGTACATCTTAAAACCATGCACCCTATTGCATCAATCTTCTGTTTCCATTCTGAACAAGGGATCAACATGATTCTTTCATCCTTCATGAAAATAAACAAGGAGCCCTGGTGGCGCAGTGATTAAATACCTGTGCTGCAGCCACTCACTCATAGACCACAAGGTTGCAATACTAGCCAGGGCTTAGGCTAGACTCAGGCCTGCATCCTTCCGAGGTTGCTAAAATAAGTACCCAACTGTTGGGGGGCAAGGAGCTTACAGTTGTAAACCGCTTAGACACCCCATAGCGCAGTATGAAGCGGTATGTAAATGAAGCTGTGTTGCTTGCTTGCTTTGCTTCCAAAGTGAATGTATAGAATTCTATTATTTTATTTAATTCTTCAGCACTGTTCAGCCATGTCATACTAACATGATGTTGAACTGGAAGCCTGTGTCATATATTTTTAGCAATATTATATATGTGTTTGCATGGGACTTTAGCCATTTCTTTTAACTGGTGGCTTTCTTTATTACTATTGTCATTTCTCCCACTTCTGATTGGCCTTTTGCCATTATTTAAATGAGTGCTACTTCAAGTAGCATTCTCCACCTCTGTAGCCAGCAAAACTGAATCTCAGTTGTATTATATGCAGAGAATTCTCTCTCCATCCTCCTCCTGGCTATTTATAATTAATCCAGATGCTAGCCTCCTAGTAGTTTGGAAGTAATGTTGAGTGTGTGTTTGCATATGACTGTGTGTTTGTGTGTGTATGTGAGAGAGAGAGAGAAGGTGTGCAGAGAAAGAGCAAAGGATAGTAGAATTGGGTTTAGGTTATAGAAATCTATTTTATTTTGAATTAGGGAGTCCCTAGTTCATGATTTCTGATTTAGAAAATGATTATTTATTGGCTAGGCTTACCTTTTTTTTTATCCTTTGATGAGGCAATCATTTAAATGTTTATACCTTCTAGGTTGGTGGTTGCATTTCATTTAAATTATGATCTTCCAATCCAAAACATTTGAAGAGGAGCTTAACGGATGGAAGCACATTACTGTCTTCTGCACTGGGTGTGCTAATGCTTTAAAAATGAATGTGCTTCCCAGGGTCTCCCATTTGTTCTACCAGCTGCCTGCTGACGTGCCAGATAAACATTTTTAAGGACAACCGTGCTAAAGAAGCCTGTAGAGTGAAGGCCACTTACAAAAAAAGGAACACCAAACTTTTACTAGGCTGAAACATTCTGCTCATGCCATAGCTTCCCCCATCACATCTTCAAGTGTAGTGTTGTGCATGATCCAGTGGAAACAATGCATTTGGGAAGTTAGCATAATGCTTATTGTCAGCAGTCAAAATAAAGCTTTACAAAGGATTCTGAATCATTATTAATCTGGGGAACTGGGCTGTAAACAACTAAACCAAATGTACATGTATGAAAGAGGAATAGGTAGCTGAAATGAATGGGCAAGTGGCAGCAGTCTGGGAAATAATCCACACAGGTTAGAATGGTTTAGAAACTACACATGAGCTTAGAGCAAAATGTGGCTCATTAACCATACAATGGTATTCCAAAAATAGGAAGTAGTAGCATTGCTTCACCAACTGTGGCTAAGGGCTTTGTAGTTCAACTGTTTTGTTCAAATTCTACAACAGCTCTGTAAAGGAAATGTAGTCCAATTGTACATAGTGAGGTTGCTAATATTACAAAAGAATCACAAGAAGTTGGTAGAAAAATCACAAACTCCTCACCTTAGTATCTTTCATACTACACAGTTATGGCATTATGATTCCATTTAAACACTATGGTTGAATCCTGTGGAATCCTGGGAGTTAGCATCTGATCAGAGGCACCAGAGGATTTCTCAACTGTCCTCAGGATTGCATCAGGTGGAATCATGACAGCTAAAGTGGAATCATAGCACTGTAACTGTGTTGTGTGAAAGGACCTCTTGTGTTTTCATTGAACTGGCAGATAACCAGGACTCCATACAGGGGGCTTAAGTCATTTAGGGCCTTTACAGACTGCCATAAATAATGCAGCTTGAATCCACTTTAACTGCCCTGGCTCAGTGCTAGGGAACTATGGGAATTGTAGTTTTTTCTGAGACATTGAGCCTTCTCTGCAGAGAGCTCTGGTGCCACAATAAATTACAGTTCCCATGATTCCCTAGCACTGAGCCAGGACAGTTAAAGTGGACTCAAGCTGCATTGTTTCTGACAGTCTGTAAAGGCCCTTAGTGTCATGCCCAACCTAGAGACATGCCTGGCTGAGAAATCAGAAAAGGAGAGAGAACCCTGGTGGTGCAGTGGTTAAATGTCTGTACTGCAGCCACTCACTCATAGACCACAAAGTTGCGAGTTCAATACTAGCCAGGACTCAGGTTAAACTCAGGCCTGCATCCTTCTGAGGTCACGAAATGAGTACCCAACTGTTGGGGGGCAATGAGGTTACAGTTGTAAACCGCTTAGACACCCTATAGTGCGGTATGAAGCAGTATATAAATGAAACTGCTTTGCTTTGCTTTAGTCCCAGTTCCTCATTGCCAGTACCAACGGAGGTTGATGCCAAAGAGGACAGTCAGAAGCCCAACACCCAGGCAGCAGAGTCTCCTGCTAAGTTGGGCAGTGAGGAAGAGGAGGAGGCCAACTTACCTGTGCCTTCTTACAGCTAACAAAGATCAGAAAGCGTGGGTCTGCGTCATTCTAGAAGGCTTTATGAGAAACGCCAAGCAATCAGGAAGCAGCTGCACTAGAAAGTGCTGGAAATAAAACCTTGGGAAGAATGCCAAAACCTTTTCAGAGGTTAACTGACTTCCCTGGTGAAAGCACTTTGTTTGTGGCCTCTCTTTTTGCCTAACTTCCTGAATTGGACCTTTGGACATTGAATAGATGATTCTGCTTGTTGGAACACCAAACGCTTGGACTGTTTTGACTACTCTGGTTGTTCTGGCTAATGGACTGGCTAAGGACTTTGCTTTTTGAACTCTTCATTTGCTCTAACTTCTTGTTGTCTGTTACTCAGAAGTTGCATTGTTTAAGATGCTGTGCTGTGTTGCTGTTTTGCTTTGCCATTATCTCAGTTGTTTTACTTGCTATCAGCTACTGGCAGTTTTCCTGGACATTTTGCTGCTAGAAACAGAACAGCAAATTATATACAAACCCAACTCAAGATGCATGGCATCCAGCAGCCAGGGTATTTTGGGACACAAGGCAGAGAATCATACAAACACCTTCCTTTGTACCTGACAATAGAAATACAACAATAGTAAAATAAATAGCTAACAATTAGATACCCTTTTGTGACACCTAAAGCCTCAGGTGATGGTCTCACTCTACCAAAAGGTAGAGTTGGCACTACTTTTTTCTCTCCTCCTCTTCCTTCCCCCTCCTGTAATCTCAACTAACACAACATTTTCCCCCCTTCCCCCCTTCCCCCTTTAATTTGGGAAATTAAAACCCTTAGTTATTTTTGTAGCATAGAACCTTGGTGTTTTGTATGTTTTATCCAGTTAGCTTTCTTTACTAGTGGGGCAGATTTTATAGGCATAATAGAAATGTCTTCTTGTCAGTCACTGTGTCCCCTCCAGTTCTGCTCTAGAGGGCCAAGGGACCCTAAGGATAATATTTCTAACGATTATATTTTAAACAGAAATATAATAATCTTACTCTAGGTTCGCACTCTTGTCTTCCTATTCTTCTTTATTCTTAAACAGACCTGGGACTAGACAGCACATATAAACATAGATCATAGAATTGGAAGAGATCACAAGGGCCATCCAGTCCAACCCCCTGCCATGCAGAAACTCAAAATCAAACCATCCCTGCCAGATGGCCATCCAGCCTTTGCTTAAAGACCTCCAAAGAAGGAGACTCCACCACAGTCTGAGGGAGTGTGCCCCACTGTCGAACAGCTCTGTCAGGAAGTTCCTCCTAATGTTGAGGTGGAATCTCTTATAATAATAATAATAATAATAATAATAATAATAATAATAATAATAAATTATTTCTAACCAGCCCCTCTGCTTCAGCAACTGGGGCAGTGTACAACAAATTAAAACTGATACAAAGTAAAACATTCCATCAACCAGTCCCTAACCCTCCCTCCCCTTAAAACTAAATTAAACAAGTGCAGAATTAAAATGACACATTTTAATTCTGCATGTGTCCATTGTTCCAGGTCCTGTTCTCTGGAGCAGCAGAAAACAAGCTAGCGACCTCTTCAATATGACATCCCTTCAGATGTTTAAACAGGGCTATCATATCTCCTCTTAACCATCTCTTTTCTCGGCTAAACATACCCAGTTCCCTAAGTTGTTACTTGTAGGGCATGGTTTCCAGACCCTTCACCCTTTTAGTTGCCCTCCTCTGGACACGCTCCAGTTTTTTAACATCCTTTTTGAATTGTGGTGCCCAGAACTGGACACAGTATTCCAGGTGGGGCTTGACCAAAGCAGAATACAGTGGCACTATTACTTCCCTTGATCTAGATACTATACTTCTATTAATGCAGCCTAAAATTGCATTGGCCTTTTTAGCTGCGGCATCACACTGTTGTCTCATGTTCAACTTGTGGTCTACTAGGACTCCTAGATCCCTTTCACATGTTGTCTCATTAAGCCAGGTATCCCCCATCTTATAAGTATGCATTTCGTTGGGGTTTTTTTCCTAAGTTCAGTACCTTACATTTCTGTTTGTTGAAATTCATTTTGTTAGCTTTGGCCCAGCTTTCTAATCTATT
>CM034701.1:155373366-155387649 GCA_020142125.1 Phrynosoma platyrhinos
TTTTATTTCTATTACTGTATGTCCCATGTTGCTTTTTCCTTAACACTTCCTGCAGTGAGGGGGTTGCCAAGACAGCACCACTTCTGCCATGGACACCTCCAAGGTAGAAAGAGTAGGCAACCTTTCCCCTTTAAGGGCCGAGGGACTTCAGCTCCCAGAATCCCAGGAGCTATTGGCCAACATGGGACTATTGGCCAACATGGCTGAGGCTTCTGGGAGCTGAAGTCCCTTGGCCCCTAAAGGGGAAAGGTTGCCTACCCCTGGAGTAGGAAGTAGAAAGAGAGGAAGGCCACATGCTAGATGGATGGACTTTATTAAAGAGACCATGAATATGAGTTTGCAGGAGCTGGGCAAAACAGTAGAGAACAGAGGGACATGTCTCATCAGCAGGGTTGTCATGCGTTGAGATCAATGTGAGGACAATTAAAAACTAATAACAACAACAATAATTGAAGAAATATTTCTACCAACTCTAAGGCAAAGGCTTTTCCAGGTCATGATGTTTGAGACTCACCTCAGTGAAAAGACTGAGCATTGATAAAGATTGTTGCTACATGCAAGACACTAGCCATCTCCAGTCATTCCTATCTCAACAGTATTCTACTTGTGACAGTCCTTGAAATGCTACATGGTGTAAAGAAATAAATAATATAAATATAAATATAAATAAATATGAGGGTATGTCTGGAACAATGATATTGCATATAGAATGCCCACATATTTTCATTTCTTCATGCACAGAAGACAAGCATTAAAATTAAACACACTCATACAGCACACAAACTATTTCATGAAAAAAATATATATATTAAAAGCCCCTAATGTTACTGTGTCTTAGTTATAAATGCACAAGAAATATAATGACAGTATTGGAGTTTTAGGCTATTAGGCTGTCATTTTCCTGTTATTTAAATTCAGAACATGCAATCATTGTCCATTTCCCACCCTTTACTTCCACAAATCTACTTGGCTGTTGTGGATAACTCTTGTAAAGAAAGCATCTGAATAGTTTCAGGCTGATTTGTGTTTGATGCAATTACAACCTAGGTTTCCTTAACAATATAGATGTGTAATGACCAGGTCTTGGTTTTCAGTATGTCCCCTAACCAATCACACCCATGTTTGTCTCTTTGCTTCCATGTTTTAACTTGCTGTCAGTATATTTGTTCAGTGATAAGTGTCACTCTGTCACTCTTCTCACATATTTCAGGGCTAATTAAGATAAATGCCGATTATGTGTCACCATTGATTTGCTGCAACAACTAAGATTTGGCATCCTTACTAGGGCATAGAAGGCTCTTGCTTTGTGAGGAAGTAGCATCCTATATATGTTTTTTGCAGATCTAATGAATGTCAATAAGTTACAGTAAGCTGATAGGCATGGTCAAGAGGGAGTCAAGAGAGAGTCAATAAACTGCTTCTGGCTCAGTAAGCTTTCCCTCTTGGTCTTGGCATTAGAGTCCTGTTAGAATTCCAGCAGATCCCAACACCTATGTTCTGGAGGTGTTGGGAGCAGCTAACTTAGCATAGAGTGGTTCTTAAAAAGTCATATTGTAGCACATGTATATTACACTGCCTATGGATTATCCAGCTCTAGGTCTTATGAAATTTAGGACGATTTTCAAAAACACTGGAAGATGAAAAATGCCTGATTAAGGCAGTATCATGATTATCATTTCCTCTTGCTGAGTTGGGCTACAGCAGTAGTTGTTGGGTTCTATGAACTTTGTTGGGTTGTTAATCCAATCAATAAAGGGTATAAGAGACAGCAAGTGTTGTTAGAGTTAATGATTGAATGACCATCAGAACTGAAGCCAGACAGATAGGGAAGCACCTTCTGTGACAGTTCAAGTAATATCCAAGCAAGGATTCAAGGACTCTTCAAGCATCCCAGTGTAGACAAAGTCAGTGGAGATATAGATGAAAATATATTGGCTGCTCACATCACCTGTTTGACTAGAGGAAAAGCTGTAACAGTCATACATAGACATATGTATCAACAAAGTCAGCTTTGAGTCATTTCATTTTTACATGCAAGAAAGAGGATCTGGAAAAGTTTTTGCCTAGCTGGGTGAGATTATGAAAGTACTTGCATGTTTTGTGGTGGCTTTTCACATTTGATTACTTTTTCATGAAAATGTTATTAGTGCAAAAATATCCAAACACATTGCTCTTTGTACCATACACAATGTTTTTTTTTGTTTTGTTTTGTTTTGTTTTTTGCAAAATCCATTCATTTAAAAGAAAAAACAGAAAAAAGTGCTGTCTCTTCACTCTCACTACAGGACAAATAATCCACAGTGTGTGACAGTTTTTGCAATGGGGTGTCTCAGAATATCTTGATGCCCTTATCTATCAATGATAAGAAAATTAAAACACATATGCACAAAATTAAAACACATATTCAAAATTCTGCACACGTGTGCTTTCAAGCTGTTTCTGATTTATGGCAACCCTAAAATGAACATATCATACAATTTTCTGGGGCTGAGAATGTGTGACTCACCCAAGGTCACCCAGTGGGTTTCCATGGCTGAGTGGGGAATCAAACCTGTTCTCCAGAGTCATAGTCAAACACATAAACCACTACACCACTGCAGGTTTAAGCCAACTCATCTAGGCCATTTAAAAACTTTTATTGAAAATTAATTTATTAACTCAGGGGTAGGCAACCTTTCCCCTTTAAGGGCCGAGGGACTTCAGCTCCCAGAATCCCAGGAGCTATTGGCCAACATGGGACTATTGGCCAACATGGCTGAGGCTTCTGGGAGCTGAAGTCCCTCGGCCCTTAAAGGGGAAAGGTTGCCTACCCCTGTATTAACTCTTAATGGGACTATTCCAAAGCAAATGGTCTAATGTTTGCAGGGCTGTTAAACTTATGTTGTCACAGCATCCTAACCTCTTACACTACAGGTGTTCATATTTTGTAGCAGCTTTTCTTTTTGGATGCATTGTGTACTATAATTTTGGGCATTATAATGAACTGATAGGCACTGCTCTAATGTATTTCATTTAGGAAAGCAGCACTTGAAAGAAATTGGTTTTGCTATACACATGATGTGAAACAATCAATAGTGCTTTAGTCTGACAAGCACTGTCAATATCCATTGTCACAGTTCAGAAAGTCATTAATAGATAGTTCTTCAAAGACCAATGCTCTCAACACATGTCCAAAGTACTGAGATAACATTGTATTGGGGAGGAATTAATAACAGGTAGTAAACCCCTGGGATTTAGGATACCGGTAACTACTTTGTAAACTGGGAAATAGAAATTCTTTGGAATCAACATATACTAATACCTTTCTGGTGGAACATGAAAGAACATGTAGGAAACCATTGTTGTATAGCACAATTACATTAAACCAGTGTTCTAATCTTAATTTTGCAACAAAAGCCTATAGAAATGAAAAGTAAGGCATTGTCATTCACCCCATTCACTGGTTGCATTCTGGAAGGTGGCTGTAACCCACTGGGTGGTTTCAGTATTTGGCCACAACTTCATGTAACATCCAAATACGTACAGTCAGCCCTCCATATCCATGGATTTTTTTATCCATGGATTCAACCATCCATGGATTGAAAATATTCCAGAAATATATAAATTCCAAGAGCAAACTTTAATTTTATCATTTTATATAAAGCAAAACAAAGCAGCTTCATTTATATACTGCTTCATACTGCGCTATGCAGTGTCTAACCGGTTTACAGCTGTAAGCTCATTGCTCCCCAACAGCTGGATACTCATTTTAGCAACCTCGGAAGGATGCAGGCCTGAGTCAAGCTTGAGCCCTGGCTAGTATTGAACTTGCAACCTTATGGTTTATGAGTGAGTGACTGCAGTACAGGCATTTAACCACTGCACCACTAGGGCTCATATAAGGGACACTGTTGTACTATGTCATTGTATTTAATGGGACTTGAGCATCCACAGATTTTGGTATCCATGGAGGGTCCTAGAGTCAAACTTCAGTAGATAACAAGTGCCCACAGTATGGAAAATTCCACAGAAGGTAAGGATGGAATCTATGTACCATGTTTGCTTATTTTGTTCTGGTCCTGGTTCTCTTGGCAGAACAGTTATGCTGCCCTTGTCCTTAGGGATCATGTCCCAGCTCCCAGTATATAGTTCCCCACAGTTTGTACTAATCAGGCACTGTATATAAAGGTAAAGGTAAAGGTATTCCCCATTGACAAGGTTGTCAAGTCATGTCCAACCATAGGCAGCAGTGCTTATCTCTATTACTAAGCCACAGAGCCAGCATTGTCAGAGACTACTCTGTGATCATGTGACCAGCATGAGTACACATAATGCTATTTACCTGCACACTGAAAAGTGGTAACTATTAATCTACTTGCAGTTGTGTGCTTTCAAACTGCTAGGTTGGCAGAAGCTGGGACTAGTGATGGGAGCTCGCCCTATCATGCAGCAGCCAGGCTTTGAACTGCCAGCCTGCCGATCTTGCAATCAACAGAGTCAGCATCTTAACCACTTGAGCCAATGCATACTTAACTATAAATAAACCTCATGTATAAGTTAAGGGCAAGTTTGGGGCCAAAATTATGGATAAGTTGAGAAGTTAAAGCTTAGAGGTGTAACAAATGATCTAAAGGATGATATGTGCTCATGCTAAAGGCTGGATGGATGAGAGAGTAGAGTGGGGTCAGTGCTTCCCGGACAGATTACATCCTGGCCTTTCACCAGGGGGATGGTTCCTTTTTTATATAAGAGTTAAAGTACATTGCTTACATGGACCTGTGGATAAGTTGGTTGCGGGGTAATTTTTTTACTGAAATTTGTAGACTTGTACATTAGTTTATACAGTAGCTATCTGGCTATGTACTCCCTTCATCACTATCCACTCTACCAGTTTTGTAATTATTTGTTCATGCATATGAGAACAAAATAAGCAAACAATAACACTGTGTGATTGTATGTTTCATATATATCACAATATGAAATGCAGTTATTAAGTTAGGACTCTCAGATGGGGATAAACACTGAGAGATCATCATAGCCTAAAGTAAACATTTTGAATCTCATTCACTTAAATGGGATATTTAAATGTTCCTTATTTAGAACCTGGTTTATATACATGTAAATATGTGCAGAGGTACAAGTTGATACAAAATGAGGCAAAACCATTAAAAATGGGACAGACAGGTAATATTTTCTATGTCATTTTCCTCTTTCAACATGCCACCATACTTGTATCCTCAAAAATCTTAATCTATTTCTTTTTATACAGGAATTTGTATATCACTGCCAAGGGTTGCTCCCACTTGAACTGAAATGTTCTAAAATAGAACACAAACAAAAGAGTGAGCCATTAATTGAATGCTAATCTCCATATTCTATGATATATCATCCTAAGAATGCTACCACTAAAAATGTGAATTTTATTTTTTCATAAGTGATGGATTATTGTCCCATGCAGTGAATATTCCAGTAAAAGTGTCCTTTTATATGTCCTTTGTGATTACTAGCTTGCAAAAGTATGTGTGGGGTCACTTCAGTGCTGTGGGAAAATGGAACAATCCTCTGTTCAAATCAGTAGTGAAATCAGAAGCAAAGTATGCTCTGATTATCATAGGCATGTGTTTAAATGTTGTTTTCCTTAATTGGATATTTTGTATTTATTTAAAATGAAGAATCTGGCATGTTTCTATCTCTAGAGAGCAGCAAAGTGAAAAACCCTTTTTGTTTTATTTTGGTCTCTGCTGTCAAATATGTAATGTAAGACACAATATTCCTGAATTCTCTTCTTGTTAAGCAGGCTTCTTGAACTTGCTCTGGTTTCTGGGAGAGGGCATCTTTTAATGTATCATTTCATTTTTCTCATCCTAAAAATGCTCTTATTGTTTGCTTTCCAAAGAAGTCATGTAATGTGTTTCTAATTTTGGGTCAGAACCTATCCTATCTTGGATAGGTTTTTTTGCTTTTTTGGTAGGGAAAAGCAAACAATTTTACACACTTGGAATGCAATTTGGATCAGAGGTTATTACAAAGACTTCAGGAGACCTCTGCTGTGGTGTCCTGAATCTTGCTTTCTTAATGATCATGAAATAAATTTATCCACATGTGTAGATTATCCTCTTTTCTCCTTTTAAGAAAAATAATTCAGGGTATATACCTACACTGGAAACATACAATACTCTCACACCACTTAACAGTCATGGCTTCTCCACAAGCATCATAGAAACTATGCTCAGGTGATGTTCCTTTTTCGTTTTCTATTTCCTTTCCCAGGGAAAGCCAGCATGGTGTAATAGTTTGAGCATTGGACTATGACTCTGGAGAGCAGGGTTTGAATCTCCAGTCAGGCATTGAAACCCACTGGGTGACCTTGGGCACATCACATGCTCACAGCCTCAGGGGGAGGCAATAGTAAACCTCCTCTGAACAATTCTTGGCAGGAAAACTCCCTGACAGGCTTGCCTTAGGGCTGCCATAAGTACAAAACAGCTTGAAGGCACACAACAACCAACAACAAATTTCCTCTCCCAGAGCTCAGAGCTATCATCTCCTATGGAGAAGGGATGAATGTTAAACTAGTTGAAATATAGGCATACCTCATGGATGAAGAAGATCCTTTATACAAAGTCTTGTTGTGCCAGTCCAGATTCTTCTTTTCATCCTTGTTCTCTGTCTAAGATTTTTAGCAGCATAGGCACTGGGAGAATGTCAAAGGAGGGCTGGAGAAACACAAGGCTTTCAGTGGCAGGTTGAAGCAGTAAGCCTGTCATAAATATTGCAAAAAAAGCTTGACCTGAGATTTTGCTCTAGTCTACTACCATAGCTGTGTGGGTCTTGTTGATCATTCAAAATCAGCTCCATTAAATACAGTGGGGCTCATTTCTTTATAAATGTATATAGAATTTTGTTGTTAATTTTATAACTGGAAATCTTTCTCCTCAGTAATGAGTAGCTCTTTTATGCAACCATGATCTGTAAAATAAAAGTAGGATGTCTTTGCATACTCAACAATCTGTCTGACCTCTCCTGCTAGGAAATAATAAACAGCCTACTTTAATTTTCAGTTGGAGAAACATATGTGCTAAAGATACAAACTTTTAGGATTCATTCAAAATTTACACAACTGTATTGATAGTTGTCCAATACTATACAAACCATTACTAATACAACTCTCTGAACTCAGTGTTTCTTCATAATCATATTAATCCGATTCTGCTTGGAACATCCCACAAATGAGACTGAAGGATCCAAGATATGGTCATATTTTCCCACAGATTTCCAGAGAAGCTTTCCATATTAAAAAGTAACATCATTTACTTTTCTGTCTTTTTCATGCCCCTTCCCCAGTTTTTAGGCTCACTTACAGTGTTTCTGATACAACTGACAGAAACAGAGTTAAAAGCAGATTAAAGAAGTTTATTACTCGACGACCTTCATTGAGAACTTTGCAAGAAAAGGGAATAATTAAAGGTATGTTGTTCTCTTAAATAGTTATGATTGTGTGTGTGTGTGTGTGCTCATGCACTCCAGAGAAAGAGAAGTGACTTATGTCTTTAAACTCCCATGTATCTTACAACTTTTTATTTATATTTCTGTTTAATGCCAAATATTGTTATAATACTCTTTAATTACTACATAAAGGCAGGGATAAGACAATGTGACTCACTGGAATGCATTTTCTCCCTACCTTTGCCTCCATCAATCCTTACATCACAAAGAAAGTTATAGTTGGATAATTATAAGCAGGCTCTGCCTTGGTTAATACTTGGATGGGAGATCACCACTATATTTCAGAGGAAGAATCTAGCAAAATCACTTCTGAGTATTCCTTGCCTAAGAAAACCCTATGGAATTGATGGTGTTATCATAAGTCAACAGGGGATTTGAAGGCACATTCACACAGGCTCACCAACCAGTACAATGGACTGATTGATACTCCAAGGCCAGCTATAGAGGGAGGATGTGGTAAATGGACTTGACTAACCTGTACGCCAGTTTCTTTCTGTGTAATTACAGATGTGCACAAGTCAGCACTTGAAAAATTACTTTTAAAAAGTAACTTGTTATATTCCTTATTCTTAGATCCTACCACCACCAAAAAGATTTTTTCTACAGTTAGTTTTTAAAACATAGGTCTTTGAGGTCTCAGTACTCAAACATAATTTTAAAAATTAAGAACTTAAAAATATTAAGAATGATGCAAACACTTTCCCCAGTTACAAAACCTCATTGTTGCCTCGGTACCCAGAACAGAACATGTGGAACCAGCACTAGTCTAAACATGAGCCCAATATGAGATTCTGCCTTCACAATTTTTTAAGGCCACAGCCTTAACTACAACACAGCTTGGTAACTATAAAAAGAACAGCAATGTAAAACATGTAAAGTTATCTCACTTAATGTTGCAATTATAATGTAATGCCATTTAACTAATACTGGGGGGGGGGGAGAGAATTAATTGCACGTAGTTACTTCAAATCTCTGATACTTACAATCTCTGATATAACTTTTGCCAATTAGCAAAACAATGAGCATTGTGTTAAAGAATGGACACATTAATTTGTATGTGTAAATGTCTTCTGTGTTCCCAAGCACATTACCCAGTTGATCTGCTTGGGGTTTGCCTGGAGCCCTTATTATGTAATATATCTCAGGATATGAATGAATGAATTGAGGAGGGAGGATATTTTTTCCTAGCTGGACCTGCATCTGAGCTTCTGCGTGTTGATTCAAAGCTCTAAATGAATCTTGTGTATGTGTTCAAATTACAGGAAAAGAGATTTCACCTGAACGTTAGAAAGAACTTCCTGATAGTAAGATCTGTTCAACAGTGGAACACACTATATGTGGAGTCTCCTTCTTTGGAGGTTTTTAAACAGAGACTGGGTGGCCATCTGTTGAGAGTGTTTTGACTGTGTATTCCTGAATAGCATGGGGTTGGACTGGATGGCCCTTATGGTATCTTGATTCAGCTCTGTGATTCTATAGACTTTATCACATGGGGAATATTGGGGGTTTAAAGAGTCAATATTGGGCCTTTGCAGACTGCCAGAAATAGTGCACATTAAATTGAGGCACTGCCCTGGCTCAGTGCTAGGGAGTCATGGGAATTGTATTTTTTCCCGAGACATTGAGCCTTCTCTGTCAGAGAGCTCTGGTGCCACAATACATTACAGTTCCCATGATTCCTAGCACTGAGCCAGGGCTGTGCTTCAATTTAATGTGCACTATTTCTGGCAGTCTGCAAAGGCCCATCCTGGGGAAATTGCATGATCGTGGTGAAGATTTTTACATGTCGCCATTATCGCATGATTATACCATGAATAAAATGGCAAAATCATACTGCTTTTTACTCATGAGGTTTCCTTGTGAATAAAAAATGGTGCAATTTTGCCACTTTATTCACAGGATAATCACGCAATAATGGCGATGTTGTGTGAAAATCTTCATGTTGTTGCATGGTATTGAGAGGATCATAGCACAATGCTCCCATCTTTTTTTTTGTCATGTGATAAATCATATGATTCTCATGTATACAAGCTACATGTACTCTGCAAAAATGTGGAGTACAGATTTCAAGGGCAAAAAGTATATCCTATAGCCTGTATGTGTGCATACTCTCTTTAGAACTTTTGGAACAATATATGGAAGTTGTTGGTAGTGGACTCAAAAGATAAAATTCTATATTACCAGATATACCATATAAACACTGATTTTACATTAGCTTCCTTGAACAAACCTTTTGAAGACACTGCCTTGAGTCCCTGTCTTGGGAGAAAGGCAGGATATAGGTAATTAAAAAGAAATAAATTATTATTATTATTATTATTATTATTATTATTATTATTATTATTATTAGATGGAGAAAACTCCTCTGAAAACTCTTCCAGTTAGTTTATAAAAGGGTGGAAAAATTTATGGAAGTCTACCAAAGTCTTATGGCTTTTAATTTAGGAAGCACCTCATGATCAGAAACTCTTTGTGCTGGAGAATGGGATACACAATAGAAAATTTCCCTTAAGTACACAAAGCATACCAGGCTCAAGGAATGAGATGGGTCTGTCTTCACCCACACAGTATTCCTATGAACATTTAATTCCATGTATGTTTGAACCTCTCACTGGGACAGCTTTTTAAATGAAAATATTGACTGCATTTTCAAAATTGATTTTTTTTTGGGGGGGGGGATACTGGTGTCATTTTTTCCTGATGGGCCTGCTTGAATAGTCTGAATGCCTTGCAATGTTTGAACTAGACTGTTTTTTTCTAAAATTCCACATATCAAATTAGCCTAGCCATGCCACTAGTGAATATGTGTTAAAAACCACAACTGCTCATGTAATCATAGGTAGTTAAAAGCTGTTTGGCAGCAGCTGTGCACAGCCACACTATCCTGGATGTTCTGACTGTGTTCCACCAATTTTGAACTAATAAAAGGACTTTGACCAGGGTAAATGAGGGCAGCTCCATAGAGTGAACAAACATCAAAGAAATAAAAGAAAAAGAGTAAAGGTGGGAATTCATTTTTCCCTGTACATCACATACACTAGTACAACCCATTACAATCACTGAAAGTATACCAGTGTAATTAGTCATCTCAATGCAGTTTTATTTTCCTTCTTAAGTATAGTAGCATGATAGGAGACAAATGCAAACTGTGCAAACAGGTAAACACAGTGATGACTGATTAATTCATGGCCATTTCCATTCAGCCCTTTTCTGAAGGTGCAGTGCATATGGCAAGGGTAAAGTAACCCATATGCAATATTTATCTTAAATAAAATAGGACAGGAGGCTAAAGTCAAAAGCTAAAATGCTGACAAAATGATAAAGTTACTATCTTCCAAAAGACTTTGAACTAGGAAATTTGGGGTGTAATGGTAATGACTCTATCCTACAGAATCCTGGGATTTGTAGTTTGGTGGAGTATTCAGCCCAGTCTGTCAGAGAGCTTTAATGCCTTGTCAAACTACAAATACCTGGATTCTGTAGAATATAGTCATTAAAATGAAGTCAGATGTGTTCCTCATTAAGTATTAAATGTGTATTAAAAGGCAGCATCAGATGCTGGCTTTCATGTGTTTAAATTTGAACTTTAAAGGAGCTATCTAAAGTGCTGGTCCTAGTTTGGGCATGATATTCAATACTTTAGATAGCTCTTGTAAAGTTCAGACTAACATCTGGAGCACATACAACATTGGACTTGCATGAGAATCACTAGCCACCCCTTTAACCATGTAAGCAGGCTCCCTGTTAATTAATCATCCAAAATCATTTTTAAAATCATTTTAATCGTTATGATTTTATCCTGTTTTAATTTGCTAATTGGATTTTAACTATGTTATTGTTTAATAATGTTTTAATGGGGGGGATTGTGTTTTATGTTGTAAACCGCCCAGATTGGGCAACCATTGGGCGGTATATAAATTATTATTATTATTATTATTATTATTATTATTATTATTATTATTACACTTCCATAGTACACAGTTATAGTGCCTCAATTCCACTTTTAACTGTCTTTGGCCCCACCTATGAAATCCTGGGATTTCTAGTTTCAGGAAAGGTGCTTAGAATGTTCTGACAGAGAACTCCAGAGCCTCAGCAAAGTACAGTCCACCCTCAGTATCTGTGAGTTGCCATCCTCAGGTTCAACCATCTGTGGATGGCAAGCCTGCATTGAGGCAGAGGAGCAGGAGGAGGAGGAGGCTGGAAGCTGATCCTGGGATCCAGGTGGCTGGCTCAAGAGTGACCTTTCCCCTCCCATCACCCTCATCCTGTCATTTAGGTAAAGTTCCATTGTCCCCAATGGTGGTGTGGAGGATCCACTGGGGGTATGGAACAGATCCCTTCTGGATACTGAGGGCTGACTGTATAAACCCCAGGATTCCATAGGATGCACCCATGTCAATTAAAGTGGAATCATATTGCTATAATCATTAATATGTAAGGGCCCCTAATAACCCAAATATTGTGCATCCAAATATTCTCAGGCCATTCCACAATTATTCTTTATTTATGCTTTTGCTAGTGACCTACTAAAGTTAAAGCTTGTCTTCAATCCAGAAAACTTTCCAGTTGCTTGAAAAACTTCTCAGTTGTGCTTGCTTGCCTGCAAAATGCAAAAACAAACAAACAAACAAACATAAAAAACAGGAGGTTTAGTTGGCTATTGTTGTTGAAGATGAGCATGTTCCACATTTGCCTGGCTTTATCACAAGTTGCACATGTCTGCTATACAGTGTGTGTGAGAAAGAAAGAGAGAGAGAGAGATAATTTGATTTCTCGATTTTTAAAAAAAAAATAGTTTAATTTAGTTTAATAAAATGTTGCTGATGAATCTCTTTTGGTATTACATAGGGATCAGATGTGATCCCTCCAAACAAATCCAGATTCATTAACATAACTCAAATCTATCCTTTAATGTGTCTCTGAAGGAAAAACAGATGTATGTGTTTTCAGACAGACTTGCTTTAGTCTGTTTCTTATTTGGGGAGGGAGATGCTTTGTCTGTCCCAACTTCTGCCATGATGCATCGTGGCTCTGCCACACAATCTCAGCCTTTTTTAAAATGAAAATGTGGTTTTAATAGCAATGGAATTTTTAGTGAGAGGAAAAAGCATGTTAGTTTCCTACCATGAAGCTTCATTAGGATTAGGTTCTGGTCATGCAAATGAGTTAAGATTCGTTAGCAGAGCTTAATTCCAATCTCCAGTAAGTCTATGTGAAATGCTCATTTGATAAGGTTCCTTCATTGTCTTCAGTAGAGTTTATCCCTTAATCTGTTAAAATGTTATGAAAATGCAGTTGCAATGCTTACCCTGACAGAGAGCACTTTTAAATGTTAATTTTTTCAGGCTTGTATTAAAACATTTTTAAGTAGCAAAATAGAATGACACAGATTAAAAATAAAAGAGTTGGCCAAATTTCATGTCCTAGAAAGCAGCTATTTAAATTTTTATAGGTGAATTAAATGGCTTGAGAAATTGTTTATTTCCTCTCTCTTTCTTCCCCTCTCTTTGTGTGGTAGGGACAGAAGGGGCTTGGATGGATATTTTCATACCCTTTAAAAAATACACACACTATTTGTCAAGGAACATAACATCTCTACTAATAACTAGTTGTGAAGAGAAATGTTCACATAAAAGTAAAAAACTTCTCATGTCTGTCTGTCTATCTAGTTTTGCTTATTTCCTTATTTGAAAAGGGATGAATTTAAAAAAGGAACAGAAATCACAGTAACAATGAGTTATTAAAAACAAGTCATAATTATGAAAAACACAATCTAAAATATAAATTAAAAAACACAACAAAATTCCTAATATAATAATAATAATAATAATAATAATAATAATAATAATAATAATTTATATCACGCCTCTCTGCAGAGCAATCGAGGCGGCTTACAACATTAAAATTTCCATACAGATATGTCAATACAATGTAAACAGAACCTAAAAATCCCAAAACCCATTCACCCCTTAAAAAGTAAGGGTTCTTCTTCTTAGACTAGGCCCGATGGAGATGGGCCTGCATTTCTCCCCCAGATGATATTGGATGGAGTGGAGGGAGGGCTCCTCTTCTTAGACTAATATATCTTCATAGCACACAATTAACAAGATTATAACATTATGGCATTGGTATATATTGTCCTGAATTAAGAAATAAAGAGCCATGGTATCCTAAAGAGACAATTATCATCAGCAAAAGTATTTAAATCAGTTCACACCAGCAAGCCCAGGAAGGGGAGGAGCAACCAGACGCCGAGCGCCCCAACCCCTTCCTGAGGATGTCATCAGAGCGCCCACTGTTGCACACAGTGGGCGCTCCAATGACGTCCTTCCGGTTCAGCATTCGGACACACTGAGCCGGAAGGAGCGTGGAAGAGGCGCCCAGCGCCTCTTCTGGCTCCCCTTTTGGCTCCTCTGAAAGGAGCGCTATTTTAGCGCTACTTTTCAGTGGCACCATAAGAGTGGTTTGGGGTCGAGGCGTGGGGCAGCCTCGGTCCCAATCTGCGGCTTCTCGGGGCGGCCCACATCCGCCTGTCTGTAGAGGCCCTTACTTTGCTAGGGACTAGCATCTGGAATTAAGCCAGGGTGGACCATTCTCAAGGGCTAGGCTGCCATGTTGCCCCTCTTCAGAAGGCTGCCCTACCGACGCCATCATTCTGAAAAACTTAATATTTTTTGCCTTTAAATGCTTTCTAGGTAGTAGCATCACTGGGGATATGGACAGTACCGGGTGACACCCAAGAAGGGAGGTGACACCCCCCCCCCGCACCATCCCACATGCTCCATCACCTGCATG
>CM034701.1:155387749-155416494 GCA_020142125.1 Phrynosoma platyrhinos
CCCCACCCTTCAATCCTTTGTTGCTTTGCTGGGAAATGAGTAACTCCTCTGACTCTAAGGTCTCTAGAATAAAAACTAAAAAGGGCTTTTAGTATCTTTAATGATTGTATTGGTTGTGTGACAAGCATTGTGGATTTTTAAAGAGAGAACATCATGACAAATTCCTCTCAAAATTATTTTTAAAATAACTTTAAAAGTAGTTGGGATATATTGCTTTTTACACACACATCTACAAATGCAGAAGTAAAGCCTTTCCTATTCATAAATTTCTTTTGCATTGTAACTTTATTACACCTTTATGACCATAAAAAACTGTGTTTCTTTAATTCTTCATTCTTTTTCTAGTTAGTTTTATGATCCATGATTCAACAGTATGGTTTTCCTATTTGATTCTGTCATCTTTTGGGTATCATTTTTTCATTTAAGTTTCATGGAAGGTTTCATCATGTATATGTGGATCTGTGACCCTGTATAATGGAGTGGGCCCAGTATTGAATGTTGAGGTGCAAATCCCCATTCAGCAGTGAAGCAATCTGAGTAGCCTTAGAGAAGTGGAGCTCTTTCAAAATATTTCACACAAGTTTGTTGTGAGTCTGAAACAGGATAATCCCATTTACATATCCTTCACATCTTTGGAAGAATGATTGCATACATACATACATACATACATACATACACACATATATACTCTTCTTGGCCTCTCTGTTGTATTTTGGTTGTGTTTACTCTGTAATCATTTTTATTCTTTTCATTCTATCCATAAATGATGGGTCTCTTTTGTAATAGTTTCTATTATGTGGTAGCAAAAGGATGTGTGTATATCTGTGTTCACATGGGGGGGGGTGTCTTCACTTTTTCTCCAAAAAGTGGCTTGGACCAATTATAATGTTGCTTGTAAAGAGTTACCCTGCCTAACTTATTGTTATGCCTATAAACTCCATGGAGTTCTTTAAGCAAGATGGGCAATTCATTGCTGCTATAATCATTGTATTATATGCCCCAGAACTTCAGAATAACTAGCTCATCCTGCCCTTGCATCTTTTTTTATATCCACATACAAAGCTGTCATGTCCACTACTATCTCTAATGGATGGTTTTTATGTGCATATATCAGCAACCTTTAATAGGAACCATGCTGCTGAACACATTGTGAATATACTGCTCTTCTTAAAAATGGCTGGGTTTTTTTTTTCCATACTATAGTATTGACTAACTGTCGGTGTTTGATATATGGGTTACCAGCCTGATGTAGACTTATGGTTAGAGCTTAAGTTGTTAGTTCTGCTTTTGCAGCCAATTCAGAATAACTACAGATGCCTCAAGATATTAAAATTGACTGCTCAAATGGACTCAGTGTGGGAGTTTCATTGGTTTTAAATTGATAACAGCTGAATAGTGAATGATTAAAGCTGTATAAGGGCATAGAATGCAGCTCTATTTCCCCACTCTTCTTTAAAAAAAATCAAGTTCACACAAACAGCTCTTTGGGAATTTGCTCTACTAATATATATATGTATAAAATTACTTTAAATTTTTAAATGATGAACAAAACATTTCCAAAGAGGAGGCAGTTCCTGAGAAACTGGAATAAACTTTGAGAAGATAAAGCAGATTACTATTCAGAAGGGAGCATTTAAATTTAAGTAGCATTCCATAAGGTGGTAATTGTGTCTATTTCCCAGACATTTGAACTAAATAAGCTGGATTGGAAACATAAACTGTCATAACAGGAGTTTAGTATACATCTTTGCCTACCACTACCATATTTATGTGTGTAAAAGTTGAGCCTTTTCACTCATAAATTGAACAAAACTCTTCTGCTTTCTTTATCCTCTTGAGAGAGGTTTTTCTCTTTTAAAAAACATATTGTAAAATATGTTTCACTTGCTTCCTTATCACAGCAAGATTTAAAACAGTTAACCATGGATGAGACGGCTTGTGTTTTGTTTTGTTTTTTAATTGCATATCCTCCAACTGTCCAGATTTGGCAGAGACAGCCTGATTAATCCTCTGTTGTACCACTTTTTCAGCTGCTTTTAAAATACCCCTCTCCTCCTACCATTTCCCCCCTTTGTCTTCTGTTTACTTTAGTTGCTGCAAACTGAATTTAAAGTGCAAAAGCAGGCTTCACTCAGGGGGGAAGCAGACTGGCAGCATGGGGCTGCCCTGGGAAGGAGCGCCGCAGGACCGAGGCATCCCCATGCCTCGATCCTGCAGTGCTCCTTCCCCGTCCCTGAAAGGAGTGCTAAAATAGCGCTCCTTTCACAAGTCAGTGAAAGTGCGCCTCAAAAGCGTGAGGCGCACTTTCGCTAACATCCGCTGCAGCGTGTGCGGATGCTGCGGCGGGAGGTTGCCCCCGGAGTGCCGGCCGTGCGGAAGGCCAGAGGCTCTGAGGACAACCTCGGGAGGAGGAAGGGGTGCCGAGCGTGTGGCTGCCCCTCCTCTTTCCTGCCTCCAGGATGGCTTAATAAGCCATCTGCCGAGGCCCTCAGTTAACTAAGCAGGGAGGAAAGGAGAGAATCGGGCAGAATCTTGCTTTTCAACTCAGCCCAAACCAAACTGCTGCAACTTCTCCTAGTTTGCCTGTTCTACCTCATTCATAACTTTTGCCATTTTGGCCACACTCTGATGTTGCTTGGCTACTGTGTTTCAGTTTTCATCTATGAAATGTTGGAGGGTATGTAATTGTTATATTTAAGTGAATCCCAAACTTTGGTCCTCCAAATGTTTTGGGCTTCAGCTCCCAAAATTTCTCACTGTTGACCAAGCTGGCTTGGGCTTTGAGGAGTTGATGTCCAAAACACTCAGGAGGGCCAAAGTTTGGGAATCCCTGATATAGATTACCCTGATCTCCATCTCATATTACCATATTGCTCTATCCAGCTATGAAATGAAGACAGGATAGCAAACCTGTATGTAAATGTGAGCTTATTATTTAAGTTAAACCATCTGAAGGGTGGAAAGCAGTTTACTATGCTAACATCAAAAACAGTGCAGTGCCATAAGACAAATTTGATGATGAAACACCTCAGTTCAAAGGCACATATCAAATTCCCCAACTGGGTACACAGGGGTGAAGGTTCTGCCTGGTGGGATTAGCTAACTTGTTGTGCAAGCTATCAGTCCCCCCTCCCAAGGACATGCCCCAAAGAAGCAGTCCTCACCAGATGGCTATGAGGACAGCCCGGGGAGGATAAATCCTTCATCACATGATGCTTCAAAGATGTCCACTAGGGAGTCCAAATTTGCCTACACTCCTAAGTTCCAATGCATTCTAATATTCATTGAAAGTTCAATTTCTGAAACTCAGAGAATCCAGACAACAAAAGCCCAATTGGCTAAAGGGAGATTAAAGATTAAAGGAACCTGAGGAATGAGAATCCAGTTGGCCAAATTCAAAACAATAAGGTAACTCAATGCCAAATTAAACAATAGTCAAAATTGTCAAATCAACCATAAAGTTAACTTATGATTAACTATGGTTATGGTTATAACCCCTCTTCCAACTGTGGAAAAATGGTGATCCAGCCAATTTGGTTAGTTCTTCCCATTCCTCCTCAGGCCAAAAGACTGCATAAACCTCTGCTGAAACCTAAATGAGTGGGAGGATAGATGGCATGAAAAAGACCAGACTGAAACAAAACAGGGATGGTGACTGTCAATGTAGAGGTCAGCCCCTGTTTGACAGCCCATCATTGATTGGCTTTCCCAAGGTGGAAGAAACTGTCAATGGTCTTCATTGCCTCTCCCTGCTCTATCAAGGCATATCTTTCCTTACATTTGTAGGGGGAAGAGTGGTAAAACTGCAAAAGCCTCGTGGGGGTTGCAGACTGCCAGAAATAGTGCAAATTGAGTCCACTTTTAGGGTTAGGGTTAGTGCTAGGGAATCATGGGAATTGTTTTTTTTTTCTAAGACATTGAGCCTTCTCTGTCAGAGAGCTCTAGTGCCATAATAAAATACAGTTCCCATGATTCCCTAGGACTAACCCTAACCCTAAAAGTGGACTCAATTTGCACTATTTCTGGCAGTCTGCAATCCCCCGTAGTAATCTGGACTCTGGAATACTCTGGAGGCCAGCTTCAGCCCATAAAATAATTTAAAAGCCCTTCTATGTATAACAGCCTTACACATTCATCTCCATCTCTCACATTACCTCATTTCTCACAACCCCATGCTGCCCCTATTTTCCTAGATTTTTATACGGGAAAGCATGATGGTAAATTCATTATAATAAAATCCTCTTAGTTTAAGGAGTACACCTATAAATTTTGGGATTTTTCTGTTTTATATTCTGTACTTCTGAATGTGTGTGTGTGTGTGTTAATTTTCCAGAGAAATGTTGAGTACACACAACCCCCAAGTAGCACTCTACTTTGCATGCAAGACAAGGAAAGCAGATCAGCATTGAGACCCAGTATTTTGACAGTGGAACTGTAACTGAATGGATGCAGGAAGGATTACTGCAGATTAGTAAACACCTGTTAAGAAACTCTGAAATAATTTTTGAAAAAATATGTATCAGGAGCAATTACGCAGTACTTCAGGGCATATTGCAGAAGTATTTATTGTTTGCCTGGGGGTGGGTGGGTATGCTAAATAGTGTCTGCATTTACTTAAGACAGCCTTCATCATTGATCTCAATGAACTAGCACTACTGTTTCATAAAATCATAAAAGTAAGGATTGGAAGGGGTGCCAATGCTTTTTAATCCAACCCTATGTCAATCCAGGATTTGCAGCTGAAGCGTCCTTGACAAATAGTATATAACCTCTGATTAAAAGCCTCGAATGAAAGAGAATCCTCCCCTTTCTGAGGCAGTAAAAAAGGCCCTATCATCAGAAATTTCCTTTTTTCTAATCTAAATCTGTTGGCTCAAACCTTGTTTTGTAAGGCAACAGAAAACAAGCTTGCTCCATATTTTTTGTGTCAGGCTATCAGGTACTTGAATATATCTATCATGTCTTCTGTTCTCAGTCTTCTGTTCTTCAGGTTCAGTCTTCTTCTACCATTCTGCACAGGGCTTGGTTCCCAGACCCTTCACCATCTTGATTGCCTTCCCTGTACACAATCCAGCTTCTCCCTAGTGAACCCACTGAGTGCTCTCCCAACTAGTAAAACCTATTCACCAATTTTGTCTCAGTCATCTGCTCTTCTGCCTTCAGTCATAATGCCTTCTCATACCTTATTATGAGGCATTGCACAACAATGAACTCAGTGGGATGTACTTCTGAGTAGAAATGTGTAGAGTTGCACTGTGACACTATTACCATTACTTAGGGCATTGAACTTAGAACTTAAAAGGTCAGTATTTTGTGAGCCAATGCACATATTATTTTTTCAAACAAAGAAACAATTAAATTGTTTGTGGAAGCATTTATAGGATTTGTAAGGTGTTTTAGAGGATTTATAGGACTATGTAATGTATGTTCCGATGAGATAGTCCTGGGGAACAAAGAAATCTAAGAGTGAATATACCAGTTCTTAATATTGTACAGGTTACTGTGTAGTAAGTTCTGCACACAGTCCTAGCATTATTTCAGGCCTTGCCAAGAAACATTGATTACAGAGCACTGTCAAAGGCCTCTACACCAATTTTCAAAGTGTCATGCTCTGCTGGAAAGGTATGTGGAGACTTTCTCTTAGTTTAAATGATGATCTTATAGCCACATTGTTTAAACATTTTAAAGCGCTTCTATTGAATGGTTTCCCTCATAGGTTTGATTCATTTTGATTCTGCTGACAAAGTTCCCATTAAGGAGCACTCTTTTCATAATTTGTCAAAAATATATAGCAGAAATGAAGCAGGATGAAGTCAATTTGTAATCTGAGAGCACTAACCTAGTTATGCTGACATGCTTCATGATGTACACCTTCAGCCAGCATCCAGCCAGCCAGCGGTTTAATATTATAAAGCACAAAAAAGCTGTGTTGCCTACAATTTCCTTTTGTAAGCAATATGATTTTAAGGTATCAGAACAAATTTGTTCTACTGGAAAAAAAGATAAAAATAATTTAAAATTTACTATTATATCTGGTGGCTACTTTGTACAAAACCTGAGTGGGAATGGAGGAGTGGGGTAGATTTTTGAGGAGCTGTATAACTGTAAATGTTACAATACTGATTACTCAGCCATGGAAACCCACTGGGTGAACTTGGACAAGTAACACTCTCTCAACCTCATAGAAAGGCAAAGACAAACCTCCTCTAAACAGAATACTAATGACTGAAATGTCAGTTGTGACATGACTTTATGCACTATAATCCAAAGAATGCAACACCTGACTGGAAATGTTTGTGCAATAAACAGCACCATACATGCAAATCTCCTTTTATACCTGCCTCATTGCACTCTAGTTTTCTGGGGAGCCTAGAACTGAGGGCAGGGTTGGATGGAATACAGAAATGTCTGCTTTACTGGGTGAAACAACCCAGGAGCTGAACAGACAGAAGAGAAAATGAAAGTTGCCTCCAGAGTTACCTGAATCAAGGGGACAACCTGCTGTTCACACAGCCCAGTCTTCCAGTGCAGCTTCTGGTGAATGTTAGTCATAGAATCATGCTGGAGGACCTAGAGATTTCTAGAGATGACATATTAACAAAATCTGTGAATAATCAAATCCATAAAAGTCAAAGCCACAAATGTAGAGGGTCAACTGTATTTTAGAGCAAAGACCTGGCAAAGACACCTCTGAGTATTCCTTCTCTAAGAAAACCCTATGAAATTCATAGTATTGCCACGAAGGCACTTGAAGGCACACAGAGAAACACAGAGGACAGTTTCCTGAGGCAGTTTGGCCAAGGTTTGGCCAGTTTGGCCAAACTGTTAAGAGTGGAAGGAGAGCATCACTGAGGCTCAAAACAGACAAGCTGAAAAAACTGCACCAGGGCCATGCCAGCGCTATTCATGCCAGGGTCACAGCGACTGCATGCACCCAGGCCCAATCTGAGCTGCCATGGAACTGAACCAGACCACCAAAAACAAGTAGATTTTCCACTACTTTTTGGCCTGATTCTTTTCTGAAGACATGGCATCAGCACATTCCCCCCCCCCCCCGTGTTCAGGTCATGTGTCATTTAAATGTTACACCCCAAATGTGGCAGGAAACCACATCATTTGGCCCATATGTTTTGGGCCTGAATGTTCATCAGAACAACATTCAGCTATTTACATCACTTTCCACATTGGGCTGTTCTTTGCAAACACATCCTGTAAACAGAAGAGGTAAGTTCCTAAGACTAATGTCTCAAAATGCTATGGAGACAAAAGTCTATTTGAGGTTTTCTTTCATTTGGTGCACAAAATGCTAGAAGGCATGGATCTGCCTGACTTGGTGTTACTCAACATCTGAGAACTGAAGCATGCAAGTTTTTTGTTTTGTTTTGTTTTTTAAAAAAACTTATTAGTTACATTTATGTCCTGCTTTCCATTCAGTGAGCTCAAGTTGATGTACATGGCTCTCTTTCTGCTCATTTTTGTCCTCACAGGAGTCCAGGCTGACAGTGACTGTAACTGTCCTAAGGTCATTGAATAAGTTTCATGTGCAGTCAAAAACCCTAACTATTACACCATACTGATTGTCAAAACCACTGTTTCCTGCTTTTCTTTACTAGAATCTGATTGGAAGGAGGCAAATCCTAAACGTGGATTTAAGAGGACATGCAGGCTGTCTTCACAGACAATTTCCCTCTGTTTCTGCTTTATGACTGACTGTACTGCCTGCATTAGACATGCTACAATTACCTGCACCCATGGGGTCTGATGAAGAGGGAGAATGCCATAACTGTGACTCATGTAGAGACTTATCAGGCAGCTTCCCCTATGACTTGATACTCCTGGGATTTTACTTGTTTACATTTGTATATCCCACTCATATTCAAGGAGCTCAAGACAGAATAGATCATTTTGGGCTGTTTCCCAGCCCTACACATGCACACACACACACAGAGTGAGGCTTGTGAGAATCTGCTTTGTCTTAACTGAACTATTTTTGACTTGAGAATAAATCCAGTTCCTAGTTCCAGATGGAGTATCTATTGAATCTGCTGAATATAAATTAACACTCATGTAAATCTCATTGATTCAAGTAGATCCAGGATTAGCAATTGGGTTTAGGTCCTTTTGCTGGGTGGCTTGCTTTAGAAGGGAGCTCCCAACAGTTCAGACTTCATATTTCAGTTAAGCTGACATTTTGTTTTCATTATCTATTATACACACACACACACACACACACACACACACACACACACACATATATATATATATATATATATATATATATATATATATATATATATATATATGCTGCCTTTCATCTAAGGATCCAAACACAATGTGCATGATCCTCCTCTCCCACATTTTATCTTCTTCAGCCTGTGAGGCAGGTTATTCTGAGAGTTCATGGTCTGAATTCAGTGTTAAAAAGGTAAAGGTATTCCCCATTGACAAAGTTGTCAAGTCATGTTTGGGGATGGTGCTCATCTCCATTACTAAGCCAAGGAGCCAGCATTGTCAGAGACTACTCTGCACAGAATGCTGTTTACCTTTCTCTGTGTATGTAAGATATCTACCAAAACCTAAAAGAAATGGCATGTGGCAGTTTGAAAACATGGTGAGGGCTTCTTTGACATTCAGTCATTTGCTATTCTTGTTGAACTAACTTCTGGACCATTTACACAGAGATGTAAACTTTACCAGCTTCTCACTACCTCAGTGATGCTTATTTTGTATAACAGCCCAATTTTAATGAATTCCCCCACCCTTGTCTCTTCTAGATCAAGTTTTTGGTTCCCATTTGCACAGAGTTTGTGAACGTGAAGGCTCCACAGTTCCTCAGTTTGTTAAAATGTGCATAAATGCTGTTGAAAAACGAGGTAAGTTCTTGAATAGTTAACATTCCTCCCTTCCCTGTCCTCATCTTTTGGAAGTATTTACTACTGAGAATCAAGTTAACTTTCTTGCTTAAACACTGGGAAATGGCAGGTGTTAAAATTAAAACTCCATGTCACCATAACGGTAAGAAACTGCTTTCCTTTTCTAACTTTCCCCATAATTCCTGTGCTAGAATATTTTCACCTTCATATTTTGCTCCACTAGCCTCACAAAGCCTGTAAATAGCCATAGTAAGTCTCTTCCATTTATAATTATTTGGGTTTCCCCTCTTGGTTATTTGCACATTTTGAATCAAAGGGGGGAAGACAGGCGGCACAGGGCTGCCCCAGGAAGCTGTGGATCAGGGCCAAGGCATCCGCATTCCTCAGCCCCGTGGCACAGCTTCACCGCCCCACAATAGCGCTCCTTCCACAAATCACCGAAGGTGCACCACAAAAGGCTGCCGGCACACCTTTGGCGCCTTTTCCGCTGCAGCGTGTGTTGATGCTGCAGGGGATAGGCATCCTTGGAGCACCGGATGTGCCCTGAAGACAGCGCTTTGCGTGTAACTGCAATAAAGAGATTTGGTTTTAAAATACAATTCTTCCCTTTCCTCCTTCTTTTGTTCCCCTCCCCTATTTTTTTTCCTTCCTGTAATTTTCAGTGGAAATTGAAATTAGTAGCTAAGGAAAAAGAGATCCCATGTGGGTTTAATTCCTATGTAGTGTATTTTAGATGATCCTCAAGAATATAAGGCATGACATACACTAAACCACAGGGTCTTGTATATGGTTCTAAGTGGGAGTGGGGAGGCACTTCTATTGCTCTCATGTTTCTCGTGAGTGGGAATTCATAGTCAATAGAATCGCATAACTTGAAGTTAATCTTAAATCAAAATACTAATTGCCATAAAGTAAATCATAAAGTAAAACACCACTTTTAACTAATTTGCATCTGTCTAATGAGAGACGCAGTAAAAATGATGTATAAGTAACTTACCTGAAGAGTCACATTTCTTTGCATAAGCAAAGAGAATTAAACAATTGTAATCCCATGGATGGTAAGTAGATATGAAAGCAGATAATACCAAATCCATAAATAAGCAATGTAGATTTTGGATATTTATTAAAGAAGAGTACTATTTTGCTAGGGTTCCCAGCTTTTGAACTGCCTACGGAAGTTGTCTCTTTATGAGCAGTTTGATCTACATTCATTAGTGAGTGATAATGTTTATCTTCATGCAATTAATAGTTTCTACTGAATTCTGTACATCAAACCTCTGGAAAGGGGGCAGGAGAACAGACTGTAGTGTTTTTACTGTTCAGTCCTGCTTGGTTAGCCACCCCCCTTGTAGATGGCAATAGGCCTAGAGCTAAAGGGAAGAAGAATGTCCAATGTAGATATTAGTTATTTGGCACAATGGCAAACATTTTTTTTAAAAAAAAACTACCATTAAATTTGTAGTTGTAATGATACAAGTGTTGCACTTTTATCAGCTAGACTTGTTAATCACAACAACACATAGGACATTGTCACACTACACTCTTACAGTGGTGTTATTCCATTTTAATTGGTATGGCTGCCTCCTATGGAATCGTGGGATTTGCAGTTTAGGGAAGAGCATTTAGAATTCTCAACCAGAGAGCTCTTAAAGCTCACTAAATAACAAAGCCCAGAATTTCACAGGAGGCTGCCATAGTAGTTAAAGCGGAATAATAGCACTATAACTATGTAGGATAGGATTGTCCTCAATAAACCTTATTTCAAAAATATTAACATGGTAGTTTGTTGCTTCTATCCTTAATCAGATTCTCAAATGCAGCCTTAGCTTTAGGAGGCAAGTAGTGTAGTGTTAGCCTAAACTAACTATTCCAAATAACTCGTTTTGCAGATCAAGTTGTTGTTTTAACTATTTACTGAAAAGTTGTTGCAATTCTGAGATACATGCCTTACAGGAAACAACAACTTTGAATGCAATACTCTTTTCTTTAAAAGGTATGTTATTCAATTATGACTACATTTTCAATCAGCCATTGACCTATAAAGACTTTTGTTAGGGTCCAGTTGGATAATTCAACCATTCAATCAACTGTTAAGTCATCACATAGTGGATATCAAGTTGAATTTAGGCCTCTATAACCTTTAGTCCATCTTGTGGAGTATTGTCTCTTCACAATGAGAGTACTTTAAACTGAAGTCCTTCCCAGCTCTGCTACCTGAGATTTATAAAATTGAAATGCAGGAGACTGATTGATTTTAGCAGTCCGTAGTATCCACAGAACTATTCTCCAATACCACATCTCAAATGAATCGATTTTCTTCTTATCCATTATCTTCACTGTCCTGCTATATGAGAATTGTAGCGTGGTTTTTTAAAGTTTTTTTTAAACATTGGTTTCTGTCCTCTGATGCTGTTTTTTATAGTCTTGAATGTAATAGTAATCCCATTTTATGTCAATTTTTAGATATCCCCCTGAGCAGAATTTACCCAGAAGTCTTTTATTTTGAGGCAGCTTAGAATTTCAGCTAATATATAAATCTTCATATCAGCCTGCCCAGTTTATGAGATCACTGTTGAAGACTTTTATAGATGTTCATCCACCTGTAAAAGCAATAAAATTGGCAGAGATAAAAGATAGGGCTTCATCCCTGTAATGTCAGTCAACTTTCACAACTTTGTTCCAATCAAGACCTCACCATTTCAAGCCTTCAAAACTGAACTGAGCTGTTCTTACTGGCTGCTGTTGTGTATATGACAGTAAGCAATTTTAATCATAATTTCCTTATTATCACTTTTATTTTCTTCTGTGGTTTTGAACTCTTCTGTGCTCCCTTGGGAAGGCTAACTCTAAAAGACAGTTTATTTTGTAAAAAATATAAATAAATAAATTCAAAGGAAAATTCAAGGAAGATTATTAAAAATTGGTGTCCTTATGATCTGAGCATATTGGAAGGAATAGAGAAATACATTGTCACTAATCTTGCAGTGCCATTGCTCTACCAAAGTCTTGCAAGCTTCAGTTTTGGTGTGTGTGCTTCCTTCTTTTCACTTACTGCAACCTTAAACCAGCATATGGCTTTCGCTAGTAGAAATGTAAATAATGACTAATCTCGGTGGCATGTGATAAAAATCTGATTTTTATCACTGTATTTGTAACTTTGTATTTGGTGTACACTTTTCTATCATCATAGACTTTGATTATGATTCCTTTGCATTTACTTCTATTCTGTTTACTCAATGTGTTGTTTTCACTAAATTCTGGCATAAACTATCGCAGGACAGCAGTAATTTATGTGAAGCTAAATCCAATGTTTATGAAAGCTTCTGATGACATTTTAGACTGGGGTTGGTATTAGGAAGCAGCATGTGGAAGTGCCAAGTCTCCCGGCATGGCTGAGACTCAACAGATTTGAAGCCCTCCTCCTAATGGCCAGATATGCCTCTAGCCAAGTTATTCAACTGCAGAGTCATGGGAAATACTTATGTACCAATTATGAGAAAGGCACATTTAATGAAAACTGTATGTTTACTTCCATAGTCTTAGTAAGATAGCCTAAATACTCAGTGCAGCTGGCATATTGGCTGAGGCAGAAAAACAATATGCCTTTCTGCCCCATCTACATACTGTAACAGTACAGAAAAACTTTACTGTGTTTCATTAAACGTAAATTTTTATTTTATGACTAACCTACCTTGCAAATACATTTTTTCTGGAATCAGTAGCACATTTATCTCTTAGTTTTGTTTTGATTTAACAGTTGAGCAGGGTAATTTCACTAATGGTTTATGAAACTACTTGTAGTACTCATTGATCAACAGGAGCATTGTTCACATTGCAAATGTGACCATGTTTAGGGGCAACAGAAAACTTCAGGCCTAACATTCAATAGCACTGAATCAGCTGGAAGTCAAGCAATTTGGCTGAACTCGTTTGTGAATCTGACTTTTGCAAATCTCCTGGGCCAAATCATTAGTCAGACTAACATGACCTACTCTCTGATCTACTGGATTTGACTATGGCCTGAAATAGACAGGCAAAATAAGCCACTTTCTGGCTAGCTTCAAGGCAGGGCGTTTAGATGATGTATGCCTTGATGCCGGCTGGAAACTATGCCCAAGCTGTGCTATGGGGAGAAAACCTGGACTAAAAAGGAGCTGAATGTTTCCTCTCCTTCCCGGAAAATACACACTTTGACATGCACACTTTGGCTAACTTGGGAGCCAGTGGTGAGGTTGGTGGAGGCTTGGTGTGGCTTCACAAAAAGCAGCTTCAAGCTGCTTTTTCCTGCTCATCTGCTTCATCCCTATACATTACATAGGTCATGTGAAAAGTCAGGAGCAAATAGTGATAATCAAAAGCCTTTCCATCCTGACTATGTATTAATTATATGCTGTATACCACACTATTTAAGTAAAATGTAAGATGAAGGAACCCTAAAGCTCTGTGTTCATTTTTTCTAGTTCTCTCATCTTGAGAAATCCCATCAAGAAAATGTCAGCTACCACAGAATGGTTATCAATGCACATGTTGTCATGCTTAAGGCTTCATTTAAATGTGGACTCCTCTCCTAAAACAACTAGTGCTTCAGTTTGTGTTTGTATCTACACACACACACACAGCAATAGAGCTATATTATTGCTAAGCATATCCATTTGTGGATGGCAACTGTAAGGACTGCATCTGGGTCCAGATGGAGATGTGGCAAATAATGTTATTAACACTGCTAATCAAAATGTCTTGGGGCTTTGACTTTATAACCCCTGATTCCACTACCACACTGCACCTGATTAAACAAAGCATGGACGCATATCAGGGACCCATGATACCCATGGTTTTCTGGCATGTCTTGAACATGTCCTCCATATTTTTGGAGGCTTGCATCTCACCTTTTATATTTGTAATCTTTATACTGAGAGGTAATATGACTCTTGATTATTAGAACTTGGGGACCAAAAAAAAAAAAGGGGGGGGGAAATAGTTGCTGACATGCTCTAATTCAGATTAGCAGAAGTACCTTATTGGTGGAAACATAAGAATATAATAGCTGTAAGTTAGGTTCTTGTAGGAAGAGATGCTTGGAAATAATGAATTATTTCTAAGATGCTACCTATAATTAGTTTCCTTTTCATAAAAGAAAGTAGCTCTCCCCCAATATTCCTCTTCCCTGCCCCCTGCCCCTCATTCTTCTCCTTCCTTTTTTTCTTTCATTAAAAAAATATTTGATGTTTTTAATATATTTTTATTATTTATGTATAACGTGACATACTAATTATAACACAATATGTGGTCCACATATAAATTCTACTTAAACAACAAAGACAAACATACAAACACATATTTGAGCATTTATATATTGTTCACATATACATATATAAAAGAACATTAATAACTAAAGGATTTCTCATTCCAGGGATCAAACATTGATAGGAATAGTGACTGCAGTCAGGAAATTAGAAGAAGATTAAGAATGGGAAGGGCAACAACAAAAGAACTAGAAACAATCTTAAAATGCAAAGATATACAACTCAGCAGAAAAGTTAGCCATTGTATTCCCCTTTACCATGTATAGATGTGAGAGCTAGACAGTTAAGAAAGAAGATAGGAAGAAAATCATTTTATTTGAGATGTGGTGCTGTTGAGTATTCCATGGTGTTGAGTATTCCATGGACAGCCAAAAAGACAAACAAATGGTTCCTAGAGCAGATCAAGTCAGAAATCTCCATGGAAGCCAAGATGAAGAAAACTGAGACTGTCGTACTTTGGACACATTACGAGAAGGCATGAATCATTGGAAAAATAATAATGCTAGGAAAGGGAGAGCAAAGTAGAAAGAGAGGAAGGCCACATGCTAGATAGATGGACTCAAAGAGATAATATGTATGAGAGTGCAGGAGCTGGGCAAAGCAGTGGAAGACAGGGGGTCTTGGAGATGTCTCATCAGCAGAGTTTCCATGAGTCGAGGGTGGTTAATAACAACAAAATGATCTTCTGGATGCCAAAATAACAGCTATGAAGATTTGGCATGTTTATACCCCTTTATTTTAAATAAAATTTAAGCAGCTCATTGCAAGTGCTGCTCACCCAATAAGCCAATACTTGGTGAACTCCCTGGAAGTGTTCATAATGACATTTTCAGGATTTAATTTTCTTTTCCATCACATTATAGCATTCTAGGACTATAGCATTGGAGCATTTTTTAAGGAAGGGTAGAAGATAAAGAGAACAAGGGAGGAAATAGGGCAGTTTTGGAAGTCAGGAGTTTGCAGCACACCCCTTGAGTTCTGAGCAGGGAATCCTTGGTGGGGTGTAAAGGTGACACATTAACAGTGTGTAAAAAATGAATTACACCTGCTCCATCCAGCAATGATAATGCTAACCATCTGCCTTGGCAGTGCACTAGTGCACTAGTGAATAAAGGAGCATTCCTTTTCTATAGCAAGCTTCTAAACTCTGGCAAGAGTTGTTTATATTTACTTACTTGCAACATTTGTTGTACCCTGTCCCATAAAAAAAATTTCTGAGCCACTTATAGTAAATGAGCATTAGAACAAATGTGATATAAGCCATGAAATTTGAAACCATGAAATAAAAAGCAACTTAACATTCAAGAAACAGGACACAAAGGAAAACTCATGGCTACAGTTGACATGTTTAAAATCTTGTGCAGCTACTTCTTGTTTAACATAGGTCTGTCTTTAGACTCTCCAT
This sequence comes from Phrynosoma platyrhinos, assembly GCA_020142125.1. Lineage (NCBI taxonomy): Eukaryota > Metazoa > Chordata > Lepidosauria > Squamata > Phrynosomatidae > Phrynosoma > Phrynosoma platyrhinos. The sequence continues at coordinate 155,403,331 of CM034701.1, forward strand.
TCCACCTCATGCATCTGAGGAAGTAGGCTCAAGTCCGTAAAAGCTCATGCTCCCAGCTTCTTCCTTTCAGTTTGTCTCAAAGGTGCTGAAAGATCCCTTTGTATATTGATTTTTCCAGACTAACATGGCCATGTGAATTCTACCACCTGTTTAACTTTGGACGTTTTCACACGTGGCTTTTTGAGGACGCTAGCCGGCCTCCCTCCGGCCCCACTCCAGCTCTTCTTCCAGCTTGTTCAGACGCACGTTGCAGAAAACCCCGCCCCTTCCGGTGCCATCCCTGCGTACGTCCGGCTTCTAGCTCCGTGTGTTCACATGCACGGAGCCTTAATTCCAGCGTCCGTCTGGTGTCCCTCCGGCTTCAGCACCTCCAACTCCGGCTTCTGCGGCGGAAAGGTAATTCCGACTTTTAAAAGGAATTAGCCTGCCGCCGCCGGAGCCATTCCGGAATGGGGCCGGCGGGAGGTAGGATTGCCTCCACCAAAGCCCCGTGTGAAAACGTCCATAGTTTGAGACAGGGGTGGGAATTGCTCAGGTACTTTTGTACTGCAACTCTTAGCAGTCCTAGCCAGCAAATCCAACCATCAAGAATGCTAGGAGATACAATTCAATAACAATGTAAAAAAAGTATGAAAGAATTACAAGATTCTAAAATGCAAAGATATACAACTCAGCACAAAAGTTAGAATCATACAAGCCATTGTATTCCCTATTACCATATAGGGATGTGACGGCTGGACAGTTAAGAAAGATGATAGGAAGAAAATCAGTGCATTTGAGATGTATTGCTGGAAAAGAGTGCTGAAGATCCCATGGACAGCCAAAAGGACAAACAAGTGGGTCCTAGAGCAGATCAAGCCAGAAACCTCCCTGGAATTCATGATGATCAAACTGAGACTGTCATACTTCGGACACATCATGAGAAGGGAAAAAAACAATAATGCTGGGAAAGATGGAGTGAAGTAAGAAGAGAGGAAGGCCATATCCTAGATGGATGGTCTCTATTAAGAAGGTCATGAGTATTAAGGAGTTGCAGGAATTAAGCAGAGCAATGGAGGACAGAGGGTCTTGGAGATGTCTCATCCATAGGGCCACCATGAGCTGAGAACAACAACATCCACACTGCAGAATTAAAGCAGTTTGAAACCATTTTACTTGACATGACTCTATCCTACGGAATGCTGGGATGTGTAGTTTGGTGAAGCATCAGAACTCTATGACAGACCAGGCTGAATACCTCACCAAACTACACATCCCACAATTCTGTAGGATTGAATTGTGGTTAAAGTGGTGTCAAATTGCTTTAATTCTTACTTTAAGACTTTTTTCTCCCCCCCCCCTTTTTTTTTTTTTTTGCAATAAATGCATTTGTACAAAATGTTGGGTTTTGCACAAAAACCAAGTTCCCTCATTTTTTTTTCAAATGAATATTTTTCTTCTTTTACAAAGTCCAAAAACACAAAAATGTGCACAAACCCTTGTAATCATACCTAGGAAGAAGAAAACATAAAATTATTTACTCTTGCATATGATTATGATATCTGCAAAGATTTATACTGCTAAACTTTGTCTAAAATTAATAAAATCATTAACAGTTCAATCTTCTACAAATCCAGCCCTCAGCAGTAAATCCTATGAAATACAATGGGACTTGCTAAGTGAGTATCAGACTGAAGCCATAGAAACCTGTAACAAAATGAAGCAAATAAATAAGATTTGAAGAATGCCTAATGAGGGTGCTAACTTATAAAACAAAAGATAATATCTGTCCAGATGTCTTCCCTTTAATTCCAGATATGTAGAGCTCTACTATGACTACAAAAAAGAGTGAAGGGGAAAAAATCCAGTGCTGTTATGGTGTGTATAGTGGCTAAATCAATAAGGGGGGATGCAGACCAGGGCGTCGGAGACACCCTGGTCTGGAGCGCCACCGGAGTTCAGCCTCCGGACCACGGCGCTCCTGCGGCGAATCTAAAAGGACCGCCAAAATGGCTATCCTTTTAGATTCTCCTGAAAGTGCACCCTAAAAGCAGCGGGCGCACTTTCCGGGGCTCAAACGCCGCAGCGCGTTTGGCTGCCGCGGCATGAGGGCAACCCGCAGTTGCCGGCCGTGCGGACGGCCGGCGCTTCCGGGTGCACCCTCAGGAAGAGGAAGGGCTGCCGAACGTGCGGCGGCTCCTCCTCTTCTGGGCCTCGGAGACGGCCCAATTACCCGTCTGCCGAGGCCCTAAGATAGCTCAGAATGTATGTTAGGAGGGATGCAGACAGACAGCCCTGGGCCACCCCGGAAAATGGAGGATCGAGGCCAAGGCTGCCAGCTGTGTCAGCCCCGATCTTCCCTTTTGTTGCCTGGGAAAGGAGCACCAAAACACCACTCCTTTCCCAGATGGTGAAAATGGTGCGTAAAGAACCGCCACATGGCTCTTTTGCACCTCTTCCAGCGCAGCATATAAAAACGCTGCACTGGGAGGACATCCTCGGGAAAGGGTTGGGGCACCCAGCATGTGGCTGCCCCTCCCTTTCCCTGCCTCCAAGATGGCTCTTTGCACTGTCTATAAAGGCCCTTAGTCTCCAATTTAAATATTACTCCGCCACATCATAAGGCAGTAATTTGTAAGCAAGCTAGTATGTTTCAAGCTCAAGTTGCCATTGTCAGCACTGGAATATTAATTCTGAACTGTCTGATAGGAGTGTTACTATGAAAGAGGAGATTGTGCAAGGCAGTGGACTTCTGAAAAGCAGTATTATTCCTATTGTTTTATTGCTTATCCTTATTGTTAAAAACAATCATAATTGTTTTTAATTATGATTTAAAGCAGCAGCAATAGTAATAGTTTTCATTGTTTTGTGTTGATGCTATTATTGTTGGCAGTATTTAGTACTTGCTCGCTGTATAAGAGAGAACCTTCACCAAGGACCTTTCATTTTTACCAGAATATGGAGTGAACAGCTGGATAGTTTCCAGAACACAGAATGACTGAGCCCTCAAAAATCTGTGTTTTTTTTGTTTTGTTTTGTTTTTTTGGTGTTAATCAGGGTTCAGCTCTGAGATAATAACAAAAAAGGAAGTACCTTGCATCAGAAGTGATGTATTTTTATTTCAGCAAGGCATTATGAAGCCACTGAAGATAACTCTCACAATCCCTTAAAATTCCTTGTTCCTTAATGATATTTAATAATAGCATGGTAATGATGATAATAATATTTAATAATAACATGGTGTGATTCATGTTATAATTATAAAATCTATAAAATGCTACCTATTGTTATAAAAATTATAAAATCAGCTGTGTGCTCTCAAAATTGTAAAATTTATTATGTGCTTTTCATTCTAAAAATAATTCCAAAGTAAACTATAAAACTTAGTTGTTGAGTGTCACTTTTTGAGACAAAGGTTTGCTTCCCCACTTGACCATGAAACCCACTGGTTGACCTTGGTCAAGTCACACTGTCTCAGCCTCAGAGGAAGACCATGGCAAAGCCCCTCTGAACAAATCATGCTAAGAAACCCTGTGACAGATTTGTCACGATAAATTGGAAATGACTTGAAGGCATACAACAACAAGTGAAAGACAAGAGGTCTCATATATCTATCTGCCTGTAGCTTTTCCTGGGGCATAGGCTTCAACTACCCAGAATCTTTTTATATTTAAATGTGGATGAATGGATACATAGTCAGGACAGAACTCAGAATTAGGACAGAGAAGCAGCTACTCCCCAAAGAAGCAGCCTATATCTATCTTTGCCCCATGATTACATTGTCCAAAACTAAGAGCATGGTATAGTAACACTCTTCCTAACCTCTGCTCTCTCTTATTAGCTGTTAGTTGGGAGCAGAAAACTTGAATTTTGGTGTTGCTGATATGTGAAACTTGAAGTAACGCATTCTTAAGGGCATTCTCAGTACAGCCACTCTGACTGTGCAAATATGTGCCCCTTTGCTGTGGGTGTGACTGGGCCTTGAAAGATTTAAGCATGAACAGAATACATAGCTATTCAGCCAGATGCTTTGCTGAATTTGTGTCATTGCACCTTGTTAACTGCTGTCTAACTCGTTATGGACACTTCTCTTTTATTCTTTCATTGATTATTGGTAAATTGATTATATCATTTTATTTTGTTTCGTTGTTGTTGTTGTGTCTGTCACAGAGTTTTCTTGGCAACATTTGTTCAGAGGGGATTTGCCTTTGCCTCCCCTCTGAGGCTGAGACCATGCACTTTGCCCAAGGTCACCTAGTGTGTTTCTATGACCAAAGAGGGGATTCAAACCTTGGTCTCCAGAATCATAGCCCAAAACTCAAACTACTATACCCTACTGGCTCTGCCACTATTCACCAGCAATTTGCACTGTCTGAACATAAGAATCCCATGGCTAGTAAAATTAGGGAAGATTGGAAACTTGGCTTGAAATTGAGTAGAATGTGTATTCCTAGAAATTAGCCCATTTTCTTTCTCCCAGTGGGATTTCCTCAGAAGTGCATGCTTCAGTAATCAGATTTGTGAAGTAAACCACCCATGTTGACCTTCTTCAATGACCAATCCCAAAGCAAAGCTTACTAAATCCAAATGCAGCAGTGAGGTTATAGGGAATATATAATATTGATCTTCATGAAATTATACTGACTATCAACATACTTCCATTCTGAATTCAAGGTGCTGGTGATTGAAATCCCTAAATGGCTTCGTAGCCTGATACCTGAAGTGTCAGCACTTTCTCCATATGCCTGCCTCAGGACTGAGGTCTATTGAAGAGGCCCTTCTCTCTCTCCCACCATTGGGACCAGGGCAGTGTGTGAGGACAAGGGAGAGGCCGCCTCTCTTGTGTCACTCTATTTGTATAGAGTGTCTTCCCTTAGTGGCCCAGTTGGAATCACGTTAGTTGTATTTAAGCATGTATTTAAAACATGGCTTTTTAAATTAAAGTCTTTGTGATGTAATGTTTTTACCCAGTTTGTTTATGTACATAATTTTAAAATTGTTTAAATCTTTTAGGCTGTTTAAATGTGTTATATTTTGAATAATTTCTATTTAGATTGTTCTTATCACTTCAAATTTTAAATTTTCCACAATATAGGGCAGTACATCATCATCATCATCATCGCAACATACATAGGTAAAAACAGTCATTTGTTATGACAGATAAAGTTTTTTCAACATTGGCAGGAGTCCTCTAAATAAATGCTAAACATATTGGCATAAATCCTGTTGTTAGTTCCAACTACATTAGACCTATTGAATCAGTTAGATTTACCTTTGTACAATGGTCCATTTGTATATGTGGGGAATCCAATCCGGACCCATCTACCCCCCACATATGTAGAAAAAACACAGGACCTCAAGTCCCGTTGTTCTCTATGGCTGCATGTGCCATGGTCACATGTGCCATTTTAATGCCTGGGGCTTGCCTTCCATGTAAGCTTGAGTCTGTGGATGGCAAGCCCACCTATGGAGCGGACGTACTGTATTGACTCTCCATTCAACAATAGATTCAATAGATTCGCTCTTTCTTTGTTTATTGTGTGCTGTCAAGTCATTTTTGACTTATGGAAACTCTAAGGTGAACCTATCATGGGGTATTCTTGCCAAGATTTGTTCAGAGGTTTGTCATTGCCTTCCCCTGAGGCTGATAGAGCATGACCTGCCCAAGGTCATCCAGTGGGTTTCCATGGTCAAGCTGGAAATTGAACCCTGGTCTCCAGAATCACAGTCCAATGTTCAAACCACTATGCTGTGCTGGCTCTCTAGATCTGCTCTAGTTTGGGCTAAACAATAAGATTCAGGGCTCTGTCTGATTTCACCCTGCCCATGCTTTCCATGGTCAAGTGAAATTCTCTATCTTATGTTGAATTAATGGTAATTCTGAATAAGTGCACTCTGGATCATTCTACCCATGCTATTTGTCTTAATGTTCCCATCATACAACATTGTGTTAGCTGTATGCTTGCTTAATAAATCTGATTTAGTGTGGTATGAAGGTATGAGGCCATTTCATTTATCTTCAGATCCCCCTACTGAAAGTAGTGATACTTTTGCCTTGTTTCTCCAAATCCTTGCTGTCAATGTTTGCAAGCATGAAAGACTTATTAGGCATTGGACATTGCTACACTCTTGATTTTCTTTCTCAAGCACAAGATGCTATTGCAGGAATTATATACAAAACTACATACTTGACTTTCTGCCAAAAAGTCATCCTGAGATCCATAACATTGTATAAAGATTTAAGAAAGACCTTTAGTCCACTTCTGAGAAGGTCCCCAGCTTTCAAAGCTTTTATCTCTCAACTTTACTTCTCAGCAGCTGTCCTTTTTTTATTCTTTTTTTCTTCCCCCTTCTTTTTGCTGTCATTTGTTTGACAGCATCCAGTTATAGGTTCCGATGTCTGTTTAAAGAAACAAGGAGGTTGTTGGCTTTAAAATCCTGTTACTGCTTGTGTGTTCAACATTTTCCCAGGCTTTTCTGCATAGTTTGCCAAGCAGAGGGACTGACCTTTTGCAGCAAACACTTTTTCATTTCAAAATGCTCACTTTGATTTTTGTCCCATTTTATGCTCATTCCAAACTGTTTACAGCCCACTAAAAATGACTGAATTATATGTTTGTATAATGGATTCCTTTTGTGGTTGGAGAAGAATGTTTACTTTGTTCAATTAGTTATCTTTGGGCAGATTACAGTGACCTGAGAAAAGAGGACTAAGATGATTATGGTACCTTAAGCATTTCCTTTTGTTATCTCCCGTGGTGGTAGTCTAATATGTTTCTTTTTTTAAAAGGGTCTCTCTTCTCTGAACTAATATCACATGTATAAGACAAGATTTTCGACAAGTAATTTTGCTCACTTTATTAAACATGACTTTAAAATGTAGAAAAATATCTGAAATTTTAACCCTTTCCCCTCTAAAGAGATTGAGGATTTGGAGAACCTTTGGAGCATATTTTTAAAAATAAATATACTTTTATTGATATTATTCAGTATAAGTTAACAATAAAAAATATAATTACCCAGTCAACAAAATGGATGTAGTTAAACAATACAAAGTAGTGCATGGGTCATAGAGTATGTGTAGTGTAATATTAACAGGCAGGGAAGAAGCAGATTGTGCCAGAGGAGGTGTGGATATATCAACATGTAAGGCAACTTTTTTTGTTAGAAATCAATTATACTGTTCTTCAGAAGCAGAAGGCATTTTGAAAGAAGTATGACTGTCTGTCATCTGCATGCTCATACGTAGCAAAGTTTTTTTCTTTTTTTTTCTTACATTGTTTGGTAAATCCAAAAAATGAGCCATGGCCATTTCACAGCCATGGCAAAAAGCAATATAAAATGAATATATGCTTGGATCATTGGAGGTGAGTCTACTCTGAAGCCACTTTCTTCAAAATCTAGGCCCATCTGCAGACAAGCTGTAACTAAGGCTGAATTGACATGGGCTAAATCAGGGGTAGGCAACCTAAGGCCCAGGGGCTGGATGCGGCCCCCCGAGGCCTTTGGACCGGCCCCAGGCTGGCCCTGCCGCCGCCGCCACCTCCCGCTGCCACCGCTGCCCACCATGATAATATTGATTAATGTTGTTATTACTTGTTCTTGGGGTTTTCTTGGCAAAATCTCCACAGGGGTTTTGCCATGGCTTTTCTGGGGCTGAGAGAGTGTGCATGCATATTTTTTTTTTTTAAAAAAATTAATATTTATTTATTTATTTATTTATTTATGGTGCTTCGGCCCCCCAATTATCTGAGGGACAGCAACCCGGCCCCCAGCTCAAAAAGGTTGCCTACCCCTGGGCTAAATAGTGCTTCCTTACCTCATTTCCAGTCCTGTTGGAATAAATGATGTTCCTCCCATTCCAGTGTAAAAAGACATCTTTTCAATACCTGAGGGCTTTAAGGTGATTTTTAAAAACCTCCACCCCAATGTTTGTTTGTTTTTTAAAAAATCAGATTTATTTAAATGTGTAGTTTGACCTCTCATTTGAGATCATGATGAAATTGGGAGTAGGAAGCTGGGGAAAGGGTGGGACCATATTGGTGGCAATGGTGGGTCACCAAAGTCAAATGGTCACCTGAGCATTCCTGTTTCTTGATTGTATCAGTACTCAGAAAAGGTGGTGCCACCTCTTTTCTTTTCTTTTCTTTTCTTTCTTTTCTTTTCTTCTCTTTTCTTTTTTTGATTTAATGTTTGTATGCAAAATTTCAAACATATCCTGTTCCACACATTTGCAATTTGACATTTTACTTCCCAATTCTCTATGGGCTTCACTTTATTAATGTGTAGGTGGGCATTTATAGGCTATTTCATTAAGTGAATATGCACACGCATGATGGTAATTTTTTTAAAGAACAACCTGCAGCTGCTGCAGTTGTGTGACAAACATAAACTTATATGTCAAATACATGCACACAGTAGAAACACCCCCTTGCACCAATGTGCCTACATGATGGAGCTCCTGTGCGAGTCTCCAAACTGATTTCTGTTTGGATTGAAACAGATGTGTGTGTAACAGTATAGGAGTCAAATGGGGGCAAAAATACTACTCAAGAGCTGATATACAGGATCAACAAAGCCCACAAGTCCCTTCTCTTGTGTTTCAAAGAGAAAGAATGGCTGTATAGGGGGCAACCCGCATTAAAAAAACACTGTATATAAAAAGAGAGATACACAGACAGAAAAGTAAACTTTTATACATTTGAAAATGAGTACATACTTTTTGAGGATGGTGAAAATAATCCCTAGAATGTGAGTTGAATGTGAGTTCACATGCCTTTCAAATTCATCTGATTGAGTTTGGAGAGTGGCTACAAGAAAACACATTTAACCTGGGATAATTGATCTCAGGGTTTTTTTCCCCATTTTGCTAAAAGATTCACATTGTCAGCTGTATGAATTACCAATGCAAATGGACCTGGGATAAACTGGAATAAAACTCTACATTCCTAAAACAAAACAAAAAAAAACCCAACATTTGAATAACCTGTTTCAGATACAATGAAAGAGAAAGAGAGAGTGAGAGTTTGGAGGTGGGAGTCTTCAGGGGGAGTAGAGAAATTCCCCCTCCATCTGCTGTGGCAGAATACAATCCTGAGGGTGTGTTTGTTTTCCTCTTCCCTCCACACTCACTCTTTTTTCCTTGGTGCTTTAGATTTTGACTCTGATGGCAGCAGCTTGTTTTTATTTATCATACCTAAGCGGCTTAAGCCCATTTTGTGGCTGCAGAGTGGGGCTGAAATGTTTTAAATAAATAGATAGCTAATGTGTCAAGTCAAATAATGTCCTGAAGAAGGGCATGGTTGACTTCATGACTCACATATCATTTCATCATAAACACATATTTATTTATATAAATTTAGAATATATACAAATTCTGGTGTTTGGGTTTTTAAAAAAATATTTACTACCATCATATCTTTTACTGTTGCTTTTAGCAACACAGGGCTGAACATTTGTTCCTTTTCCCATGCATCTAGATTTATAGTGTTACCAGTTACCTTCAACAGCACTATCCTGAAAGTGTGGGGATCATATTGCTCTGCTAGATGATCTGAGCTCTTAGTTCTGCTAATTTTGTAGCCTACATTCTTTCCCACTTTGCAATAATCTATTATACTTGGATCCAGACATGCACTAAAAAGCTAATACTTCCATGAAAAATGTGCAATTCATACTGTGTAACTTTTGACGAGATCCTTGAAGTCTTTTTTATTAATCTGATTTGCTCCAAGAAGGTTTCAGCTCATTGGTGTGTGTGTGTGTGTTTTCAAGTAAGAAGAACTGAAGCAAAACAAAAAATGATAGAAAATGCATGGTATTTTAGAAAAACAAAAGTTAAGCTATTTGGCAGATAACAGTTTTTCAAGTAACATTTTCAAGGATTGTGGGAGGGGGAATATAGCTGAGGCCATTAAAATCCCTTTCTTATCAGCAATTGACTTTATTCTAATTGAATACAAATTGGAATTGGCCAAAGGATATTCCAATCAATTTTGCATTAGAAGTTTATGATATAAAAAAAATGCTCACAAATTCCGAGTAGAAATTAGGAGCAAACGAATACGCTGCAAACATCTTGGCAGTGTCTGTGCCAGAAGTCCTGTCTTCTGACTCATTTAATCCCACTATAGCCACCTTTCTCAGAGCAAAAGCCAGCTAATAATTTTGTGCAAGGTCCAAGTTACAATTGGCTCACACGGGTATTTTCTCTGGGGCCTCAGTGTCTGTGAAAAAGCCACACTCTGTTTGACTTTTTTTTCCTAATCAAGAAGCATCAAGGGAAGACGTTTTTAAAGAAGCAGAATGCACAAATTAGAGATGAAAGAGAAAATGAAAAAGGGAAAAAAAACAACAATAACACTTTACCAAGATATAATTTGGAATTTATGAATGGTAGAATCTGAGCTGCCTATTTTTTTAAAAGAAGGTTAACAACCCTATAATAATGGAAAGCCTTAAAACCAGTTGCCATCCTTGTCATAGTTACCTGATACCTGCCTCATTGACTAATTCGTTCCAGAGAAATGCATCCCAAGCTAGTAAAAGAAAGCATTAATATACTAAGCCTTGCCAGTAAAAATAAGTGGTAACTGACTGTTCACCACAGTAACATTTGCTGTGACAAGCCTAAATTCATACCTGGGAGCACTCCAGTGCTTTCTCTGGCATTGCAGAAGAGAGGCATTTACTTTTTTCTTGCACAGTTAAAATCAGTCTGTTGGTAACTATTTAGAGTGAATATCCAATAATTCAGAAACAGACACAAATCATTTATCAACACATTTACTACCCATTAGAAAAGTCACAGGGCAGGAGATGGGTTTTTTAGAATCTTTTTTTTTTAAAGTCACATGATGAATTTTACAGCCGGTGCTTACATTTGTGCAAACTCTACTTTGAAAATGAGGGAAGAAAAACATTGACTGATTGTTAGAAACTAAAGTGTGTACATCTTTGATTATTTCCTTCTCACACATAAGAAATGTCAAATGATTTTCCTGTCCATTAGGTAAGATTATGAGGGGAGGGGGTTGTACATTTTTATTCATTCATTCATTTGTATTTTATTTTAAGTGTGTTTTAAATTGTTCATTGTTTAATACTATATTAAGGGGTGGGTGGGATTGTGGAATATGTAGTGTATTTTTAATGTTGTAAGCCACCCCAGTTGCATTATGCAGATGGGTGGGATTATTATTATTATTATTTTGCTAATTTTAGGACTTTTTGCCAAAACATGAATGAAAATGATTTATTTGCACAAAAAGAACATTTTTGCATGGAAAATTTATTTCATGTAAAACACCATGTTTTTGAGGAGAAGTGCTCATTTTTTAAGCAAAAATACTAAAAATGACAAAAAATGAAAGATCACTCAAAGTCTTGCTCAAAGATGAAATATCTTGTATTGGATGTTTCGCCTCCTCTTCCTCTTTTGATGGGGTGACCCAACATGTCAAGAGAACATTCCCCCCCCCCAGCATGGATGGCAAGTATGAACATTCTAGTACAGTTGGACCTCAGTATCAGTGGGGGATCCATTTAGATCCCCACATGGATACCAAAATCCGTGGATGCTCAAGTTCCATCATCCTCAATGTGTTAGTTGTATTTCCTCCTCCTCCTCTTCCTCTTTTGATGGGGTGTGCAACATATTGCTCTTCCTCCTCTCTCTTCCTCCTCTTAGCCCCACCACCACCTCCTCCTTCATCCTCCCTCCTATTCCTTCTGTTCCTCTTTTCCCCTGCCACCACCTCCTTCCTCCTCCTCTTCCTCCTCCATTTCCCTGCTGCTGCCACCACCACCGCCACCACCTCCTCCTCTTCCTCTTCTTCCCCCACCACTGGTGTCTTTTCCTTCCTACCTCTTTCTTCCTCCTCCTATGCCACCCCCACAGGCTTGCCATCCACAGATGCTGGGATCCAAGGATGGCAAGTCTGTGGATACGGAGATCCTACTGTATTAAACATGGGAAACTGTCTTACAGTACCCGACTTAGCATGTCTAGTTCTGTGTTATGTACACTGGAATTTCTGGCAGATACTGAACCTGTCATCTTCTTCATGCAAACCCTCTAGTCTTCCTGGGAGCGTCTGCATGCAAAACTACTTTATTCATTTATTTATTTCCTATCATGTCTTTCTCCCATCTTCCTAGTGGAGGATTTGATGTAGCTTAAGTATAACTAAAAAGTATTAGTGCAAAAGTGTTAAACAAGCAATTAAATAGTGTTCAAAAATAAAAAATATAAGTTAAAAACAGTTTCAAAAAGACATTTAAAATATAACACGATACAGACACAACACACTCTGTTAAAAGCTATGTGTGCTCCAACAAGTAAAAAAAAACTAACTGAGAAGGTCTTTCTTGCCAGTAGCAACCCCAGAGAAAATTCAACAGTCTGGAAGCAACCACCAAGATGATCCAGGGTCACCCAGCAAACTTCAGGGGTCAATATGGACTTGACTCTGACTTTTCCCTCCCATTGTTTAACAGATTACTACTTTTACTAAGTGCTGTAGGTGCCTATATTTCAGAGGAAGGAACTGGCAAAACCACCTCTGAAATCACTTACACTATGAAATTTATGGGGTTGCCATAAGATGACAAGTGACTCGAAGGCACATAAACACAGTTTTACTAGCTGGTGAGCCATGGACAAAATGTATCCTAAGGAAAATGGCTCACAATTTTCTGGAAATAGGTACAAATGAGAATTTTTTGACCTGGTCAACAGTTTCACTACACATTTTTCTATATACTTAAGGGGGGAAAAAACTGTAACTGAATGACATGTGTTAGCTGAGAATTGGCTTGTACATAAAGATCCCAAATCCCACTGGCCTGAGTAGAAAACAAGCTGTCTCTAAAGTGGCATGAAACTGGGAAAATGTGTTTCCTATAAGTGCTTGCCCAAAGAAGCTACCTGAACCAAACTTCTGACATGAATTACTTCAGGATAGGCTAATGTTTGTTATTAAATTTGCTTTGGCATAAAATTTGGCAGCTAATGCATGCTTTCAACATTTCAACAGCTGTGTCTATATATCTCAACTGGTGTCTGTGATGCATGTTTTACTTTAACTCAGGGTTATCAAGTTTCACAGCAATAGATTATCAAATTTCAGATACACAAGTGGATACCTGCAAATTTTTCTCATATATATTTGCTTCCCTCCCCCC
>CM034701.1:155429988-155448519 GCA_020142125.1 Phrynosoma platyrhinos
TAATTCTCGAGTTGTTCCTTTGAGGTCCTCAACATCTGTTCTTAATACTTCAACTTCATTTGATATTTTATCAAGTTTCTTCCCAAACTCTCCAAGTTCTTTATGCAAGTCCTCTTTTGTTTCTTTTCTGGATTGTTTCAGCTCACTCTTCATTTCCAGACATATCTCATATCTTAATTTTTGGGATTCCTCCAGAAGTGTTTGCATAGGATCCATTGCTTTAGGTTTTATATCAGTTGAGCCTCTTCTTTGGACTGATCCAGTAACTGGAATCAGTTTTTTAATTCCTGTTGCCATCTTAATTCTAGATTCCAAGGTTATTTTAAAATTCTTATTCTTATTATTTTTTTCAAAGTTTCCCAAAGTTCTTGATTTTCTTCTTCCTGATTTTTGTCTTCTGATTACCCGAATTGGTTCTGTTATTATAGACTTCCACTTAAAAGACTTAAAAAATAAATTCCTCTGTTTTAATGATATTGGACAATCAGTCCAAAGTTCTTGAAATAATATTTCCACTATTAACAATAGTTGATCTAATCAAACCAATTAGTTCTTGTATCTTATAAGTTATGGATCAATCAAACCCACTCCCACAAATTACAAATTATTCTATAGTCCCTCAAAGTAGCAGGTAAAAACATGTTATTTTCATTAATGATTCAGAATCTATTACAATCAATTCCCCCTATTCCAGTTATTTAACTATATTTTCCTTTTAACTTTATGTAGCAATATATATATATATATATATATATATATATATATATATAATACAAAGGGTATCTAGGCAATTAGATTTGATATCAGCTATGTCTATTTCTGTAATTATTCCAACTCCACTTTCTATTGTTTTTCAGACCTCATCCTTCTTGTTTCTTAAAACTTCACTGTCCTCTCTTACCCTTTATTTCACTCTTTTAACAAAGAAACCCTCCACTACTTCTGTTCCTTTGTGAATGTTACCAGTCACAGCTTCTCACTGTCGTCCTGTCATCCCATCCTCTTTCCACCACTCCCAATAATTAGTATGGCCTCTATTCCAGTTTTGTTGCCCCCTCCTCCTGTCCTCTTTCTGCCAATCCTTTCTCTCAACAATTAATCCAAGTTTGTTGCCCCCTCCTCCTTTCCTCTTTCCACCAGTCCTTTTTGTCAACAATTGATCCAGATTTGTTCATTGCCCCCTCTTCCTGTCCTCCTTCCGCCAGTTCTTTCGCTTTCCTCTGCTTCTTCTCTTAACAATTAGTTTCAGCCTCCAATTCAGCCTCCTTGCCTCCTCTTCACGTCATCTTACCGATGCTCCTTTCTCCCTGCAATTAATTCTAACCTCTAATCCAGCCTCGCTGTTCCATCCTCCCACTTTCCTACCACTTCAATCTCTCAACAGGTAATTCTGTTCCTTAATCAAAATAATTTTGAGCTCTTATCAGCTCTAATCAGCTCTACTCAACACCTCTTTTCTCCGTCCCAATTCTCTTCCCACTGCGCACTGTCTTCTTAAGTTAATTCACCACCATTTTTCCTCTCTTCCCTTGCTCTTACTTTACCACAGCCTGCCTTATTATTCTTCCTCCCGAAAGCTAATTAAATCAAGTTGCCAAGTTTTAACAAGTTTATAGTCACAGTATCTCACAGTTATCTCAGTTACTCACAAATCCAGTCCGTCTCCAATTAAATCAGATCCAACCTGGTCTTTGGTGTTTCTCACAACTCAGATTGTGCAGCTTTTTTTGTAATCAAGTTACAATTACAGCCATCAAATGTAGCAAATCATTTTCTTCACTTCAAGAGCCTATTGCTGAAGAAAGAATTGCAGTATCTGTTGTCTCTGTGTTCAATGAAAGTATTATTGCTAGGAACTAATAAAAAAAACAGCAAGCAGGGCTCAATGCCAAAAAAGGTAGCCATTTCAGGGTTGGCTGCTCTGTCCCCTCCGATTTGGAATCCTTGCAAAAGATACCAATCGGAGTAAGGAGAGAGTCTCCTTTGAGCCCCTATGCCCTTCTCCTCTCCCAAGGTGAAGATGGAAAGGGATTCTTTGATCCCTTAAAACCTGAAGTGGCAGTCCTGTGGAGACCCCTTCAAACAGGACCAGTTGCCCTGCTGCTGCTGGAAGTTCCCTGGTTTTGCTGTTTAAATGTTGAATCAATATTATTATTTTGCCTAATCTCTCTTTGGGGGGATGCAGACGGGCAGCCATGGGCCGCCCTGGGAAGTGGCATATTGGGGCCGAGGCTTCCCCATGCCTCGGACCCAATCCTCCCTTTCACCACCGGGGAAGGAGTGCTAAAATAGGAGTGTTTTATTTTATTTTAGCGCTCCTTTCAGGGACGGGGAAGGAGCGCCGCAGGATCGAGGCATGGGGATGCCTCAATTCTGCAGCGCACCTTCCCAGGGTGGCCCCGTGCCACCAGTCTGCTTCCCCCCTTTGACTCTGATGATTGCAAGGTCAGAAGGTTAGTACTTCGAGGTCCAGGAACCATGTGACAGAGTGAGCTCTCATCACTAGTCCCAGTTTCTGTTCAAAAGCATGTAAAAACACAAGTAGATAAATAGAAACCACTTTGGTTGGAAGGTAATAGTGTTCTGTGCAGTTGTGCTGGCCACATGACCACGGAGTTGTTTTTGACAATGTTGGCTCCTTCGGCTTAGTAACAGAGATGGGCACAACTCCCTACAGTCAGACACGACTTGACAATCATGTCAAAGGGGAAACCTTTACCTTTTTAAATATCCATTTAACAAAACCATGTCTGTGTTGCCAGTTTTTCAGTTTATCCCCATAGCTTCTGACAACACAGAAATGAGTGACAATGTTCCTCTGCAGGCCATAATCAAAACACAATCGATATTGCAGTAGTAGAAGCAGAAGGTGCAAGATTGGGTTAAAAGCTGGCAACCAATAGTGGCAGGTGACTTCCATGTCAGTTTGGTGGTGAGATGCTTTTGTGTTTTAGTCTGAATTGTACAGGCTCTTTCTAAGGGTGCATCTACACTGTAGAAATAATACAGTTTGATACACCTTTAACTGCCATTGCTCCATCCTACGGAATCCTGGGATTTATAGTTTTGCGAGCACAAACACTCTTTGGCATAGAAGGCTTGTAAAACTACAAATTCCAGAATTCTATAGGATGGGGCTACTGCACTTAAAGTATTATCAAACTGCATTATCCTTTCAGAATGTTGGAAAGTATGTTGTTCACTAGTCATGTTGATCATTGCCACAACACTTGCATTTATCAGTGAGATATGACTTTCTGATTCTCTGCAAATCAGTTGAGCATACAACTGTGGTTTGAAGGACTTGAAGCATATGACCCATTCTGTTACGCTGATAGATAGGCACTTCATTTTTCTATATTCCAAACCTTAGAGGTATATTTGGTTGCTACCAGACGTAATGCTAGGCCCAGCATGTAGGACAGAATATTAGGATCAGTCCTGGAGCAGACTTGTTGATAATTATAGCTGAAGTTTAGTTAAAGACTAGCTTCAAAGGTGTTGAAACCTAATGGCCTGTTATTTCATCGTAAAGTAAAACTAAGGGGGGAAGCAGACTGGCGGCACGGGGCCGCCCTGGGAAGGTGCGCCGCAGGATCCCCATGCCTCGATCCAGTGGCGCACTTTTGCTGCCCCTGAAAGGAGTGCTAAAATAGCACTCCTTTCACAAGTCAGCGAAAGTGCACCTCAAAAGCGTGAGGCACACTTTCTGCGACTTTTCCGCCGCAGCGTGTCCGGACGCTGCGGCAGGAGGTTGCCCTCGGAGCACCGGCCGTGCGGCGGGCCGGCAGCTCCAAGGGCAACCTCGGGAGGAAGAAGGGGCGCCGAGCGTGTGGCTGCCCCTCCTCTTCCCTGCCTCGAGGACAGCTTAATAAGCAGTCTGCCGAGGCCCTAAAATGATATCTTAAGTTGAAACTGTGGTTCTTGTTAAATCAAAGAAAAGGCACTTATAGGTCTTGTTTAGGCTTAGTAGAACTTAACCCTCCTTCATTGTAAAACATCTTTGTTTAATAAGTAAACTTACGTCCAATCCACATTGCAGAAATAATCCAGTTTGAGGCTGCTTTGACTGCCCTAGCTCAATGCTAGGGAATTCTGGGAGCTGTAGTTTTGTGAGACATTTAGCCTTCTCTGTCAGAGGGCTCTGGTGTCACAATAATTCCCAGGATTCCCTAGCACTGAGCCAGGGTAGTTAAAGTGCTTTCAAACTGGATTATTTCCATAATGTGTTTTCTATCAAATATTAGTTATATAATAAATACATCTAGGTAATATTTTTTCTTTCATAACTATAAGTAGTAGATATTTTAAGTATATGATTTTTCTCTTATAAAATCCAACTTGCCTTCAGCAGTATGATAATTGGAATCACCTGACTTTTCAGCTGGTGACTCCAAGTTTAAATAAAACAGATTCAAACAGTTGTAGTTTTTAACACACATATATCGAAAGTTACAGAGACAAGATTTACAAACAGAGCAGTCAAACTGCTGGTGCTTCCTTAAAAAGAGATCCAATACATTCTAAAGGAAATACATAGTTGTTGTTTTTCTCTTTCTATTTCTGTGTTAAAAGAGAGAGAGAGAGAGAGAGAGAAGAAGAAGAAGACATTTTAAGGGTTTTGTTGAAAGAATAAAATTGCTTTGTTTCTGATCCCATGATGAGTGAAATAAATGTTTAAGAAAGATCACTTTACAGTGAGATTCATACTGAAATGTGATGACTGTGATTCAAGCCAAGCCAAAAATTACAGCTTAGAATGAGAAGGGATAGACATGGCTTGGGAATCCATTTTCCCACATTCCTGAATCTCAATCATCCCAGCTAATGTTTAAAAGAAAATAGAGTGGGAAACAATGAGGTCATTTTGTTTGGCTGTAAAATAAAACAAAACAAAAAACTTCTTAACAACAAACAAAAGAAACTATAAATTTATTGAGAACAACTGCTCATTTACATTGGAACCACCTCATGAATGACAAAACTTTCATGGCACATTCTAAAACCTTCATGGCATTTTTTAAAAAAATAATCTTCAAAGTATATGCTTCATAGCCCGTCATGATAAACCTTCCATGGAGGTCTTGCTGACATCGCTATTGCTAACGGTGTTTCTGATTTAACTGAAAATTCTTCATTTGGCAAAAGTAATGCTACATGGCAGAAGTATGATTAAGATCTAGGCAGTGCCAATTTGTTTATTTAACTGTAAGTCTGCATGCTGATGAGCAGCGTAATGTTTAAATTCTTCTTTCTGTCCTTCTGTCCTTATCCCTTGTATGTAGATAGCTAAACAAACATTCTGCCATCAATCAGTGGGGAAAGGATCAAAGAAAATTATATAACTTATCTGTAGACTAGCAATCACTATATGGTTATGCTAGCAACAAGATTATGGAAGGCAGTATTTAAAATTGACAGGCTTAAGCCAACATTCAGTTAATAGTCCCAACTAAAGTAGACTCATTGAATCAATGGGAACTTGGTATGTCAGCACTTATATGAGTTTCATTGATTCAATGGATTGATTGTAGTTGGAACTAACAATATATTTAGGTCTTAAAGTCTATCCCCAACCATATACTCTTATTCAGGCATTATATGTTAACAGTTAAAAGTGGTTAAAGACTGTGGCTTGCCTGCAGGATTTCTTGGCCATTGGGTGGACTGGCATGACCTCATGATATGTTCAACAAGCATTGCAAGTGAAATAATAGTGATGGAGCCTAACTCCCATGAAGGTGAAAGTTAGGTTTCATTAGCTGAAAAACATTAAATTGGTCATAGTAAAGGATAAGCTATAACATGGGAAGGCCACAGTAAGAGATGTTGGGAGTTAGGTATCCCTCTACTTTTATTGGGCCACTCATCCCCAAAAAGGTGAGGGGAAGTTTCATGTCCTTTGTGAGATGAGTGAAATCCAAAAGATTTGAAAGATAAAATCTTTTAAAATTTTATTTAGCTGAGGAACAGCCAAGGAACAGCAAAGGTGACCTTATGAGGAAGGAAGGAAGGAAGGAAGGAAGGAAGGAAGGAAGGAAGGAAGGAAGGAAGGAAGGAAGGAAGGAAGGGGTCATGATGTATTTAAACTACCTCCCCCACAAAAAAAAAATATTTAGAGCTTCAGCATTTGCACTGAAGAATTATCTAAATTTCAGGATGTTTTACCAAGGGGCTCTACAGACCACCCTGATAGAGCAGGGTCCTGCCACCTCTTTCACCACCAGATTGGGGCTGCAGCAACCACACGCCACAGCCCTGATCTGGCAGTATGCCACTCTAAAAAGAATCAGCAAAATGCCACTCCTTTTTAGAACAGCAAAAGGGTGCTTCTTTTGGCATTTGGCTTTTAAATGGCATGCCAAAGAAATGCCGTGAAACCGCCCACCATGCAGTCAGACAGTCAACATGATGCCAGTGTGGGGGCAGCATTGGGGCATGAGTATGCAGACGCCACACCCCCACTCCACCTCGATGCCAACATATGCTGCCTGTCTGTAGAGCCCCCAAGAGGTTTTTTAAAACTGCCAGCACCTAAAATAAACAAAATTCACTGCATCACCCTTAAAAATTGCTGCACTGATTTAAAAGACCCTGGAGGGAAGAGGAATGGTGACAAGAAAAAAAGGGGGACATAAAGAGTTTACATTGGCTGTGGCTGAGACTAAAGCTTCATGTGAATGAAGTTTGTGCTCTAGAATGTATCCCAGAATCTTTTGCATTTTATTTATAAGTAACGGTTTTAAAAAACATAGTATGGTCTACAACCTCCATTCAGACATTCCACACACAATTGCATGGCAGTAGGAATGGAGAGAAAATTCAAAAATATTTGGAAGATGGTCAAGTGACAAGTTTTTTTATTATATCCTGATGAGAATAATTCTAGACAGGTGGAAACCTTTGTATTTTGGGACTTATTGAGAAAAATGCATGTGGATTTTTTTAAAATGGGGAAAATTTTGTTTTCTACACATGAAAAAGAAGTTTCATACTCAGAAAACAGCATTTTCTGTGCAAAAAAATACATTTCTGCATAGCAAAAAAAAAGCTTTTCATCATTTTCTGTGCAGGAAACCTCTTTTTCTGCACACAAAACTTGTGTGTGTGTGTGTGTGTGCAAAATGCTGTTTTCTGTGCCAAACTGTTTTTTTTTTTCCCTCCTCACTGGAGTAAGTTTTGAAAATGGCATTCTTGTTTACTGTACAGAGCAGCAGAATATCAATAACTGGCACTGTGTACACATGATCCCCCCTCCAACCTGTGCGGGTGAGGGACAAAATAAAGAAGAAACTAACAAAAGTCCTGGCATAGGAACTGTGATTTTCAAATGTAGTGTTCCTGTGGATGACTAATTTTGTTCTTAATTTGTACCATTTAAAGCAGCCCTTTTTAGCATTTAAATTTTCATAATACAGAGCTAGTTTGGAATACTATGTTTGGATAATTTTTGCTACTGTGTTTGAAGTGGGGGGTGGAGAATGACAGCCCTGAGTGATTTTGCATTTAGAGGGTTTTTTGGCCTCTTTGCCCTATTCCAGCAAGAAACTAATTCTCAACTTACATGCTATCAATAGGTACAGATCAAGAATTATTTAAGGAAGATTAATTAAACTGGCTCGGTAAGAAATATCTTTTGAAAAATAATATCAGAAGGAAGTCAGAAAGGAAATTATCAACAGTGTATAAAATACTGATGAATATCACCTTATGATGGAGATAAAACAAAAATGGAGCAAGAATTTACATTGAATGTAAAGTCAAGTGAAAATTTTCTATAAAGTTATACATATTTCATTTTGTATTCTGCTTAGACTATCAATAAACTTTTCTACAGTACAAACTAGTGATGGGGAATCAGCATCATACCATTGCTTTTTTGGGGGGGGGTTGCCTTATAGCTAGAAATTATTAGATAAATGGGATAAGCAATGTTTAAACTCTTAGACTTCATGAACTACAGCTAAACCCAGTGGTAAGATTGCTCAGGCACACTAAAATGGGATCTCTGTTGATACCGGCTATATGATGCATCATATATATGAAGCAAAAGCAAAATCACCTCTGAGTATTCTTTGCCTAAGAAAACCCTAATGAAAATCATGGGATTGCCATAAGTTGGCAGGTGGTTTGAAGGTGTGCACACATGCACGCACACACACACACACGCACACACACGTACACACATTAACAACAAAATCCTGAACTAATTTCAGAGGGTTTGGGAGATATCTGGATCAAAGCTGTTGTTACTGTGTACCTTCAAGTTGTTTCCATCTTATCATGATCTTAAGACAGCCGTATCACAGGGTTTTCTTGGAAGGATTTGTTCAGAAGATGGTTTTCTTTTTCCTTCCTGTGAGACTGAGAGAGTTGCCTTAGGTCATTCTGTGGATTTCCATGGCCAAGGAGAGAAATGAACCCTGATCACCAGAGTCATAGTCCAGCACTCACAGCACTACATCTCACTGGCTAGCTTGCTCCAAAGTGAAGTCAGAATTTTCCCAAAGGTTTTATTAATTATTTGCATTCAGAGGAAGCCAGAAATCCAACCAGGGCAACTTCAAAAATTGATATGTTTCTCCTTGAGGGAAGAGAGTGTGTTTGAAGAGGAATTCTAATTTTTGTTACTGATTGCAGTAGATGGCTTCTTTGGTAATTTGCAGTTCCATTGCTATATGGTAGGGGTGTTGTAGTAACATATTGCAGGAATGTATCAGTGTTCAAATACTGTTTGCTAATTCTCTCTCTTAGGATCAGGAATGTTAAAAGAGGAATTATGGGTTTGTTGGAACTAGGAGGAATTGTTCTGAAAGTGTTGAATATTCAAGTCCTTTTGTTTCTATCACTGGATGCTCCACACCCATCAAAACACCCCATCCTGCTGCACTTTTTATGAATTTGTTGTTGCTGGTGAAGGAAGAGTCTTGCATTCATCATAATGTGTTAGTCCCTAGACCTGTCCTCTAAACCTTTGGAGGTTACTTCCATGTTAGGGATGGAAATAATATTTTACTGCTGTATATTTCTGGGCCCTGAAAGGGTTTTCATGAAGACTATGAACCCCTTCTGCAAAGACTACAGACAGCTATGAAGCTTTCATGAGGTTTGTTATTTTTCTCTCCACACATTAACTATTCATCTGTGCAGAAATACATCTGAGATTTTTTTCCAGAAAACAAATTTTTGTACAGAAAATACATTTCTTGCACAGAAAATGGTGTATTTTGTACAGGAAAAAAAGTTCCCTATGCAAAAAAACAAAAACAAAAAAACACCTGTTTTTAATCACAGAAAAGCATAATGTATTTCTACACAGACCAATTCTATCTGAACCATGAATAGTGATTGAGAATACTATATTAACTCTGTGTTCTTATTTGCAAGGATAATGAACATGACGATGTACAGCTGTATTTTGTATGCCATTCTAATGCATTTCTCTCTCCCCCACCCCAAAATAAAAACTTGGAATTGGCCCATCAAACTGAATCTTATAGCAATATATGCACATGACACACTCTTACTGAGAATTATTAGTGTAAGACATATAGTAGTGTGCGGATCTAGATCTTTGCTAGATTTTTTTTGCTAAAAGCATGGTAAGCCTCTACACTTCCTCTCATAGAAAGCACTCTGTTGTCTGTAAAGCATGTTGGCTACAGTGCTCTGGCTTGAAGGTTTTCCTGGTAGAGCAGCATCCAAAACCTTCCTCCTGGCCTTTTACAAAAGAAGTGCCAGAAGGAACTTGGGGCCTAAGCAGACTGCCAGAAATAGTGCACATTAAATTGAGGCACTGCCCTGGCTCAGTGCTAGGGAATCATGGGAACTGTAATTTATTGTGGCACCAGAGCTCTCTCACAGAGAAGGCTCAATGTCCCAGAAAAAAATACTGTTCCCATGATTCCCTAGCACTGAGCCAGGGCAGTGCCTCAATTTAATGTGCACTATTTCTGGCAGTCTGCTTAGGCCTTTGGTTGGGTGCCACTGCTTGGAACTTGCCTGATCTGGAGTAGGCAATACTGAGTTACTCTCTTGCCATTTTAGTCAAATAGCTGCTATGCAACCCACAGCTCCTTGGAGCTGGTGAGTATGCAGGGACCACCACACAATTGCCAGGAAAATGACATGCGGATGTGGCTTGCTGGCTACTGATACCAATCTTCCCAAGGTGAGCATGGTGGATGAAATTCTTAAACTCTGTTCAAGTCTCTTAGCAGATAAGTCTATAGGAAAGGTTTGCCTAGGTAGATACAATTTGAAAAACATGGGTCTAACTCAGTAGTATTTAATAAGGACATTGCTATGTATGGCTCCAAGATATCCAAGATGTAAGCCGGAAAGCTTCTAAGATTTATGGTGGGAATGAGTTGCAACAGCTGCACTTTTTCTTGACAGAGATTTTGAACACCATTTGGATTATGACTTCTGGTCCTGTGTCTGCCCTATTCTAAGATACTTCATACACAAAAAGAAAAGGAGGGAGAACCACTAAGATGCTCTAGGGGGGAGCCAATGATCTGTCTCAATGATAAACATCATTTTGAAACATTAGATGATCAGCATATATTAACTAGGAGTCAGATTTTTATTACAGTGAATAAGTCTTGTTCCAGAATGTGTGTGTTTTTTTTTACTACTAAACGTTAAAGCCATCCCTAAATAGAAAACTTTGAAAATACTTTTTGTTTTATCTCTCTCCCCTCTCCAAATATTTGAAGCCTGCCTTGAAG
Source organism: Phrynosoma platyrhinos (assembly GCA_020142125.1). Taxonomy (NCBI): domain Eukaryota; kingdom Metazoa; phylum Chordata; class Lepidosauria; order Squamata; family Phrynosomatidae; genus Phrynosoma; species Phrynosoma platyrhinos. The sequence goes on from CM034701.1 coordinate 155,440,722, forward strand.
AAACACTGACAGTTGAAGAGGGATGTTTTCATTTTTGATAAAGGTGCTTTTAGAAGTTGAAGTTGTTTTCTTTGAAAACTGTTCAGAAGCTTAGAGCAGAATAATGGTAAAGACAGAACATCACTTAAAAAAATATGCACACTCTCTCTTTTGCTCCTTCACTTTCCCTCTCTCACACACAGGGCCTAAACCTATTTCCAAAACAAGTAGTTTCTAATCCAGCTGGGATACTGTAGTCATAAAAAAGATGTCCAAATCCACCAATTTATATAGGTTTGGTTTGGTTTGACTTTCAAAGAATTTAAAGCCGAAAGCCTGTGCCATGTGTGCACTGTAAGTGGTGCATCATTCTCAATGGCCCCACCCACCCACCCCCATCTGCCATATGCCAAAATGTACAATGCCAAAATGAAATTTTGTGCAATGCCAAAATGAAATCTTAACTGGGCTACCTTTGCTTATATCTTCAAGACTGGATTTCAGAGTGTTATTCAGTTTACTATAGTTTGGCATACTCAAGTTATTAACTATAATAAAGTTTATAAAGGATTGCTAATTTTAATTTTAGCTTTCTGTTATCCATCAAACATACTGGTACATTTGAAATAGAGGCCAGATCATGACATACAATAGATCTAGTCAAATTACTGTATATATTCATTTATAGTTCTGGAATGTTTAGTCAAAAAATTGATGTCAAAAACCCTGAGTTGACTTATCCATGGGTCAATGTAAGTAATGCACTTTAACCCCCCCCCCCCTTTGCAGATGGCACAAAGTGCCGTCTTCTATCCCAGGAAGGGAAGGGGCAGCCTGACACCAGGTGCCCCAACCCCTTCCTGAGGACGTTATCGGCGTACCCATCGTTACACACAACAGGTTCTCTGATGACGTCCTTCTGGATCAGCGTCCAAACACATTGAGCCAGAAGAGATGCCAAAGGGGCACACACTGCCTCTTGCTGTGCCCTTTCCATGCCTTGCACAAGGAGTGCTATTTTATTGAGTGAGAAAATGCTGACAAAAGCTATTTGGCACTTCCCCTCAAAGGAGCACTGAAAGGAATCAGGCTTTGAAAAATCTGAATAAGACATTTGTGTATGTTTGCCAGTTTTTGTGGGTGAAAAGTAGGCAAAATTATCACATTGAAGTTAAAGGGTATAATCACTGCTAATGTGAGCTGCATCCACACTCCAGAAATAATCCAGGTTGACATCACTTTAACTGCCATGGCTCAGTGCTATGGTGTTTTGGGAACTGTAGTTTATTGTGGCACCAGAGCTCTCTGACAGAGAAGGCTAAATGTCTCACCAAACTACAGTTCCCAAGATTTCATGGCACTGAACTATGGCAATTAATTACTGTCAGCCTAGAGCATTTTTTTAGTGCAGATGCAGCCCCAGGCATGACTTTTTTTCTTTTCATTTTCATCCTTTTGAACATGTGTGCATTTTCTTAGCTCTACTTTAGTCTCGTGACCCCCCCCCCAAAAAAAAAACATTGCACGGGCATGATTTATCATAGCTCCCTCCTCATCCATCCAGTCTTTAGGGTGGGCATAAACAGTTATGTGTGCTAGAATTTGTTAAAGTTCTTTGACATCATTTTCCTTTGCTTCATCTTTAAATCCTTTGTTACATGCCCCTCTGTTTTACCCCCATCTTATCCACAGGTTACATCAAAAGCCATAATTTTGGCCCAACACCTTATACATGATGTCAATTTGCAGTCAAGTTTATACAATAGTTAAACCACTGTAAAGTCAATCTGAGAATTGTGCAGGTTTTCTTCATGAATGTACTGCAGATAAAACGTTTTTTGCTTTGTCTGGTCCGCATATCTTCAGTCCTCCCACGTCAAATGGCTCTATCATACCTTATCTCCAGTTAAGAGCTATTGGCATGAAACAGAGCTTAACAATGGTTTGAGTTAAAACAGTTCTCTGCTTAACTCAGGGCCGATACACACCAGCCAAAAGAGGGTGGAGTTGGGGTGGGGCAACCACACACTGGCCACCCCAACTCTGCCCCAACACCACCAACAAGCTATGCACCCAACTGCCCGGCGTGTAGTGTCAGGATGCCCCGTTGGCACAGTGTCCAGACACACCACCAAAGGGGTGCAAATGAGCCACTGCGGCATCACTAAGGGCAGCTTTTTGGTGCCCCAAAAGAAGTGGCATTTGCCAGCTCTTTTTGCACCATCAAAAAGCTGGATCAGGGCCATGGTGTGTGGTTGCCACAGCCCTGATCCAGCCGTTCCTTAGGGACTGTCTGCTTCAGCCCTTAATTTTAAAACCAAATTAAGAGCTGATTGCTAAACTCTGATTAAGAAAGAACATAAAGATGGTTCAGACTAACATTATGATGAACAAAATTAGTGCAAATGTACCTCTTAACCATAGTTGCATTGGGTGTGAGAAACTTGCTCTGCAAAGAACATAATTTCATTGCCTACTCTTTATCTTTTAACAGTAGTTAGGATGGCAGTGTAATATATTTCTGCACAGCTGAGCCAGCCCTAGCATTAAACAGAAATGGTTGCTACAGGCAGCAGATTTTGAGTGTCATGAAAGGGTTGCATATTTTTAGTTATTTCATTTCTTATAATTTTATGTTTCATTGTATGTTTCATTGTATTTTTACTACTAGGTAAAATGAGTAGTACTTGGGGAATTTTCTGCCTAGTGTGCCAGATTAATCTGACAAGCTTTAAATATTATGCACCCTATTTATTGCATTGAAACATTGTTTTATTTTATTTTATTTTATTTTATTTAAAAAAGAATAGCCCTGCTGGCCAAGATTGTGATGGCTTTTGTGCTTTTCCTGATGGTCTTTCATACTTAGAAAGATTTTATGACAAAAAGTTGTTTTTCATGGTTTTCTGCAAAAATAACATATTGTACACTATACAAAGTTTTTACCAATTAATTTTCTGAAAAAGCTTTTTGATTTTTTTTGTGTGAAAACAATCTCAAAATACTAAAAGTCTCATTACTGCTAGTAGTAGTAGTAGTGGCAGCGGCAGTAGTAGTATATTTATATTTATTTCTCTTCTGCCTTTTTCCCAGTTCAGGATTCAAAGCAGCTTACAGCAAGTTAAAAAACAACAACACATTGTTCAAAATTCATAAGATACAGAAATTGAAACCAGATTAAACAGTAAAAAAAATGATACGGAAATTCATTTTTAAAGGGGTTTTCTTGACATGTTGACACATTCTTTCTCATAAAGGATCAGAAATTTTGAGAATATTCTTTAATGTCTTTCATTGACTAGGGTGGGTAGAAAGTGCCATTCACTGCTCTGATTCAATAGATGGGCATATGACATTGCCCTTTGAGTCTTGAGTTTGCCATATGATTTCTTGATTATTTTCTTGAAGTCCTGTACTCCAGTACAAAATTCCAAGTATGATGGAATTTTCACATAGAGTTTCCTTGTTCAGTTCCACATGTGGTTCCTTACATACATAGAGTTTTCCCTCTGTTTATGTGAATGGAAGAGTTTGTAGAAATGGGTGCTATCTAGCAATCCTAAAACTTTTCAAGTAATTACTATTTTAGAACAATGACATCCCCCCTTACACATAGAAACAGAAAGGGAATATCATGCAACTCTAATCTATCTAGTGAATTATTATCAAGAAATTTATTGAAGTATATATTTCTCTGTATTTGTTAGGACATTTGTATTTGTCTTGACAGACATCTTAACTATAATAGTCACATAAGCCAATATGAAGTATGTTTTTCTTTTTCAGGTCTGGATGTTGATGGAATATACAGAGTCAGCGGTAATCTGGCAACGATACAGAAGTTACGATTTGTTGTCAATCAGGGTAAGTGATTCCTTTGCCCTATAATGTTTTGTTTAGTACTTATCTGTCTGAAATGACAATACAATGGATTTTAGAAGCTGTGGTACATTAATGGCACAGAATGATGAGTGGCATTTTGTAGAAGAGAGGAAGAGATATGTACAGAGATACAGCAAACCTCCAGAAAATGGTTGGTAGAGAGGAGAGAAACAGACATATCATAAAGAAAAAAGAAATGGAAAATTAGATTATGCCCAAATAGTGAGTCTGAGGATTATTTTTAAAAAATTAAAATGACATTTCAGTATCAGGTGTACAGAAAATGGGAGAAAACATTCAAAGGTCTAAAGATGAATGGAAAAAGAATAAATGAAAGAGGTTCTTTCTTGTTGTTTTTCTAATTACATTTTTATTGAGTTTTTACAATAAAACACATAATGTCTGTAGAACAATGACAAAAGCAACAACAACAACAATTAACTACAAGGACCAAGGTATGTATCAGATGAGTAGTTATTCTGCAACAGAATCAAAAAAATAATTCTCAGCAAGAGCCAGAGAGTCTGGCTTGTCAAGGTGTAGAGTGTCTGTCCAAAGATCTACCTGTGAAATTGGAGGTTGGATCTGGTGGGAGTGATGATTAACATAATCAATGAAGATCATCCAGTCGTCTTGAAATGTGTCAGTCTTTTTGTGGCCAATGCAAAATCTTGTTGTAGCAGACAGTTTCTCCATCAACCACATATCCCAAATTCTAGACCACCAGTTCTCAATTGAGAGGTCACCTGACTTCCAACATTTGGCTACATGTAATCTGGCAGCAATAATAAGAAAAATTATCAGTTTCCTATGTTTCAAGTTAGAATTAATTTTAACAAATATGGAAAGCAAAAGCAAAATTGGACAGAAATTTACAGTTTGATTCTTTAGATTTACATGAAATTTGATAGAGAACTGCATCCCAGCATTTTCTCACCTTAGGACATTCAATCCACATATGCATATAAGAGCCTTGAGATTTGCAACCCGTCCAGCAATATGGAGAGAGTGTTTTAACTATTTTAGACAGCATTACAGGCATGAGATACCACCTATGGATGGTTTTCAAAGTATTCTCCCTCACAGATGCTGAACGGGATTTATATGGGGGTGAAGACCAAATATGAACACATGCAGTGTCTGAAATTGTGCTTTTCAATTCTTCTTGCCAAAATGAGTGCATATATTGGCCTTTCCCATACATGTGTTTCAGAACATGCTTGTAGATAGCTGCCGCCATCCCTTTAGTATGAGAAGCGGAATTCAAACAAAAGTTTTCAAAAAAGGAGAGCGGAGGTGGAGATTCTCCTGCTGAGGCTATGTGTACTTGAAGCCATGTAATGTTAGCTTGTTGTAGGGAAGTTTTTATGGTGTTGATGGGCTTTGGTAATCCACCAGAGAACAGTTCTAAGGTGTGGTAGAGTCCATATCTTTTCAGTAAGCTTATTTGTGGGAATTGATCATCTAAGTGATAAAGAGGATGTAAAAAAAAGGGGGGGTTAATGGGAGAAGGGTCCAGAGCTAGTATGAGTTTCCATTTACACCAGATGAGTAGGGAGCTAGACAGATTCGATAACCTACTCATTTTCTCTTTTGAAGTTTTAGTGTAGAGGCAAGTAAATTCAGTGGACTTAATATTATAAACTTCTAGATTTACCCACCTGGTAGTACTGTTGTCCTTAAGTAATTGAATAGTTTGGCTGAGTTGGAAGCCTGGAAATATAGTGCAATATCTGGGACTACTAGACCACTATTCTTGGAAGTGATGTGTCTAGTGGATTTGGGAAATCTAGGTCTCTTTTTATTGATAATAAATTGGTCAATGAACTTTTGCCATTTCTTGAATCTATATGGCGGAGGAGTCAATGGGATTGTTTGAAACAGGAAAAAGAGCTGTGGGATCATGAACATCTTGACTAATGCAATCTTACCAAGCATGGAAAGATTTAAAGTCTTCCATTCTTTAGATTTACATAGCATCCATGTGTCTACTGGGTTATAATTTCGTGGTATGAGCTGCTGGATGTCTCTCATGATAATTATTTCCAAATAGGAAAAACCTGAGGGACAAAGTTACAAGCCCATTAGGTCATGCTAGGATTTTTGCTGTTGGTATGAAATTGGTGGCTCAAGTGGTTAAGACACTGACTCTGTTGATTGCAAGATCAGCAGGTTGGCAGTTTGAGGCCTGGGTGCTGATTGATGGGGTGAGCTCCCATCACTAGTCCCAGCTTCTGCCAACCTAGCAGTTTGAAAGCATGCAAATGCAAGTAGTAAATAGGTACCACTTCTCAGTGGGAAGGTAAACAGCATTCTGTGCAATCATGCTGGCCACATGGTCACAGAGTAGTCTCTGACAATGCTGGCTCTTTGGCTTAGTAATGGAAATGAGCACCGCCCCCGATGGTCGGACACATCTTGACAACCTTGTCAATGGGGAATACCTTTACCTTTACCTTTATGAAGTGTTTAGAGCCATTAATGTGGATTTGTTAATCTTTAGACTTAAATAACTACCAAAGGACTCAATTGTCTTATTTAGAGGCAGAAATGATAATTCTGAGTGCAATAAAAAAATCAACACATCATCAGCATAAAGTGCAACCTTCTGGTATTGGTTGTTGATGCAAAGGCCAATGATATCACCATTATGCTGAATCATGTTAGCCAAGGGCTCTATTATCAGTGCAAATAGGAGGGGTGACAATGGGCATCCTTGTCTGCTGCCCCTGGAAAGTGCAAAAGGTGTTGAGTCTAGGACATTGATAAGGCAGAGTCCTCTTATGAAGCCAAAATCAATTCCTTGAAGGACCCCAAAAAGAAATGGCCTTTCCAACCTGTCAAGGCTTTGAATGCATCAAGTTAAAATAAGACTAGAGGAGTCTTTGACGGGTTGGAATGGTGGATAATATTGAGTACCCTGAGAACTGGGTCTGCTAGACATCTGCTTAACATGAAGCCCACCTGGTCAAGATCAATATTTTTTTAAAATAAACTCATTTATTCTGGAGGCCGTAATAGAAGTAAATATTTTTGCATTTTGATTAAGGAGGGCAATAGACAGAAAAATTTAGTTTCTGGGCATTCCCCTTTGGTTTTGGGGATTAGAATTATTCGGGTTCTGTGCCAATTTGTCAGCACAGTAGCATTATTAAGAATGGAGTTTAAAAGGACAATAAGATGGGGTGAAATTTGGTCAAATAACAATTTGTAAAATTATCCCAAGAAGCTATCTGGGCCTAGCTTTTATTCATTTTCAGCTTAGATATTGTCTTTTTGAGTTCATCTGGGTGAATAGGTTTGTTTAACAGTGATTTATGAGAGTCTTTGAGCTTCTCCAGATTTAGAGATTGCATAATTTGGTCCATATCCAAATTTTGTGGCAGTTCAGAGGTATATAGCTTAGAATAAAAGTTTTGAAATTCTTTCATAATTTTGTCAGGAGCTTTCACTATACTCCCTTCAGAAGAGGTGAGAGTAGATATGGTTTTCCTCCCTACCTTACACTTGACAGCTCTAGCAAAGAGTCAAGAATTTTTTGTTGTTAAATTCATAGTAGTAAGATTTAGTATAATGTAAGACAGTTTGAATCTTTCTATTGTCAAGACCTGGCAGCTCTTCTTTTTTTCCTTGAGTTGAATGAATACCTGTGAATCAAGTGATTTTTTAATGAGCTAATGATAGCTTTTCTATCTCTTGGTGGCTTTGCTCCATGACTCCTTTAAGTCTCTTTTGTGTATCCCCTTCCTTAATTAATAAGCCTCTGAGGACTGCCTTCAGGGTATCACATAAAAAGGTCTATTAGGGTATCACATAAAAAGACAGTGTGTAATCTAGGACTAGTGTGTAATCTAGGACTTCGTTTGCATCATCCCCTATAATGATATTGTCCTCTGCAATCTCCCATAAGGTTTGTAGGAAAAAATCTGGAAATGTG
>CM034701.1:155485002-155511691 GCA_020142125.1 Phrynosoma platyrhinos
GGAGGTTTGCCAAAACCTGTGATGGGACCACCCATCTGCCCACCCTCTGACCATTGTCCCTCCCTCCTGAATGGGATAGGAAACTCATTCACACTTGTTCACACCTGTTGCAAACTGATTTTTTTCAAAAGAACTCTACATTTTCCATTTCCAAAAGAACCAATTTGCTGATTGCGTTGATTCATCCCAATTCACACTCAGTGTGAATGAGGCACATATAAACTGGTTTAAGCCAATCTGAAAACCAGTTTAAATCATAGTGTGAATGAGGCCCCAGTTTTCTCTAATAATAGAGATGTAAGTAAATAAAGAATCAATTTCAGTTCCTGAAAATAAAATGGTGTTGCTTCTTCCCACCTATCTCCACTGCCTAACCATTTCATACATTTCAGTAACCAATATTATATTAAGCACTTATTTCAAACACAATCACCAATTTTCTCTTATTTCTGTTCTCACAGTAATCAAAAATCCATTTCTTTGGAAGTATAATTCCCTGTCATACAACCTGCATTGTCTCATTTTAGGAAAGTTTTTACTTATCTCCTTTTTTAAGGGTCAACACAAAGCAGAAACAGAAGCTATTTCCCCAAGAAACCATCTAGAAATTACGATACAAGCCAGCTGTAATTTACATAGATAGTTTGTCCCTTACAAACCATTCCAAAATTTTGTTAAACTTAACAAAGATATTCATAGGTGCATTTCTATTGTGAGGCCATTGGACATTTTGCTGTTGTTAGCAAAAGGCCAAATATGTCGTGACATATCATGAATAAGTTTTCTTCTGTGGATTATAAATGAACCAAGTGAGCATTACTTTGAAATCTTTTTCCTAAAAGAAAGAAGAGCAACAAACTCTTAAATTGATTCCTGACACAACTATTTCAAATACTATAGATACACTAGGCACAGAGGAATGGAAGAAAGCAAAAGAACAGGACCAAAGGGATTCTAATAATCTTTCATGTAAAGTTTTGGGAGGAATCATCCCAGGGATATGTTCTATATGATCCTGTATTCAGGAGATGGAGAAAAACAGATGGAGCATTAGAGCATACTTGACTATCATACATGCTCATGAGTCTTCCTGCTCTATAATATTTAGGCAAAGTTAATTTGTTATATATCTTTGCAACACTTGGACTACAAATGCTCCAGATATACTTCTAGATAGACACACACACCCCCGATGTGTCGGGAGGGGCCTTCTGTTGCAATGGCCCCATAAAAGGGCACTGACGTGCAATTGGCTGAGCAGACCGGAAGGCCCGCCATTGCCGGTCTGCTTAGCCAATCAAATGGAGGTCTCGCGAGACTTCAAATCTCGCGAGACTACGAGCGAGATTTCAGGGGGCTATTTAGCCTCACGCTACCATGTGTCGGCAGCCATTTTGGAATTGCAGACAAGCAATCCATCCCTCCCACCCTTAATTAATTGGTAAACATGTTATTTACTCTCAGGTTTTGGCTGGTCACCTCCTGGGGCCAGGAGGGAATTTTCCTAGAGGAGCAATTTGGATTTTTCGTCCTCCCTGAGAATAATAAGATTACCAATTACAAGTTAAAAAGTTTTAGTAATATGCTGGCTAATAGTTCGTAGGGGTGGAGTCATAATGAATTGTTTGTGGTGAAAAATTATAGTTTGGTAATGTATAATTTAGTCACAACTGGAGGTTCAGGGTCTATTGGTTTTATTGGGATTGATAAATTTAGTTGCTGGGCAGGGACCCCCCCTCCTCAGGGAATAATTAGGTTAATTAGAAAATACTGATTGGGTTAATAAAAATTTCCTAATTTCGGTATATTTCATTAGGTTAACCAAATTTGTATGATGTCATTTTAACCTTGTATGATGTCATAATGTTATGATGTCATAAGATTTCATATGATGTCATATCCGGTTGGGGGAGGGATTATTTATTGTTGTGAAATACTGCATAAACTAATGGACTTGACACATTCCGTGTCAGAAGCAAATAATCCATAGCGCTTGTGCTTAACTACACTTACGCATGTGTCAAGAACGAATTCTTGTTTAAGAAAACTGTTTTTGTGGATGAATTTGGACCAGGCATGTGTTTGCCCTGGCCCCAATCCAGCCTAAAAAGAGTGGCTCTAACCTGCCCCTTTTGGGCTGTTTGTATCCCCCCTTAGTGCTCTCTTTTTTAACTTGCTGTTTGTGCCAGAGTTTCCCAGAAACTCTGTTGTGACAGTCAATGGACTGTATGACCATGCACCCCGTGTTCCTCTGAAGGCCCCTGTCTCAGCTTGTGATGTCTCTCTCTTGCATATTAGAAAAATATGGAGACCACAGATTATTGTCATGTGTGAAAAACACACGAGAACACATTTTGCTGTCTGTGCACACATATGAAAACTCTACTTATTATCTGTTGCTGAAAAAAACCAGATGATGTTTCCAGTTGGACATTACAACTAATGTCTGAAAGCAAACAGAATTTCTATATGTAGATTTCTTTATATTCCCATTTAATAGAGAAAACTGGGAGATGGGGGTCATATCATTGCCTTTATCTATATTTTTTTAAAAATAATCATTTTATAGTGCAGTGTGCCCTTGGTATTTTGGGGGGGGGGGTGGCTCCAGGACACCTTACAGATACCAAAGTTCATGGATACTCAAGTCCCATTGTATACGAGGTAGTTTTGTATATGTGTGTTATACGTGTTCCTTATATAAAATGGCAAAATCAAGATTTGCTTTTTTGAATTTTATTTTGAATATTTTCAAGTAATGGATGGTTAAATTCATAGGTGCAGAATCTGCAGATACAGAGGGTTGACTGTATAGATTATGGAATTGCTACAATGTGAGATTCTTGCAAAAGGGAGAATACGCATGATTCATTGGTGCTATTTTGGACAAGTCAGTATCATCCTACAGTAGATGTCCTAGGAATATATGAATGGAAATGGGGGCCACCAAAGACCTCCTTAGCAAAAAAAAATGGAATCTTATTTCTGTATTCAACCCATTCTTAATTTTTCTGTCATTAGAAATGGTACCATAACATGTTTACAGATATGTGAGAAACTCCTCCTAGGTATTTGTTTGCCTGTCCCACAGGAATATAGTAAACACAGCAAATGCTCGGGGTCAGTTTTATAATAGTGAATGTGTGCCAAAAGTATTGAGATGCAACCACTAAATATTTGCTTTAAAATAATTTTAACCATCTGGACTCTTTGTTTCCCTTTTTCTTTGGGGAAAGAGGAGGGGGAAATATGAGTAACTCAGCAAGAACTGGTTTGTACATGCAAAGTGAATGTAACAAATCAATAACAAAGTAACAATTTAATAGATAGTTTGCAGGAGCTGGAAAGAAACATACAAAAGATACCAAAATGTACTCGGAAAATAATTGAAATTGGCCTGGCTAATGGTTCTCCTGACTATAATAAGGCAAACCCTTTTAGCTCTGCAATTGTATTTGTCTGTTATGTGTGAAACTGAGATCATATTTCTTAAGCTGTATCATTATGAAAGAAAATAAAATTCCAGAGAAGTATATGGAATAGCTGTCTCTCCATATGAGTAAACCTAATCCAAGCTCAAGCTGTGGGGATTTACTATCTACATGCACTATCCCTGAAATATGTCAGTTCTGTAACCTGAGGAGATTGAACATTATAGTAGCTCACATAGTCCATGTTTTGTGTTAAAGCAGTCTCATGACTCTTCCACGTTGTGGCTTTTCATATTCCTGGTTCAACACTGCACAACCAAATGTTCAGCTATTTCTTCTTAAGTTACCCCCATCTTATGCCATACCAGCTATCCAAATGGAACTGTCTGCTCTGGTCCCTTTCCAATATGGAAATTAGAAGAAAGCAGTATGTTGTAACACCCTTCCATCTCTGGTCAGTGAGGATTTAAGGTAATGAATAGAGATGTGAACCTTCATAAGCATAAACTTTCATAGGCAAGGAGAAATAATGATAGCATTTTCCTCCTTGCTGTGAGTAAGTAATAAAAAATAGTGCCATTCCTTAAGATTATTTGCAGTTTGGGACTTATTCTGTGCAATAAATAAATAAAATAAAAACACACGAGTTTGTTTGTTTTTTGTTTTTTGTTTTTTGTTTGTTTGTTTGTTTTTTGGAAAGCAAATAGCATTTTCTCCGCTCCAAATAATTTTTTTGTGTAGGACTATTTTCTACATAGAAAATAGCATTTTCTGTCCAGAAACATTTCTGTGAAGAAATACTATTTCTAAATTCTGTGACAAAAAAGAAATAGATTATTTTCTAGACAGAATAACTTCCAGACTGAAAAGACGGTCATCTATCTAGGTTTATCCCATTAACCTTTTAGATGTGTGTGTGTGTGTGTGTGTGTGTTCTGCCTCTAGTACTGAGCTTCCTTTCCTCCCATGCTCAGTAAGTTAAATGAAAACTTGAAGATACGCCATAGATTTGAACACAAAGCACTATTTTGGTTTATGTTATTACAAATGCCTTAGTCTTGGGCATTTATTAGGCTTCCCAAAGTTTTTATGGCAGTAATTTGGGATACTGCCAGCCATTAATATACTTTGAGCACAATCTTTTAGTTATTATGGGAGTTATCATGTAGGCTTGTCCTGCTCCGAGGCCTTTTCACTTGCTGCAAGCTAAATAGAAAGGACAGAACCTGCAGCATTTCTGTTGCCTTCCGAAAAGGAAGACGTGACCTCTTAGAATTGTCAGGTTTATTAACATTCACTAAGAGCTACGTTGTGAAATTGAACAGAACTGAAAAACTTTTATGAAGGCCATGGGAAGAGAAGATATTATTTTCCATACTAACTCCATTATATTATTTGAAGAAAGCCCATGATGCTTTAGTTTGCAGGAGCTGGAAAGCTGCATGCAAAAGGTTGTAGTTTTATTTTTCTGGGCAACTGCAACTCTCAAGATCGTATATTGCTCAGTATAGAAAATACTGAGTAAGGTCCAAAACACACAGGCCAAATAAAGTGACTTCTGGCCACTCTGGGGCCATGGTGTTTACATGACGTATGCGCCCAAACTAGCTGGAACCTGCCAAAGACAGCCAGAAGCTGCCGTAAAAAGGAGCCATTTAAATCTGGCATCCAGCTTCAGACTGCAGCAGTGGCCTGCTTTGGAAGTGGGCCATATGATCACTGGGATTCCAGTGCACTTGCAACCAGAGGCCGCTCTCTATTGGCTGTGTGCTTCACCCTTTGGATGGACCAGTGATCTAACTTACTGGTTCCCAACCTTTGGGCCTCCATTTGTTTTTGATTTCAGATCACAGAAGCCCCAGCCAACTTGGCCAACAGTCAGGAGTTATGGGAACTAAAGCCAAAATATCTGGAGGACCAGAGGCTGGGAACCACTGACCCAATTCAACATACTACAGCTTATTCCTGTGGGTAAGATGACAAAGTGTTGCCAGCTGGGAAAACTTTACTTGGGGAAGTTGTCTGGACTCATAAATTGGCAAAGTGCTCAAAACCTAAAATCTCAACAGAAATACAAGTGGAAGAGAGAGCACATTTACAAGAATACTTAGACTGCCACATTTACCTTCTGCACTCTATATACACACCAGAAACATATGCCAAATAGTCCAGAGCTTTCTTTAGAATGACAAGTTCAGTCAATGCATCTTTTCTTTCTGTTACATTACCTTTTAATTCTCACTTAATCAGTGAAAAGTTTTGGAAAGAGTATTAAAAAATAGTGAATATATTCCTGTTTTCAAGCTATAGGGACTCTGGCTCAAAACAGAACAGCCAAATAGAGCAGTTTCTGGCTGCTTCAGAGGTGTGGTATTTAGATGATGCTTGTCCCTGAAGTGGCCAGAAGCTGCTCTGAGGCTGCATAAGATGGCCCAAAGTCGCTGGAAAAAGGAGTGGATTTAATCTTCTCCTGCCAGCAGACCTTTCGGGACCATGGTGGCAGCTCACTTTGAGAGTGGGCTGCCTGGTCACCACAGCCTCGGAGTGATCACAGCAGGGAACCATTCCTTCCAGACCACCTACTTTGGCCTTCTGTTGCATTGAATGTGTGCAGGAAGAGATATGATCTGTCCAGTACCAAATAGCCAGTTCCTATATTGCTATTGTTCTGTATGAAGCCCACCAGCCATTGCAGCTTTGCAAATTACACAGAGCATAGGAGCTTTTCTCCTAAAATACTCTGAAGATGTTTGCACTTCATATAAGTGCCTGTTTCTGAGATTATCAAAATATTCCTGCTCCACTCCATGAAAGACAATTCTGAACTTGAGAATAAGGAAAGCTGGAATTTTAATTGCTCAGGTTTCAAGTTATATCATTGTACTGTGTACATTTAAAACATATTTATGTTTATTTAAATAGAGGTTGTTGTTTTCTTTTTGGCAAATTAAATCAGTTTCCAGTATTATTTGTGTGTGAAGGCACAATTCAGAAATAGATTCCTGTATTACCTAAGTGTATGCATACAGGTTTTACTGTTATTGTTCTAAAGATATTTTTAAAAGCTACACATTTATCTTGTAATAGTAAAGGTACATATTTATTTATTTATTGTACAATTTCCAAGAGTGCCAGAGTTTTTGTATTGCTGTATTCAAATTAGGTATTGCACAGAGATAGGAGAAAAAGTCAGATAACAGATAACATTATATGCAGCATCTTTGCCTTAGTAGCTCTTGGAGAGAGTTTTGCTGTGTTCGGTTATATACTGCAGCACTAGCTACATCCAATTTATTGTACATTAGGAACAATTTAGTTTCCTTTCATGTAAAATATGCAGGCTTTATACCAAGAGTAAAATGTGTAGCCACAAGGTAAAATTCTTACACATACACACACACACACACACACACACTAGATTAGATAGATAGATAGATAGATAGATAGATAGATAGATAGATAGATAGATAGATAGATAGATAGATAGATAGATAGATAGATAGACAGACAGACAGACTGATATACATACAGATATATATCCCATCATTTTTTATATATAAAAAAGGCCCTAAAGTTTCCATTATCCTTTCTGTCAGGTAGCAAATATCTTCTCAGTGTAACTCTAGACATTAAATCTGTCAAGAGGCAAGCAGTAAAATAAATGTCTGGGATACCTTCATAAACAAAAATCTTATTTCCATAATTCATACAGCTGGCTGGCATTTATTGGCACGTCAGGTGCAATGGGGACATTTCAGGAACATTAACATGTACAGCATCATTTGTCAACAAAGCAACAATGTAAGCAAATCGTTCAGAACTCATACAGATTTACAGCTTTCTCTGCCAGCTGCTAATTACGGTGTGCTCTGCCTATTTGGTATGGGCTTTTTTATTGGAAAATGACAAAGGGGTTATAGTATCCCAGTTTGGAATATAGATGTGGCTTTTTAGTAATAATGTAAGTGGTAATATGACCATACAGCTTTAGAGTTTTGATCTAGCTTCACAACCCTTTAATTGATCTACTTTGATGGATGAAGGAGACACGGAAATTTGCAGTGGCATCTAGTTACTGACGTACACAATCTCAGCAAACAAAAAAATAAAAACATATCAGAAGAACTTGTGTTTGTGTGTATGAGCATGTGTGCATGTGTATAACACAAAAACCATGCCGTATCATACAGTATTCTTATCTCTAATTAAATATAATGTGATGATTGAACCATGTTTATGATAGCTTATCAATTATCAATTGACAAATGGAATGGAATGCTGGGGCAGCCTCTTAAATCAAAAATCTCAAACTTGCTGTATTTTTAAAACAATGCTAAAGGATAAGCCATAGAAAAAATTTGGGACATCAAAATACAGATTAATGAAGTAAAAAGTAGTTTTCCAGGAATTACCAATATCCTTGGTGACCCATGCTTTGTTAACATTTACTACAGTAATGTACAGTTCTTTAAATAATAAAAGTAAAGTTATTCAATCACATTTTACCAAGTGCTACTTCTTAAATTAAAATTCAGATGTAAAATCAAATCTTTTGGCAATTCTATATTGTCATTTGAGGATGTAAATAATAATTACACTTGAAGTTAACACCTTGACCATCTGATTTATAAAAAGTGGTAGTGGGATTGATGGTTTAATCTTTGCTAACTTTTTTTTAATTGAAGTAATTTTAAATATGAGAGCCTATAATTTTATGTAAGGAAGTATGGCCTGGTGCCAATCTTATTTAAAAAACTGCAAGGGCCATATTTTCTCTAGATTTCCAAATGTTACCAAATAATGTACGTGTACCCACCGGTGTGTATGGATTAGTTAATCCAAAAAGCAATTCTAAACACAACAGTGTACATCATTACAGTGGAGGGATATACATGTGCAGTTTCAATACCACTTTCACATTGATCTCTTTATAATAATAGATGTTAAAATAAATATTACGCATGTGAACTGACTTGGAAGTACGTTCCATTGACCACAAGGGAATGTGCTTCCAAATTAACTTCAGTATGATTGCACTGTTATTAAAGTAGCTTCTCATTATGTCCAGTAAAGTTGATACAACATTTCAAATAAATCATGTATGTATTTTAACAGAACTATCTAGGTTTTATTGTATGGACAATACCTCATGTTTTTAAAGAAGCAGACATATAAACAAAGGCAGGTAGTTAATGTCCATAGTTCTTACATATTTAAAAAGAGATTATGATAGATTCTTTCTTAAATTGCACAATAACATTGACCCTGTGCCCCTCCTTTCCTTAGTCACTGCTCTCTTCATGAAGCATATGTAAGACATTGTAATTTTTTTTAATGTTTAAAGGCTATATGTTTTATTGTTATGTCTAATTTTATCCTGTTGCCATTTAATTATTTAATATTTAATACTGTTTTAAGGGGGTGGGTTGGTTTTTCTTTTGAAATATGTTATCTGGATTTTATTGTAAGCCGCTTGGATTGTTGTCAATAAGTGGGATATAAATAAATTATTATTATTATTATTATTATTATTATTATTATTATTATATGTGTTACTTACACAAATCATCCTGTGGTTGTTACCAAGGTCTAATTCTAATTGAACCCAATTCAGCAATGTCACATGGATTGTAGCATGGTTGGAACTCATGACATTCTTATTTGTAGAGAAAGACACCCCCCTGACTTGACATGATTAACAGTTGACAAGATGGTGGCTATGAGGGAGCAGGTTAGGTTGATGAGGGGAAAACTAAGGCCATGCTTTGCGAGTTCCAATCCCTCACAGACTTGTTAAATTTTGTCTGTAAGGTAATAGTCCCTGGATGGGCATTTTGTGCATGCCTTTATGGCTCCGCAAGGGGGGTGACAGCCCCACATCATCACATAAGGATCACTAATGGGATTTGGGAGGACTTGAAGGTCTGGGAGTCTTTCTTGGATCAATTTAATGGTAATTAGTTCTGAAGGTCTGAAATGCTGCTGAGGGTAGATTTTCAGGTACACTCTGATGCTGCTGGTGCCCACAGGTTTGGTGTTTATTGGAACAGCCAGTGAGCTGCTGAGCCTTGGTCTCAATCCTGGTTGGAGAAAGGTTGGACTTGGGACTTAACGTTTTTGGAACTTTTTCCCATAGTAGTGGCTGTGCACTTATGGGCGAATCAATTTGCAAACAAAACGTTATGGTTTTGGTGTGACAACCAGGCGGTTGTCCATGTGGTAAACTCCCAGTCCTCCAAATCCACCAGGGTGATGTGTCTGCTTAGGAACATGGTGACACAATGTTTGAAGTTCAATGTTTTGTTTCAAGCTCACCATGTGCTCAGTTTACTTAATCCTTTGGCAGACACCCTCTCCCATTTTCAGTTTTCCAGGTTCCATCAGCTGGCTCCCGAGGCTTTGGCACACCCATTGGAGGTACCAGCACATCTTTGGAGCTTGGAGGCTAGAAATTGACAGGGTGATCCTTCAGTCTATTGCCACTTCAACGCACAAGTCTTACCAGCTAGCTTTGAGTGCTTTTAGACACTTCTTGTGTGATGTTGGGGAGGTGGAAGTCTGGCCCATTAGGGTGGACATTGTTCTTCATTTTATAGTTCACCTTAGACAAATGGGCTTATCCCCTGTTACCATTAGGGGTAGGTTGGCCGCCCTGGCTTTCTACTCTAGGGCTGGCAGCCTCCCGGATCCTACAGTTGATTTTAGGGTTCAGAGAGCTCTAGACGGATGGGCCAGGGAGTCCCCTGTGGCCCCTCGCTTGCCAATAACAGTTCCAGTTTTGGTGAAAGTATGGAAACACCTAGCTAATACATGCCTTACACCTGAGGAGATGACTTTGTTTAGGGCTGTATTTGCGGTAGCCTTCTTCGCCACTTTGAGAATTAGTGAGATCATCCCTGGCTCGCACCATGATGAATCTAGCAGGGCGCTCCTTGTTTCGGATGTTCTTTTATCAGAACAAGGGATTCAAATATCTATCAGAAGGTCTAAGATGGATCAGTTAGCCAGGGACCAATCTATTGCCTTGTCTGGGACACCCGAGGGTCAGATCTGCCTAGTGTTAGCATTGTTGGACTACATGAAAGTCCAGCCAAATGTGCCGGGCTATTTGTTTTTGTATGTATCGGGTTTTCTTTTGACACACTTTCAGTTTAGGGCTGTTCTTAGGGAGACTTTGAGGCATGCCAGTTTGCCTGCAGCCCAATTTTCATCTCATTCTTTTCTAATTGGGCGGCAATGGCCGTGGCTGTTCATGGACTAAGTGATGCAGATATTCGCCAAATTGGCCCGTTGATGATCCAAGCCGTTTAGAGTGTATGTACCCACTTGAGTGGTCTTGCTGTTTATTGTCTTGTTATTGCTTATTTTACTGTTGTATATTATTTTCAAGCAGGTTTTGTTCAAGGGAAGATTTGGATTTTGAGCTGCAGACTCATTTTTTGAATGGAGCACCACATACTGGAACAATGGGTTTGCCGAACGTTCATAACTTCCAGTGGTTCGGTCGCAGAGGCATGCAGTGGGGGGCCTTGCTTCCCTGGGTTATTGAACTCTCGGTTGCTCATCCGCACCCACAGATATTGGTGGTGCACCTTGGTGAGAACGACCTCGTCAAGGTTCCTTGCCTGCAGCTTGCAAAAAGGATTGTAAAAGACATGGAGGAGATCAGGAGATGGCTTCCTGGTTCAGTCTTGATGTGGACTAAATTGTTGCTGAGGCGCAGCTGGCCTGGGGCACATAAGGACACTGCCATCAATGGAGCCCGACGGAGGCCTAACAGATCTGTTGCTAAGCAGCTAGATAAAATGGGAGTTTTTGTTATTGAGCATAGTGGTATTCAAATTTCATTGCCACAGCTGTACAGGGGGGATGGAGTACACCAGTCTGCGGAAGGATCGGATGTATACCTAACATCCCTTACTGACCACATTAAGAGTGTGACTGCTGGGGGGAGGGGATGCCAAGCTAGGCTGGCCCCCTCCTGTGATGGGCAAGGACCCCACACACACACACACAGGGGGATAATTTGGCTAATTAAAATTAATTGGGGCTAATTAGGCTTAAATTGAGTAAAATTTTGGGTAATGTCAGTTAACATCATTATGATGTCATTAGCAAAATATACGTCATAAGCATAAATATGATGTCATTTCCAGTTGGGGAGGGATAAAGTTGTTTTTGTTTGTAATTAATTTGCATGCTTTGTCACATGATGTGAAGGACCACCCCTATGGGAAGGATACACCTTCACATACACATATGGCAAAGCAATAAGAGTTTGTTATAATTGTTTGATCTTAAGAGACCTTGTACAGCAAATAAAGTTGTGTCCAGTTTATACCCAAAAAGAGGCATCTGTTGTCCTTTGTGCAGGTGCAATAGGAACAGCTGGTTCTGTTACACACATAGGATCTTTTGAAAGAATTCGCTCCCAGAAACTTGATATTTGATCTTTTAATTTTCTTTCCTCTATATGGTAACTTGTTTATCTATTTATTTTATTTTATTTCTTAGAGTGTACGCCGTGGGCAGGCTTTTTTATATATTTTATATTATATATTTGTAATTTTTACTTTGTACAGCGCTGTGTATAATTACAGCGCTTTAGAAATAAAGTTTAATAATAATAAGAATAAGAATAAGAAACAACTTGACTAAATGATTTTTGAAACATAGGGCCTCGGCAGACGGCTAATTGAGCCGTCTTGGAGGCCCTGAAGAGGAGGGGCAGCCGCACGAGCGGCACCCCTTCCTCTCCCTGAGGTCGCCCTCGGAGTCGCCGGCCCTCCGCACGGCCGGCGCTCCGGGGATGACCTCACACCGCGGTGACCGGACGCGCCGTGGTGGAAGAGTCAGGGAAAGTGCGCCCGCCGCTTTTAGGGCGCACTTTCCCTGAAATCTAAAAGGAGCGCCAATTTGGAGCTCCTTTTAAATACACCGCAGGAGCGCCGCGGTGCGGAGGCTGTGGTCCCGTGGCGCTCCGTCTGCCAGCGTCTCCGGGGCCTCCATCTGCTGAGGCCCATACTGATTTGTGATACAGTACCACCACCCCACCCTCATGTACATGAATCTATGTTGATGTATATTATTATTATTATTATTATTATTATTATTATTATTATTATTATTATTATTATTATTATTATTATCCTGCCCCTCTGCGGTGATGTATGATCTGCTTGAAATTAAGAAGTCAAAAATTCCCATTCCTGGTCCTTGGTCTTTCTTTCTTTCTTTCTTTCTTTCTTTCTTTCTTTCTTTCTTTCTTTCTACTTTTATTTTTTTATATACATACAGGGTAATAGCTAACTTTATGCATGTAAGGATGGCACCTCCTTGGGGAAAATAAACCAAAACACACACCTCAGTCAATTAAGTCTGCTAAGGAGAGTAGAAGAACTACAATGTTTGGAGGATATCACACATCTTTTTCTCCTGAGCTGGGCACAGGCTTAACGGAAGTTATCGTATGCCTCCACGCCCAGCTCAGAAGCATTGTGTACCAGATCTAGACTTCACAAAGAATGGGAAAGTCCTACACAACCTACTTTTTGTACAGAAAACATATTTTCTAACCCAAAACACACTACCTGCACAGGAAAACCATAAGTATTTTTTTACAAACAAATTTTCACCTGTGATTGGTGAACAGCATGAAAAGTGCTCAAAACTGTGTAGCAGTGTTTGTATTTTCAGGGAGTGGGAAGAAAATCTCTGAAATCATTTGTTATTTGATGAAGAGAAGAAATGAGTGAAAATTTACTTTCCTGCATACAAGCAGATTTGCACAAGGTAGACAAAACCTTCCCTTCTTCTCCTTATCCCTGTAATCCCTTAAGCACCCAGAACTCTGTTTCACATTCCTCCCTTCCCTCAGTATTTGTTGTTGTTCATTTCATGGTGTTATTCAGCTGACTAACAAAATTCTGGTATAGATTAATATTGTATGCATTAGGTCAGGAATGGGCTGAGGAGTATGGAATTTGCATAATAGTGAATTACATCACATAACACAGTAAAGAAAAAATAAGATAATTCTAATCTTGCATTATCAACACATTTTACTGTGGAAGAATTTTCAGCAATATTCATAGTAGGGGAGATAGTTTGGAACATAGAACAAAGTCTGTTTCAATACAGTTGACTTTTAGGCATACTTTACAAATTAAAAAAAAATTATTTTAATTTCTATAGGTTTATTTTCTTTATTTGTTCATTGTTCCTCAATTTCATTTGATCTACATGACTGCATTCCAAACCCCATTTATATTCCCTTGCCTAATAATAACGGTCATTATCTGATATCCATATTTAATTTTATTATGTCACCACGACTGCTAGAAAAGGATGTTCTTTTCAAACATTTTAATGCATTTATTATTTCACTGATCATCAGTTAAAACCAATTTTCCCCTTTATTGGATCTGAATTATAAATCAACTAGTCATTGTATGGGATACTGTATATGAACATACAGTATATCATTATGATGTATCCTATAATAATGTATCTTAGGCCTGAAGACTGAATATAGTGGTTTAAATTGCTGAGAAGGAGAAAAATTGGGAACATCTGTTAATCACAGCAGAGAAGAGTTTCATGGAAAGTTTGTCATGTGTGCTTGATAGCATGATAGATATTTCCTGTCCTCTTTTACCCATATGCAACATGCCTTCTGTGATCTATTTCCCAATAGACTTCCATCTTGATATGGATTACAAGATTGTTGTTTTCAAAAGAGTAGCTCTGTTTGTCTCTTTGAGTTTTAAAAAGAGGGAAGGGGAGTAAGAAGGAACATAGCAGCACCTTTAAGATTAACTGACTTTTATTTGAGCAGTAACTTTCATGGATATAAAACCACTTCTTCAGATGCCATACAGAGTTATATCTAGGCCCCTGAATATAAAACATATTGCATATACGGGAATAGGAGTGGGATGGAAACAGATGCAAATCATGACATCCTAAATTTTCAAAGGGCTGCATAATATTAAGCAGGTCTTTCAGGTCTTTATGGTTAGTTAGTATTGATGTATAAAAGCAATAAATCTGCTTATCAAAAGTCACTTTGATTCAACACCTTCACTGAGAAAATTCCCTTTGTGCAGTAGCAAGGACTCTTCTATTAATACATGTAATGTGCCATGAACCCATTGTCTTTGTTCATACCTCTGCTAATGGGTGGGAATTTGTGAATAAAATTCATTCCAGCTGTTTCTCTTTCTAGTCTTCCTTTATAATTTCCTTGTCTAAGGACTGCAAACTTCAAATCCCATACTGTGTGTCCGGGGAGGTTGAAATGTTCTGCAATTGGCTTTTGGGTACTGTTGCTGGTATCCAACTAGAAATAGACCTCAAGCATGTGTCTCCCTCCCCACTCAGGGCACGGAATAATTAATGATTGAATCTAGAAGTCACAGGTTAAAGGGGAATGTTCCATCATAAATATGGTAAAGTGAGATGTAGGATGAGGAAGAGGGAGTTTACAAGATAAGCAAGGCTGGTTAAAGGAAACAGCATGCTGATCTGACAGCAGGTACAAAGCTCAGGACCCAACAATCTATGGAAAAGATCCTGATATTTTTTTAATTAATAGTATCTAATCTTTCAACATCTGTCTCCAAAATTAACACAGTACATGTAGAATAAAAAGCCACATTTGTTCTACATGTTATCTTCACATGTGCCTGCTCTTGATCTAATCTAATTTCTGCCATCTGATATTCTACAAGCAGCTTCAGAGGAAAGGACCTACTCCATGGTGTCTGCCCCAACTGTTGAATATTCTCTGCAGGGAGGATTGACAGATGCCTGTGCTGAAGTCATTTAATGCAAGGATTTTTTTAATTATCCCTTATTAATTTGCATATTGTCATATTCTTCAGACAACTG
The DNA here is from genome assembly GCA_020142125.1 of Phrynosoma platyrhinos. NCBI lineage: Eukaryota > Metazoa > Chordata > Lepidosauria > Squamata > Phrynosomatidae > Phrynosoma > Phrynosoma platyrhinos. The sequence goes on from CM034701.1 coordinate 155,500,326, forward strand.
ATACATACACCCCATACAATAAAAAATACCCATACAAACATACAATGTAAAGAAAGATGTGCCATTCATTCCATAGTTCTTACAGTAAAATCCACTTACATTTTTTTCAGCCTCTAAAAGGGCTCAAAATTTTACTGAATTTACTAATAATTGAGTTTTTTTCTGAAGGAATAGACATAAAAATCTATACAAGCCTACCCCAATAAAGACATTGATTTTTTTTTCTCCCATTGCTTGATAGTTGCTGACTTATAAATGATGAAATTCTTCATTTTGTAATATCCCTACTTCAAACTGTTTCAGAATTTGAGTTACTTGAACTGGAAGGGCTAATACAGTAGTATGACGACTGAAAGAGTTTGCTAGTGACACTGTTTAAATAAAAGCAGTTTTTATTCTTTGAAAAGACAGCATATCTGAAATTCAGTGTTATACATTCTTTTTTCCTCTGCTTCACAGTTTTTCTGTAATATTCTGGTCTCTTTCACCACTGTCCCTCACTTACTTTGTGGCAAGTTTCAGAGAGTAGTCCTAGATGTCTTCTCCCCTCCATGAATAACTGTAGTTTCCTCCAGATAGTGAGGTATTCAGGTCTTTTATTCTGAGTCTCAAGTCAAGTCTCTACTTTCAAGTTTCAAGTCAAGTCCTTGAAAGAAACTTTCAAGTCAAGTCTGGGAGCCAACCTTACAGAAAAAGGAAGTAGTTCAGATCTACTCAGAAATCTTTTTCCTAAGAGCAGCAATAGTGTTGGGCAACGGGACACATTTCTCAAAGGGGAACAGCAAATATATCAGACTGTAGGCCTAGAGTGGAAGGATGTATTATGAATATGTTATGTTACTGAACAAAAGCGAACAAGTCAATCACTAAAAATATACAAGTCATGGGTCGAATTGAGACAGTGCATCATTTAATGCCAAGTCGATATATACAAATATACAAGTTACTGAATCAACTTGAGTCCTAGTAATTGACTTAAGTCTACATCACTGCCTCCTTCTATACCTAGATAACATTTAGGAACTAATTGCCTCTGACTACACAGTCAGGCAGATTTTTAGTATAATGCCTAAGCTACAAACCTTTCCTTCTATAACACAACCTAAGACTTGTGGTTTTTTATCCCTTTCCTTCTTTCATTCCAGCCACTTCAACACCACTTTCCCTCTATTTCCTTTGGTTTGTTTAGCTTAAAGAAACAAGCAAGGAGCATGTTGGAAAAAGGCACATTTAATTTTCCAATATTTATCTTGATGGGTTTTAAAATCAATAACTTAAGGGCATTTCTCTCATCCAGACTGTTATTGCTCTTTCCAGAAACCTCTCTTCCACTAAGACTTCCCATGCCACTCTGGAAAAAAGCTGCCAAGAGCTAGCCAATAGTAGAAGTAACTAATTTGCATGTGACCTTTGCAAAAGGCTTCAGGGAGGAAAGTTATGGGAACAAAAAGAAGGGGGGAATAGCGAAGGCACTTAACAGAATACATTATATATTCCTTGGACATGAAAACAATTATGATTTATCAAAATTGCATGGGCTGTTATATAGAAGGAGAACATATATACTAGTGACATATATACCTGGTTCATTGTCAGTGACTCCCATGGACTCTTTTGTAGGAGAAAAAAGGGAGGAAGGGGGAAGGAAAAGCAAATATCTGGAGTATCTAAGGTATGGCCTTTTTTTTTTTTTTTTGGACAAGGCAGGTGTCTGAAAAATGTAGCCTTTCATCTGATATGTGGCAATCCCAGCTGGAGTATCAAACAACCTGTTTTTCTTTATTTGTACTGTAATAATAAACTTTCTGCTTCCCATTGTTGAGGGTGTCATAATGAATAGTCAGGTCCCCCACAAGTAGGTTTATGTAAAATACATTTAAACAGTGGGATTTACATTGTACTGTTCCTTCTTTATAAAGTAACTATAATGTTTCTTAAAAGTAAAAGATTTCTTCTTGCTAATGTTTATTGAGGACAAAACACACATATGCAAAACAATCAGTGCTACACAGTCATAGTTATTGTTTTTTTGTAATCATTTTGTTGTTTGTAAGGCAGTACACTAAACAACAGAAGGGGGGAACCAACAGAAAGGAATTTAAAACTGTTTGTAGTATGGTGTGTGTATTTTGAACTATGTGCTAATGTGTTTCAAATTTTTAAATTCCTTCATGTTCTACTAACAGTTTCCTTTGTTATACCTTCCTCCATGTCACAAAGGGATTGTCCAAAATCTGTGGAAAGAATCTACCCCAAAGAAGGAACTTTAATTTTTTTTTTACAAGTACCAATAAAAATTTGTAAGTCAGTGTAACCCTGGTTTTCTTATTCTGTCAGAGGGGAACACCTTTTCCTATTGGTCTTATTCATACATTTGAATTTCCCTTGAAATGCAGTTAGATAAGCCTCTAGAGGCTTATTCCACTATAAACCAATGAAATGTATGAAGATATTTAATATATCTAGAGCTAGCCAGGACAGATACACTATTAACCATGTAGTCTACAATTCCCGGGGGGGAGGGGGAAAAGAGAGATCATCTCCTATCATGTTTTATTGCTTGTAGCTTTTGAAAAAGTACCAGAAGTTAAGCCCACCACTTCTAGAGGCTTCAGTATTAAAGTTTGTACTGTATTAGATTGTATTCATATTCTCTTCATCAGAGGCTCAGGGCTAAATTGCTAAAATCTATCACTACATGTGCTTTCTTTGCAATCTCTGTGGTCTATAGGGTGGGTTCTGATGCCCCACACTATAAAATAAAATGCCAGTCTTAAAGGGATCATTTGATTCACTTCAGAGAACCAATGGGAAAAACAGAATATCACATATTGATTTGGTCCAGTCTGTTACAGTTGTCAATTGAGTATAAGCAGATAGAAATAGAATGAATCAGCTACAGGCTGGTAGTAGACCTTAGTGAGTCATGTGAAATAGGCTTCTGATATCTTTTATCTTCATGCACAGCCAGTGAAACAAGAGTGCTACTGTCTTCTGCTGGCACAGGGAGTTACCCCAGGCTATGGTGGAAAAATGCTTTTTCTTCCCCCTTTTTTTTTTTATTTATTTTTAGACCTGAATCATTCTGTGCCACTAAATGAAATGTATTCTTGAGAATACAGGCACTACTTTGTTGTAGTCCTCATGAGAAGGCAGCACTGTAACCTGTTTGGATACAGCTGCAGACCACCTGTAGAGAAAGTCAAATTAGGGAGAGACCCCACTGTTCTCTGCATTAATGCTTTTTGTATTGTTGTTTGACTTTTCCTCCCCTTCTATGTATCTTTTTCAACCAAGGACGTAGGGAGCATATTTTAAGACCTTCTGTCCCTTTAAGGCATCTTCTGATTGAAAGAACTCTGATTTGAAAGACTGTAAAAACTCTCCAGATGCCAAAAAAGAAAGGGGGGGAAAGAGGAGAACCTGTTAAAATGAATTTTCATTGTTATTTTCTTTTGAATTTTTCCTCTTTGGATAAATTTTCATATTCAGCTCTTAGAGGGCACACATATCTGTTTAAAGGAAATTGCCAAGGTTTATATGGAAAAATGCTTTTCAAGAATAACAGCAAATCTTATTATAGCTACTCTATCAGTTTCATATTGAAAACCTCCAGGGGGTAACAGATAACTATGCACAATAATAAAACATAAATAGCAATATAACAAGTATTCATATATTAACATGATAAATATATATGCTTGGAAAGAGGGATATTTGCAAGCTTTGCCTTTCTACATAGTACTTTTAATATGCAATGTATTTTAGAAGCATAATCTCATTCATTTTTGCAGCACTGTGAGTCATTATTATATTAGTTTTACCAAAATGGAACATATGTTAAAGAAGTCGCTTGCCCAAGGACACTCCATAAAGAAGTGGTAAAATCTGAGCTTGGGCCATGCAGATTCATATCTGGCATACTTTGCAGAGGACTACTCTCTTGTAACAATAAGTAGGCAACCTTATCTTTGTTTAAGTAAAGTCAAGCAATCAGAGTAGTACTCTGAGACTATAGCATACTCAATAATAAACCATATATTACAAACAGTAATATATAGACATAAGCTGGAATCTTAAGTGCACTAATGAATACTAAATGTGTTTGCTCAGATGCAATATGTTATATCTAAATTAGTGGGACTTACTGTCTAGCAAATGTATGTAGAAGACTAATATGCAACTGTGAAACAAAATTTCTTCCCAAACATTGTGTACTCACTTTCACTTTATAGTAAAAGATTAGGCAATATAGTAGAGATGGCAAAAAACAGCACATAGAATTGGTTGCAGCAGTACTATTTAGAAAAAAAGAGAAGATTCTCTTGAAAATTTCAGGAGAAATTCACCTGCCTACTCTAGTAGTTTCTGCCAAATGACTCCAGTTTGGGTGAGATCCAAAACTTCAGTTATTTAATATTGTTTGCAAATGCCTAAATTAGTTGAGAAGTGTTGCTTTAGTGTGCAATATACGTACCAGTCACCACTGTAGAATATAAGTGCTGCTCATGTGGAATGTTGTGTGGGTTTTGTCTTCAAAGGAGCTCCAGAAATTTAGACAAACTGAACAGATATTGTAGTCTGCTGTATACAGAGACAACACTGTTGTTTCAAAGCTGGGATGCTTTGAAATAAAATAAAACTACTATGCCTGTTTCACATACATGTATGCACATCATTAGAGTGGAAAGATGGTGTACGAAAGTAGAAGTCTCTATAAGGGACATGTGGTTGGAAACCTAGCTTCCAATAATCCTTTCAAAGCCATTCTAATGTACTTTTCACAAATCTGTCTCTGGTATTGCTATTTTTTATGCTCTTTATATGTCAGATTTTCATTTGAGTTATGGTCAAAGCAGAGACTCCTGATTGATTTCATTTGTTCCTTAGTAGGGGAGGGGGACTTGCTCTCCAGTATTTATGTGTGCATCCAGAGTGTTGGCTCAGCTACCTTTGTGACCAAGTGGTGGAAATAACAGCAAGAGGACATTTCAGGGGGTCAAAGCTATCATTGTTCTGTAGACAGAACCTTCTTTGAATCAATAGAGGGGGTTTTGTTGCAATGGAATTCAAGATCCAGGAAATGCATACTTTTCACTACAAAAAAATTCAGCAGAAGATAATGACTTCTTAACTAGGGTGATGTGATGGTGTGAATCCAAAGAGTGTTACTAGTAAGTTTAATTTCTTCAGTATGAATTTATTGAATAAGATGTATATAATTTAATTTACCAACTGCTGATTTCTAACCGTGTCCATTAAGAAACTAGTCCCATTGATTAGAGTTTCACTCATTTCCATAAAGATATTTTAGGGCTGCAATATAGCCCCCGTAGTCTTGCTTGTGATTCTGTAGGATTTAGTCTTGTAGTAGCAGTTAGCTTTACCTACATATTATTTTACACAGGTTTCCTCTACAATATTATATCAATAACCTTATAAGTAATTCTGATGAGCAGGGTTAGATTTCTCCTTGTAAAATTAATGAGATTGCTTTCTGTCTGTCAAGATACAATTAATTCACATTATGCTTTAAAGCACATAATGAATTATGCAAGAATTATGAATCATACAGATCAGTTAAACACAATTCAGACACAAACAGTCATATGTAGTGCAGCACACTACTCTAGTAGTCAATGTAAAGGTTCAGTATCTGGGGTAAGGTGCATTTCAGTCTGACTCCTGAACCCACAAGATCAGACAACATACTGTTTTAATGAGTTTGATATAAAAAAAGTGCATAATTCCAATGTGATCACAAGTTTAATGTAATAAAAAAGCTACTGTGACATAAAACATATATTGCTTTAATATGTACTTGTAATATCATATCAAAAAGACTGTGAAGTATTAGCCATTTAGCACAAATTTATCTTTTTCATGTTAATGATCACTATTCCTTCCATTTGCTCCCTTCCATTTCCCATTCATGCAGCAGAGAACAAGAAGAGGAAAACTACTGCTGCTGCTGCTGCTGCTGCTGTTGTTCCATAGTTAACAGTCCTTTAGCAGTGGTAACTTAGCTAGTGTGTTGTGCTGTGAAGTCTTGGAATGTTGTCTTGTAGTCTGAAAAGTTATCTGCCATGGCTTCCCAGAACCTATTATGCATGGAGGATGCCACAAGAACAAGGGCTGCCTTGTTCACTAGCAGAAAACTCTCAAAATACCAAGATAGGATCATGATATAAATCATCATTTAGATGCACAGAGCTGTGTTCACAGCCACACTAATGTAATTCATTTACATCCAGTCATTACTTATCTCTACCAGAACTACTAAGTTCAGGAATGCAGCTGCCTTGTGCCTTGTGACTCCTGAGGTTATGGAAGAATGACATCACCAAATTTAAGCACATTACCATGCTGACATAGTGGCACCTTGTTTTCTTGCTGCCAGATAGTGCTTGGATTGTTTTCTGTCCCTTGTCCTTCCTAAGAATACCTTTTTCTCTCCTTTCATGCAGCTGTTGTGTGAGGGGTTGCAAATGTCACTTCAACTAATGATGAATGATGCTTGACCCCTAGACCTGTTACCCTGAATTTTATGCAACGCTAGATTAATATGAAAGATTTTTGCCCAGAAAGGCTTCAGCTATTATGAACACTACAGAAATGATAACACATTAAGCAGTGGGAGTTATTCCACCCACTTTTCCTTACATTTAACATTTTGACGGTCATTCCTCCTCAAGATTTAATATATTTTAGGATAATTTTATTTAAAAGAAAATGATAAACAAATTGTTGGTTGGTGCTGGAGGATTGTTACAAGGATAACATTCCCACAAACCATCCTATTTGTCTCTAAAGATAATTAATAATGTATATTAAAAGTTAATAATTGTAAGGATCTATTAGTGCATCCAAAAGAAATTACTAACCAATTGAGCTCCTTTTTATTTAGTGTCGTGCTTTTTAATCTGATCCCTTTGATATTTTCTCACATTGTATTTTTTTAAAAAATAAAAATAAATGAATGCTTCATAGCCAGTTAATACATAAATAACCCTGCTGGTAATTTCACAGCATTCAAAGGTATTTGAAATAAAAACACCTGTTTTGATTAGCATTCAGATTTGTTCTTTTATAAAGAATGGTAATCCTTTTGCAGTTATGTGACATTTTTACAGCTTTGAATTTCCATCTGTATCCCATATTATGATGTTGTAGGATTGTTATGAGTTAATTATGTTAACTTCGGAAACATTGCTTGCACTTAGAATGAAAAACTTCAGCTTGAATAGTCAGAAAAGCAGATGCTATCTTTCTTGTCAATTGCTTTGTTGTCTGCTTGCCTCAAAACTTAGCTTAGAATTCTCTATCCAAAAGGAAACATAAATCTGTGTTCAGTTTCAGTAGTACTGAAAGCAATTGTAGTGTTCAATCTCTTCAAATGCTTATTAATCACTATTGAGATCCATAGATGTACTAGTTCAAATTCATCAATAGATGGGAAAATTGTGCACAAAACTTAAGAAAGACAACTTCTTTCTCTTCCAATATGCAGCTTAAATTTGCACAGTATATAGAAAAAAGCTTCTACTTCCATCTATAGATTTCCTTTGGTTTTGTCTAGTTTCTTCTTTTGTTTTCCCTGGATCAAAAGTCCCTGGATGTTCATATTTTAATATAATGAATGATAAAAAGAATGAACTAAATGAATAAAAACTACTGTTCAAGTTCCACCTGTTTACGAAGGCCCCTACAAATAAAATTAGTATGTTTTCACCTTTTCATGCAGTTGTCTCAGATGAAAACTTCAATAGTTATTAAACTATATTAACAGGTACTAAAATTAGTTTTTTCTCAGAGTACAGTATTGCTAAATGTAAAGGTAAAGGTATTCTCCCTTGACAAGGTTGTCAAGTCGTGTCTGACTATAGGGGGCAGTGCCCATCTCCATTACTAAGCGAAAGAACCAGCATTGTCAGAGACTACTCTGATCATGTGGCCAGCATGATTGCACAGAATGCTGTTTACCTTCCCACCAAAGTTGTCCCTATTTATCTACCTGCTTTTGTATGCTTTCAAACTGCTAGATTGGCAGAAGCTGGGACTAGTGATGGGAGCTCACCCCATCACGTGGCACCCGGGCCTTGAACTGCCAAACTGCCAATCTTGCAATTGACAGAGTCAGCATCTCAACCACTTGAGCCATCACATTCCTTATTGCTACTGAATGAAAAAGGGGAAAGAGACTATATTATTTGTTATTTGATTATAATGAAGTACAACATCAAAATATTGATTGCTGCTATCAACCACCAAGGATGACTTTGCTTAATCGTTTCACTGGAGAATTTCAAAATAAAGTGAAATATGAAACCTATGGCTACCTGTATTAATAAATAAGCATGGATAAATACAGATGAAGTATTCAGAGGAGGAACTGCACATAGTACGTTTTTGAAAAATTCATGCGACAAACCATGGCTGCATCCACATGGATACCAAAATCTGAGGATGCTCAAGTATTGAATGGTGGCATTGCCATGTGGATGCTTTCCCCCATCTCCCCTGAAGTCTCACCACTCTCACCATGACTGGCAGCAGGGGGCTACCTCTTCTTCCTCCTACTCCCCTTTCCTCTTCCTTCTCTTACCCCACCTCCACTCTTCCTCCTTTTCCTCCTCCTTTTCCTTGCTCCTCTTCCTCCTTTTCACCCCATTCCTGTTCTTCCTCCCCCTTTTCCATCCTCCTCCTGCCTCCTTCTCCTTTTACCTCCTCCTCTTACCCTCCCTTCCATTGCCGCTGCCATCACTCCTCCTCCTTTACTTTCCTCCTCCTCCTCCTTCCTGCTCCTCCGCCACTGCCCCCCCGAACCATCTGTGGATGCTTAAATCCATTGACGGGAAGTCCACGGATATGGAAGGCAGACTGTAATCTGATTTGGCATCACTTGCCATGGCTCAATTTTAGGAATTCCATTTTGTTGTGGCACCAGAGCTTTCTGACAAAGAAGGCTAAATGTCTGACAAAACTACAATCCCCATAATTCCCTACCATTGAGCCATAACAGTTAAAGTGGTGTCAAACTGGATTTATTTCTCCAGTGCAGATACAGCCAATGACTGCAATAATGTTAGATAGTCTCAGCAAGAGTAGGCCCATTGCATCAATTGTTGAATGATGAGTCAACATATAGGTGAATCCAATTAATCCAATGGCTCTACTTTAGTCAAGACTAGCAACAGAAATGAGGCCAATGGCTTCTAAGAGTAGGAAGGTGGTTAACAGAACAATCACAGCCTGTGGTGTTGTGGCATGATCTAGGGATGGGGAGTCCAAAGGCCCACTAATACTATAACCATCAGAATGAATCAAGCAATATGCTGTAAATATATAATAAAAAAACTTATTTCTGAAGTATACATTAATGTGTGATAAAATGTATTTCTGTCCTGCCCCTCTACCGAAGCCACCCTGATTGCTTTGGTAGAGGGGCGGGATAGAAATTATTATTATTATTATTATTATTATTATTATTATTATTATTATTATTATTATTATACAATAATCAAAACAACATACAGACACCTCAAAAATGACCAGGTATTGTGTCACAAAAAAGAACATACGTCCATAATATGGTTGTGCAGTTACAAACATAGGAAATAGATTAGACAATTTTATCAGTTGTCACCAATAATAGTCACATGTATAGAGACCAGAGAATAATACACAAAAAGCTCAAAAAGTGACATATGGGATACAAACTCCTCAGATAGGATGATGACTGAATTGAATATTGACATATGACCATCCTGGGACTAGAAATTCAACTAGAAATTTTGACTCAATTGGTCTTTGTCAGCTCATATTTTTCAGTTATTATGTGGTGATAATCCTTCTTCATCAGTCACAAGGGTTTAGTTTATAAGTGAATGATACCTAAACTAAGGACCTTATCACATGGGGGAAATCTCATGCAGAAATGGGATTTAAAAGCTGGGGGAAACCCCGCAAAAGTGCATTAATTTTTACACACACCACTGTTAAACTGTTGTTAACCTGAAAAGAAAGTAGTCAAAAGACTACTTTAGGAATTTTCTGAAAGTAAAAAGAAGCGGCTTTTGACTACTTTCCATTTGGGTTAACAATAGTTTAACATCGATGTCAATCACAATCTTAAGACTAGAAGCCCTTTCACATTACACAGTTAGAGAATGGTGATCCCACTTTAACTGCTGTGATTTCATCCTACTGAATCCCAGGATTTGGAATTTAAGGAAGAGCATTTAGACTTCTCAGCCAGAGAGATTTTGCACCTCATTGTTTATAGTTGTGTGCCTTCAAGTCATTTCCAATTTATGGTGACCCTAAGGTGAACCTATCAAAGAGTTTTCTTGGTAAGTTTCTTCAGAGGGGGTTTGCCATCACCATCCTCTGAGACAGAGAGAGTAATTTGCTCATGGTCAACCAGTGGGTTTCCATGGCCAAGCTGGGATTAGAACCCTTATCTCCAGACTCATAGTCCAGAGCTAACACACTATGCCATGCTGTCTCTCTGTCTAGTTCCTCACCAGACCGCAAATCAGGATTCCATAGGGCAGATAAGGAGGAAACATTTCTATCATACCATCTTCAAGTATTGTGGGAGAGGGAAATTACAGTCTTTGTCTGAATGCAGTGTGTGGAGGTACAGTCAGCTCTCCATATACACTGATTTTTTCATCCATGGATTCAAGGGTCCACAGTTTGAAAGTATTAAATATATATATATAAATTCCAAAAAGCAAAACTTGATTTTTTTATCTATTTTATATTAAGGACATTTATATAAGGGATTTTTTAATATAATGGCATTCTACTATGCCATTGCATTTAATAGGAGTTGAGCATCCATGGATTTTGCTGGAACCAAACCGCAGCGGATACCAAGGGTCCACTGTATATTTATAACAAAAGTAATAGCTGAATTATAGGGCTTTTCACCTATTATTTTCTAGAATATTAAGGGCTCTTCTGATCTTAGCTTTGGAGTATGAGATGTGATGCATCTGAGCATTAAAAATAATATCAGCAAGAGCATCTGGGAGGAGGTATTTAGATTATGACACTGGGAACCAGGGTTCAAATCCTTGCTCTACTATGGAAACCCACTGGGTGACTTTGGGGAAGTCACACTGTCTCAGAGAAAGGCAAAGGCAAACCTCCCCTAAACAAATATTGCCAAGAAAACCAACATAAGTTGCAAGCCACTTGAAGGCACATAACAGCAACAATAATAAAGGAAAAAAAACCTACCGCCCGACATGTCAGGAGGGGTTACTTGTTGCACCAGCCTCTAAAATGATGCTGGACACCTGATTGACTGGGAGGAAGTAATAATAATAATAATAATAATAATAATAATAATAATA
>CM034701.1:155515344-155528616 GCA_020142125.1 Phrynosoma platyrhinos
ACAAGGCTCATTATCAACTTCTGATTCTTTGTGCCTTTTAGTTTGTCCATGTGATTAGCTATAATGACAATTTTTAATTTTAATTTTAATTTTTTTATTTTTCAGCTTCAAGCTTCCTTTGGTCTTCAAAGTGGCTAACTTACAATGAAACATTCTTTGTGGGAATGGTACCAAAAAAGTAAATGCTAAATTTCAATCTTATAAATACAGATGGATTAGTTAGTTCCTCCCGTCTCCCCCGTACTGGTTTATCTCTTTCCTGCTGAATCTTAATTGCAATAATTTGTTTTACCCTTTGGAGAACTTTATGTCTGGAGTAATTCCTGACCTAGGGATCACAAGCAGACAGTGATTCAGGTTTAGGATAAGTCTGCCAAATATTATGAAACATTGTGTTCTATGAAAAGACCATTGACAACATAGAAACAGAAGCTGTGTTTAAAATGTTGAAAGGATATTGGAATGAAAGAACTGTATGTCAGGCTCTAGAGCCACCCTGCTTTAATTGCAAAGCCCATTTTAAAATGACAAGAAGCGTGGAGATATTTTTGAATCATGGGCATGGGAATGGACAAAGAGACACTGTTATGTCCTAACTCTTCACTTCCTTTCTTGCAAAATATCCTGACAAATGCTTGAACAAAAAGAGGGCATTTGCCCAACGCAGAACAATCAGGTCACCTCAGGTTGTTAGGGTACATTCTTGCTTGTGTTAGCATGCAGATATTTATTTATTTCTTTTTTAAAAAAAAGGCTTAACTAAAGACACTAAAAAAGAGATATTTAAAACATTCACCTGCTTGTATCATCTGTCAAAGGTTTAACCCACTTTTGATTAGGGGTGCTTATGAAGTTTTCCTCATCCAAATGTTTCTGCAAATTCGATGATTCTGAATTACCTACATTTATTTTATTTTCTTGCTTTCTTTACTCCTTTTTATTTTTGTCTGAATGGCAGTAGTGCATTAACATATATACATTGTTCAGCATTTTGTGGGAAATGAGATTCTCCAGAATAAAGACTGGAAGCCTAAATATGGATCACTTACCTTAGAGTTGTGGGACAGGCAGGTGGTCTTGTGGTAACATTTAATTATAAGACTCTTATCATTTGTCTTGTAAAATTAAAACTATATTCATTCATAAGTCTCATTCAGCAAAAATCCCCAGAAACTTTAATTTCTAGCGCTTTCCTCTTCTCTTTTGGGTCTCTTTCCTTTCAGCATGCCACAGCTTTGGTAGTCAATTTTCCTTTCAATGTTTCTAAGTCTGTTCCTGTTTCCCACTGGAAAGCATAATTAATTATCAATTCTCTAATTATTTTGGTTTATTTCTTTATCTGTTTCAATTATTTCACAGTAAAAGTGCCCCTGCCATTTTCTCCCAAAGTAGGTATTAAAAATGATACCATCCATCCACCCAATGCAGAACATTTGGTACATGTATGGTGTGTATGAGAGCCAGCATGGATGATGACTCTGGAGACCAAGGTTCGAATCCTTGCTCAGGCATGGAAACTTGGCAAGTCACATCTGAGCCTCAGAGGAAGAAGGCAAAGACAAATTCATTCTGAACATATGTTGCCAAGAAAACCCTGTGATAGGTTTACCGTAAAGTTGCCATCAGTTAGAAATGACTTCAAGGCACATACAATGACACAGTGTGTATAGAGTGGTGGATGACAACCAATCACTATTGCACCAATCTCCACTGCTATCACCATAGTCAGCATAATTCATATTAACTAATGAAAAAAGAGGAACATGTCTTCCATCAAAAATGGTAACCTCTAACCACAAAACTTTAAAAGAATTCTCCATCCACTAAATGAGAAATCATGGAAATGTTCCTCCAAATTCAGCACCTGATATGGGAGGGCAATTGCAAGGCCCTACATAAATTACACATCAGGAGAAAAGCAGCATACTAGTGGAATAAATATAAGGCCCTAGCTGCCCTAAAACTCCTCAGAAGTGCTTTGTCAACCCACAATAGATATTGCTGGTGTTACTGTTGCCCTTTAATCATATGAGGAAGGCATTACTCCAGTCCTGTTAAGAGGAAAAGGCAGAGGACACAATAGAAAATATCAGAATGTAACAATTTAACAATGTTAATTATAGACTGTCTCTAAAAAGAGAAACATGCATGTAAATTTCTTATCTAGATGTGCTCTTCTAGAACTCATTGACTGAATGCATGTGGCTAATGCCCTGCTAGAAATACTTGGAAAAACACAATTCAGCTCTGAACTATCCACCCAACATTGAGGTCCCTCAATAGATGTATTGCAGAATCAAGCTGCAAGCAGTGATATTGGATCCCATGTGCTTAAACTCTGGATATGGAAAATCTGGGATTTCCTTGATTATGCTGTGTCTGTGCATGCTCATAGTTTCTAAGTAATTTTTCCTCCTTGGATCTGCTTTGCATTACCTGTTCTTTCCTACACTTTCCCTATCTAATGCTGTTGCTGCAGCAATGTGTGTGTGTCTTTTTCAGATTATGCAAAGCTGTACATTCTGGGCTGAGCAATGCATGGACATGGCAACTCCAGCCTCTGCCTCTTTGAGTATTCCAACTTTGCACAGGCAAAATGTGCAGGAGCTGTCATTTCTTCAGACATTAGAAAGGGGGAGCCATTGGTAGCATTTGAGGAGTAGGGATGCTGGAGTAATTCAACAGTTGTTTTTTTATCCAACTTATATTTCTTATCCACCCCTTTAGCTCAGCTCTGTCCAATTTACTTTCTTGGTGGTGGAAAAATATTATCAGATACACCAAATTAAAATTGTGTGTGTGTGTGTGTGTTGCAGTCAGAAAGGAACTGGCAAAACCACCTCTTAGTGTTCTTTATTCTTAGGGATCACAATAAATTGACAGGCAAGTTGAAGGCACACAGAAACGCATGCCCATAAAGAAAGAGAGAGAAATAAAGAGAGAGAGAGAGTGAGAGAGAGTCATAAAAGCAATGATCTCAGATATTCCAGGAGCTTTCTGTGGATGTCTGAAACCATGGGTTATAGATATACTGAGGGGAAAGAAATAAGGAAGCTAATTAGTCCTTTTCATAGTTAAATCCTATTAGGGTAATAGTAACCTGTTATGAAGGGTTTCCAATCAACAAAAACAGCAACTTGCCCCCTTTGCTTTATGTACACTGTGGTTGTAGTAATATGAGCCACTCTGTTTAAAATTGCAGCTGTTTAGATCTGTAAAATCAGAGTGCCAAAGTTACTGAACTATTTAGGGCAGTGCTACATTCTTGAAATGTTGTAACGAGAAGGTGAAGAGTGGATAAGCCCATGATAGCATGATAATAACTTCCTGTGTCCTTCATTCATAGTTTTGTGTTTCCGTACTTCCATCTGCATATTGATAATGATACAATCGTAATTTATTCAGGATAATTTGGGTTGGCAGCTAAACAATGTCTCCAAAATCTTTTGAATTATTGTCTGTGTCTTCATTATGTACTTCTTTTGAACTGCTTGTGATTTTGTTGGATATACTGGACTTCTTCATGTAGTAACAATAGCAGAGTTCATCTCTGAGCAGTGTGACTCAATGGGTATCAGTGGAGTCACTCCAAGAATGAGTGTAATCTTATTTCCCTCTAACTCCAATTAAGATTTAAATTAGCAGTACCAGGTTTTTCCAGCTTGCCCTCAGGTCAGTGAACTGAAGTTTTAGAGAACTGACAGATTCTGGGACTAATAAACATGGAAGAAGGAGCAGTGTGGCATCCCTTCTCCCACCAGCCATGCTGTTTTCACATGAAGAGTATCTTTCACCCAGTAAGATTTTCCACACAATCTAGATCACTGATTTCCCAGTGTTCTGAACCATGTAGAAAGCCTCTACACATAAGAAAAGGATCTTCTTTTTCAGATAGTCGCTTTCCATTTGTGGAGAACAATGGAAACTGATATAAAGATGTGGGGGCTAGCTCATGTCCCCTCCACACACATTTATTATTCCCAGCAAATGAATTTGTGAATAGGGCTGCATTATTATTAGTACTAGTAATAGTAGTAGTAAGGCTACCTATCAATATTCCTACCAATGTGTGGCTTCTGTTTTGTTTTTGTTTGTTTTTTGGGGGGGTTGCTGTAACCATCTGGAGTTGTCTGCACTGTGGGTGTCTTTGGTGTGCTGTACCATGTTCATTCCTGCTCTCTTATTTATGTTCCCTGAAATATGCACACTTGATAAGATGTTATCTTAAGACAGAGGATGGGCATTGCACTATTGGCTGTCATCTGTGGTAGGTAAAGAAAATCTCCATGATCAGAGGAAGTGCACCTTGAAGCATCAGAAATGCTGTAGACATCAGGAAAAATTGTCTGGAAAAATAAAAGAAACCCTAATAATCCAGTAAAAATTTCCCTCCATCTATCAGAGGCATCAGACCTGGCCTTAGCTACATTCCTTTTGGATGATTGTAATGCATTCTATGTGAGGCTGCCTTTGAAAAGTGCTTCAGAAACTGCAGCTGGCCCAAAGAGCTGCACCCAGATTGTTAACTGGAGTAGGCTACAGGGCTATAGGGACCACACAATTCCCTTGTTGCAAGAGTTCTACTGGCTGCCCCTCCATTTCTGGGCATAATTCAAAGTGCTGGTGATGCTCTATATCAGGGGTAGGCAACCTTTCCCCTTTAAGGGCTGAGGGACTTCAGCTCCCAGAATCCCAGGAGCTATTGGCCAACATGGGACTATTGGCCAACATGGCTGAGGCTTCTGGGAGCTGAAGTCCCTCCTTTTCCACAGAGACTAGACTGGCACCCTCTTGTGTTTCATCTGGATTTCTTTGTTGCCTTGTCCTCTGTTTTTGTTCTGTATCTTATTGATGTCATGCTGTGAAACTAGAACTCTCATCCTTCATCTGTTCTCTTTTGATGTTTGGATGCCTTTGCTTCAGAGATAAACTGACTTATTTTGTACAAGATGACCAATGGTAGATGGTGGCTTACATGTTAGCGGGACAGTGAATGCAGGATTAAAGGTACTGAATTCTATCCTGAAAATGGAAACAGCAACCTGGATAGTTCATTAATTTTCATTAAAGTCTGAATGAACTATCCAGAGTCCAAAAACACATTCCAGAAATGATCCAGTTTGAAACTGCTTTAACTGCCCTCACTCAATGCTAGGGATTCCTGGGAATTGTAGGGGGGGGATGCAGACGAGCAGCCCTGGACCACCCCAAGAAGTGGAGGATTGGGGCCGAGGATGTCGGACCGGTCTGTAGAGGCCCGTAGCTTATCGTGGCACCAGAGCTCACTGACAGAGAAGGCTAAATATCTCACAAAACTACAGTTCCTGGAATTCTGTAGCATTGAGCGAGGGCAGCTAAAGCAGTCTCAAACTGGATTATTTCCACAGTGTGTTTTGGACCCAGATTGCTGATCCCATTTTCAGGATGGGATATTGTGAGGGCCTATTCAGTGTTTGTAATATTGGATTAATTCATATAAACTGAGCACAGGTGAAAGCAGATGGCATGACACTTCTAAAAACAGTGAATCAATGCCCCACACTAGATCCTCAAAGAATTGAGGCCATTTAGCAACAACAATTCAATGGCTGCTGCTGTCCACTGACATCTTGGGTTTGTGTTGTTGAAGAAGTTACTCTTTTCTTTTATGTAATTTTGTACATATGCAAATATCAGCACTTACCTCTTAGCAAAATGCTTCCTCCCATAAAATGTTGCTTTCCAAATTTGAACCTGAATATTCCTGTTAAACAGTGAAGATAGGATACAACTGTTATATTGATTTCAGGCCATTTTGTCATGGCTTCATGACAGTTCCATTTTACAGAATGTAGTTTGGTGAAATGCTGTAGGTGAGAGATCACAGAGGTTTGTAGTACTACATTTAACTACAAATCCCAGGATTCCATAGAATGGACCAGTGGTGACTGAAGTGGTATCAGAGTGCTATAACTCTGTAGAAACTCTCTCTTGTTTGTTCTAATTATTGTCATCATTGTGCTTTTTCCTCAAAAGAGTGGGTGTTTCAGTTTGATTTGTATGGTTCATAACTGTGTGCAGATTTACATAGTATGATGTTCATAGTATTTATGGGTGCATGTATGTTTGTGTGTTTATGTGATACAAACCTAAGAGTTCTTTCCAGAAGGTCATATTTGAACAGGTCACACTCAAGGGTATTCAAGTTTCTCCCATGGCTAATAACAAAAAATGGAGCATTACCTTGTGATTATTCTTTCAAGTTTGTTTTTATTGCATTTTTCTCTTTTAAATTGGCATGCTTCCCTTCTAACAAACATTTATTTAAAGTCACTTTCTTGCTTGGGGGTAAAATGACACTCTTTGCTTTCAAGATGATAGTTCCTAACACATTCTCTTGAAGAGCTGGAAATGGTGAAAAATCTGGGGAGATAATTCTTGGTAAAATCTTAGAATCCACATATTCCACTTTAGATGTTTAAACCAAATGCACAGGGAAGGAAAGAAAAAAGAAAGGATGAAAAACATACCAAGTGAAAGGAAGGGTTTGCTTTTTTAAAATAAAAAGGTTTCCTCTTAAAGGTTTGTGCCAAAGCTACAGTACTTAGACATTTTCGGAACGTGTTTTAAGCAATAAGTTGTACAACATTTTTAGAACATGTGTTAAGCTATTTCTCGAGGAACGAAGCTCTTAACAAAACATAAGCACTCTGCATGAGATCTTAGCAGCAAAGTGCTTAAAAGATAAAGTAAGAATTGGTACCATGGGAAGAACACCAGCTGTAGTGCACACAGGTCCATTATGAGGAGTATGGTAGTGGGTAGGGAGAAAATGATTTAATCAGGAGTAAAACCAATTTTATTATAAGGGCACGCAGGGGGTGTGGCACCATAGTGAGAGGGACATTTCAAAATATCTGACAGATTTCAACAATGTGAAAATGCACCCTGTTCTTTAAAGTGACAGTAAACCCCATCAGGTCTCTCTTTTTGATGCTATTGTGAGCAGATAACTGTGTAAACTGGCCTGCTAAGATGCTGTCTATCTCATTCAGTGGTGTGTGAGGGGAAAAAATAAAAGGCTAATTGTTGAAATACAATCAATCAAATTTGATCTTAGAGTCTGTTTGCTTTTCAGTCTGCTCTACTAATTCAGTATCAAGAGAGAATAGTTTTTATGTTGATGAAAAGTCTGAGTGTTTGATGTGTTGTTATATCTTTAATGAAAAGAAACCAGTTTGTACTCTGTACAGTAACATATTATTACAAAGTAAAGGAGAGGTAGAGCATATGAAAAGAACTGTGAATATTGGGGTATCTAAGATATAGCTTCCACCTCTTTGAAATGTTATACATAAATTTCAACTTCACTCTGGAAACAAACTCTTCAAAGAGAAGTAAATATTGGGAGGGAAGAATTAAATTGTGGGATGTAGGGATTATTTCCATGATGTTTTTCAGAGAAAAAAAGGCTATACAAATAGCATTAAAATTGACTAAAGAAGCCCTAGTCAACTACTACTTGAAATTGCTAGGATTATGTTTCTTGAAGATGTTGGGGGGGGGGGTTATTTTTCTGCAGTAGTTTCTCATTTGTTATATCTTTACTAGCATTGAAAATATCCCTAAATTAAAAGCAATACCCCTTATTTATGAATTCTATCCATTTCTGGAGCAGGTGATATTGTGGAGAAATTAACATCCTTTTAATTCAGAGTGGCAGGCATTTTCACTTCCTCAGAATCTTGTCAGGTCTGCAATTCTGTAGTTTATTGTAGCCTAATAATAATACAGTACCAGATGTTTCTAATAAGTATTCAAAGGAAACCAAAGTAATAATCGCCCCATCTTTTTTATTAGAATTAATTTTTTTTGCACTCTCCTCCTTTTATATTTAAATTTCCCAGTTCAGTCAAGCTTCAAAAGAAAAAAAGATTTCTGTTGTTCAGAAAATCAGTTTTGCAAGCACTTGTGGTTTGTCTTTAGCGTGTTATCATTTCTGACAGCTTTGCATAGCCTAGGTAGGCCAACAGGGGTCTGTCTAATATTGTTGCTGGGCAAATCTTCTTCCCAGAGTTGAAAAACCAACCAAAATAATTTTGAAGCAGTAAAGAGGAATTAATATCCACTCTTACCCAACCTCTCAGAGTACTGAATTCCTTGCTGGCATTACATTCATGCAAAGAAAGAAAGAAAGGAAAGGAAAGAATAAAGAAAAAGGAAAGGAAAGTGTTGCCCATTATTCCCTTGTACATAGGAAGGCTAACACATGTAAAGCAATAATTCATTTTGTATTGCCATGTTTAGCATATGTCTCCTGTTGGCCCAGTAAGGCCTTCAGGCCTGTCCCTTGAGCCGGTCATCATTGGCAACTCTTAGCTCCTCGGCCTCGAAACCAAATAGCTTTGAATCGTTTTGAGCTGTGATGCTAATTTTTTCCTACTGATGCATTATGGGAATAAATGTATCTGACATACTGTGTCAATACTACTGTCTCTTTGTGCCTCTTGTTGTTGTTGTTTTGTTAGCTGCATTCCTACAGATGGTATTCCATTGAAAGCGTTCTCTTCTTACGGGGGAAAAAAAGGAAGGGGGAGAAAAAAACCATGCACAGCACCAAACCTCTAGGTGCAGAAGGCTGTTAACGGTTGCTGATGATAGTAGGCAAACATTAACATAATAATTAGTGTCTTGTAATTGTTTCATTAAAACCAGTTGTTCCATTTCTCCTCGTGTTTTCCCAGAAGAGAAGTTGAATTTGGACGACAGCCAGTGGGAGGACATCCACGTTGTCACCGGAGCACTCAAGATGTTTTTCAGAGAGCTGCCTGAGCCACTGTTCCCATACTGCTTCTTTGAACAGTTTGTGGAAGCAATAAGTAAGTACATCACATACAGTAGCAGTTAATTAAATAGCCTATGTGCTTTTTTGGGGAGAGGGAATGCCTCAAATTGGGGATAAATGTGTTTCGGATATTGCTTTACCTGTTCCTGCCTTCACCTCACCTGCATTTTCACTTCTTATTTGAAACTGCTTCAGCATTTATCTATTTATTTTGAAAAAATTGTCAGTCTGCGAGGAGCTCAGTGCACTCAAGGAAATAAACTGCATATGTGTTGTCTCATAATTAGACCTGTTATGCTTATTATTCATGCACCCAGAACATAATACTATTAGGCAGAATTAATATGCATAATGTAAAAGACTATGTATTCATGGTTTTAAGAGGAAAAAAAAAGAATTGAGATGATGTTTAATAGCAATACACTCTGAGATATGTTTTCTGCAATCACAAGTTCCTCATGATGCCCAACAATGTGGTGCCTGTGTGTTCATAACATCTTAGTTTTTTTCTTTCTCACTTCTTAAACATTTCTTGATCAACTCAGGTTTGCAATCCTGCAGCTGTGCCTTTAACAGCACGTTTATCTGAATCAGTAGCAGGTGATAGTGCTCATCTCTGTGCTTTGAAGAGCCTCACCTGCTAATTTGTGTAAATCAAGCTGTTGTTAGAGTCACAGGAGTAGGCTAGGACATGTTTGTTTCCTGGTCAGCTGGCAATCAACTTCCAAAGTGCATTTACTTCAAAAAAGGAACTTTTGGGATAGACGTCTTACTTCTGAGAGACCTTTAATTTTGATATCTTTGATCAAAATAATAGGAGTAGAGGGGGAATCTTATCTGGCAAAGGAACTGATTTCACTTTTATTTTCTTTGAGAGAGGGGAAAAAAACCCTTAAAAACCAAAAACTTGCAAGCCTAGCAGGAGTTTAATTAAAGTCCAATAGAGAAAAATCTCCAGGAAAAACAATAAAGCACTTAGGGATCTGTTCTCCGATTGATGCGCGTGTGCAACTGCCATTACCGTTAATGAGAGTTGTTTGCGCGTGCACATCAGTCAGAGAAGATAGAATCCTTAATGTGCTGTTTAATTTGATTTTATGTTCATAAAAGTCTTTAGGTTTAACGAAAGCTCTTCACGGCTAGCATCTCGCATAACAAAGTTGAATAAATCTTCCAAAATTCTTCCCTTTCCTTCTTGGCTGCTTAGAGATACCCTGTGGTGGTTAAGCATGCATTAACATAACCACACTGAGGAGTAGATCTCCTTTGGAGGTGCAAACCATAGTCCCATTTCTTCCACCTTCTCCCTTTTCATCTTAAAGACAAATAGGACAAAGAAGGTTGTCTTTTGAGATTCATCTCACACGTCAGGATTCATGTAATTATCTAACAGGAAAACATTAAGAGCAAACAATTCATTATTGTGCTGGCTGCAGCTTTTGTACTGCACCAAAATGAGATCTTTGTTTGAAACATTCTAACACACACTTCAGGTGGTTTCCCAGGTACCTGCTACACCATCTTAAGTGCTGATTCTTCAGTACTTTAAGGGGATATAGTTGGTTCAATAAAACCCCATAGTCAGAAATGAATTGAAGGTACACAACAATAACCAAGTTGGTTCATTTTGCTTCACATCCCATTCAAGTTACTCAGCAGTAAAGTGTTCCATGCACTATCAGCCTTTAAGCTGTTTTTGATGTTTAGACAACTTCTGTATAACATTGTTCGGGGGGGGGGGTAAATCAGTTCCTCTTCCTTATCACTAACTCTTTTTCTCTCACAACATCTCTCTTTTTCTGTTAATCAGCCCTTCGTTCCTTACTTGCAGAACAAAATAAAATTTAAATTGCAGAATATTTTCATTGTTTTGTTTTTTTCATGTGGCACTCATCTCCTGCAACTTAATTTTATGATGGGTCAGTTAGGTATGTAAAAAAAAACATTCATGATGGGTAGTGCAAACAGCTTGCAATACATTACAGTTCCTTATTTTGGAACCCTGGTGGGGGCTGGGGATAGCTCATCCAAGCATTCCTATTTAAGTATGACAAATTAATGTCCATTTCGGCTCACTCGACTATTTTTAATTCCTGTTACGGTTCTGAAAGCCATTATAAACACTGACAGGCTAATGAACAGTCATTTATGGTGTTTAGAAGATGGTTACTTAGAAGAGAAATTGGTCTCTTTAAAAAAACAACTCATATTTTTTGCCATGGAAATTTATTTAATTTTGTGGGGAGGGGGAGGCAAAAGAGGTAGAAGAAACATAACAGTAAAACAAGATCACTAAAAAAAAGTTTTTTTTATTCCAGTCCTTAGCATATGATGAATACATTTGTAGTATTGATAATGTAAGAAGCCAAAGAAGACATTTATTACTCATTGAAAAACTGGACATATGTTATATAGCATGCACATGAGTGGGTGAGTGTATTTTGTGCATGTCTTATCATCTGCACTTGACTGGAATTTGATCAGAAGCCTGAAGGACTTCTTCAGTGGATAATTTTTTTAAAAAAATATCATGGTTTCATTTTTTTTTTTTTCAAAATGAAGGTCCTTTGCTTGCTTCATATGCTAAGCCACACAATGATTTGTGAAGTTTACCTGTAGAGATGTAATTGCACAGCCAAATCTGATTAACTACATATTTAACTGTGTTCAGATGGCATAGCAAACTATAGTTTATAATGCTGGGAATAAGACCAGCCTCCCTACTGGGCTCACAAGTTTCAACATAGCAGCCAAGAGATGATTGGATCAGTTCTATTTCAGCTAACTAAAGTATAGCATTACATCAAAACCCTAAAACACATCTAGTCTTAACTATGGTTTACTGATCTATAGTTTGAAGGTGGCTTGTTGCAAACAAAAGTTAGTTGAGATTAATCAGTTTGGTTTTTGTACGTTTTTGGTTGTGAGGCCATGTTCTAGAAGAATATATTCCTGACGTTTCACTTGCATCTGTGGCTGGTATCTTCATCTTCTTTCTCTGAAGATGCCAGTCACAGATGCAGGCGAAACGTCAGGAAGAAATTATTCTAGGACACAGCCTCACAGCCTGAAAAATCCACAAAAACCTATGGATGCCAGACGTGAAAGCCTTTGACTTCACATTAACCATTCTGTTTAATCTGGGTGCAGTTGATCTAAAACAAAACTGAAAACATATGAACTCTACATTGTAGCTGTACACACTGCAGGTGTGTGAAAGTAAGGTTTATCGTGATATCAAACATAGGCGGTGTCATGGAAGACTGGGATTGGAAAATGGTATTGAAGCAGTAGTAATTGAAAGCATCTGTAGTGTACAGTCTGTATTTTCACCATTGGAATTTTCATTATTAATAAAGTCTGTATTTACTCCATTAGGATGAAAGTTTTCAGCATGCACACGCACACATATGCACACGCTGTTGCTCCTTCCAAGACCATCTAAATACTATTTGAAGATGAATGATCTGGTAGGGTAGCCAGGTGATGTAATCATTCTCCATGACTGAGTTCTAGAATACAACAAAATCCACTGTCAGACCATTTGTTTGATCATTTTTCTCCAAATGTTACCAAAACAACATGGGAAGCAACTTTTCAATAGTGGCAGCTTCCATACCACTTCTAAACAGATATGAAACATATAAATTACATGTGATTAGATGTGCAACTTAGGTCCAGACTATCTGAAAAGACTCCCCGTATGAATCTGCAAGGGTCCTTAGATCTATGGGGGAAGGCTTTCTCTCAGTCCTGCTGCAATCACAGGTTTACATGTGGACATAATAGAGAGAGCCTTCTCAGTAGCTGCTCCCATCCTCTGGAATTCCCTTCCCTCCTTTCCTTTAACTAGCAGGCAAAGGGATTTTTATTAAGGAAGGCTTTTAATATATAATGGTATCAGGGAGATTTTTATATGGGGTGTGTGCTTTAGGTATGTTTAAATTTTTGTATGTTTGCATAATTTTATACTGTTTTTAACTAGCTGGTTTTAATTGGTGTTTTTTAATGTAATTTTTTAAAAAGTTTTATTTGTGAGCCACTTCTGGTAGAAAGGTGGCATAAAATGAAATTAAATGTAATAAAATAAATAAATGTTAGAAGGGGAAACATGTTATAATTTTAGTTAAGTTAATTTAAACATTAAGTTATTAGTAAGTTTTAAAGTATATCATGGGGAAAATGGTACCTGTTAACAGTTCTTCTTTTTAATCTGAAGTTATGAAAGTTGACTTTGAATATCCAGATATTCATTATTTGACATCCATTTGATTGCATTTGGTAGTAAAGTTGATGTACTACGCCTACAAGTTTATGCAAAAACTAACCTTACCTACTGTAGCAAGTTGTTTTGTTTGTCTTTATACCCCTAATTTATTAGGTTCATGTCATATGACAGTAAAATCATTAGAAATCCACTGAGCATTTTGCTAGTAATTCATATTCCT
>CM034701.1:155537316-155551225 GCA_020142125.1 Phrynosoma platyrhinos
CATCATGAGAAGGAAGGAATTATTGGAAAAGACATTAATGCTGAGAAAAGTGGAGGGAGGAAGGAAGAAAGGAAGAGAGGAAGGTGACATGCTAGATGGATGGACTCTATTAAGGAGGTCACGGGTATTAAGGGGTTGCAAGAATTAAGCAGAGCAGTGGAGGACAGAGGGTCTTGGAGATGTCTCATCCATAGGGTCGCCACAAATCGATATTGACTCAAGG
This sequence comes from Phrynosoma platyrhinos, assembly GCA_020142125.1. Lineage (NCBI taxonomy): Eukaryota > Metazoa > Chordata > Lepidosauria > Squamata > Phrynosomatidae > Phrynosoma > Phrynosoma platyrhinos. The sequence continues at coordinate 155,537,540 of CM034701.1, forward strand.
ACAGTTAACAACAACAAGTCTACGTTAAAATATGTTACATTTTGTTTGATAGAAGGGTGGAGTTAGCACATAACTGTCTAGCTCAGTGTGTTATCTACAAGGATAAATGAATGTCTCATCCAATGTTTTTGTATATGCCCCTTTCCTGATTGAAATAAACTGATATCTGGGGAATATACACTTTCTGGGGCAAGCCAGACTCTGCTGTTGCTTATTTTTATCAATTGACTGTTAGTTTTAGTTCATTCTATTAGGTGGTGTGTGTGTGTGTGTGTGTGTGTGTGTGTGTGTATGAATGATGTTGTTTTTATGTTTTTTTATATATTTCTTTGAATGACTCCAGGCCTGAACAGACTGCCAGAAATAATCCAGCTTGAGACCACTTTAACTGTCCTGGCTCAGTGCTCGGGAATCATGGGAATTGTAGTTTTTTCTGAGGCACTGAGCCTTCTCTGTCAGAGAGCTCTGGTGCCACAATAAGCTACAGTTCCCATGATCAGAAGACACAGAAAAAAGGACTTTTCTGTAACTTCTTTGGCATAAGACAATTTCTTCTCCCATATCAGGCTGCTGGAGCTCCCCTTCTAATAGACTGGCTGTTAAATGCCAGAACTAAAGAAGAAAAAGAGTCCATCCTAAGCAAAGTGACAGTCATGTATCAAACTGGAATACATGCCTGCAAGTGTTGATTGCTCCATAATGCAGGAACTGTTAGAAAGTCTAATAAGATGAGCTCTTCTTCTTCCTTGGCAGCAGAGGGTGCCACTTCTATCTCTCTGGAACAAGAGCAGAAAACAAAGTTGTACATGAAAAAATATAAGCAATTGTTATTGCTTTTTACATTGAATTCAGACACTCTCATTTCTTAAGAGTTTGAAGGAGCCAAGCTCATGGGTTAAGAGCAAGTGAAGAACTAATTCACTGATATTAGTAGAGATAGATCAGATCGATAAACATGGGTTAAATAGAAATGGAATTTGGGATCTGTAATGCAAAAGTACTGCCTTTCAGACCTTGCTTCAGCATACTCTTTTCTCATGACATTGTCTAGCAAAGAATCTCCAGGCTGAGCATTCCTGAGGGTCTTAACTGCTAGCCTGGTATGTTGGATTTCAAGATTGCATGAAATGAAAATCTTTTAAATGACGGGCAAGCTATCCTTTTGAGAGATAGATTGACATAGCCTGCCATTGCTAATAATGCCTTTGAGGAACATCTGTAAGGTTGGTTCCAGGATTCCTCAAAACTGAATTTTGACAAGCACTGTACTATGCTAAATGTCTCATGTGTACCCATTGCTAGAGCAATAATAGTCAGAATAACTATGCAGCCTATTGTTTCTAAAACACATTAAAACAATTGGATGGCATGTTGTTAGCAAAGGAGAATGAGCCAAGAAGCCAGATGTTCAGATTCCCCATTGAGGGACTATCTGAACTTTGGGTGGGTGACTATTAGATCTAGGGAGTGTTGTTGGCACACTCAAATAAAAGCTGGGCTAGCCCAGAGGCAACATTGAGAATGCGATGTCATGTACCAGAAGGAGAGAAAGAGGAACAGAATGACTCAGTTAATATTCTAACAAGACATCTTACATAGTCTTCCATTATGAGTCAGATAAAACAGACAACCTGGCCAATTAGTAATGACATGAATCAGGATTTGAGTGATACAGACTTAATGCTTTCAAATTTGTAAAGAAGGCCATCTTCTTGAAAATCCAGGTTTTAGCTTGTAAGATTTCATAATGAGGGAACTTTTGTGCCCTCTTGGTGCACATTGACTATTCTGCTCTTTGGATCTTGTGCCCTGTGTTTCCTCAATGTATCAGATGCCAAATGCTGCTCTGTATATCTGTGCAAGATAGCAGGCAATGATAACACTGCTCCTTTGGTCAAATGCTGGACTTTCTTTTAGGGATTTGATTCAATTTTTGCTAACTAGAAAGGTACACATTACTAGTCCTATCCTACCTTTGCCCTAAAGCCAGAGTTCTTCTCTTCTCCCATTCAGTGCTTGCTGCCTGAGATAATCAGTCATTGTCAATTAATTACATTTACACACACTCAATCAAGGAAATTAAATATCACCTCACTGACGCAGCTAGTGACATGCCATGCAAAGAATCAGTAGAGTGCACTGCAGATAATGAGTAATCCATTATCTGAAATGTGTTTGGCCCAAACAAAATTCTAAGTAATCCCCCTGCCTGAGTCCAAGGGAGTATAGGTTTGAAACAAAAGAACAGCATAGTGTTCAAAGTACAGTCTATTGTGGAATCCAAGTGCTGGGAAACCTAGTGATCTTGGCCATGGAAAGCCTCTTTGGCAGCTGTGCTGCACCTGCTGCATTGAGTGACAGCTGAAAAGAGGGAAGAGAATAGTACAGAAAAGTGAGGAAATGGAAAGAATAAGTGATGCTATGATTCTTATTCTTCCTTCAGTTCACTTTTTTTCCTTTGGTATCTTTATAAGTGGACTCCACTGGAGTTGATAATACTACGTATTGTATTCTCAGTTAAAAACCATGTGGTTGCAAAAAATAATCCTGAGGCCCATATTTTTACAACCAATACTTCAAAAATATTACTATTCTTAGTAGAGTATTGGCAGTATATTATTTAATAGAATATTGCCAAAAGTCATGAGATTTATTAAGGTGGGTGCTTTTGGGGGGGGGGGTTCTTTTAAATATATTAAAATGCTTTCAGTCTCAGTTATGCTGTTGCAATTTACCTTATGACACATTTACAGAGATTGAATGAATCCACAGTCTCATTCATGCATGAAGGGTAACTGCCACTTGACCTTTGTGTACTGATCAGTACATCTGAGAGGTAGAGAGACTTGCAAACATAAATGTAAGGCACTCTTGAGTGTCAAAATGTTCAGTACTAAACCCAAATTAAGTTTTTTTTACCTACTCTGATTCCAAATTAAGGCTCTGCTGCTCTCAGCATGATCATCCAGAGCACAAGAGAACCTGGAAGGCTTCACACTTCCACATGTGTTGGCCCCATCCACTATCTTATCCTGAAAACTTACCTGGTTCTAGTGCTATCAATGAAAGTAGACATTATGGCAGCATCTCTCTTGAGCCTTCAGCACTTCTGTTGCTATCCAGAAATAATTTGCAGAAATAATTTTCCTCATTGTGCCCAGTGCCTTATATACTATGCAGAAATGAGCCAAACTTTAAGAATTCAGTCCCAATCCAAATCAGTTATGTGGATGGGTGAGAGGGTGGGTCTTCAAATATAATTTCAGGCCCTTGATGCCTTATCTGCATCTCTATGGACCCATGCTTCATTTATTCTTGGACATGAATCAGTGTAATTTGAAGTTATGAGGGGCTGAAGCTTACTATTCTCTCCCTGTTCAATGCCCCTCCATCCTGCTGTCTTGGGGGAAATTATCACTAATCTTGAATTTGTGAGTATACTCATCCTTCATGTCTGCTACATTATACCTGCTTGTTTCCACATCATGAGTTCTGAAATCAGAAATATTTGGCTATAGAAATATATATTGGCTAAACTCTGTTCAGAAACACCCAACAGCCCTTTTTTTAAAAAAAGGATACACCTTTTATCTTAAAAGGATATTCATGAGGACATCCTTTATGGTAACTCTAGATAAGACTAGGTGCTTTGTGAAAAGTAGAAGCTGTGGTTTCCTTCTGAGTGTGATGTGGCCAAGCAGATTCAGGATAGGATGACATTGCCCAGCACCCAGTGCTGATAAATGCTGCAGCTGCTTCTCAGCAAAAGATAAAATAACATTTAAAAGCAAAGCCCTGGAAAAAGTGTCTTTAGTAGACATGTTAGGTGCTTATGAGAATAAAGAAGTGACAGGGGGCAAATAAGACAGGCACGCAAGCTTGAGGAGGTTTTCTTCCATCCTTTTTATAAACACAGACACACAAATGCATAGAAGATGCAATAAAGTATTGCCTATTGGGCAGGTTTATGCACGCTTCTGCAGATTCATCCATTGGAAACCAAGTGTCATTTACAGAGTAGCATTTTTTCCCATCTGCTCATTGTTGATTTGCATCTTTACTTTCCACCCTATGATATTTACCCCAACCATCCCAGAGCCATATAGCATGCTGCAGCTGAGCTTCTTTGCTCATTTTTTCCTTTTTCTCTTGTATGTTGTGTGCACTGGCTAGGAGAAAACAATGGCAGTTTTTGGGCCATTTCACACACACAAATTTTCCAGATGGAAAGGTGAGGCCTGTGGGACTCTAAATTTTAGTACTAAAAGAAACTGAAACCACAGTAGTTGGGCCCTCATTCTTCTTTTACGTCTGAATGGTGCTTGTAATGGGCATCTTAAAACATCTTAAACATTGAAGAAGTTATGGCAAACAGAAGACTAAAGAAGAGAGCTTCTGACCCAGAAGTCTCCAGAAATAATCTCAGGTTCATAACAGCACATGCTGTAAAGTAATATCTGCATATGCAATACAAAGCAAGGTTTAACATTTCTTAAAAGTAGAGTCAGGAATCATCTTGCATCACATGATGCATCCATTAATTTGGATAACAGAATATCCAACTCAGAAGACAGGCAACAACACTTCATGCCTGCCATCCCTATTAGTTAGTAGCTCTGGCACTTTGCTACAATTCTATCAGACAGATACACACAACATACCTTTAGTGTTAAAGAAATGTAGATATGCTCATGATCCCTACAGCTTTTAAGACTTCATTACCACTGATCTCAAGCTTCTGCTGCCACAACCCTGATGCATGAGACAAAATGATGCTTAAGCTTTGGGAAATCCCAGCCCCCAGTGCCAAGAGGTTCAGAAATATACTAATGACACCTCTTGACTCAAAGTGAGCACTATTTAACAGAACAAGCATGAACCGCCTTTAGGAGGTTTCACAGTCGGATTTGTTCCACTATGTCAAAAGCTGAATTTTCATCCCTGATAGAAGTTTTACAAAGCCATGAAAAACACCCACCCACCCCATTCATTGTGGGAATATGATCTAATCTATATATTTGTCTATAGATGACGTTATCCAGGGAAATGAAAGACATCACATTCCAGACACATATGCCTGTTAAGCTTTGTTATCACTGATGTGCTGGATCTCTCTATATGGAATCAGAGGGGAGAGGGAATATCAAAGTAGGATATACATGGATACTCCACACTAGCATGAGGGCCCTGGACCTCTAAACTGCATTTTGCCTTTGTGTGCACCACCAGCAGTGCTGAAGAAAGATTCAGCTCCCAGTCCAGTTGACTTTTCATGTAGAAAGGGAGGTATCTTGTTCCCTGACTCAGGACATCTCCAGCAGGGGAAAAGTCTCAAGAGTTTTCAGTTCTATTTGCTTTTATTGTACCTGCTTATTCGCAAGTTGCATCCAGTCTCTTTCTTTAAATATGCTGGGTTTTCATCCCTCTCACCTCCCATGTGTCCATTCCCTTCTCCTCCCACTGATCACAAACAGTCTCATGCATTTCAAAAAATGATTTTCACCAAATCTTTTTACTGAGCCTTTCATGGTATAATTCAAGAGTTATAGTAAACGTGCTTAAATGCTTTATCAATATTATACTAGTTAATTATTAGGATCATTTTATTTGGGTGCAAACATTCTCCTTACTTGATCACTGTTGAATCCATGTCCTCAATAGATGTATGGGCAGACTTGACATCTGAGTTTGTGGCAAGGTCTTGTACCTGCCTCCCCATCCATGTTTTGTGTCCTTTTGTAGGTAAGTAACTGTTTGAGATTGTGAGGCTGTCTGTAAGCTAGTGAAGGCCTGCCACAGAAAGTTCTTGTGAGGCAACATTGTTGTCCATCATAGGTTGTAGTTCATTGATGGTACAGCTAAGTGGTCTCAGTTGGGAACATTATGTGACCGTTAGTTGGATGCTTCGATTTTGTTATTGTATTTATTTCATATGGTGGATATTGTAGCTTGAGGAATGCTTGTTATAATTCCATGAGTTTGGCATCCCTGTCCTATGGGTCTGAGCAGATGTGATTGTATTGGAGGGTTTGGCTATAAACTATGGATCTGGCTGTAAATGATGGATAACAGGAGGCATGTGTAGTGGTCACTGTGTTTGTGATATAGTACGCTGCTTAGATGTCTGTTGTGTAACTTTATGGTGAAGTCTAGAAACTTATTCTGTTGATAATTCCAGGCTGAGATTGATGGTGGAAATTGTGAAATTCTGGTGGAATGTCTTGAGTAGTCCTCTCCGTAAACCCAAATTATGAAGATATCATTAATGTACCTCAGGTACTGGAGAAGTTTCTGGGTACTGGAGGTAAGAAAGTGTTGTTCTAGGTCATCCTTGAAGATGTTGGCATATTGTGGTGCCATGCAAGTGTCCAAGGCAGTTATATATGTGAAGTAATGTGTTATTAGGTTTGCTATCTGGAATAATGTCCCTAACAGTTTGTATTCCATTCTTATGTGGGATGTTGGTATATAGGGATTCCACATTCATAGTGGCTAGGGTGGTGTTACCTGGGAGGTTGTGGATGGACTGTAATTTCTGCAGAAAGTCCATAGTGCCCTTCATATAGTTGGAAGTGTTAGTGACATATGGTCTAAAGATATTGTTCATATATCCAGAGGCAACAATTGTAAGTGTTCCACAATATTACAGCCACTTCCACTTGTTCATCCTCTAGTATGATATATGTCATCCTTTGTCAATAATGCCCTTCAGCAGTCTACATTGGGAAAACAGGCCTGTCTCTGTGCCAGAGGATAAATGAACACAAATCAGACATTAGGAATGGGAATACACAAAAACCTGCTGCAGAACACTTCAATCTTCCCAGGCATTCCATCTCAGACTGCAGAACAGTGATTGTTGAACAATGACAACAGCAAACACTACAAAGTAAGATTGAAAAGAGAAATAGCAGAACTGGAATATATCCACAAACTACTGTCCATCAACAGTGGGTTGAACAGAATCAATAGTTTCCTGGCACAGTACACACATTATAATGCTAGTTAACATCCCAACCTTATGCAGGCTCTTTTAACTAGTTTGTCACATCTTCTTTCTGGTTTCCAGCCAGCATCACACTACACTCCAGTCACTCCCATAGCCATTCATATTGTTATCTACCCACCTTGGCATTAAGCAACAGCTTTCCTGCTGCCTTTGTCCCCCAATGACCTAATTAAAACTGAACTGGTCACCTCCTTACCATACCCACAAATTTTGCATTTCTATTGCTATTCACTCACACAGCCTACCTATAAATGTCCATTTCTAGGCACTTTTCTCCATGCCTATGAGGAAGTAGACTCAAGTCTATGAAAACTAATGCTACCAAATTCTTTCTTTCTCTCAGTTTTAAAGGTGCTACAAAATCACTCTGCATACTGATCCAGACTAACAGGGCTATGCTTTGACAAAAAGAGAGGAAAGCATTTGAGAACAGGAACTGACATTGGGACAATTAAACAAGGCAATTCAAGGGCCTGTAACAGGACATTTTTCAGTAGCCCTGCACCAGCAGTCATCATGAAATTATAATATAGACTGGACATAAAAAATATAAATGTTTGATGAAAGGTAAAGGAATGCTTTAAAGCCTCAATAGTCTTTTGTCTGTCCACAGTAGATAGCATTTAATAATAATAATAATAATAATAATAATAATAATAATAATAATAATAATAATTTATACCCCCTTAAATGAAGACAATCTAAGCGGCTTACATCAGTTAAAAATTTTATTACCACATACAAAGCCTATTTCTGAAAAAGCAGTGGTGGAAAGCACTGCATGATGCAATAGGCAACATTATTTGTGTGCTCTGTCAAAAGTGAGCAAATAAAGGATGGCAATTCAAGAGAATGAGAGCCAGTATGATATGGTGGTTTGAGTGTTGGGCTAGAGCTCCAAGAGACCAGGATTCAAATCCCCACTTGGCCATGGAAACCTGCTGGGTGATCTTGGGCAAATTACACTTTCATCTTCAGAGGAAGGTAGTGGCAAATACCTTCTGAACAAATCTTACTAAGAACCCCACATTATAGTTTCTCCTCAGGGTTGCTATAAGTCAGAAATGACTTAAAGACACAACAACAACAATTCAACAGAAAAGGGGCAGAATAGAAGCATCCCCAGTTGTGGAGCCTTCTTCCCTACTGTTATACAAGTGTTGTCAGATTTCAGCAAGTGGATCATCTCTTTGGTCAGACCACCACTTCCATCATCCCTCACCACTGTGCTTGGTTGGTTAGGGTGGCTGGGATTTGCAGTCCACCAGTATATGGAAGGGCTGCATGAGCCTCATTCTTGCACAAGGCAAGACAAGCATCACAGGTAGTGATGACAGGGGCTTCAGAACACCAACTATTTGTGCAACCCAGCTGCTTCATTTAGCCTCTATCCATCCATCCAACTGTTTATGAAATTTAGGAAATAACAGAAAGTAACTTTTTCTGTGTTCAGATGAAGGAAAGATACACACAGAACTTTCACATATCTTCATGGAACAAATGGGGGAACCTAAACTATGCTATGGTAGTCTAAGGGGGTGAATTAGAATTGAATTAAATGGCAGATGTCAGAGTCTCCAGGAACTGTCCACCAAGTTTTATTCTGCACATGTTCCTTAAAAAATTAAAATGGATACTTTGTGTGATAATTTACAAGCAAATCAGTATCAATAAATCAGTATCATGTAAGCAGTCATGTTTATTATATTCTTGTTGCTTAATATTCATGATAGTAATTTACTTTTATAGTACAGTTTCACTGTTATCTCTTCCAGTGTCATAACTTTGAGTCAGGCAAGCTGCTAAACTACAAAGTCTGGTAACCCTTTCAAGACTGCAAAAGCCCATGAACTTACTAGGAGAAGTTTGTGCTCCCATATAGAGGAAAGGCATGAGCAACAAACCTGTTGAACTGTTGCAACATTTTCACACCAGGTCCCAGAACATGCCTCCCACTTCTTCTGCAGGAGGTGCCTATAATTTGTGTGAATTGTGTGAAGAACAGGGCACAGCATTTCTAGACAAGGAACTGATGCCGCTTCTCTGTCTCCTTGTTGGCTTCTGAGCAAATGCTAGACCACGTGGGCTCCAGGATCTCAGAAAAAGTTGGATTACCCAGGACTCTGTAGGCAGAGAGGGGAATTTTATTTCATCAGTGCACTGGGATTTGTGGATTGTACCCAATCTCTATGAATGTTACAGTTGTTTCAAATTATTTTGTATGAGGTTTCCTCATCTGTGACAATTTGTAAAACTGGTGTCACATGCCATATGAATGAATTCAAATCAACCACCAAAAGGCTTGTGAAATAGTTATATTTGAAATCTTTATAAGATGTTATATGATGGCTTCCTCTCTGCCCTTTTGATTTGAATCAGAATAGTATAGTATAAACATGAAATAATTCAAGGAAAGATTTTTTTCAAAAAATGTATATTTATTCTAATGCAGCTATATACTGCTAAATTCATGACATAGTCCCAATTTCACTTTATTTCCTGCTGATTTCCAGTGATTTATGTCAATGGAAGAAGTTTATGCCCTCAAAGACACTTGTGAAAAGTCCCACCACCACCACCACCAGTATCCCTTGGAATGTGAGAGAAAATTGCTTTCTCTTTCTTTACTGCCCTGAGATTTCTGCATTTCTTACATAGAGAGTGGTAAAGTATATAAAGGAATCTGGTATCCCATTTGAGACTAACTGGGGAAAAAATAGCATGAGTTTTTTCTGGACTCTGACCACTTTGTCAAGTTGTTTAAAAAGCACTGTTTTCATTGCATCTCTTAAAGGCTCAAACCAAACAGGACCTTTTGCATCCTTTACCTTTCTTCTGAGAAAGCGTAGACTATGGCTGCATTTGCACTGCAGAAATAATTCAGTTTGACCATACTTTAACTGCCATGCTTCAGTGTTATGGAATTCTGAGATTTGTCATTTGTTGCAGCACTACAGCTCTCTGACAGAGAATGCTAAATGTCTCACAAAACTACAGTTCCTAGAATTCCATAGCATTGAGCCATGACAGTTAAATTGGTGTCAAACTGGATTATTTCTACAGTGCAGATGCAGCCTGCAAGATGACATTGTGATTTTTGGCTTTCCCTTGACCAGGTGGCCAAACTAACAAAGGGGTGAAATAGACCACTCACGGCAACCGCATGCTGCAGCCCTTCTCCAGCTTTTTATCAGTGCAAAAAGAAGTGGCAAATCATCTCTCCTTTTTGCACCGGAAAAAGCCAGTGTTTCCTGGCAAGCAGCAGCTTCCCAGTGCTGCTGCAGTGCACTGCATGTAACCAACATGTTGCCACAGCACCAGAAAGCTGGTCCACGTGCAGTGAGCCATACAGGTTTCTGGTGCTCTAGCTGTACGTGCCATCTGAAGGGCATGCCACCGGACATGTGCTGGTCTGTTTCGGCCCTAAGTGTCCAAATCAAATATCTTGGTAAATTCATCAGGTGCAACACTGCAGACTTTTTCAGAATGAATGGTTGAATGACTTTGGGAAAAAGTGAATGGCAGCTCATAACTCCTGTAGTATCCGCAGAGATATGTCTCTTAAAAGTCTGCATTAAAAAAAAAATAGTGTCTCTTTGCTATTTCAGTGTTGAGAAAGAATATTAAGTATGGCTTGATGAATCAAGCCACAATTCCAGGTACTCAGGCATCCAATTTCTGACAATCATATCCCTTTGGGAAACTCTTAGTGAAGTTAGTATTTGCCTTTCTGTCTACTCTCTGCATCATATGTTTTTATTAGAACTTTAAAATTTTATGAAAATTGTTACCAACATCTATTTTTATATAGAAATGGTTGATAACATCTATAAACCTCTCACTGTGTGCTAAAATAAATCAATGCCAATTACAGATTTTCAGTACCTCACTCCTCACTTCAGTTACCACCTTCCATTTACTTACTTCTCTGAAGCAGCCAATCAGCACTGGGGCATCAGTGCACCAGCACTGGTGTCACCCAGTGCAGTAACTCATGATGTTACCCCCTCCCATTGACTTCCTCCCATATCACACCATACAAAACATTTAGTAATGTTTTTGTACTAATTTTATTCATAAATCATAGTACCTATATATCACTGAATGTAATGGTAACAATGGTGACATAAACAACTAGCACAATTAAGATTATATTTTTAAATTACAATATCATACACACAGCCTGAATGTATTTACATATACATAGTATGTGCTTAAGATGAAAATCTGATAAAATGTGATGTTTTTAAATAAAAAAAATCTAGATTAAAAATTCTCCTTTCTCTTCCCACCTAGTTTCATCCCACTCACACCATTTCTTCAACATTTTAAAAGAACACAGGTGAATGCCACAACCTGTTTCTGACAAAATGCAGATGTTTGAGGAGTAGTCTCACCCCCTTAGGTGTCACATGGTGTGGTCCACACACCCCACACCCACCTAGTGATGCCACTTATCAGCACCACCTTCCACAAAGGGAGGATGAAAAAGAAGAGATGCAGAGGTATTATTCTCTTTCTTTTGCTCCTTCCTGTTGAACAATGGAAAGGAAACAGGAAGGATGAGCTCCAGCACCAATAGGACCGGGATGTTGTAGGAATCAGCAGTGGTGGCCCTACTTCTATGGTATGAGCCTTACCTGGTGCCCTATTATGATGAATCCTGATGCTAATTCTATGCTGAGATGCACCAAATACATTGGGAGTTCAGTCTGCTAAGATGGCGTGTGTTTAAGGGTATATGTTTTAGTTGGTGGGAATGAGTGGATCTGTTTTACAAGACTTCTATTCTGTTGACCTAAAAGTTCCTTCGGATGTTTGTAGCCAACATATATATCTTAATGGCATTTTCCTGGTATCTTTTATGACCTAAAGTACTTTATACCCATATCAGGTGAGTTGGATAGATAAACAGTATGCAGTATGTAATGATGATTTGGAACTATAACTCAGGGCCTCGGCAGATGGCTTAAAAAGCCGTCCTCAGTGCAGGGAAGGGGAGGGGCAGCCGCACGCTCAGCACTCCCTCCCCCTCCCATGGTCGTCCTTGGAGCCGCTGGCCCTCCGCACGGTCGGCGCTCTGAGGACGACCTCCCGCCACAGCATCCGGAAACGCTGCAGTGGAAGGGTCGCTGAAAGTGTGCCACAACGTTTTGAGGCGCACTTTCAGTGACATATGAAAGGAGTGCTATTTTAATGCTCCTTTCCAGGGGCACCGACGGTGCGCCACTGGATCGAGGCATGGGGATGCCTCAGTCCTGCAGCACACCTTCCCAGGGCGGCCCATGGCCGCCCGTCTGCTTAGGCCCTCAGATAACACTACAGTAGCAAGAAAGTGTAGGATGTTTCCTGACTTAGGGCCTAAGCAGACAGGTGGCCATGGGCCGCCCTGGGAAGGTGCGCCACAGGACTGAGGCATCCCCATGCTTCGATCCAGCGGTGCACCATCGGCGCCCCTGGAAAGGAGCGCTAAAATAGCGCTCCTTTCATATGTCGCTGAAAGTGCACCGTAAAACGTTGCAGCGCACTTTCAGCAACCCTTCTGCCGCAGCGTGTCTGGACGCTGCAGTGGGAGGTCGTCCTCGGAGCACCGGCCGTGCGGAGGACTGGCAGCTCCGAGGATGACCTCGGGAGGGGGAGGAGGCACTGAGCGTGCGGCTGCCCCTCCCCTATCCTGTGCTGAGAACGGCTTTTTAAGCCGTCTGCCGAGGCCCTTAGTGCCCTGCAGATGGTTTGGACTTCAGATTTTACCCCAGTCATTGGTCATGTTGGCTGGAGCTAATTGGAACTGCAGTCCAAAATTTCTGAAAGGCACCAAGTTCTGAAGAGTATACTGGAGTTTCTATGGAGTTTTTTTCTAGAGCAGAAATATATTTTCTACAACTGGCTGAACGTTCCTTTCCTAAAACACCAACAATATGAAATCCATTGAGTTGTCATAAGTCTACAGGTGACTAGAAGGCACATACATGCTGACAGATCTCGCCATAGGAACTTTCTTTGGTCCTATCAGGAGGCAATGCGTGCAGCGCAGAGATCCTTCTCCTCTGCACGTATTGCATCTGCAGAGTCTTGTCCAGCAGAGCTGTTTAGGGTGGTGAGGGAGTTGACGCAGGTACCCCCTGCGCCAAATCCCTTGCTAACCTGACGATGGCCTGCTGTGATGCATTTAACAAATTATTTGCAGATAAAATTTCTCAGATAAGAGCTGACTTAGATGCCAGTATTATAACAGAAACAATGGATGAGGTGTCCAGCAACTCTGCCAATGTAATTATACTGGATCAGCTTCAATCTGTGAGTACCGAGGATGTGGACAAGCTCCTTGGTAGGGTGAGGAAAACAACTTGTCCTCTCGACCCTTGCCTATCATGGGTGGCCATCCAGGGGGGGATGCATTAAGGAGGCTCCTTATGGAGATTATCAATGCATCCTTCAGGGAGGGATACATTCCATCGTGCCTGAAGGAAGCGATGGTTAGACCACTTCTGAAAAAACCCTCCCTGGATCCTCTGGATATGAACAACTACAGGCCAGTCTTTTTACTACCATTTCTGAGCAAGGTGATTGAGAGGGCGGTTGCTCTTCAACTCCAAGCTGTCATGGATGAAACCGATTATCTAGACCACGGATAGGCAACCTTCCCCTTTAAGGGCCGAGGGACTTCAGCTCCCAGA
>CM034701.1:155562716-155579628 GCA_020142125.1 Phrynosoma platyrhinos
CCCACTATAACATCCCTGTTGTTTCTTTCCCCTTTAATTTTTATCCAGCTGCTCTCCACCTCATTTCCAAGATTTAAGTCCTGGATCTCTTCACAGGTGTAAACATCCCTCACATATAATGCTATTCTTCCTCCTTTCCTGTTTGGCCCATTTCTCTTAAAAATGTTATACCCTTCTATTTCTACATTCCAGTCATGAGACTCATCCCACCAGGTTTCAGTGATGCCTATTATATCATATTTGTTTTGTTGTGCTAGTTCAAGTTCATCTTATTTCCCATGCCGAGCATGTGTCCTCCCTGCTTGTTTCTTTTGTGAGGCTTTTTCCCTCCCACTTTTTGGGCCTTTGCATCATTTGCCTTGTTTCCCCGATAGCACTTTGACTATTATCTTCAATCCATAATGTACTTCTGCCTTCCAAGATACCTTCCAAGATACTGTCTCTCTCCCCTACATTCTGATGATGTATTCACCTGAAAAGTACTGAAATAAGGTTTCATCTTTTCAAACATTGTTATGTGTTTGCTGTTTGGCCAACCTAGGTAGTATTTAGGAGGGATTTTGCTAAACCTGCTTTCATGTCTGCTGTGGCTAACCCTTGGCCCATTTGGGTCATTATGGCCTCTGTTGTGTCTGTTTGCCATGCTTAACCTGCGTTAAATATAAACTAGCCAGAAGTCAACTTCATTAGCCCAAACTGCAGCAGTGTAGCAAGGTCCTATAACCTCAGCAGTATAAAGTGTGTCCATATGATTGTGTAGAACAAACATGGGAGATGATTGTCTTTTTATGCCACTTGAGCACCTTTCCTATCACAATTTGCATCCAGATCTTTCTGTGGAAGTGCAAAAAAGTTGATGCAAAAAGTACTCATATGTTTAAGTGGCACAGTGCTTCAATATGTACAACTGTTAATAGTTGTCTGTAGATAAAATCTAATATTTAATAAATTGTAGACATTTTCAACCACTTCTTTTACCAAATGGCTATGTCTTAACAAAACACTCCTGGATAGGGCTGAATAGTCTGTGAACCTGTCTGCAGTGCCACCTACCTCAAGGAGTCTTGCTCTCTAACCCAGTAGTTTGTAGGGATCTCATAACCAGGGGCTACATGCTTCCTGTAAGTAGAGAGGAATAACAGTATTTGGGATGGACTAACTCCTGGCACACTTAGCCAAAAAAATGGTCACCAAGTTAGAGTGCATATCTTACAGAAAGAGCTGGTTCTTGCAGTGTGTGTGTGTGTGTGTGTGTGTGTGTGCATGAGAGAGAGAGAGAGAGAGAGAGAGAGATACTGCTAAAAATAGAGGGAATTCAATCTAGATGCCTAGCTTTTTCCAGTGACAAAGAGTAATTTGTATTTTTAACATGGCATGTTGTTTTGGAGTCCAGTTCCTTTTGTGATAAGTGGTGCTTTCTCTGGACCAAAATGTTTTTTTTTTTAATTCATTTTTGTTCATTTTTCTGCCTTCTTCTCTTTTATTCTATTCTTTCCAAGCCATTCATAGCTGGAGTAAGCAACTGAAGAAAATAAAAATACAAAATGAAAACAAATCTTGGCAATAATTCATTTTGTAAGGCTTCTTTTCTTTGTGAGAGTAAGTGTATGTGTGTGTGCTCATGTGTCAGTGTGTGTGCACAAGCTTGGTCCTCAGGTGGAACTCCTATGCTTTTCGTTCTCGAAGCTGTTATTCTGGAAGGGAATGGAGGCAGCTGTGTTTACAGCTCAAGTCTTGGCATACATTTACCAGAATCTATTATTCATATCATTCAGTATCAGGGAGAGATCTCAGGCCACCTGTCTATCTGACAAATTCACCCTTTTGTGAGCTTTCTGTTCATAGCAAATTATGTTCACATTGATGAATTGAGTTTTTATGAGCATTGCTAACTAACATTCTCACAGAAGGCCAGGGGCAATAGACTGCAAGTGTTTCTGGTCCACAAGTAAATGTTAAAACAGAAAAAAAAAATCCTGCCAGTATTTAAAGACAATTTGCCATGAAGGAATAGTTAAAATATTTGGCAGTTCCTTCATATTTATAAATTCAAAGCTGTCCATAAATTATTGCAAATACTCTGCTTAGAACAAACAAAAACAGGATAGAATGCTACTTAAAATACCTTCCACAGTATTAAAAATGTGTTTTCAGAGGTAACTAGTGTCCAGCACAAAGCCTTCTTACTGATTCAAAAATCTACATAAGGGTGAGACATCTGGCACAGTCTGTTAGAGAATACACTTTATGTTAACTGTGTTTCTCTACAAATAAAACATATATTAATGTATTATGTATTATATTGCATGTTATATTAACAATATAATTTATACAATGAGAAAGATAAGAAGAGAGAGAGCACAGTAAAGGGCAAATGAAAACATCCCCCCACCCAAGTGCAACTGAAATAGTAAGTAATAGCCAGTCAAAATGGCATGCCATGAAGGATGCAGTGGTTTCAATGGGACAGTGAGATGCATGAGCTGGATCATTTCTGCCCCCAGTATATATATGTTGGACAGTTTGATATTATGTGGCAAGGAAACTCATTTTTATACCCATTATTACACTACCACCCTACACCCCTGACATAGACATCTGGGTAAGTTAGTAGAAGCTCTGACTTCTGAATTCTGGGGCTTCTGGAAGGAAAAGTAATAGTCATGGGGACTAGAACTTCCTTTTATTTTTCAATGAAACTGAAATTCTGAGACATCAAAATTACATGCTTTAGATTAAAAGATCACAGCTTTAAAATTCCATAGGGAAAGAGTTGACTGTATGTGAAAGCAATGCCTTTATAGGCAATTGAACTTAAACATGTGTCTAAGTTCAATTGCTTTTAAGTGCAAGAGGCAGGGACGAGGAAAACAGGCACTTTCAGCCTCTATCACATCTTGATAGTGACACCATCTGTCATGTGCCATCCTGTGGCATCACTGTTCCAGCAGAATAATGCTGCAGTTTTCATAGTAGTAGGACTGGGGGTAGATGAATGGATATTTCCAGTAGCAATATACTGTTATGAGCTATATTTTAGGGTACGTTATTCCTGAACAGCGAATAAAGATCCATTAATTTTACAAAAGACCTGATCCGGGTAGGAAACAACTAGAACTATGTTGTCAACTTTGTGATAATATGTTTCTCCTAGGCTGTATCCACATTGCAGAAATAATGCAGGTCAACACCACTTTAACTGCCATGGCTCCATGCTATGAAATTCTGTGAATTGAATTTTGTGAGATATTTAGCCTTCACTGTCATAGTACTCTGATGCTCCACTAAACTACAAATACCATGATTCCATAGCATAGAGCCATGGCAGTTAAAGTGGTGTTAACCTGGATTATTTCTTCAGTGTAGATGCAGCCTCTGTGGTTGGGTGAAAATTCTTGGGTAGGATTGAGGTATTGGTGCTGCGTTCTTTGAAGACACACTATGTCATAGTCAATGTTCTGTAAGCTGCTAATTTCTGCACTGCTCTATCCAGCTCAATATTTCAATTGATTTATCTGCCGCTAAGAAACAGGGTATTTGCTAGGTATTGTCAATCTATACACATAAACCAGAACATGATGAGGGAGCAACCCATGTTCCTGCATTTCTACTGAATCCTGGGAGCCATGGCTGTGATGACCATAACACTTCAAAAGCACCCCACACTTCAGAATTTACTACTGCACCACTGATTATCCTTAAGCAATTCTTAATTATATTGGGCATATCAAAAACCACAGGGAGGAAAAAGATAGCTTTCCTCCAGAAAATTTGCCCATCAAAATAACCTTTAGTAGGTACCCTTTGTATAGGAGTTAAGGATACCTCTTTGTCATATACCAGATAGCTTCCTTCCCATATTTGTGGTAAAGACAAGGGAATAGAGAAAGAACATTCTAACTTATGAACCTGGTTGAGAAAACATATGCTGACATGGAACGAGAACGTATAGCACCTTTGAGATAGAGGGGCTGTCCACATGGGCCCAAAGGCCCATGTTCTCCCCAGCCTCACACAGTCCTGGTTGGATAATGCAGGCCAAAACCCTGGGACCAGGATTGAGCCAAATTCAGGCAGACTGGATGCAGATCTGGTGGATCTGGCTCATTCCAAAGACAAACACCCCTTAAGAGGGGTCAATTTGATCCCAAGTTTGCCACATAGGGCCTTTGCAGACTGCCAGAAATAGTGCAAATTGAGTCCACTTTAAGGGTTAGGGTTAGTGTTAGAGAATCATGGGAATTGTTGTTTTTTTTCCTGAGACATTGAGCCTTCTCTGTCAGAGAGCTCTGGTGCCACAATAAAATACAGTTCCCATGATTCCCTAACCCTAACCCTTAAAGTGGACTCAATTTGCACTATTTCTGACAGTCTGTAAAGACCCGTAGTTTCCCAGAAACACCACGGCAAACCCCAGCTTTTTAGATGCTCCATGATCTCTTCAACGTCCCTCTGCATCTCTGCTAGTGAGCACCCCCTGATGTCATGCCTGACTCAGAAATGGGGATGCCTGTTTGCACCCATGTGGCCAGGCACCCCATTTTTGCATCAGGTGAGGCAATGAGAGTCCTCTTACTAGGGGAGACACAGGGGAAAGTAAGGAGTGTGCACCAGTAGCGGATCTCCAGACTGACAAGGGGATGTGTGTGTAAACACCCACCCATCCCCACACCAACCCAGAGATTGACCTGGGTTTGCTCCCAGGCCAGGAAAGCACAGGCTGCCTGCTTAGGGCCTAACTGAGAGAAAGAAGTTGTATCATATGCTTCCATAGGCTTAGTCTACTTCCTCAGATGCATGCAGTGAATCTACTGACATGATAGCTTAGCAAAACAGGCATAACAGGAGAAAGATGCATACAGGATTTTTTGGATCTTATTTTCTCACCATCATCCAGCAAGTCATAGTTATTTTTAAGTGAAGAAAAAGTATTGTGGAGGGTGTTCTTCAGCTTTTATCTTCCACATAACATGGAGATCAAAAACCACATTGTACTCAAGTGACTGATGAATAGATGTGAATAGAATATGCTGGAAGAACACTGAAATCCAGGAACATTCAGGGTTGAGAAAGTTGAAGAAGATAATTAAGAGGATCTAAATTATTATTATTTTTTCTGTTTGTGAGAGAAAGCTGCAGTGTCATTTCTTACCTTGGTGATACAGACAAGTTTCAATATTTTTGTTTTTATTTATTTTCTTATGATTTCAATAGTTTTAAAACTGTCCTATGAACCTTTTTCAGGATGAATTATAAATCCTTTAAATAAATAAATAGTATAGAATGAAAAGAGATTTTGTAGCACCTTTGAGACTATGGCTTGGAATAGATGGGCCAAATGAAGCAGCTTCTGGCCGCTTTGGAGGCATGGCATTAAAATGACACATGTCTCAAAAGTGGCCTGAAGTCATGCTCTGGTCCTTTGAACCAGAGCAAAAAGGAGCCAGGATAATCCAGCTCCTGGTGGTGCAGGCTAGATCCTGTGGTTGCAGCCCACTTTGGGAATGGGCCATGCAGTTGGTGCTGGTCCACCCCGCTTGCGGCCAGAACAGACTTGGGCCGCTCTTAGGCCTGGAACATACAGGCCAAATGAAGTAGCTTCCAGACACTTTGGAGGTGTGATGTTCAAATGATGCATGACTCCAGCTTCTTTCTGGTGGTGTAGACCCAGCTTCTTTCTGGTGGTGTAGGCTGGGTCCTACAATCACGGCCTCCTTTGAGAGTGGGCCATGCAGTCGGTACGGTCCCAACCCACTTGTGGCCGGAGAAGACTCAGGCCACTCATTCACATCTGTCTGCACTGGCCCTTAGTCTGTTTCCTCAGATGTGTCTGAGGAAGTAGATCAAGTCTATAAAAGCTTATGCTACAACTTCTTTCTTTCAGTTAGTCTGAAAGATGTTATAAGACTCTTTTACATACTGATATCCAGACTAACACAGCTATGCCTCTGAGTATAGAAAAAGTTTGCAGGCATTTATGAAACCAAAGGTATTAACATTCATCATCACTCTAATATTTCCTTTTCAAGTATCTACTCTTATAAGTGTCCTACTTTCTAAAGTTCCCATTATACAGTGATATTGAGCATGGTGGTAAATGGTATAAATAAGAAAGAAAACACAAGACCGCAGAAGTTTGATTCCCCCCCCCCCCCGAGCCTACTGGGAAGGGTAAGAGTCTGCCTCTCCTCCTCCCTCCACTGATTTAATTGAGTGAAATCAGCTTTTGCCATTTTAACTCAGTTTGTAGCAATTGAGGTAAGCTGAGGACAAAGGAGGAAAATCAGAAAAAGAAACAAACAGGAACATTTTAAAGCTATCTGGAAAAGTGGGAAAACACAGAATTAATTGGATCTCTCTCTGCTAAATTGGGACAGTTGGAGGGTGTACCCTTGCAGAAAAGCTTCCCATCTTCATAAGACATCTACAGGAATAAGTCAAAACAGTTTTTTAAAAAGAATTTAGAGAAGTAGATGAGATTTTTTTTTTGGTCAAAATACAGATATATTTTTTTTAAAAAAACCCTAGCAAATGATTAATAAGGACGGGCAGATTGTATTTTTCTTTATACTGTTCACATATGCATGTAGCAGCAGAAGCCACAAAATGATTGTGCTTTGAGACCCAAGTATCCATACATGGAAGCAGTACCTTGATAACTAGCATACCTCAGCAATTCAAATGGAAGAGAAAGCATTTGAAAGCCAGCATGTTCTTTCTACCACCACCCCCTCTTCATGCATGTATGTGCTAGGTATCTTCAGCAGTGTCAAACAAATTTGTAGAACTGGTGATTAGCTGCCCAAAGAGCATAATGTATGCATTATTAATTAAAGAAGGTAAGTTTGGCTAATTGTCATTTCTGTACAGTAGCACTGCACTAAGATACATTTTAACAATCTATAAATAATTGATAAATTTTTTTCTTTCATCTTCCTTCCTAGTTTGCATAAAACTAATGACTTGGTAAATGTTACTCACTTCAAAATATTCCACTGCTTCCATGAAAATTAAACTAGCAGTGTAACCTTAGCAAATAAGGAGGGCTCCCCCGTTCCTTTTTGTTGTAGATGAAGAAAGGAAATGGAACAAAATTCTGATTCTCTGAAATCCAAATGGGAGTCATAAAGGGGAATTGTAAATTCAGCACGTTAATACATTTGACGTACCAATTTTTAAAATTTGGAAGAATGGAAAATTTATTCTGCTCATCCAGCTCTTCAAAATGGCCAACAATGTTATTTGTTCCACATTATATGGGATAAGGCCATGACACTGACAAGACCACATGTGCACACAGACAGTGATAGATCAAGAAAGCCTTCACAAGGAAGTCAAAGTATTTTTTTCAATACTTATCAAATGACTGCACACATAATCCCATAAACCAAGTTAGCTGCAGACTCAAAAATTCTTCATAAATAGAGTATTTTGGTATAGTTTCTAGCTGCCTGCTTAATATGATTATGATACCTTGCTGGTTTTTTGAAATGAAGGATTTACCCCAGGAAAAATGCAGTCATTTGCTGAGGTCTCTGTTATTTTTACAAATCCACAACCTGTCAGTCTGCAGCATTATTTCAATAGGGCTTACTCTTTAATTTTTTAGTGCAACTAAATACATTCCCAGAGTTATTGATGGTACTATAATTTCCCATATTCATTTGGCTTGGACCCTGATGTTATTAAAATATACAAACGATGCATTGTCTGTAATTTCAATATGGTGGTGGTGTGGTTTAAGTCTGTACAGCTGCTTACACGTGCTTCATTATTTGAAAAAAAAAAGTTGTAAGGACTGCTTCTGTGACCTTTTTCTCTCATTTTAACCCTACTGATATGTCACCCATGGCAACCTTAAACTGGTTTTAATAGAGTCTATCCTATTATTCATTTAAATTGAGGTGCAAGAGCACTTAGACCAGAGAAATTTGCATTCTGCAAATGGGGATTTGATGAGCAAAAATGATAAGATATATGTTGTATAACATGCCCTATTTTGCTAGCAAATAAACAGCTCTTGAAATTGATAAACTTCAGAATATTTTATCCTCAAATGTTTGTACATAAATGATTAAAATGCATTAGCAATTCTGCTTTTGAAAAAAAATAGGGAAAACAACACAGTTGTGTTGCTTAAATTTGTAATTAACAAATTTATTACTAATTCTGCTCAGTTCTTTAATATGCTGCATTCCTGAAGAAGAACATTAATACACAATGGCAGAAAGAAGCTAATTTTAAGACTTTGGAGAAATGAATGTCTTTTAATGCTGTGTGTTTCTCTTATCTACATGCCACATTATTGTAATAAGTACATTCAGGAATAATTTCTTTTCAAATATTTTTACAAATCTTGCTCTTATTTGCATGCAAGTAAGTTGTCAGCTTAAATCTTTGAAATGCAAAATATATCTCATTTCTATATTTCATCAAGGAGCCTTTCATGTTTAATAAATTACAACTTAGATCCTCCAAGACTTTGTTTTTCATTAACTAAAAGCAAAAGGATACATTTAAAATCTTAATCACAACCTGCAAGGGTATTTGCATGTTGCTGATATTTGTCTTGATGGAACTTTTAATATTTGCAAACTAATCAGGATAGCAAGGTTATACCAATAATTTCTACAGACAATAAATGTTCCTCCATTTCAGTCCTTTCATTGCACCAGGTTGCTCCAGCTGAGTAAAGCTTAACCCTGTTGGAATGAAATGGTTCACACAAATTCCTTTGCTTGTAGAGCACATCCAGGAAAAGGACAATAGACTGGAAGCCCTTTAAAAGATTTCAGAAAACATTTTTTAAAAAGTCTGGAATCAAATGATTTGCATGAATTATTTGCATTATGACAGCCCGATCACATATTGGACAAAATCTTAAAGAGACTGAGCAAATAAGGGGAAATCCACCCCTACTCAGTTCCTGATACCCAATAACAGTAGTAACTGAGGAGCATCTGTCTCATGTATGGTTTGACCCTCAGTTTAGCTAAACATTCGAGCTCATCTTTCAGAGGGCCTACTGCTGATCTCTTTGTAATAAGGTGGGTCAGCTCATCTTTTCAGAGACAGAAAGCCTGACAGCTGGCACCATTTCCTGATCCTGGTGGTCTCTGGGGGCAAAAGCAGTATGACGTTACAAAAAAATAGGCAAACTTTTGCTGAACTCATTGCTCTGAAACCCTTGCTTAATCTCTTCTCTCCTCCCCAAGCCCACCAAGTCAACAACTATTATGTTTTTGTACCGAACAAGTTAAAAAACAGTCACTGAATATGATGGGTGCTTAAACTGATGTACCAAGTCTGTTGTTTTGTGAGCTAACAGGTTAAATATGGCTTTGCTTTAAGTTTCCCCATCAAATTCGTTTTTATAGAGAAATCTCTGAAAGCAGAAGGGGTTGAGGGAGGGTGAGGTAAAAAGAAATAAATCATTGTAGTCTCAGGAACAGTAATCCTTGTTGAGGATTTTGGCTGATTGATATAAATAACATCGTCCCCGCCATCTGTCCGAAGAGGGACCTTTCCAGTTAGTGTTAAGCTGCAACGGCAGAATAATTAATGAATGGTGTCCTTTGTGCTAGTAATAAAGACAAGACAAATTATGTTATAATCCAACTGCTGCTCATTTGTCACAGCCAAATAAAATGTCAAATAAAAGTGAGGGGGCTCAGTGTTTGTTTAATGGACTGCAAGCTACCTGTTCGTATCATTGACAGACAACTATGGTATAAGTTCGGGATGCAGAGAGCAATGAAATGCTATGAGAGACATTCAAGTGGGGTGGTGGAGCCACAGAGAAATATTTTTCTTCCTCCTTTTTTGAAGGGCATGGCAGCAGGAAAGGAAAATGTTCACAGCCTTAAATTAAAGCAAGTCTTAATTATATTGCTATAATACTCTCTTTTTTCCCTCTTACAGGAAGGATGGCTTATATTACATAGTGTAAGAGAAACTGCAGGCGGGGGGGGGGTGTCAGTGGAGATGGCTGCTTCACCACAGCCCCGATGCTGCAAATCTGTAAAAATTTGGACATGTTCTCATCTTCCCTTTTTAGGACAGAC
Organism: Phrynosoma platyrhinos; assembly: GCA_020142125.1. Lineage (NCBI taxonomy): Eukaryota > Metazoa > Chordata > Lepidosauria > Squamata > Phrynosomatidae > Phrynosoma > Phrynosoma platyrhinos. The sequence goes on from CM034701.1 coordinate 155,572,781, forward strand.
ATATTCATCCAGTTGCTAGGAAAACCAAATAATGAAAACATAACTGGGATTTAGCAGAGTCCCATTGGGAATTACCTATGATAGAGGGCAGGGCTGTACTTCCTCAGAACATGTTCCTGCTGTAAAAAATACACAAACCTGGCATTCATACAGGCATCTGTCGCTTGCTCTAATGCCAGTTCATAGTATACATACAAACATCTGCTTCCATGCACAAAGGGATACAGAACGCTTGACAGGTCTGTGTTAGCAGGGTTCGCAATGCCAGTTCTTTATGCAAAAACCCTAATGCTTCCCGTCAAGCCATTAGAAGTGATACAATCAGCCCAGGCCCCATTAAGCCATCAGTGTCCACCTGTGATAAAGATGGCCATTTGTTTTCTTAAAGCCCACTTAATGTCTGCTTAACTCAATTTGTCAGGAAATGTAGAACAATTTCCTCACAGCCTGAAATTTGGTAGTGGTTCAAAGTCAAAAGGCCAGGTCTAGTCTTATTCAAATGATATAATAAACAGTCTTCAAGTCTAAATCTGCCCTGGGGAAGGGCTGCTTACTTTGTTTATTTTTCCTTTTTTTAAAAAAAAGGAGAGAAAACGAGAGGGAGAGAACAAAAGAATATAATCGGTGTGCCTTCTATTGTAAAAAACATCAATTTGTCTCCAGCCCTTCCAAATACTTTTTTTAATATAAAAAAAAACATTTTTTAAAAAAATCAGATTTTTAAAAAAAATCTGGATTATGCCACAGAGAATATACAAAACAGTTATTAGTCATAACTGTCCGTAGCTATCATCAACACCATAACATGGAATTTGTAGAGCTATTATGTACATTTATTTATTAAAGGACTTCTTCAATAACATCTTATCAGTTTAAACCAATATAGACATGGATTGTGTTTCTCTGTCTCTTTTTTTATATAACATAAAATCAGGAAGGGAGAGCAGGCAAGAGGTACCATAGCAGGATCAGAAATTTGAATGTAGCTCAGCATTTAACTTTCACACATGGCTAAAATGTCTTTAAAAGGGAGATTGAATTAAAATGGACTGTGAGGAATTGGGCCCCGTCTTCTATGCACTTTGCATGCTAGCACAGAAAAGAAAGGAGAAAAGCCTGGGTTCTTGAGGGATGGGGCACATGCTCCCTCCCAATCCTCAATTTAGGGAGGTGGTTTCTCTGTGCCCCATCCAGCCTTTTCCCATTCAGTCACCCTGTGTATCTGTGAAAAGACTAGAATCAGTCCCTGTGAAAGGCAGTCGGGGTGCTTTTCAAAGCCAAAGGGGGAGGAGATTTCAGATCCACATCAAGCAACCATATTCTCGTTGGTGGATGGCCTTGCCTTGCCTTGCCTTCACAAATGCCCTCCCCTTTATGCAAGGGAAATTGGATGAGTATTTATTCTAGCAGGAGAAACCCATCAGTGTTAGCAAGGCATGAAGACTTGTATGGAGATGGAAAGACTCTACAAGCAAGACTGAAGACCCGTGATTAATCAATGTATTTTTTTTTTAAAAAAGTGCTATTTTAACTCTCATTGCCCACCCCTATTGTGAAATAATTTTACTTTTTGTTACAGGCAAAAAGAAACATAGGGAATGCAATATATATATATTTGAGGAAAAATTATCCAACTATTTTTGTTTGGTGGGAACAAAACAAAAAAATAATACAGGCTAAAGCCTTCTAACACAGTCTGTGCTGGTATAACTGTTTATTGAGGAGGTGTGTGATAACCTCCAGTTGTGTATTTGCAGAGGAAACGCCACACTATCCAGATGTTCAATCCTGCTCTTTCTGTGCAGACGGAGAATTCTGCACAGAACTGAAGCTGAAAACATCTATCAGAAAAAAAGATGAATGGATTTGCTTCCTAGTTAAACAAATTAAACCTAGTCACAAAGCCTAGTAATTTCTCCCAGAATCACACTTTTTAACAATTAGTTATCAAATTTGGGTGTCTAATTAGTTGGTAGTATGTACTATCAACATTGCTGTCCCCTCCCTGCTTTTAAGCAACCCACTGGCTTTAAAATATTCTAAAGCGTAGAAATGCACATTATGTAGATTTCGCTTATAATTAGGGTCCAGCAAATCTCTGTGTTTTCCTTTTCCCTCACCCCTCCCTGTATGCCACTCCTTGCTGCTATGTTTTGCCTGTAATGTATGGCACTGTTAAAGGGAAAAAATTGGAGTCAAAGTGACTGGAAAGTTAGGTCTGCTCTGTAGCACTGTGAGATTGTTGACATCTGCCGAGGTTGGAGAGCTCAGTAAGCAGGAAATGGAGTGTCACTCTGAGTGGTAGTTTACCATTATCCTGGCATCCTAATGAAGTGTCTGCAGTGCACAGAGCTTCTGGATGGCATCTTAACGCACGGCTAAGCAAAAGCACTTCTCTCCTTGTCACTGTCATCCATCTGCCTGCACCCTACTGTAGCCAATGGGATGGAACCATGCTACAATGTGCTATAAGCCATTTAGAGTTGCACATTGCATAATCAGTCCCATCAAATATTTTTTTTAAAAAAAAATGACGATTATTGGTTATTTTTCTCAATTGATGGCACCTAGAGATTGAGGCATTAAAGTTTAACTTTTCTAAGTACTGTCTTTTTATTCCATTAATTCCACATACATATTTGTTAAGTGGCACAGAGTTAGAAACTCATTGTCTTAAGTCTTGCTAATGGACTGAAAAATATGTATGAATATTCATTGGACAACTCTCTTTTTATAGACTACATTTGGTGAACTGATCAATTGATAGTCCTAAAACAGGGCAAGTTAATATTCATTTATTTTCCAGCATTTTCTTTTCTCTCCTGCTTTTCAGGGAGGTGCAGGGAAAGGGTTGGCATGAATAAAAAGCAAATCAATCCATAACTTAAAGAGTAAATATAAGTTTACCTAGATGCATCAGATAAATTTTTAAGTCAGTATTTAACGTACAATATTGCTATTTGCTGCAATTGGTTTAGAGCGGTACCGTTTAATGGAAACATGTTCTAGATTAGATAGAGGAAAAGATTATGCCTGTGTTTCTATTTTTGAGTATCTTTTTATTCATCTCTACCTCTTTATGTCTGTTTTCTATTTATCAATATGAACAGAGAGAAAGAGAGAGAGACAATTTACTCATGGTTAAGAGTTCAGTTGGAATAGGCAAACATGCCTTCTGTTTTAGCAACATTTCACATATCAGGTACAAGATTTGGGAGTGATGAAGAAAATATATTTATAAAATCAAGCTGGCACTGAGCTACTGAAACTCAGCAAGGACAATAGAGATTGTCTAAATCGGATGTTTTATTTACATCCAAGAGGGCAGAGCATAATTTAGTTGCCTCGAAATTTTTCACAGACATTAAAACTATAGCAAACATACCAGCAGGGAAGCTTGCACAGCAGCACAGTGGGGGTGCTTGCAGAGCGTCTGCCCAACACGATGGCTGGTTATAGCCAGAATCAGCCTCACATTTTCCTGTAGCACTCAAAATCTCAACCTGGTTCACTCCATTGTTGTTTTTCCCCCCAAGCAGAGGCAAATGAGGCAGAGTGATAGATGAAACTACAAGTTGAAATAGTCTTGTTACCAACCAACAAATGAACAATACAAAATACAAAGAAGTTTTTCTCAGTAAAGCTAACCCTAGATAAGTAAAAGGGATGAGTAAAAGAGGGATGAGTAAAAGAGGGGAAGGAAAAGGGAGAGAGACAAAGAGAAAGATGTGTTTAAAAAATAATCTAAAAACATGATGACATTTTCAATTGACTTTGAACCTGGGCAACATTCTCTTAAAAAATAAGAGCCTACGGAGGCAAAATGGAAAGGCTCAAGGACTAATAAGGTGAGTCATAAATGCCAGTTTAACATTAACTGTGCACACATGTTTTCTAAACTTCTTAGGAAAAACAGGACAGTAGTGAGGTAAAATCAAACCAAGTCAAACATGATTAATGTAGCAGGATTGAGGATGGGGCAGAAGTCAAATGTCACTATCTTGCAATGCATTGAATTTATGTGAGTTGAAAATATAGGTCTCTTCCTAGCAAATGGGAGCTATGGTAGATAAAACTGGTCTTCTTGTTCAGTTAAAAAAATTATTTGCAATAATATCTACAGCCATTTAAAACTGATTACTGGAATCATCACTTGAGTATCTAAGAATATTTTAGTGGAAAAAGACTAGAAGTTTTGTTTCTTCATGTATTGTCTGACAGTCTCTGTCTTTCTTTGTAATCTGTTATGTTCTGCTCTGCACAATACATAATTCTAGTGGTAATCAATGAGCTTCCTGTAATTGTACAAATGAGTGTGGCCTATGTTACAAATATATCTTGCCCACACCAGCCCTCATTATTACTTATTTTATGTCCAAAGTGGCCCTGGAAAGCCTGATGCAGTGTCAGTTAAATAATTCTTCTCAAACCTATTGAATAAAACGCCAAATTGCACACCATAGTCATGAGTATTCAGCTTGTTGAATAGTGAGTGGTTTAGAAGCCACCTGTGGTTTTACAGGATTTGTGCGCAGCTCCTTGGACATTGGAGAATGTGAGCAGAGGTTCAGGAAAGCCTTAGTGAATTTGTGCACCACAAGAACATGCATGTGGCATTGCCCCTTTCCCATGCCACATGAATCAGCAAATCATGATTCTTTTGTTAAACATAACATGTTTTCAGTCTGCCAATTTATTTTTATTTTTTTAATCATGTTTTATAATACCGGGGGGGGGGCTCACATGGAGAGATCGGTATCAACCTTTCTAATGGAACTATAAAAGAGAAAGTGAGTGTTATGGCAAAAAGCCTAGCCTCAGCAGCTTTGTGTGGGAAATGTGAAATGTGAAATGTGACTGTGATTTATAATGAGAAAAGGTATCTACAACATACAATTTTCTACCTAGCTGCAAATAATAATTCATAGTGATGTCCCTTCTAGATAAAATACCTTTGCTATGGAGGACCCATGTGGTAAGATGATCATGATAAATGTCAGACCAGTGCAGGTAACGGCTTTACAAACCATTAAGATTAGCTCCCTCTTTTTTTCTCTGATGATAACAGTAGCCATGCTGTGAGCCTGTGTGGTAATAATATCTCAGTACTGATAAATGCCAGAGCCAAGCAGAGGTGTTTATCATTCCCAGTTCAAAAATGCTGACTAAAGTTGCCACATGTTGCCTGTTTTTCTTCTTTTTCAGTCAGATAACAATTAGCAAATATGTTGATTCATAAAATAGTGATATGCAACATTACTTCTGCGCTTTAGCAATGAATTGGCTATTTGTCACCATCTTTGTCAGTGGCTGTGCTCAAAGCTCGAAACTGAAGAGGACCATTTTACGCTCTGAAACAACCAGATGGGTTTAGAAGATGTGGATTTTGAATTTTGCATCCTTTGGTCACCACATACTTTTGTCCCATGACCCATTTCAAATAACATTAAGTCAAATTGTGGAGTGAAAGTAGGTGGTGATGTATGCTAATTGAAATAAGGTGGGTTTTTTTTTTTAAATCAAAATTTGTAAAATGAAATAAAATTTGCTCAGTTGGGGTGCAGGAAGGTGACATTTCCACCTCTCTCCTACAAGGAATTACAGCAGAAATTCTTCAGCCATGTTTGCTGACAGGAGAGGGGTAGAAACACCATCTTCCTGCACCCCAATTGCCGGGTGAACAGACTTCAATTTCTCATGAGGTAAAGGGGGGGGGGGAGGCCAGGAGACATTACTTAGTTATGCATCCATAACTAAGTAGGTTCCATCTGTACTTTAGAAATAATCTAGTGTGACACTACGTTAACTGCCATGATTCAAAGGCTAAATGTCTCACAAAACTAAAATTCCCAGAATTCCATGGCAGTTAAAGTTGTGTCAAACTAGTTTATTTCTGTAGTGCAGATGCAGCTGTAGAATATGAGCCAAATGCCATTAGAAGGCCTTTTCTGTAAGCAGTAAGTACAGAATGGTAATTCTGTGTGAAATTGCTGCCGTAAGATTTCACAAGCATTGGTGGCTGTAGTGCCTTCTAGTCACTTCTAGTCACGTGTTCTGCCTCTCATTAAGAAAATCAATAGAAAAAAGAGATGGAATATGGGTTTGACTCATATTCAATGGCTCCTCTTGGGCACAAGATGGAACAGAAATAGGGATGTTCATTTCATTCTCAAATTAAAAAATTGAGTAATTTAGGATTTTTCCCCCCACTGTGAGAATATTTTTAAACCCACTCTGTGCAAAATTCATATGCAGAATTTCCTACACAAAACAGCATTTCCTGCAATAAAAAAATCAGAAAAAATCTGTGCAAAAAATATTTTTTATGAAGAAAATACTGTGTCCAGGGGAGAAAATGTTGAAGTTCAAGGCATGTTCTGTGCCGTTTCCATGCCAGTCTTTTGTTCTGAAAACAGCATTGTCTGTGTAGAAAATGATTTATTTTCCATTCTGTTTCCCACTTGCAAACTTTGCAGCAAATAAATCCTGAACTGTGAAAAACTTTATCACTCCAGGTTTTTTGCCATCAAGGTTTTGCAACATTTATGAATCTGTATTTTTTTTACTATTTTCCAATTATTTTGGAACATTTTTCATCCCTAAAACAGAATGTGAACATCTGAAGAAATATATCTGTTGAGAATGTGGATTCAGAGAGTCCCATTTCTCCCAAAGTCATATGATTTCTTCACAACATACCCTGGCCATCCAAAGCACATTTACCACAACTTGGCAAAATTATTGAACATGATCAAGCAGAGGTGTGATAATATAGGTTGCATTACAACAACCACTCCAGTTGTTCCATCACATGGCATTTATCCATTCACCTCACATTCTTAACACTT
>CM034701.1:155607144-155617635 GCA_020142125.1 Phrynosoma platyrhinos
CCCTTACTCTGCCACCATTAAAATCTTTCCCCAATGCTAACAAAATTTTAGTGGGATTTGCTTTCCTGTCAGGTGTCTGCAATCTTTCGCACTGCTTGTTTCTAATGCTGACACTTTCTGGAACAGCTCTTTCTGTAGGAGGCTTCTAGTATGATTTACAATGTGACATGTGAGTTCATATTTCACCTTGTGCAAATCATGTGTGTGGACACAGTATACTTCACTAATCATGGTCCTTTTCTTGTCAATGATTGCCAGCAGCAGTAACAGAGTGAAAAATATTTATTGTGAAAAGTCCAGTTTCCATGTGTTTTCCAAATTTATTTACTGACCTTCATTGCAACAGCTACACTCCTGACCCTCATGAGATGGAGCCTAGGGGGAAATGGCACTGAGCACCAATTCCATATCCTGTTGTTCTGTAGTCTAAATTAAGTGCTAATTAATTACCCCTGGCATCTTTGCCATTGCCTGTCAAATTGGATTTAGGATATTCTTTCAGTGGTTAAACAAACAGCCTTCCATTTCCAGCTAAAATCCCAAGTGCTGATATTTCTTTTTCTTACAAATCAGTATTTAAAAAGGAAACAAATGTGTCTATGTCCATTACAGGTAGCATTGAAATTAAAGGAACAAGGGTTGGTATTGTCAATTTTGATTAATAGCCCTTCATTAATAAACATCCTGTTATTCATTTTCCACCTGCAGTTGCTGATGTTCCCTGGAATCAATTAACTCATATAATTTGATTTATTTTACAAAGGCATTTTTGGATGTGCTGTGCTGATGATAAAGCTTTCTGTGTTTGCAGTTCTTGATTCAAAGTGAGATTGTTACCTAAGTGCATTTTATTTTTTAATGTTGTAAGGAAATGTGGCTTCAGGCAGTTTGGAATAAAAATAATGAAAGTCAATTTGAAAACTTAAAGCTGGATTCAGACAGAAGTATCTGTTGCCTACTGGGATGTATAGATCTCAGCTCTGGGTAGGCTGTGCTATTCACTAGGCTGTAAGGATTATGAAACTGGAAGCAAATACGCCATGGTCAAAGATGCCAAAACCAGTGATGATGATGCTAATGATCTCTGCTCCCATAGGCACATGGGACCCACATTCCCTTGTATAACCAATTGGGAAAAGTAACACCCAACAGCTGGAAGCTCACACTCAAGACAAGAAGGCCAACATGCGGCCTGTTGGGCCTATCATCATTGGCTCTTTCTTCATGGGCCAAATATTACCGACAGTGTAATTCTTTCAGTGGTTAAACAAACAGACTTCCATTTCCAGCTAAAATCCCAAGTGCTCCTCCTTGACGAGGAGTCTGGACAACACAGGGCCCAATCTCCAAGTCTGGTGCAAATAGTCCAGATGATGTTGTGCCCATTCAGCACCAAACACAGGGTATACCTCTCTTAAAACATATTTTAACACATTTCTATTTGTTCCAGATCTTCCCAGAAGATTCGGAATCTTCCATTCTGATGCTGGGAGACTTTTTACAGAGCATCCCTCTGTGCCACCTTGTATGTTGGCAGCAAGTCATTCACTGTAATATCAGAATGAGGCACCCAGCAATGTTATTAAAGCTGGAAGCCCCATTCTGACATCAGTGCAAGCAACTCACCACTACCATACTAGGCAGCACAATAGAACATTCATGTGAACACTACCTGGTGTTGAATCGGGGGGGGGGGGGGGGGGGTAAGAGCAGTTTTGGGACCAGGATATTTTGTGCTGCTGCCAGAGTATCCTGGCTCATGCAGACACCACCTTACTTGTAGTACCATAGCAAAGCCAGTTTCTCAGGCTGAAACACTGGGACTTCAGTAGTTCACCACAGTAACTGTGATTTTTTTTTCTTCCCAGTAACAATATGCCATTTTGAACTACCCCTGTTGTAAACCCACCAGATTTCTAAGAGAACTACTCCTAGTACATGTGTAAACTGATAGGACTGCTTTGGGGTCTTTGAGAGAAAATGATGCCTTCATGATGAGTGCCTCCATTTCAGAATTTAGCAGTTCTTACAAGATTACTCCTTAGAACATCTCCAGCTTCTCCTGCTGGCCACTCAGTGCAGGGAAATATTGTGGTAGGCAAGCTGGCTTCCAGGAATGCAAATCTATAATTCTGGGTCTTCTTATGTGGAACACAAGATAAATCTCTGAAGAATGCTGGGATTCTCCAGAACATTGTTTGAAAACTAATGTTTGATCCATTTCAGTACACTCATCCCTCCACATTTGTGGCTTTGCCTTTTGTGGATTTAATTATTCATGGATTTTATTAATATGTTCTCTCTAGGAATATCTAGGTCCTCCAGCACAAATCTATGGTCAACTGTAACCAAAAGTCGCACTGAAGGATCTAAAAGTTCCTAGAGAGAACGCTCCACTAGGCATTTGTAGCTTCTCCAGCACTCCAGTGGTCAATGTCTGGCAGATGTTGATCACAGATTTGGAGTGGAGGACCTAGAAATTCCTAGATAGGTGTTCTCTCAGGTTAAAAACATAGTGTTTTTGTTAATTGCAGTTTTTCCACATTCACAGCAGTCTTGTACTCCTAACCCCAGTGAATGTGGGTGTATTTCGGTATTTATTTATTTTGAAGCTTGTTTGTAAGTGTTCAAAATACAGGGTTAGCTTTTCAGTTCCAAATTCTGTTCAGTAGAATTCTGTTCATTAACCGATTAACTCTTGATATTGTCCTGCTTCCTCTGCAGCCGCCTCTACCTTCCCCTTGCCACACTGGAGTGTTTAGGAACAATACAGGAGCTAGTGCAGGAGGCAGCAAAGGGAAGTGAGAAATCAGCAAAAATGCTTTCCTTTTCCCTAAGGGGGCATTCCTCCATTTATGGAAGGTGCTCTTCCATGAGAGGGAGAATATCATTGATCCAATTCCAAGTTTTACATCAGATTTTATGGACTTTGAGCTTAGAAGGAAAATTGTTTGCTTCATGATCCTATTACTGACTGACCTTATTTCGGATCTCTGCTGTTCTGTTGTTCAATTAATTAATTGTAATAAAATATTTTTTATCTTTGTTTCTAAACTGATATATATATAGAGAGAGCAAAGGGGCAAGGTAAATACTTACAATAAAAAACTTTTACTGGAACCATGGGCCTTTGCAGACTGCCAGAAATAGTGCACATTAAATTGAGACACTGCCCTGGCTCAGTGCTAGGCAGTCATGGGAACTGTATTTTTTTTCTGAGACATTGAGCCTTCTCTGTCAGAGAGCTCTGGTGCCACAATAAATTACAGTTCCCATGATTCCCTAGCACTGAGCCAGAGCAGTGCCTCAATTTAAAGTGCACTATTTCTGGCAGTCTGCAAAGGCCTCATATTCCCAAAATGATGACATAAAACATACACAGTTATCCCATGCTTTGGTGTATTAATGAAGGGCAACATCTCCAAGAATTTATGCTCTTGTTGCTAATATTTATAGTCTGTCAGATACAACCTTCAGATGGACAATAAAACATGGGTAGCCAGTGCACATACACATGGTTTCATACAGATTTTGACACATGGATTTGGATTTCTGTATTTCTGTACTTGCAAAGATGTGCTGCCTGAAATACAAACTTTTACTCAGTCCAGTGAGCATAACTGTTTCAGTGGATAGAAAGGTAAGAAATGTAATTTCACTTGGCTCAAATTCTAATCTGAGATAGAGAAGAATATAACTCACAACTTTATAACTATCCATGAGGCTCCAAATCTTCTTCATAATATTATGGTATCATTAACTTGGACTACCAGCAAAAGGAACTGAGCAGCTTGCAAAACCAAATGCTATTTTAAACCACTCATGATAAATATGAAATAGATTACATAAGGAATTTTCACTGTGGAAAATGTATTCATGAAATAGCAGGTTTGATCTTCAACTACATATTTTTCAGTTTTAGTATAATGTCTGAAAAATGTGTGTTTGCTCTCAAATGTTCTTTTATTTATATTTGTATGTTTTGTTTTTGATTGACCTATGACTCCAATAAATTACTAACCTTTTTACTTATCATTCTGTCAGGCAGGACGTATTACCAGGTTATTTTCCAGTACATTTGGTACAGTTAAGGTATGAATGTTGAGTTTATTCCCAAGCAGAGAAAACAAAGATTTGCTCCTGCAAAGAGTCTAAACCATTGTAGGCAACTTGAGGATTGACAGGCGACCCAGATAATAAAGCCTGCCTGGTGAGCATAGTTTTCCCTGGGATGTATTTGAGCCCACAGTACATTTAACTGGCATGATTATAGTTGGGTGTTTCATTGTTTTTCATACAAGTTTCTGTTTCAGGCTTGAATAAATTCTTCTACCCCTCCCCCACATGAATGTGTTGGGGACTAGAGCTCTTATAGCTACTGTGAGGGGGGTTAACTTCTGTAAATCACTTTTTGTATCAGTAAATAAACACGCAAATCAAATATTTATTTTGAAACTGGTTTCCATGATCAGTCAAACTATAAAGTACTGGAACTGATGTGGAGTTATCTAAGATTAATCACGCACTCAGAGATAGGAAACTTGGTAGAAATGTGCCAATACATTATGTTCACAGTAAAAAGCTTTAAAATTATGCTGATTATTTTACATTTAAAAAGGAATGTTTATCACACCTGAGTTGATTCCAATCTGGTACTTACATTTACGATGCACTGAAGATGATGCTGGAATGGGTGGGGGCAAATCCATGAAAAATCCATTATTTTATTCCTTCTCTCTGTGCCTGTTAGGAAAGAAGGAAAGTGCTGCATGAATTTTGGAAAACCCCATTTCTCATTTACTGACTCACTAAATCAGGGGTAGGCAACCTTTCCCCTTTAAGGGCCGAGGGACTTCAGCTCCCAGAATCCCAGGAGCTATTGGCCAACATGGGACTATTGGCCAACATGGCTGAGGCTTCTGGGAGCTGAAGTCCCTCTGCCCTTAAAGGGGAAAGGTTGCCTACCCCTGCACTAAATGAAAAGAAATAAACATGGGTAGGACACAAAATACAGAGAACAGTAACCAGTTAATGCTTATTCAAGAAATACAGCTTAGGCATGTTGTATAGGAGCACCACTTATGCAGTGGATATTGCAATCTGGTGCCCTCCACTTGTTTTGTACTGTAGCTCCCTTAATCCCTGGCCAGTAGTCATGCTGGGTAGACCTTATAGGAGTTGTAGTCCTAAATGAATGTCTGTTAATTAAAGCTTTTCTGTAGCTTTTTTATTGTTAGGCAATATTTCATATCACATTTCTGCTGCTATTTTAGTTAGTGGTTATTTGTTTTGGTACATTATTAGTTGCTTTGGTCTTTGCTTTGGTCTTACTAATCTATCTCTGGCCTTGCTCTCAACTGGCCAAAGATGGACATCACTATAACTATTACTGTGTCCATGCAGATTCTTTGTTTGTTGAAAGCATCTGTTCTCTGAAATTCATTCATTTTTATGGTGATATTTTTATTAAAACAATCAAAGTAACATAGGACGTTATCACACGGGGGCAAATCTGCTGGTTAATCCACACAAATCCCAAACAGAAACTGGATTTGTGCCCCGTGTTTTCACACGACATCGTACAGAAACTGGACAGAAAGTGGACAAAAACTGGTGTCTTCCGAGATCTTTTGAAATTCGGTTGTTTGGAGGAAATGCAAATGTGAAATTAAGGTAATTTCGCATTTACTGTAATGTGAAGAGCAAATGTGCATTTGGGAGCATTTCCCTGCTTTTCCCATGGTTCCAGCAAGCATTCCTCTATCTGCGCATGTGCAAGAAGCTCATTTCTAGTACATTTACGGGCTTTTCTCACTTGTGTGTGAATGTTAAATGCGCTTACTATAAATTCGCAATTAAGGTAATTACGTGTGAAAGCCATTTGTGGAATCAAGGTTTATTTTCCGTTTATTTTCGGAATGCCTTATTTCCACTTTATTATCGCTTTCTGGCCCATGTGTGTTAACATCCATAACAACATAAGATAATAATACACACACACACCTAAAATCTCAGGCATAAAGCTTCAGTATTTTCCTGGATTCAACTGCCAAATGTCCAGGTTTTGACACTGTCCTGTAGTGCCAGTGTGACTGGGTGACCTTGGGCAAGTCACGCTCACTCAGCCTCAGAGGATGGCAATGGCAAACCTCCTCAGAAGAAACTTGCCAAGAAAATCCCATGATAAGGATCGCCTTAGGGTTGCCATAAGTCAGAAATGTGGAGGGCCAGCAGCTCCGAGGGCAACCTCGGGAGGAGGAAGGGGCGCCGATCGTGCAGCTGCCCCTCCTCTTCCTTGCCTCGGAGACGACTCTATTAGTCATCTGACGAGGCCCTTTCATTTTGTCTTCAATGATTCATATGCAACATACCCCTTGCAGGTTTCTAAGGAGAGTAATAGATTCCTCAGAAGTCCATTATTAGGATCACAGTGGCCACAAGAAAGGTTTGCAAGAAAGACAGTCATGTATGGTCACGTATGGTGATCACTATATGCAGCTTTCAGTTTTTAGCACAGGGGTAGGCAACCTTTCCCCTTTAAGGGCCGAGGGACTTCAGCTCCCAGAATCCCAGGAGCTGTTGGCCAACATGGGACTATTGGCCAACATGGCTGAGGCTTCTGGGAGCTGAAGTCCCTCGGCCCTTAAAGGGGAAAGGTTGCCTACCCCTGTTTAGCACATATTTGCAGGTTCCATTTGATGGTGTACAGGGATCTTGTTTTTTTCAATTGCAAAAGGATGCTGAAAGCTGAATTCTGCACTTGAGAGCAGCTGCTCTTATGACTTGCTATAGGTTCACAACTGATAAAACATGCACACTTTTTCCTGTAGCCAAGGGGTGCCCAGTGGCGGCATGAATAAGTCAAATGTTTTGAGGTTTACTTTCCAGGAAAAGGGTGATGTAATTTCAGCACAGGCTCAGAAAACAGTCCACAGGAAGGTAACAAACTCCTGCTCAGGGTATGCTTTGGAGTCAGACAAACTAAATTGGGCTGATACAGATTCAGGTAATGTTTGGACTAAAACAGGACTTCTTTGAAGCAGATCAAGACTGAATCTGTACACTATGACACAAGCACAGACACTATGGGCCTAAGCAGATGGCTTATTAAGCCGTCCTTGGCGCAGGGAAGGGGATGGGCAGCCGCACGCTCAGCGCCCCCTCCCCCTCCCTAGGTCGTCCTCCAAGCTGCCGGCCCTCCGCACGGCTGGCGCTCTGAGGAGGACCTCCCACCGCAGCGTCCGGACACGCTGCGGCGGAAGAGTCGCCGAAAGTGTGCCGCAACCTTTTGCGGCGCACTTTCGGTGACATATGAAAAGAGCGCTATTTTAGCGCTCCTTTCCAGGGGTGTCGACAGTGCGCCACTGGATCGAGGCATGGGGATGCCTCGGTCCCACAGCCCACCTTCCCAGGGCGGCCTATGCCCGCCCGTCTGCTTAGGGGGATTGTCTCCTAAAACAGATACATTTCCTTTCACACTCTATGTGGAAAGAAAACAGGAGAGCAAGAGAGAGGGAAAGGAGAAATTGAAGCTTCATGATTTGTAACTTTAATTTCTCATTATAGTTTTACCACAGATCTCCACATACCAGTCCTTTGGTGGAGGGATGTTGAAATAGTTTATTCCAATGTCCTGTGTTTTTCATGACTAACTGAAGTCCCATTGATTTAAAGTATCTACTCTTTGAAAATGTAAAGGTAAAGGTTTTCCCTTTGACAGGATTGTCAAGTCGTGTCCTACTGCAGGGGGCAATGCTCATCTCTGTTACTAAACCAAAGACCAAGCATTGTCAGAGACTACTCTGTGATCATGGGGCCAGCATGACTGCTCAGAACACTGTTACCTTCCCACTGAAGTGGTACCTATTTATCTACTTGCACTTTTACATGCTTTCAAACTGGTAGGGTGGCAGAAGCTGAGACTAGTGATGGAAACTTACTCTGTCATGCAGCTCCTGGGTCTCAACTGCCAACCTTGCAATCAACAGAGTCAGCGTCTTAACTGCTGAGCTACCACATCTAAGTATGACCAAATATTTGGAAACTGATGTGGAAATGAAATGGAATCAACGTGTGCTTTGCAATATTTAGTTGTAGAAACAGGCAGCATTTTGGCCACACTTGAGACAGGCAGATTCATATATCATTCATACACTACCACAACCATGTACTGTACCAGTTTTCCAAAAGAGAAATTAATCTAAGTAAAGTATAGGAAAAGCAGTTCTAAGAGAGGGTACCTTTTCTGTCCAGTTCCTGTCCAATTGGTTAAATTATTCATCTCCCCAGTGATTAGCACAGCAATGTTAATTTTAACATACTGTACAAAATAATTTCTGATGCCTTCATATTGTTTCTAATAAAAATGCTATATTTTTAAGAAAGGCATATTTAAGCTTGTCTGATTAGTGCCATATGGAGTATTTTTCTTTTTTACAATGGACACTCAGTCTAGAAGCATGAGAGAGTACTCCAATAATGTTCCCTATTTCTATATGAATGAGAGAGGGAGGAAAGAGATAAACAGTTAAATGAGTGCTTGTGTTTCAGGAACATGTTAAATTAGAAGACTGGCAGGAGCCCATCACAACACAGTGTTCTCTACATGACCCTACCCATTGATGTGTTAGAGACCTTTCTCTAAGACATAGAACAGATGATGAATCTTTTGCCATTCATTGTAGCTTAAGCAAAAAAAAAAAAAGTATTTTCAACAACAACAAAAACTGTGTTTGGAAGAGAAAGAAACCACATTTCTATATAGCTCTATGGGACTTTAGTAGAAATATTTACTTACAGGAATCTCTCACATCCTTCACTCTGTTCCTATTAACCCCGCTCAAAGAAAACAGCATACTAAAATGAATTCATTTAAAGGTGATGTAAAAGAAAAGCAAGTCAGTGAAGAATGGTTAAGTATTAAACTTACATTTAGTTCCATTCTTTGCTAAGGATTACACATGAGTCCTAAGAATTTCCATAGTAAACGCTTTCTAGTCCAGTGACCTTACATATTTTAAATAAAACATCTCTGTACTAGTTGGAGCTGTTCAGTGAAGCATGACAGAGATATTAGACTGTCACTGTCATAGCTTGGAGTACAGTTCATAAGCAGCTCATGAATTCACCGCACTCTCTTGTGTTAGACAAGATTGGTGAACATTATAGACCAGGCCTTCTCTGCTTTGCTGTAATTTGGTGTCAATACAGATTTTTCTGTGGGTTTTACATTTTGTTTCAGAAGTGTCTTGTTCTTCCTATTATCCTCCAAATGGATTATCTGCCCAATAAGAAGCAAAAGAGAAACTGGGGGAAATTGTTTCTTGTATGGCTGAATAATAAAACTGGATGGTAAGCCCTTAGTATAAATGCAAGAGTGTTCAGAAACTCTTAGGTTGCATTACTGAATGTTGTCTTTAAACCCCTGTAATTTAATCAAATCATCTTGCTTTCTCATGACCACTCATGAAGATTCCCTGCTTGAACTGTGCTAAAAATCATTTATCATCAGTCATTCACCTCACCAGTTAATGCTGTTTGGGACCAATTCAAATGTTAATAGTTTCAGAGTGGACTTTTTAAAAAAAAAGGTAGACACACTGGCTTGAGTGTGATGGGTAGCTCTGATGCTGAAGTATGCCACTTACTGAAAGGGCTGAACAATGCTAAAATGGACCATTTACTTAAGGATGAACTATTTACCTAATATGTGCCTTCTGGAGACTATTGGACTGCAGTTCCCCAAATACTCACTACTGCATGACTGCAGTTTAATGGCATCTTAAGTGCCAAAAGGTGTCCCATCCCTGACCTAGGAGAAGGCCTAAATATAAACAAGTCTTCCACTGATTTGAACTATTTTTGGTTGACAGACAGTATGGCAATGTTACAGACACTCAAGCAGGATGCTTCCACACAAAAGCATTTTTCATCGGCCTCCAAAAAAAGAAAATGTAATTGACTCTAATTTAGCAGAAGCCTTGAGGTTTGGGTTGTATTCATTGGATACGCATGGGAAGTTCCTTTCCAGCACTTGGAAAGTCCTTTGTATTTTCAGCGTTGGAAGCAAAAAGTCCAGATAAGCTTTAACTAAGAGAAAAGTTTCTGCATAAGGAATTCTACAGCAGTGCTTCCCAAAGTGGTGATTCCTGGACTGGTGTCAGTCCCAGAGCCATTGGTTGCTGGCCCTTTCCATGTTTCCAGGAAAGAAAGTAACAGTTGCACTCAGTGGGCAAAAAGATAGTGCCAATTGCTAGCAAATTGGAAAAAATCTGTTGGTTTCCCATATCAGATAGGTTGGGAAGCCCTCCTTTGGAGGACAAGATGTATTCCAACTGTCCACAGATAAGGGATACCATGGTTACTTCCAGGTTTGAATTTCTAAGACAGACATTCTAGTTGGTGTGGAAAGTATGTTGATTCTCCTCATGTTTAATCCTGAGTTTATTTCTAGATCAAGAGAAGTAATAGTGCCACTCTATTCTGCTTTGG
>CM034701.1:155643783-155656341 GCA_020142125.1 Phrynosoma platyrhinos
ACCACAGTTCCTGCTTCCTGCTACCAAATTTCCAGAATGATAATCCATCTTCACATGTACAAGTGATGTACTCACAAAAAGTTCCTGTATTCAAGAAGGGCTAATCCCTTCTTGGACTACAACTCTGGAGTATTGGACTATGACTCTGGAGACCAGGGTTCGATTCCCAACTTGGCCATGAAACCCATTGGGTGAAGTCATGCAAATTGCATGCTCTCAAGCACAGGAAAAGCCAATGTCAAACCTCCACTGAACAAATCTTGCCAAGAAAACTCCATAATAAATTTGCCTTAGGAAAAATGAGTCCCCATTAAACCATTTAGGCACTTCTTCCTGAAGTGTGGCAGCAGCCTCAGTCTATGAAAACATATAATTGCCATGGAGAGGAAGGTATTGCAAGGACTAACAACAATGCACCTGACTGGAAGGGAAAAAGGCTATAACTTTATTGAGCTCAGCTGAAAGGTAAGGTTGGCCCAAAAGCATGGGGGCTGGATCTGGCATTGACCAAGCTGCCTGTTGATGGATGAACCAAATTGCCTGATCAGGCCAAGCTTCAGGATGACAAAATGGGGTAACCAGTTGATCACATGTTTGCATCTCAGACAACCGGTTGATCTCATGATCACATTTCAACCCCTTGTCACTTGGGGATGCTGATCCAGTGTTGCCCCTGCAATGGCAACACCATAACGCTTCCAGCACCTTCGGATCCCTGAGGGACCCCTGATCTAGTGCTCTGCAGCACAGGAAACCACACCCACCAAATCTGAGACCCATGCTATTACCACAAAAGGCCAGACTCCACCCCCAAGGCTTGTCTTTCACAAACTTCTGCAAGCTGTACCTCCCCTAAGGGGATTCCACTCTTTTAAACCCTCAAGGCAGTCCCAAACAAGCGTCACTCAAAAGGAGGTGTACAGCTTGGAGACAGTTCTCCTGTAGGCTCTAGGGGTAGCTGGGGCCAGCGAAGACAGAATGCCCTGCATCACAGCAAATTCCCAACCTCCCACAGTTCCTCTGAGAAGGGTGTGGGCAAGGGGTCTACTCCAGGCACCAATTGATGGAACCTGGCCTCCTGAAAATGAGAGACTCTGAAATATTATTTTCAAGGCCAGGCATGAAACCAGTTTTGAACATGATGTTCTTGTGGAGGCACAGCAAAACAAAATGGTGAACCAGGAGCACAACCCGCTGACTTGGAAGTTTGGTGATTAAGGATCATCACTACTGCCTGGTTGTTACACCAGAAACAAACAGCTTTGTTGGCAAAGACACTGCCCCAGATATGGATTGCTACAATGATAGGAAAAAGTTCCAAAAAGGTGAAGTCTCGGAGTGTCCCCTCCTGAGCTCAGTGGGTGGGCCAATATTGGGTGCACCAATGTCCCTGGAAAAATACACCTAAACTCAAGCTTCCAGCAGCATCAGAATGCACCTGAATGCCCTGTCCCAAGTTCCAAGGATGCTGCCACAGTGAGACCCCATTGTAGTCTCTGAGGAAACCCTACTACAAGCTAAAGTCCTGTTTGATACCTTTGATGAGGAGGATGTAGTGGTGTGACGCTTTGATCCCTGCCATGAGCCTAGACAGCCAAGACCAGAATACTCTACCCAGGGAAACCACCTTACAAGCAAAATTGAGGTGATTCAAGATGGCTTGAATTTCCTTGGTGATTGCTTTCTGGGCTGAAAGGGTGGTATGAATCATGGAGCAAAGGGTGTGAAGCTCATCCTCTGGCATGTGGGAGACTCCTGCCATTGAAGCCAACTGAATTCCTAGGTAAGTCAGGGATGTGGAGGGGCCCTCACTCTTTTCTGCCACTAGGGGGATGCCCAACTCAGCATCTAGAGTCTGGAACATGGACAAAAACTTGGCACAACCATTACTGCCAGCCTCACCAATGAACAGGAAATCATCAAGGTAATGGGTGACCAACAGGGACAAGGCATGGTCTTGTCAAAATACCACTATCCCTCAAACTTGAGGCCCAAGAGACAAAAATCAGAGAGGTGGACAGGCAACAGATGGAATGCTGACTGGATATCACACATGGCCAAAAGGGCTCCCTGACCACATGCTTGGACAAGCCTGACAGCATGGTCAAAGGAAGCATAACGCCCAGAGCAAAGCTCCAGGGGTATGGTGTTGTTGACCAATGCCCCCAGGGCTAGGACAAGTGGTGAATCAGGCAGAAGTTTCCTGTGCCCTTCTTTGGGGAACACCCTAAGGGGAGAAACCCTGAGGTTGGGCATGGATGGAGCATTGAAAGGGCCCACTACCCTACTGGCCTCACACTCATTTTGGATTTTTGGCTTACTGACCTGTGGCATGTCCCGGGCTGATTTTAAGTTCTGGGCATCCGAGGCCACTCACAGGCCCACAGGCAGGATTCTGAAGCCTTGGATGAAGCCCTCCACTAGAAAGGTGACTGCCTCCCTAAAGGGGTAGTTGTTGAGGAGTGGAAGTAAAGCCGCCGGGCACACTGGTGTTGCGGTAAGGTCAAAACACAGCCAAGCAGCCTCAGTGTGCTCACTTCGAACCCCCAACCCTCTGGTCCCAGAGCTGGGGGCTCTATTTTTTTTCCCAGAGGCTGCTTGGGAGGGGTTCCCACTCTAAAGGGCTATTGAGAACCTTACAGTCAAGAACATGCTAGCTTGGTGTGTGGGCCCATGCAAACCTTGCAGCAATGTTCGAACTTGCAATGGGTCCATACACATTTTCCCAGGTTGAACTCCCAGCACACAAGCCTACGTAGGTACTTCTTACCTGCTCACTTAGAAAGTCTTGAGGCATCTCCTCTCCTATTCACATGGGGACCGACCTCCAGCAGCCAGATGTGACTGTCAGTGTCACTCTGGGAAGCCTGCTGACAGAAGGCTGTATCATTCATATTTAAACAGAGGCTGGATGGCCATCTGTCAGGGATGCTTTGATTTTGAGTTCCTGTATGGCAGGGGGTTGGACTGGATGGCCCTTGTGGTCTCTTCCAACTCTATGATTCTGTGATTCTATATACAATGGCCGCAGCCTCCCCCGCGATGGCCCAAGCCTTATGATTTGCAAGGTGCCAGCCCCATTCTGGGTAAGCCACAGAGACAACCTCCAAGAAAATAGAAAAGCCTCCATCCACTTGACAAAAGATCACTCCACAGGGTGGACCTTGGCCTCCCACTTACCCTTTTCCTTAGAAGTAATGGCACGACCTTCCTCCCCTGTGGGCTTCAGCAATAACAACACATCTACATAGTTTCCCCCGAAGATCTGCTTCCTGATCTTTTTGGACAGGTGGAAGCCTGGGAGGTTCTCACCTCATGAGAATTGGGAAATGCAGAGGCCTATTGATCCACCTACACATCCTCTAATCCCAGGCGTCTGGCCCTGAACATTATGGCCCAAGAAGGTAACTCAAACCCCCCCTAACCAATAGTCATCTCTGTCCAAAGCCAAGTCAGAAGACTCACCATTCCATCCCTTGAGCCCCTGACCACTCTGTTGCGAGCCTTTTTGGTCTTCTTCTTGGCACTGTGCCTCTATTTTTGCCTTTATGCTTGTCAATAGTAGAGGAGGCCATGAAAGAGGAACTGGCTCTGGAACTACTGGTGGAAGAGCTGCTGCTGGAGCTGCTGCTGCTGCTGGATGAGCTGCTGCTGCTAGAACTGCTAAAGCTGCTAGGAGAGGATTCCCAGTGTGTCCACTTCCACTTCCTAGCCCAGAGGTAGGCAACCTTTCCCCTTTAAGGGCCGAAGTACTTCAGCTCCCAGAAGCCTCAGCCATGTTGGCCAATAGTCCCATGTTGGCCAATAGCTCCTGGGATTCTGGGAGCTGAAGTACCTCGGCCCTTAAAGGGGAAAGGTTGCCTACCCCTGTCCTAGCCCAACCACACTCCTGGTCCTCCCCCTGGTTCACCTGATCTGGCTTGTGGGGGGGGGGGGTGGAGTGCCCAGCACAGGGGCACGTGAGGCCCCGGCATGTTCAACTTGCTCCATGAAGGCTGAGAAACCCACTAACACCTCCTCACTCCCTGTTGTGGGGGGCACAGGTGTGGGTGCTGCCACTGGTGGTGCAGTGAGGTGCTGTGCAGCAGGGCGCTGTTGCTTCCCCCTGGGGGCCAGGTCAGCCCAATACTTTCTAGGCTGGCCAGCGTGGCCTTTTTTAGACTGCTTAGGAGGCATGGTGAGGTCAACAGGACCTCGTGGCCTACCTTGCCTCCCCAACTAGCTGCTCTGCTGCCACAGTTCCTGGATGCTTCTCCAGGGCTTGCTGTGACTCCCTGGGGCAGGGGTAGGCAACCTTTCCCCTTTAAGGGCCAATGGACTTCAGCTCCCAGAATCCCAGGAGCTACTGGCCAACATGGGACTATTGACCAATGTGGCTGAGGCTTCTGGGAGCTGAAGTCCCTCGGCCCTTAAAGGGGAAAGGTTGCCTACCCCTGCCCTGAGGGCTAATGAGCCATGCAGCCCATAAACCCATTGCCGCCAAGGCTGGGAGCCTCCTCACTGCCATCAAGGCTTGGAACCTGCTTGGGGCCTGGCAGCCTGCTGGCCTTGTTGCTGCGGGACCAACTGGAGTTCCCAGGGGCTTAACCTGGTCACCAACCCAGCAAGCTACAGCCTCCCAGCCCTGTCCCCATGGACCTGAACAGTGATCCTTAGGCCCCCTCAGACTGCTGCCACACTTATCCTCGGCCCTATACCTTGCTTTGCCCTAGTCTGCTGCTGTGGGAGCCAAGCTGGTCCTGATAAGAGCTTCTACAAAAACATATAATTGTTATGTTAAATTGACTGATATAAGAAAAATGTTGAACTGAAAGATGAGATATTTGCTATCTAAGGGTGCAGCTACACCATAGAAATGCAATCTGACACCAGTTTAAATGCGGTAGCTCCATCCTATGGAGTGCTGGGATTTGTAGTTTTATAAGATCTTTAGCCTTTACTGCCAGAGTCCTTATACCTCACAAAACTACAAATCCCAACATTCCATAGGATGAAACTATGGCAGTTAAAGTGGTGTATTTTGCTGCATTATTTCCACAATGTAGCTGCACATCAAATAAATAAAGATGGTGTTGGTTTGATAACTAATGTTACTATTGCCCAATATAAAAACATTATGATTGACACCATAAATATTTCACCTTATCCAGGGGCCTGATTTCACAACGACAGCTGTTGGAAGGAGAGGTCAGTGAGTCACTCTGTTCTACAGCTCTAGAATTTCTTCTAGGGGAAATTTCCAAGAGCTGGGGAATTTCCAATAACAAACAACTGTGGCTATGTCATTTCCATGGCTAGACATTCTACTTTACTGAGCCATTTAATACTAGTCAGATATTTTTAAAAAATGTTCATATAAGCTGTTCATGGAATCAACCTTAAGGTCCTATGATGTTCTGATAGGTGGCACCTACTCTGAAGTCCTGGTTAAAAGAGCAAGAACTTTAAGCTGTTCTAGCCTGTCTTCTTTTATGGCCTTCACTAGTAGATTGGTCAGTATTTGGGGTGATATAGAACTAGGATTTTAATAGCTACTGCTTCCACCAATATTGATAAAAAGAGGGATGAAAATGTCAAGTTCAAATGATTTTCCCCTAGCTGAAAATAGTAATGGGCCTATTAGCCAAGCAAGAAGGAAACAGGAACCAAACAAGGCTGAAATGTTTATGCACCTTAGCCATAGAGGGGAAGGCCAGTAATCAATGAATATTATTTCTGAGAGAGGTAGTAAAAGTAAAACCTTGGGAATCCACTATTTTTTTGGTTTCCAGTTACTCATAGAAAGTTTCCCATTTACAAGTATTATAGATTCTAGCTTAGCTTCATAGTGGTTTTAATCATGTAAACAAAGACATTCATCTGTAAAATTAAAAGAGAATGACCTAAATCCTATTTTAGTCTAGAGTAGAGCCATTGATTCAATATCATTTAGCAATATGACACACAATCGACCATTAATTTGTTGGGTCTACTTTAGATAGGTAGTTAGGAATAACCAACAAGACTTCAGCCAAATATCTGTGACAACCATAACATGTTTTGTTGACTGAAGCATAACACAAAATGTTCCCTATTTACTTCATGTACAGAAACAGACATGGAGTGCAATTAAATCTAGCTTTGATGCTAGCATCCTTCACCAGACTTGAAGACAGCAGTCTAGTTGAGAGAAGTTAGTAATGCTTCAGGGGACAAAATCTGGATTCAAAATGACCTTAACAGAATGTGATCCTGGACCAACATTGAAAAAATTAATCTCACAAATATGGGATTTGTGAAATTTCCTTGAATGCAGTACAAATGAAAAGAATCTTGGGATCTCAGTGGACCACAAGCTAAACATGCATCAATAATGTGAGGTGGTGGCCAAAAAAAGCCAATGCATTTCTGGACTTCAGCAACAGGAGTATAGTGTCCAGATCATTGGTGGTAGTAATGTCATTTTATTCTGCTTTGGTCAGACCTCACTTTGAATACTGTGTCCAGTTCTAGGCACCACACTTCAAGAAGGATGTTGACAAGCTGGAATGTGTCCAAAGAACAGCAAACAAGATGATCAAAAGTTTGGAAAACAATCCCTATATAGAACAGCTTATGAAGCTGGGTTGGTTTAGCCTAGAGAAACGAAGACATGATAGCCATCTTTAAATATCTGAAGGAAATTTCAAGTACAGTGGGCCCTCCTTATCTGCAGACTTGCCATCTGTGGATTTGAACATCCGCAGATGGCAATCCTGTATTGTCTCCAAGGGTGGCACAGACAAAGGTCCCTTGCCTCTCTTCCCTTCTTCCGCCATCATCCTTCCCTCTTCTCTCCCCCTTCTTCCTTCCTTCCTCTGTCCCAGCTTAGCTTTGGGAGTGGAGTCTGGCTCCCAGTCAACCAGGGCTGGGGCCTGGGCCTTGGCAGGGGCTTGAGTCTCAGAGCCCTGTCCCCAGGCCCAGCACCCAGGACAGAGCCTATGGGCTTTGAAACCCAAGATCCTGGCCCAGGTTTCCTCCAACCCACAGGGCTCCTGTCCAGGCCAAGGTCCAGGTCCCAAGTTCAGCCCCGGCTGACTGGGAGCCAGACTCTGTCCCCAAAGCCAAGCCAGAGTGGAGGAAGGAAGTAAGCAGGTAAAGAAAGAGGGCAGGGGAAGAATGGGGGAAGGAGAGAAGGAGGAGGGTAGAGGTGGATGAGGGAGTTTTGTACTGAATAGTGATGTGGCTGCAAGCCAAACCATTATTAAGGACAATGGGAGTGGGGGGCAAAGGAGGAAGAGGAAGAAAGGGTGGCAGGAAAGAGATGGAGGTGGAAGTGGGAAGAGGAGGAGGAGAAGGTAGGAGGAAGAAGCAGCTAGGGTAAAGATGATGAGGAGCAGAGGAGGCAGCACCTCCAAAGTGCCATTGTCCCAAATGGTGGCGCGGCCATGTGGCCGTGCTACCATTGAAGTCAATGGGACTTGAGCATCCATGGATTTTGGCATCTGCAGGGGGTCCAGAATGGATTCCCCATGAATACTGAGGGTCCACTGTAGAAGATGGAACAAGCTTGTTTTTTGCTGCTCTGGAGACTAGAAATTGAACCAATGGATTCAGGTTAAAAGAAAATAGATTCCACCTAAACACTAAGAAGGATTTCTTGACCGTAAGAGCTGTTCAAGCATAGACTAGACTTCATCAGAGGATGGTGGATTCTTTTTATTTATAGCTTTTAAACAGAGATTGGACAGCCACCTCTAGAGAACATTTCAGTTGTGTATTCCTGTAGAGGGTTGAATTAGATGGCTCTTGTGGTATATTTCAATGCTTATTATTCTGATTCTAGGATTCAGAACAGGCCATGTGTCACACACTGCAATAAAAAAAAAAAGACAAATTAAGAGAACTCAAAAGGAACAGCATCTGCAACCTAATGCAGTTGCCTCACTCTTCCCAAAGGCAGGTCCAGCCCTGCAAAGCCTTATGCTGGGTAGTAGGAAGGAGGCTTGTCCTATGTGTTTATACCAGAAACAGAGAATAATGCTTGGATATTGTCTAAGGGTTGGCTTTCTGAAGATCTTCCAAGGTAAGCAAATCCCTGGTAGTATAACATGTTATATAACACCATGATTAATTGATTGAATAAATCAGCAAATCTATAATGATAAAAGATGTGGCTTTTATGTTTGGCTGGCTGCCTATCAGTCAGATACATAGTTCCAAGATGATGATTCCTAGACTCTACAATCTAATGTACACACTAAGGAGGCCTTTGTGCATGTGCCTTATAATTATTTAATTATATTTAATTGTATTTAAATCCAAAATACCAAATCCACTCAACAGGTGACAGACTACAATAACCAACACTTTTATTTTCTATTGACAAGAATTAAAGTAAGAAGAAGTTACATTTTTAAGTTGAAAGGGGGTTACAGTTAAAAACATGGATAGAGACAATGCAGTTATAGGGCTACCTTTCTCAGTATCATGAAAATCCCAGCTTGCTTCAAGGCTCTCCTCACAGGCATGGCATAGACAGACTCCTCCATCATAGGACTATAAGGTTACCACATGGTAAGGGCTGGTCTATAGGGGACTTAAATACAGTTTGATTCAGATGGGTGGACAATTCTGACAGTTTGAAGGCTTTGATGCATCAAACTAAGGACTATTCCTGTCGCTGAAATAAATAAAAATTTAAATGTGAAGTCGAAGGCATTCCCGGCCGGAATGAATAGGTTTTTGTGGGGTTTGGGAGCTGTGGGGCCATGTTCTAGAAGAATGTATTCCTGACGTTTTGCTTGCATCTGTGGCTTCATTTCTCTGAAGATGCCAGCCACAGATGCAGGTGAAACGTCAGGAATACATTATTCTAGAACACTGCCTCACAGCCCAAAAACCCCACAAAAATCTATAAATGAAAGTTTCTCACTTTTAGAGATATATTATATCCAGAGATATAAACGGTCTGCACTAACATACAATTGCATTAAACACCCTCCTTGACCAAGGTGGGAATCCAAGATGGCATCTGTAATTCTCAGTATTCTACACCGTTGATCAGAAAGGTTAATAGGGCTGATGGGAGCTGCAATGCAACACAATTTCCACCCTTGTCATAGACTATCCCTGAGTGAAAAACAATTGTTTTGTTTATGTTATTAACTTTTATTAATATATACATAAATTATGATTGTTATAACTCTTGTTCACAATGTCACAGCATCATCAAACTATAGAACAGTCATCTGGCCCATTCCCCCCCCCCCGCCAGTGAAGCTATCCAGAGATAAGCATCACCACCTGTTTGCAGAAGAGTTGGCCACCTTGTAAGGTAGTTTAGATTCCTCTGCTGAACATGGGGAAGTTCTCAGTGACATTTACCCAAAATCTCCTTCCCTACAATCGACTCCCTCTGCTCCTATCCTCTGCTGCAGCAGAAAACAAGCTGTATTAATATATGTCCAGAAAATGTTATAAAATATGCCAATTAACCTTCATAGGGCCACTTTTACCTCTGCATCAAACATAACAGAGAGCAGAATGAATCACAAAATGAATTTTCATAATTCCTAGTGCCATCTGAAAGTATGCTAACCAGATCTATCACCTCTGGAAAAGGCATCATTTTACTTGAATAGCATTAAGGCCTAATAAATCCTGCAAACACTTAGGGATATGCTTGGCACTAAGCTGTTAGCAATATTTGTAAATAGAGATGAACCCAGTTCTGCTCTTTAAATTTGCGAATCAAACACGAACATCCATTTCGTCTGCTAAATATTTGAATGCAACCATGCTTTTTGACTTTGAATGATGTCCTTCAGCAACTTTGATGTTGTTTAATCTGCTTTCATAACTTGAGAGCACCATCAAAGCTGAGCTTTCATTTCTGCTCCTACTACAGCAGGGTGGCACAGATGCAATTTGGGCCAGATTAAGATTGGAGAAGTGCTTAACTTCTTAAAAGAAACATGCCAGGGATTGAAGTGAGCCTGAAAGCTATGCCATCTGCCCTGGAAACACAGTTTCCTTAATCCAAATTGTGTGGAGGTTACTGAAAGAAGGGCACTCTGAATATTCTCAGGGGTAATTTGTTTGTTACAGCATACTTGAGGACTACCTCCCAGCAATCAAAGTTAATTCTGTTGCCCAGCCTTAGTTACACAAATTAAGATATGAATTAGTGGAGAGCTAAGAGTGGCTATAATTTTTGATACAGTGATATTGTGTGTGAGAGAGAATGAGAAGGTGAGGAATATGCAAATTTTCCAGGCTATTACCATATTTCTCCTTTGTACCACATTGCTCCACATATAATTCCCTGCCTCGTGTACATACAGAGAGTGGACATTTTGTGATTCAGGCAGGATCAAAGCAGATAGTTTACCCAAAGCAGTACTGCAGTGAATCTGCACCAGGTGTAGGACATATTTAGAAGAAGAAAAAGAAGAGGAGGAAGAAAAAAGAAGATGGAGGGGAAGATAATTAATGCTATTGTTATGACTACTGTTCTGTTTATCTATATTTTACCTCATAACCCAAGTCATCTTACAAAAATTAAAACAGATACAAATGAAACATATACGGGCAAAAATATACACAATGTTATAGTTAAGTTATCACCAAAGTATCTATACCACTAAAAACAATGTAAAACATCTGTTCAAAAGGCAGTAAATAAAACAGTGCACCATTGTTAAAGCCCTTTCCTGATTTTTTTAACTGTTCATCTACCTGCCAAAAGACAACAAAGAAAAAGGCAGTTTATCAGAGGGAGCCCCAAGTCATGTGTATTACAGTAATCTAGACAGAAGTGTCACTGTGGCCAATCAGTCATCCCCAGGGACAGATGCAGCTGGTGCATAAGCTTTAATTGTGCAAAATACCTTCCTAGAACATCTGTATTTTATGTATTACCAAAAATACATAAAGGGCTAATTCCTCCTCCAGACTACCCAATAATCTCAGATTACAGCTCAGTTTTAGAACCACTTGCTCAGTTTGTGGACCATTTTAAAAAAAACTTTGGTATCCAAAATTCCATCATACATTTGGGGCTCTTCAGATTTCATTAATGAAATAAAACCTCTGGGGTTGGGAGAGGGAGATATTCTAGTTACTATGGATCTGAGATCTCTTTACACCAATATATCACAAGAGGCTTTGACCACCATACAACAAACTCTAGCAAGAGAGGAGTGAGGCATCCTCCCTATCACTTCCTAACCTCACTATGGGAATGCCCTATGACCCCAGAGATGGCTGATTTCTACATGGGGAGGTTTGCAAATTAAATCCCCTGTCCTAGAATTATATTTTAGAAACAACTGATATTTTGGGTCAGAATGGCTGAAATGCATTGGGCTTTTTCCAAAATAAAAAAAAATACAGTCATCTACTGGGTATTTGGAGACCTCTTCCCTTTTCTGCACTGTCAATTGTAACTGCCTTCCTGGCCACAACAAAGCAGCCAGACTCAGGATGAATCTATGACAAAACCCAAACAGCAAATTCAGGATTTCGTGGGAACTGTAACCCATACAGCACTGGATGAATCCTTGTTCCCTGATCTGTTTTAACTAAGCACTTCTCTGGTTAAGCCCTACTTGATCTCTGAAATGGAGAAATGTCTAGGGTGGTAGACACAATTGCCCCTGAGCATTGTCTCCCACTAAATGGAATTAATTGAGTGAATTCCCACTAAATGGAATTAAACCTCCCCATGTTTACTAGGGGGCTAGCAACAGTGAAAAAAGTATGGCAGAAGCTAAAGCTTCAATGACAGAAACCTCAGAGCATATCTGACCAAGCATGGGCCAGAGTCCATTAGAAGGCCTGATCTGTGTTGAAAATGGCAGCTAAGAAATAATATTCTGGGTCCCAATTGTTAGAAAGGTAGGAAAATAAGCAAATAAATAACCAAGACAACTTTCTAGAATTTGAATGGAAAAGACAAATAGAATTGGATGTTCTCAGTGTATTGTTGGCAGTGAACCCCTAAACTCCACACAACCTCTCCCAGAGGTTTCATATACATTAGTGTAGGATGTAGGACAGAACTGAACTTGAATGGACCCTACAGGGTCAATGGCCAAGGTATCAATCAGGAATCCCCCAGCATTGTTTCAGAGCCTACGTCTCAAGAAAGAAAATGAGTTATCATAAAACTGTGCTTTGAGGTTTCCTCCTAAGAAGGCAGCCTAGAAATATACCTTGATTGTTGGTATCATAAGCCACCAAGTGGCCTAATAGCACCAATGTGGACATACTCAACACTGTAGCTCCCTACATAAGTCATTCACCAAAGTCCTCAAAGACGTCTAGACAATCCATATGATAGGGAAACCCTTGGAGCTGGGACACAAGCATAGAATGGAATATTTGGAGACTAGCTGATAGTGATCCAATACTTACCTAAATCCTGTTTTTAGTCCCAACTAGAATAGACTAGAGTAGAGAATAAATTGGTTTTACTTACATATTGCTTCACCATTTATCAATTGATTCAGTGGGACTAACCATCTCTAGGTGAGATGAACCAAGACAATTCTAAGGACCTTATCACATGGGGTCTAGAGCAGAGCTAATCCAAAG
>CM034701.1:155656441-155685925 GCA_020142125.1 Phrynosoma platyrhinos
CTTTTCTGTTACTATTCGCTTCGTGGCCAGCGTTTGATAAGGTCCTAACTATCTTTAGTTCATCTTTACTACGGTCATATTCGGTTCATCTTTATTACGGTCATAGACCAGCACAAATTCTAACCATGATTGGAGGCAAGGAAGGCTTTTTCAGCAGAAATCTGACATGTTGAAATTCTACCTTGTTGTGAAGAGGCACTGGCCAGCCCCTTTATCCACTCACGTTATACACCAATCCCTTTATCCACTCCTTTTAATGAGTGAAGGAAGGCAAGAATCTAGTACACATGTGGTGATTCTAACTTCTCCAAGAATCCTGTTCACACTGTTCCTGTACAAACTGGAAAATATCCATATCAAAGCAGGGGCCAACATTAAACCCACTGAGTCTGTATCAACTATAGTGTCCTCATCAAAATAAAACTGGTTTTATTTGCCAATTGCTGGGCAAAATGTTCACAACACACTGTCAAGTGTTCTGAATTCTCTTCTCAAGGTGCAGGGCATAATAGAACCCTGTCCACTCAAAGCAGCTCCACTGTATGGGTCTCTTCAAATTGATGATGATGTTGATGATTAGGCTGCCTGTGCTACCAAGTGAGGAAGTCTTCAAATAAGCTTTAGCCTTTGTTTGATCGGATTCTTTCCAATGTCACTCATTTCACTTGGTTTAACCCTAGAAAATCAGCAGACTGTTTTTCAGCACATTGGATGACTCCTGTAAAGTTCATTTAAAACTGGACATATGTTCACAACCCAATGGAAGCCACTAACTGCCACTGGCTGGAATACTGATGAGGTTACAGAATACTGATGGGGTTACTAAAATAACCTGGGGTTACAGTATGTAATGTGGGGGACAAGTTGTACTTTTACGGTAGGGGGTTTCAGTGCTGTTTCTTATAATTGAGTGGCTTAGACCCTACAGCATATGAGAAAGCATAATACTCTGCCTGTGCAGTTCTGTTGAGCTTCTTCTTCCATCACCTGTGGAAGACAGCTTCTGAGCACCAAAGAATGCCCCCATGACCATTTTGTGGTATGTGGAGGGCAGAGGTACCCAGGCAGTGTTTCTCTTCAGTTCCAGAGCTGGGAGAAAAGTGTGCTCTTCTTGCTAGAAGAATGAAGAGCATACTCTCTAGTCTATTCACTAGCACTCTTGGGAAAATGACATCTGTTCATTTCTCCTCATTGCAGAATTTCAACTGGATGCTTTCTGGGTGCCTCTTGCCTAGTGTTGACCATCAAGATATCCTCCACTGCTGAGAAGATACCTACCACAGGGGGCAGAAGGGGTAACCCAGCCCATGCATTGGATCTCAACCACTGTCTTCTAATGTTAAAGTACTGTAACTCACATCATCCTCCCCAGCCCAGTCAATGGTGAGAAATTATGTGGATTGCAATACAGCACCATCAAAGAGTTTGGAAACAGCATCACTGAGCAACTGGCCATGTTGGCTGGGAAACTGCTTGAGCTGTGGTCTAAAATATATCACATTTTCAAGTTATGGATCTGGAGGGCAATGAGATTCCTGCAACTAGTTTACAGGATCTGGATTGTCCTTTGCACATATCAAAACATCTGTATTTGAAGCAGTTGAACTTAGCAGTAACTCAGGAATCAGAAAGGATGGGTTATTTTCCCCCTCCAACATCTGATGTAGTTTTCAAATGATTCAGTGAATATAGTAGTTTTCAAAAAATTCTGTTTGTTCTTGGCCCACCAATTTGTTTGGGACAGGGACAAGAACGGGTTGAAACATTCCTGGAAACAAATGCCATGAACTTTTTTACACACAACACACACCTTGCTACATCTTGCTTCATGCTCCATATATTGTCAGGACCAGCTCAAGAGCCCCTACAAAAGTCATCTGTGCAAGTCATTCAGTGAGAGCACTACTAGGATACAAAGGTACCTGACTAGCAAAGTGTTGTGACCAAAGATTTATCAAACTAAAGGGAAGTCCTTTAATTTTTTCCCCCCTTGGAACTGTTTGTGATTCTCAATGATGATCAAGAAAATATCTACCGGTAAATATAAAATATTTTCCTATCAAACTAATGAAAAATTTGCTGTTTCCATTTGTGGGAGGGAGTTTTTTGTGGAAGAGGGGGCAGTATTTTTTTTTCCATTTTAAGCCACCACAAGGAGACACCTCCCTCATCATTTCTTAGCAGAGCATCATACACGAGGAAAAACCTAACACTAAAATGTCTATAACACCAATAGCATAATTTGTTTGCAGAAAATATCTAATATATATTCTGTTTTAACACACCAAGATTAGAAGAATCATTCCCCAATATCAGAAGACTCATCTCCCCCCAAAATGGATAGTGGCAATCAATCTATTGAAGCAGTGAAGTAGGGATGTAAATCTTCATCATAAAGCATACCTAGGTTAAAAGCAAAATTAATTGGATATGGATTTAAAAGATAAGTAAACTACCAAAGTAGTGAAAGTGTCCTTTACTGTCTAAACAAAAGGTGGCATCATGAATGTCCCTCTATGCATTTCAATATTAAGAACAAAATGGATGATTACAAGAGAAGGACATACATACACACATTAAACACATGCACACAAATGTGGATTTTATGCACATAGCTCCCCCTCACTTAAACCTGGCATTTAATGATGATGATGATCATCATCATAGTAAGAGTAAAAAAAAAAGTTACCAGAAATAGCTTCTTCTGGCTGATGAAGTGCAACAACCCAGTCTTGTTGACTGGGAGTTGAAGGTTATGCAGTAGATAAGAAGTGCATATAACTCAGATATCAATGATAGTTTTGAAGTACTAGGGGAATAATTAAGTTTCCCTATTATGAGAACACATCCTACTGAAAATTTCAGAACCCTTCACTGGCATACAAAAGTGCTAACAATTGCTGAATTAAAGGTTACATATCACCTAACAACAAGCTTTCGACAAATTACTGCAAGACTGGGAGGGGGGAACAATAAGAAGGGTATAAAACTTGCATAAATGAAGGAGACATTTGTTTGGTTCACTTTTTATTCCACTAGAACTGAACTTTAATATTATTCTTACTCAATTATAAAATAATAGCAATACTCATTCTACTCATTAATTATGGATAGAAAGAAAAGACAAATTTCTAAAAATAGAATGCTTGAGCAATATAAAGGGTTTTTATTTTAGAAAATAAATACACTAATTATC
Source organism: Phrynosoma platyrhinos (assembly GCA_020142125.1). Classification (NCBI taxonomy): domain Eukaryota; kingdom Metazoa; phylum Chordata; class Lepidosauria; order Squamata; family Phrynosomatidae; genus Phrynosoma; species Phrynosoma platyrhinos. Next base: position 155,659,638 of record CM034701.1, read on the forward strand.
AAAATGGAAAATTTGGGTTCCTTCTTGAGTCTCAACCTTGAGTCCCATCCCTGGAGAAAAGGGGGAGCAGAATTATTTGTTAGGGAGTGGTACCATCACCCCCCATACCTTTCACCCTCCCTCCCTCCCTCTTTCTGAGGTCACTTCAAAAATAACTTTACCTACATATATTCAATTGGGAAGATGGAGCATGTTAACAATCTGCCAAATTTCCTGTTATTGCTTAATAAGGAGCTGATGTCTATCATTTTAACAATGGAAACACAATTCTCATTGGAAGACAATGCCTTCATATTTCCTCCCTCTCTAAAGCTGCATCCATATCCAACTTTCTTGAGTGACAGCAGGACCAGGTACCCTTATTTATTGAAGAAGATTTCAAATGTCACACACATAAGCCAACAGAGGAGATAAACATGACCTTAGTGTCCTCCTTTGAGTTTCCAGTTTATGGTCGGAAGAAAAAAGCCAAGGAAAATAGGATGCGACTCCAAATCAACAAGAGACAGAAGCTGAATCTCCACCAGAAAAATAATGCAGATCCATCATGCATTATTTTGCCCAGATTTCACCCTGTTTATTCCACACTGACTAATAAAAATACAAGCTCAAATTGTATTGATAGCCACACATTTCCCTGGCCAAAGTCAAATCAGTATAGAAGGGAATTTCTTCCCATATGCTTTTTCCCCTTCACAACATGTGTAAGCCTATAAACCAATAGCCTTTCTTGTTTTTCTGACAATCATACCTTGTACTTTCATTGGATGGCTCCCCCATCCAATCCCTTATCCCCCTTTCACACCCCGGTGAGTAAGTGAGAGAACTTTAAATGCCTCCTGACACAAGCAGCCCCAAGGAGAAGGAAGAAGAAATAAAAATTAAATGTTTCTTCCTTCCTTGAATCCTTAATTGATTTTAGATTGGTTTCGACCAAACAAGCTCCTTCTTCCTTGTGTGATGTTTGACTCGTGCTGCTTCTTTCATTCCCCTCCACTTTCCACACACCCTTTTCAAGTATTTCCCATGGTCAGAAATTTTAAGAAGCAAGGAAGGCAACCCCAGGGCTTTGATGTGAGACAAAAACAAACTTTGATTTGAATCTTGAGTAAAGTTCCTTTTTTGTGGGTGACAGAGCTTTTGGATGGCTTGATTTATTAAAGTATGTACACACATGCATGCAGATCAATAGTGAAACATTTGCTGGATGGAGGATGCCACCCACCAATCTGTCTTGCTCCTTCAACTACAGGAGCCACACCAATTCATCATGATACACATTGCAAAAAGCCAGGCAAATTCAGGTTTTCCTGGAAAGTGCAGAGCAAAACATGAGTTTTTCTAAAGAAGCACTTTTACTGTTAAAAGAGTTATATGCTGTGTGTTCCACTAGAATTAATGTGGCACAGATTTTTAAAATGTTTATTGTATTGCTAGTATTTATCTCGCCTAAGATAGAGTACTATGTGACTGCTTCTCTCCTATTACTTTTAGAAGAGTTGTGAGTAGATAACAGCTACAGGGGAATGTGTGAACTTTACAACAAGGATATGGACCATGTGGCCTTCCATATATTTGTTAGACTGCAACTGCCATTGTCTCAACCAATAGCTATGCTAGCCAGGGCTGATGGGAATTTCATTTCAGCCAGTGAAGGGCAACAGAGAAGAATTTTCATTTGAAATTTTGCTGGGATACATAATAAACAATTTCCATTACCCATCCTTCTCTTTCCATTGTTTTTTTCCAGTTCTTTTCCAATTAGAGAACTTGCTTCCAACTGGTGCTTTAAATTAGAAAGATGAATAAATATTTCTTCTATACCTAATTACCTCTTAAACAGTGGATATGCAAATTTTAGTGTATTTGGGAACTGCTTTAAGGGCCTAAAGCCTTGTACTCTAGACTCCTTGCATCTTTAGATAGCTTATCAACAGTTGGTGTTTAATGACAACAGCTTTATTATTAACAATCAATAACAAGTTTTAAAACATTAATACCCTTAAGTAATGTTAATGCAATTAAGTTTCATTAAACAAAATTAATGCTTGAAATACACCACCACTGGACTGTGCTAAGTCATCACATTCTTACGTAGCCATTTTAAAGTATTCCTGTTCACTCTTTCTCTCAGAGTAATCTAATAAGAATAAAGTAAGAAGACATGGTGTTGTGATGGACTGCTAAATGAATTTTAACCAACTAAATTCTCAAATTATAAAAGGCTTCAGAAAAATACATGCATGTTACATCTGAACATGGTTGCCAATTAAAAAAAAATTATATGAAAAATTAATTCACACAAATATTTAGGGCTTCCCATCTGTAAAAGGAAAAGGAGCAGGATTGTTGCCAAAAATGACACATCTTCCTCAGTATAAGTTGGTGTAAATATAATTGCTGGTTATGTTTCTTCAAGGAGTTGGAAAATATGGAAAATAGCCACCTTAGAAAAGAGCTCCTAAACTCTGCAGAGGCAATTTCAAGCTGCCAAGAGTAGCAGCTGCTTTTGCTAGCAGGAAGGTCTGGCAGGCGTGTAGGCACAAGGTCACTGCTTTGGGGGTTTACCCATGAGATGTGTTGGACAGCCAGCAATATTGGCATGAAACTAGGAGGACATGTTGTCCCTGATGAGCTGGAGAGAGAAGGCTATTTAGGTCATGCTCAACAAGCCCTTAGTCTAGAGAGCTGTACAACTTAATAGCAATTTTTCTCCACATGAGCTTTTATTTTAAAGGAAAATTCTACAAAACCATTCTTTCCACTAGTCCACTTCTTACAGAGTAGAGAAATAATTTCCACTCCCATTCTTAATGTTCTTGTCCCAAGAACCCCAAGTGATTTTGCCCCAAGACCCCAAGTGATTTCGGCATTCCCAGACATCCAAAAGTAGTTTTGGCCAATCTGATGTGCATCACCCCTCTTAAACTATTAAGATGCTACAAAATACTTGAAATTGTTCATTCATAGAGTCCTGTTCTCTGTATAGTCACATATATTACCTGTCACTATATGGGATCATGGGATGGGCACAAACTACTGGACCCAAAGTGTACCTTTCTTGTAAAGAAATCAGACTGGCAGGGCAAGGACCAAAAGGCTTTTCTAGACCTGTCCAAAATATAATGGATCAGAAGTCCATGGCCACCCTTACTTTTTATGTAGATTTTGGGAAACTTAATGGTCCATGACATCAGTGAGAATTCTGGGAAAAGCACAGATGATTAACATCTTTTATCCAACACATGTATAATAAGATCAAAAACAGGCATATTAGGCCTATAAACTAAGTTAGGCTGAGAGACTGCAACATGCCCAAAGCAACTGAACAAATTGCATAGTGGAGCAGGAGTTAAAACCAGAGCATGGAAGTAATGTCCAGAATCAAGTGGGTGACACAATGCAGGTTGTACCAGCATATATAATTTAGAGGGCACTGAAGAAGGAAGGCATTGTGGCTGGTTCATCAGTCTCAACTAGAATAGACTTGTTGAATCAATTGTGAAAAAGTGACTCAATATTTTGGTAAATGAAATTGATTTCACGGGACTTCTTTAGCTGGGACTGAAAATAGAATACACATCATTTTTTATGTGTGCATGCACAGGCACACACACACATGCCCATTAACAAAAGGCAGCTTCATAGGAGCAAACCACCACAACCATTGAGTGGCTGGACAGAGGTCACCTAGGCAATGTCTGGCTGCAGATTCATAGGACCTTATCCCACGCTGCTCTCAAAAGTGGCAAGAAACCGTATGAGCATCATTGCAGTACTATAGCGCTAGTATAATATGGCGCTAGCGCTATAATAGCGCTATGGATAAGCTAGCGCTATTGCAATGCCCGATGAAAACAGGAATACAAAAGAACCCGAATGATGCTGCATTCCGAGCGGTTTCTTGTTGTATTCTGAGCGACGTCGTGGGATCACCCGGAAAACTATAGCGCAATAGCGCCTGATTCTTAGCCGATTCCGAGCGACGTCGTGGGATCACCCGGAAAACTATAGCGCTATAGCGCCTGATTCTTAGCCGATTCTTGCTGCTTTTGGCCCCGTGGGATAAGGTCCATAGTCAGGAGAAAAGAACAGCCATCATCCCCATTGTAAGCTAGCCCCTGGCTCAGTGCTAGGGAATCATGGGAATTGTAGTTTTTTTCTGAGACATCGAACCTTTTCTCTCAGAGAGCTCTGGTGCCACAATAAACTACAATTCCCATGATTCCCTAGCACTGAGCCAGGGCAGTTAAAGGACTCAAGTTGCATTATTTCTGGCAGTCTGTAAAAGCCTGGAAAGTGATGTATGTTGCTTTTACTCAGCTTCAGAAAAGCAGCTAAACACTGCCTTGTGCTCCTCACTTCCCCTGCTAATAGAGGGGCATGGTTTTGTGATCCTGTTTAGGAAAGATGCATTTTATGGGGAGGAGGGCTTAGAAGGGGAGTGGACAGACAGGTGGAGTGTTACACTTTGTCCACATGATGCATTATGTTAACCAATGAGATACAGGGATTGGTGTTGCCTATTGGTGTAGTGAGTAACAATTTCTATTCTTTTCAACAGCTAGTTTCTATAGTGTTAAGAGAAGTATACTGGATGTACAGTGGAGGGGCTCTTCCAGGCACTAACTCTCTACAGGATCTTAAAGCCTAAAGATTTTTAAAATGGACAATTAGCCAGAGTGAGAATGAAGTAGAAGGGTGGGGGAAATCAGGTTGGCTAGTGGGATATAGCTAAGCTTAATGGACTACAGACTAAATTACACAGATTGTTTCACCTTCTGATGTGAAGAAAAATCTAGGTAAGCTGGATGGCTGGAGACCAGAGCAGCAGCAGCAGCATGATAATGAAGGTGGCTGTGTGGAAGGTTCTGAATGAAGGAAACCCTATGTTTGTGTGTGTGTATCTGTCTCTGTTGCCTATATAGTTAGCCCTCCTTATCCACAGATATTTTATCCATGGATTCAAGCATCCACGCTTGAAAATATTCCAAGAAAGAGCAAACCTTGATTTTCCATTTTATATAAGGGACACCATTTTGCTATACCATTATATTTAATGGGACTTGAGCATCCATGGATCTTGCTATCCACGGGGGATCCTGGAACCAAACCCTAGTGCATAACAAGGATGCACTGTATTTAATATTTTCCTGTCTATATTTAATATTGGAGTTGTGACCTGGAGTGAAGTTGGTGCCTGTGGGTAAGGCAAATGAAGACCTCAATATTGTTCTACAGAGGGTCAAAGACAAACCCATGTGCTTAAAATGATGAGTGCAAAGCTTGTTGCCATGTATGCAAAGGGTTTTTGGTCTGTGTGCAGAGGGTAGATGTGTGTGACCTCTGCCTGTGAGCTCTGGGCACCAGTAATGATTCTTAGATGGTCTAGGGAGATAAAAAAAAAAGGGAGTTGCATACATGGGACAAAGCCAATTAAGCATAGACATTTACCCCTTTTCAAATCCAGAGAGGACTGCTTAACATCCCTGGAAACTGCCCAATACTTTTCAGTGGGGTGGGGGTGGGGGTACCAGTCTGAGCCAGTTTGGTAGAGTCTTCATGCAGTGAAGGTAAACAAGATAGTTGAACACTGATTGCTCTCCTGAACACAGGACCATTTCCTTGTTAGCAGATGAGATGGAAATTCCAGTTTGTACTTTAAAATTAGGCTTGACTTCTCCATGGTGGACAGGGATCCTGGTGCTCTTGCCTTACACTTCCAGCATGCCTTCTTACAATGCATGCAGACTCTTGCAAGAGATAGCTCCCTGCCTGAGCATCAAAGGGGGGAAGCAGATGGGCGGCACGGGGCCGCCCAGGGAAGCTGCAGATCGGGGCTGAGGTATCCGCACTCCTTGGCCCCAATCCGCAGCATCCCAGGCCCAAGAAGGAGTGTTAAAATAGCGCTCCTTCTGCAAGACGCTGAACGTGCACCGCAAAAGGCCTCCGGCGCACCTTCGGCGCCTCTTCTGCTGCAGCATGTGCGGACGCTGCAGTGGAAGTGCGTCATCGGAGTGCCGGCCATGCGGAGCAAGGGGTGCTCCGATGAAGTATTCGGGAAGGGGTTGGGGCGCCCAGCATGAGGCTGTCCCTCCCCTTCCTGGCCTCAAAAACGGTGCTTTGTGCCCTCTGCTTAGGCCCAAAGTCTAACAATTCATATTCATTAAGGATAATTCATTAAAAAAAGGTATTTTAAGAGGTTGCCTTTTTCATGACGGTTTCAAGTTTTATACCATTTCCTCATTAAACTTAAAGTGTTCTTTTCTTCTAAAAAGTAGTGGAAACATAACTGGCAGTGCAACAAATAAAGGAACAAGTTCACTTTTGCACGGAGTTTCATGAATGAGTTACTTTTAAAATAGTGTAATGACCAACACAAGCTCTCATTTATCAATGGGGGAAAAAATTGAAAATACTGTCACTATATTTTAAAAATTGCTCTAGGTTGATTGATTGATTGATTGATTTATAGAATTATTAATTTTTGTCTAATATTATAGGTTAAACACTTTTGCAGTAACTGTGAATACAGACAAAAATATATGATGTAACTATATACAAGCATCAACTTAGTTTTCAAACCCAGCCTGATTAGTGTAAATTATACACAGGAAGAGATTAGAGAATCTTAAAGGCACTGGGCATTTTTCAGAAAGTTCTCTTGAATCTTTTGCAGTATAACAGAAAAAAGGGCCACTTTATATGAAATACTGTTATAATAGCAAAGCAAAGCAGCTTATTTATATACCGCTTCATATCACGCTATGGGATGTCTAAGCGGTTTACAACTGTGAGCTGATTGCCCCCCAACAAGCTGGGTACTCATTTTAGCGACCTCGGAAGGATGCAGGCCTGAGTCGAGCCTCAGCCCTGGCTGGTATTGAACTCGCAACCATGTGGTCTATGAGTGGCTGCAGTACATAATCATAGTTTAAAAGAATATAATACATTCTACTGAACTTTCTGCATCTTTGACAGATAGTAGGACAGAAATCCCTTTCTGATATATTTATACAATGGACAAATTAGATATATTTATACAAAGGCAAATTAGAAGATAAGGGAGAAGGTCTTTATTTTGCTCTAGCTCAGAAGAAAGCTTGGAAGTAGCTATTTAAATTTATTACATTTACTAAAGTATTAGTTATTGTCTTCTTCCAATGATGCATAACAAATTAATTTGTTAGTTACCAGCTCTCAGCTAGTTATATGTTAACATGTTTTCCATTTTTCCAAGTGAGGCTTACCAAGTAAATTTGATGGGTAAAATTGCCCACTGTTGATGTGATGTAATGAATAACAGGTTTGACCTCATTATTGCAGGGGAGTGGATTCAAGAGAAGAGGATGGATGGAGAGCAAAGGGGTGGTTAGAAATTGAATTTGAGACCCGTGACCCTCACATGCAAGGACTGAACATGGAACCAAGGGCCCCTGCATGCAAAACATGTGTTCTAGCATTGATCTTGGCAAACCATATTTATTGAGTCTTTGTAGGTTTGTAGGTACAGGAGACAGATATGAAGTAGTGCAGAAACCATAAAATATCTCTAAGAATTAGATTCACCAGTTGATATTTGTGACCAGTTATTTCTGCTCTTCAGTTTTGCATTTCATTAGAGTCCTCCAACTGGAATTAACACATCACTATTCAGTATTCATGTTTCACTATTCAGTATTCACTATTCACTATTCATGTTTGCTGGGGTGGGTGCAGATCAGTGAAAAAACATAACTGAAATAATTGTTCGATCTCCATGCTTTAGGGCAGCCACTCCCAACCTGACAATTCCAAGATGTGTTGCAATATAAATTCAACTAACTTCAGACATCAATGAAAGTGTAGGCTTTGTAGTCTAATATATTTGTAAAGTGCTAGGTTGAGGAGGATAGCTTAAAAACAAAATAAATTGTTGCTGTTATTTGTTGTTGTTATTGCTATCCCACTGTTTCTCCAGACTGGGACTCAAAGTGGTTTACAACAATTAGAAAAGACATTGTTAAAAATCCATAAAATATAAAAATTAAAATAAGATTAAGCAATTAAAAATTAAAATTATATTGAAATATATATCATTAAATACACACACACACACACACACACACACACACACACACAACACCCACTCCAGCACAACAATTAGCAATATCCAGTGCATTGTGTAAAATAAGCCTTATATAATCACTCATCAAATGCCTGTCAGAATAGAAAAATCTTTGTGAAAAGTAGGGAGGTTGCCACTCTACCTTCTCTGGGAAGGAACTTTCAGAGCCTGGGGGCAGCCATTTTCTCATGGCCTTCTCCCATGTTCCCACCAAATGTAGCTGTAAAGTATCTGTGGGATAGAGAAAAGGGCCTCCCCAGCAGATCTGAAAGTATGAATTGGTTCACAAGAAAGAATATGATCCATCAAATAACTCAGACCTGAACCATGTACAGCTTTAAAGTCATAATCATCACTTTGAATTGTGCCTGGAAATGGACCAACAGCCAGTGGAGCTGTTGCAACCAGGGAGTTTTGCAACCAGCTCTTTGGACCAGTTGAAGTTTCTGAACATTTTTCAAAGGCAGCCCCACATTGAATGCATTGCAGTAATCCAAACAGGATGTAATTAAGACATGTGTCACCATGGCCAGATTAATCAAGGCCAAATAAAGACCAAATAAACAACAGATAATTTTCCAACTTAACATTTCAAGGTCTGTCCCATACATGAACACAGGCTAATGTGAAGATAAGTTAGGGTGAGATTTCTGAACTTGTTTGATGAAAATTTGTTATCAAGTTTAAACAAACAAACAAACAAACAAAATAGATTGATGTGAACATTTATCCACCACCCAATGTTACCTAATGATATACTGTACTTATATGATAAGATAAGGTAGTATGTATGTATATTTAAAAAGAAACAAGAAGAAAAACTATGAAGTTAAACTTCCTGAGCATCATTTATTTTTTTCTCTGTGCTAAAAGTTTGACCAAACAATGGGCTTGTCTACATATTAAACGCACCACATGGACACTGCCATGTGGAGTCTTCTCATTTGCCAGATGGTGCTGGTGGAGTCTTCTCCACTTGCCAGATGGAGACTTTCCATATGATCTGTAAGAACCAAGTGATAAACTGTGTTACAATTAAGGCAGTTTTATTGGAGGGGGGGGACACTGTAGGTCTGTTGTTTTGCTTTAGTCCAATGTGGCAAGTATAATGTTAAGAATGGCAGTGGTATTTCAGCTACTTCATCTTTTTTTAATCCTTTTCTTCTGTTTCAATGCAACTTTATGTCACATTTTCTGTGAAAATTCCTCCCCGTCTCTGAATATTCCTCTCTTCCTACAGCACTCCCAGAAGGTATTGTACAGAAAGGTCAACCCTCTTAACACAACTCCTGCCTACTTTTCAACTAATGTAGTGTAACACATTATCAGATTTCCAAACAATTGTTTGGTTTTCATTAGAATGTGCAAGGTTTCTCTCCTTCTGCAGTGTTAGTAAAGAAGGGGGGGAATGGTGTTGAGTTGTTGACTAGTAATAGGAACAAGTAACCCATTGCCCTGAGAAGTGGGATGGAATTGATTCCTCTTATTAAAAACAGACTGTGTGCTGGCCACCATGCATGCAAGAAGGGTTAACACTTCAAATGCTAGCAAGTATTCTGAGTATCAGCCATTTTAATGATTCAGCTTCAGTTTCTGAGGCACCATCTCAAATAACCTTGTGTGATATTGGTATGTGATAGACCCTCAAAGTGCTAAATGAAGAACAATGACTGGCACCAAAAAGATCCAAATTCCCTTACAGCTTGAAAATTTAACTACATTTATTGTGTCTCTCTCCTGTTAAGTGGAAAGAATTGTGTATTAGCTCAGACAGCACTTTTGTCAACAACAAGAATAAGGATTGTGAATAATATTCCAGTTTGACTCTCATTTGTCAGTCTAAATATACAATAATCAAATTGAGGATATAGAGTGAGGGACATTCTCCTGTCAATCTCAATAAAAGGCATCAGCAGGAAGTCCAAATGCATTCTGTTCTAACTTGATGCATCTCGTCATCTAAGTGGATTATCACACCTCCTCCCGGACCCAGCTTACCTCTTGCAAATTAGAGCCCAATTCAGGCTGGAGCCAGGTCTTTTGTCCCTAAAGGAGCCATCTGGGTGCATCCCCTCTCCAATGTGAATTGAGAAATGTGTTCCAGTGGCCATTTTTCCAACTCAGAAAAACCCAGCTCCAGCTTGAATTGGGCTCTAATTAGCAAGAGGTAAGCTGGGTCTGGGAGGAGGTGCAATAATCTCTTAATACTTTCAGACTAAATAGATACTCTGGTATCTGCTCTGGTGCCACAGCAAAGTGCAGATCCCAGGATTCCATAGCAGTTAAAGTGGTGTCAAACTGCATTAATTCTGCAGATGCAGCCGTCAAGAAAAGAATGGAATTACTGCTCCATCATTACCTTCAATTCATGTTCATTCTGATTAGGATGGCCATTATAGAATATGTAATAAGCTAAACACTAGGAAAGAAGACTGCTCACCAAGATGAGTTGGTCTGTGGGCCATCTAACTGCCACTGTAGTAAATCAGGAAGAGTTTTGTTTACATATTGTAATACCACTAGTATCTTTTAAAGGATGGAGAACAAAGCTGTAACACAATACAAATGTTGACTGCAAGTTTTATGCAATTTACAAGTCAGATCTTTGTTGTGTGCTTTTTTCCTTCCTTTGGTATAAGAACGTTTTACTTTTATCTTGCTAGGTTTCATAACTTGCAAGTTCTTTCCTTCATTTCCACTGCACTCCTTCCTCCTCTCTCAGCTCTTCAGCTTTTTTTCATGGCCCCCTTAAAGAGTATCTCGTCTAACTTTGGGGAGCAGCTGAGGCAATGATATCTCCATCATTCATAGCCAGATTAAAAGTATACAATGATTTTGACTGGTCCAAAACATATGCCATTCTTTTGTAAGATTTATCTGTTCTCCAAATGTATTTTTAAGTAGGCAGGCCAAATAAGCTATTATTGGATTATTAGGAATGGCATGGAGCAGATGTTATAAGCTACTATCACATGTACAAGCAAACAGTCACGGCAGCTTGGGATATATTTGACATAGTAATGGGGAAACAGCAGTGAAATAATACGCAGGATGGAGTTATACAGAAGCATTTTCATTTTGCAGTTTTCTAGTCTGAATAAAAATCTCTAAAAATCTTTTAGGACAATGACAGTATGTTAGATTTGCCTTATCTATTGTCCATTGAGTGTTACCACTGTTTTCAGTTTTGACTACAACACAATTTAGGGCTAATTATACATGTATAAAGAAACAGCTGTAGAAAATAATATTGCTGTGTAGAAATATTATTTTCTGGAAAGAAAAAGTTGTTTTCTGCACAGAAAATTCTGTTTCTTGCACAAAACAGCCACATGTGTATACTGCTTAGAATAAGTCCCAAACTGCAAAGAGTCTTGTCAGCCCATGATTCTTCTCATCATGATTTATTGACATTCAAATATTCTTTCCATCCTTGTATGGACCCTTTACAGCTTGGTGGCAGATACATTACAATGTGGGACAAGTCGGTCCAGAAGTGGCAATAAAAATGACCACAGTGCTTTTAGAGATATGTTACGACTGGACATTGTGGGAAATTTAAAATGTGGCTCCTGGAACCAGATTCCTTTTCGCTGGCAGACACAAGTGACACCAATAGTGCACTGGGAAACACAAAGGATACTTTGCAGTACCAAAAAAGCTGGAATGGAAATAGAGAGCCTGGGAATGTTATATCAAAGATGTGGGAAAGAGGCTACCTGTGCTCTTCCATACAATTGTCTCTTTTTGAGAACAATTAAAGCATCAGGGCTCTGAATTATCTACATGTAGGGAGGATTTTTTTTAAATGTGCTGGAAATTCAAACATGTAGTACCTCAACTACCATCTACAGAACACAATCTGTGACTGCCACTAACTGTGGTAACAAGGAGCTCTCTGAAGATGTTTCCCCCAAATTAAAACTTCTTAGACTGATCAAACACAGGAAAGACTACAAAACAGCTGTGGTTTGTTTTTTTTTTTTAAAAAAAAAGCAATGTTGGTGCTAGGAATTACTGACACTTGTGCAAATAATGCAAATAATGTGATGTCCTTGCTGTATTTGCAAGATAGGGTAAAATTCTGTTTTGCCCCATCTCAATAAGAAAGAAAAAAGTGCAGAAAGTGGCAACCAAATTAATATTGAGAACTTCTAGCTACTTTAAGAAAACCATTTGAATTCTATGAGGCACTGGTTTACCTCCTCCTGGCCACTTCCTCATCTCCTAAACCAGGGGTAGGCAACCTTTTCCCCTTTAAGGGCCGAGGGACTTCAGCTCCCAGAATCCCAGGAGCTATTGGCCAACATGGGACTATTGGCCAACATGGCTGAGGCTTCTGGGACCTGAAGTCCCTTGGCCCTTAAAGGGGAAAGGTTGCCTACCCCTGTCCTAAACACTCACAAAAAGAGCACAAGGCTACACAGTATAAGGCACAACAAGAGTGATAATTTGAACCATGTGATATTCTTCCTTTTCTATCATCTAATGAGGCCCTACCTCTATTGTTAGAAAAACCACTAAAAATCACAGTTAGAGCACAAAAAGAACAAGGTCATCCCTCATTAAGGTACAATCATAATGTAATATAGTGATACCTTCCTTATTGGAAAAAAAAATGAAGCAATTACAAATAACTGGCTATAGTTATGCTTAGCACTGGTTCACAGACACTTGGTAGACACAGAGTAGAGTTGTTGGAGAACTAGTGCCCTAATGTCCACCTTGAGGATTTACAAGAAGCAACTATGTAGTCTAGGAGTCAGGAAAAATTCCATTTTGTAACAGAATTTTCAGAATTCTGAGCCAGAATGGTTGTAGTCCAGAAAAGCAACTTTCCCAACCATTTGGGTCATGTGGTAAATAGGATGCTAGTCTTGAAAAATCTGTCTTCTGACTCAGGAGGGTTTTTCCTATGTTGTTAACACATGGAGCCAATATTAGTGTCTCTGTGTCTGTGTGTTCATGCTGTGTTCATTTCATCAAATACATACTTATTCAAAATGGGGTTGGGGGACTTGCCGACTTAGGGTGAGCTGAATTGGTTAGTTAAAACACCAGTTCTTCTAAATAATGTACTGAGTTCTTTCTGTTCCCCCCCCCCCACTTTAGTATAATGAGTATTTAAAAAACTAGCAAATGGAGTCCTAAAAATGTAATTGTAGCTTGGCAGCGCTATTAAATATGTATACGGTGGTCTTTTTGACAATTGTATTAATCCTTTTATAAAGTCTTCAGAAGTTCCATCACAGAGGCATGGATGCTGTTTTGATCTATTTATTACTCTTAAGTGTTCAGAGAACTGTCCCTATTTTCTAATTAACACTTTTAAAGATAAAAAGCTATGTATTAAATCAATCTGAATGATGGTTGTTTGTGAATCCCACAAGATAAGGCAATTTGCATGTTCACTTTGTACTTACAAACTAAATCTGCACATCTCCAAAGCAACTCCTTATAATGTAAACCTTTTGTGAGTATTTGTAACTTAAAAGTAAGTTTGGCCTAGTACAGAGGCGCTGCCAATTATCTAAAGGACTTCTTTACTGAACATGATTGAGATACTAAATTATTAGGTTGTTATTTTATATTGTTTATGTAGGAATTTGAGGAAACTTCTTTAGGAACATTAAGTGTTCTGCTGTTAACTTGCTTTCTTCCTTTTATTTTTAAATGTGTTCACAACCTACTTTCTCTGAACAATAGTTCTAAACACACACGCACGCACACACACACACACAAAACCAGGTAACTAGTAATGCTTTCATTTCAGTTTCATTGATGATAATTAAGAATGTGTTTTGTTTTGTTTTGTTTTGTTTTGTTTTGTTTTGTTTTGTTTTGTTTTTAACTAGGGAATACACCCATGGCATTTTTTGCTTGAATGCTAAAATACATTTTTCCAGAATTTTACAATGCATATATTTCATGATTCATGGTAAAACAAAGCAGTTTAAAAAAAAGTTTTAATTTTGCTTTTACTGGTTTTCCATTCCTGATGATTCAACATTACAAAGATGTTTACGGAATTAGTGCAGAACAATGGCACAGTTCCCAACATAGCTACAAAATCTCCTTCTGCATAGACATATGCTAATTTTTCTCATGTTTTCCCATGTCCAATTTACATATGAGATGGATTAGTGAGTGTGCATCTATGACCTTGACATCTTTATAAATGAAAAGTCTTTCCATCTTTGGGATTCTGCTTATGCACACTCAGTGAGTTGTCCTTGACTTAAGTTTCCTTAAAGATCTGGGAACCAAAGAAGGAACACTGGAGTACTTAGGAACATAGGAATCTGTCTGGTGAGACTGCTTGAACATACAGAGTGTAGGAATTTTCCAGGGTTTTCAGCAGACCTTACCATGGCAGTATTCACCAGTTCTCCAGGGTCATTCTTTCTGGGTCTTTGGGAGGGAAAGGCTATCTCCCAGAAGGCCCCATCCAGTAGTCCAAAAATAACTTTTACAAGCCCTATCTTTTCCTATCAACTTCTAGTTGAAATTATTTATACTGGAAATACCAGCATTGGAATCAGGGCCTTGTAACAACAATGTAACCTTTTAAAACTATTTTTCTATTGTGTCAGCCCCATGGATTTTGTCATCTGACCACTGCCACCAATTTGTGATGGTGACTCTCAATCACCCAACTTTTTTATTCTTGTGGCATCCCCATGGGTTTTGTCATCCCACTGCTGCCACCAAAGTTGTGGTGTTCACTTTTACTATTTCTATTGTGGCAGCCCAAAAGAGTTTTGTTATCCCACCACTGCCAATAAAGTTTTGTGAAGGTGCCACCTCTACATCTTACTAATTATTCTCTTATGGTTGAAACTAATATCCTATTTGGAAATGTCAGTAACATGGTTATTTACCCAAGTTCTTCGAAACAGTAATAAAACTTCATTTGATAAATCATAATAAAGTAATAACATGTTTTGCTTGTTGAGATGATGAATACATTTCTTCCTTTAAGTTAATACTTTCTTGGATTCACTAAGGAGCTTATCACATTCTTAAATAACTTGCATTACCTTATCTGGCTTAAAATTAAATTGGGTGGCATCCAGACCCTATCACAAGGGTTTTGCCACTGAAATCACTGCCCAAATTCAGCCCAGGTCCATCCCCACTCCTAGAGCCATTCTGCATGGCTCTTTTCAAAGCTGGGAGTTTTCTGGCTTGAAAAAAATGGCTGAGTGGGTCCAGGAGCAGGGATGGCCTCAGGATGGCCCCAGAATGGCCCTGTGATGGTCCCAGGCAGCAATTTCAGCAGCAAAAACCTTTCAGTAGGGTCCAGACACTGCCCAAATTTAATTTTAAGCCAGATCAGGTAAGGCAAGTTATTTAAGAATGTGATATGATTGTTAGTTACAGTTTCAGTTAACCTCACAACACTCTTTCCAGAGATTAATAGTTATTTATACCCAGGACCCACACAGTCCTGGTCTTAGGTTACTTTCCTTAACCTATTTTTACACCAGCCACCTGGCTAAGTATGGGATGATGCAGACGGGTGGTTGTGAGCCGCCCTTGGAAGCAGAGGATTGGAGCCGAGGCTGCCCATGCCTCAGCCCCAATCAACCCTTTTGGTGCCTGGGAAAGGAGCACCAAAATAGCACTCCTTTCTCAAGCCACAGAAAGGACACCAGAAGAGCCGACGCGTGGCTCTTCCGCATCTCTTCCGACGCAGCACATGAAGATGCTGCACCAGGAGGAAGTATTCAGGGTGCACGCCCTGTGTAATGGCGCATGCCCTGATGACATCCTCGAGGAGGGGTTGAGGCGGCTGGCATGCGGCTGCCCCTCCTCTTCCCTGCCTCCAAGATGGCACTTTGCACCATCTGCAGAGGCCTTATATCCCTCAGGATATTGCACTCCAGCAACTCCCTCTCTCAGAATTCTGGACATGTACTGAATCCTTCCAAACCGGACTCTGACCCTAACTGTCCCTATCTACTTTCCCTGTCACCACAGCTCTATTTATCCTTTCCTCCCCTTCAATTTGATTGGATTTTTCTGTTGGTTGTTGCTAGGGCTGGTTGTTGTTAGGGCTGGCTGGTGTAAAAATAGGTTAAGAAAAGTAACCTAAGACCAGGATTGTGTGGCTTTCCACAGGCCCTTCCATAGAAAGAATGTATTGTGTAGCCCATAGTTTCTCATTCCAACCAATTGATTCATCAATGGCAGGGGTAGGTAACCTTTCCCCTTTAAGGGCCGAGGGACTTCAGCTCCCAGAATCCCAGGAGCTATTGGCCAACATGGCTGAGGCTTCTGGGACCTGAAGTCCCTCGGCCCTTAAAGGGGAAAGGTTGCCTACCCCTGATCAATGGTCTTTATAATTTTCACATTTGATAAACCTTAGTTACCATGCCATTTTATTTCCCATACTACCCTGTTCACTTTCACCATATGGCAATAGTGCATGAAGGTTTTCTAGATACGCCCTAAGCCCCGAACTTGGAAATATTATTTTTCTGGGCTACAACTCCCAGAATATCCCAGTCACCATGACCAGTGGCCATGCTAAGTAAAGGAGAGTGCTACACTGAAGGCTACACTGCAGAATTAATGCAATTTGACACCACTTTAGCTACTATGGCTGATTGCTAGAGAAATGTGGAATTTGTAGTTTTGGGAGATATTTAGCTTTCTCTGCTAGAGAGCTCTGGTGTCCTACAAACTACAAATCCCAAGATTTCATTGGATAGAGCCATGACAGTCTAACTACATTAATTCTGCAGTGTGGCAGCAGCCAGCATTATATACCCCAGTTACAATGGCAGATGGCCATGCTGGCTGGGCAATTCTGGAAGTTGCAATCTAAAAATAAGTCTGGCTTTGCAGATACCTTTTGACTAAGAGAATCTGTTCACTTTCCAACACATAATGAGCCTTTGTGGAACAACTCTTTTAACAATAACTTTTATTTTTTAAAAAAATCTCTACCACTTTTAGCCTGCAGATCACAAACACTGTTGGAATAAGACTAAAACCTTTGTTAGAAAAGTTTTTTTAAAAAATAAGGGAGAGGAATGGAAGCCTGATATACTCTAGGTTCTATAGGAAACAAAGCATATTGATGGTTCTGTTAATAAACACACTGTGAGTTTTCACAGTGGATCAGTGAAAAGTTACGAAGCACAGGTGTTTTGGTAATTGTGATACATTGGGAAACTTCACACTGTTAAATGAGCCTCAGCTTCACACTTCCACCTGTGTGATGTGGAAATGTACTGTTTGTACACCAGATTATAATAGACAACATGTAGGAGTGATTACTGGCAGGTTCAAGACCTGCTAGGGTGTCCCCCCCCCCCATTTGCTCCTTCATTCAAGGAACTGTATAATTTCTGCATTTATTTTTACCACCATTGCAAAACTGGAAATATGAGCTACACATGCAGGTAAGATAATTATAAAAATCCACAATTAAAAACTTAGGATGGGTAAAAAGGAATCTTTTAACTGTTGTATGCAGATTTTTTTAAAAAAAAAAATATAACATTTGAACCTGGAGAGTATGTATGACCAGAGAAGTCAATTTGGATACATTTAGATCAAGTCAGATCTTTATTCACCCTCACTTTGAAATTAGCCTGAAGTACTGATGTTTTTTTGCATGCAGGAAACTAGTAAGCTTATCACATTAATACCTGTAACATTCCCACTGAGCCCCTGGAATGTAACAATATGGGAATGAGTGTTACCACGTTAGACTATTGATAAAGGGATAGTAACATTATGAGAACACATATTATCACACTGCATTTACTGTTGTACCAGTACCAGTGCTAAAGTAGTTCCTCAGCCATCCCTCATTGGCGCATGCTCACTGTTGCGAAAACCCCTATGTCTGCATTGGAAAGAATGCTAGGTAGCTAGCATTCATTCTTTTTCTTCTTGTAAACACGACACAATTCAATCTACAAAAATATATTTTTTAAATTGCCTGTGGCACCTTCCTTGCATCGACACTGGAAGAGTTGAGTTGAGTTGAGTTTGTGGTTGTTCTAGGACAAGAGGGGAGGAGGTTGTCTTAGCCAATCAGAACACAAGGACAGATTGAGACCAGGTAGGATTATCGCACACATCATCATATCGAATGATCTGAAAGAGTTCTTGCTGGCTGAGGATGCATTTTTACAGTTCTCCTCCTGGAACAGGCTAGAAACTGTCAAAGCACAGAATGGGAACTCTATGAGGATCATACGATGCAATAAAATATGTTCCATTCCATTCTCATCACGTACTCATTACATTCCAAGAACAGTGCGATAAGCTAACAGGTTAGAATGTGAGAGACAGGGCCAGCTCTCATACCATTCGTAGAGACAGGGTGGCCCTAGAGCAGGGGTAGGCAACCTTTCCCCTTTAAAGGCCAAGGGACTTCAGCTCCCAGAATCCCAGGAGCTATTGGCCAACATGGGATTATTGGCCAACATGGCTGAGGCTTCTGGGAGCTGAAGTCCTTCTGCCCTTAAAGGGGAAAGGTTGCCTACCTCTGCCCTAGAGCTTGGGAATAATTTGTTACAAGTAACAATATTGCTTGCAGTGAATTAGTTGTTGGGGGGTAGTGAGGGGGCAATGATGTTCCTTTTGCTATGCAATAGAATATAATAACATTAAGCTTAAAGCTTTATGGGATGGTGTGCTATGAATAATGCTTATTTGTCATTTTTTGATACAAGGAAAAGCAAGGAAAGGGTTGTATGTGGAGTGGTAACTAAATAAGTACTTGTTTGTTTTATTATTATTTTTTTCTCCTTTTCAATCAAGGGTTCTTCATCACTTAGAACAGCACAAGACCATGACTGTTGCTGGCTATGTTGTTCAGAGAGTGAACTATAGCAACATGGTGCTCTACAAATGTGACTGCCTTTTCCAAAATGGCTACAGCAATAGAATCCAAGAAGAGTAGCTGGCAGGAGAATAGGGGCAGCAAGCTGTTGGATAAGGGCAGATTAGGCAACAGGGTGAGGATGAAGACCCAGAAGAAAAGGTACACTGAGAAGGTGGTCTTGGGCTCTTGTTACCTTTTCTTTCTTTCTTTTAGAAAAGATGCTGGGGGAGAAGTAGCTCTGAAGATACTTTAGAGTATTTGTTGTTGTTAACTGTCCTCAAGTGGACTTCGATCTCTTATTACCTTTGGAATGAGGCATCTCCAAGACACCCTAAACTCAATGGTCCTGCTCAGTTTCTGCAGACTTAAAGCTATGTCCTCTTTGAGTCCATCTATCTGGTGTGTGGTCTTCCTCTCTTTTTATTGCAGAAAGTAGCTATTGCTGAAAGTACTGTAGTTAGAATGCTTAGGATGTTATTAGTACTACTTCTACTTCTTTGACATCTTTTTTTTAAAGACTCTCTACTTTTTATATATAAAATATACTTTAAAAACAATGTACAGTGTTTGTGTGTGTAATAAAAGAACACTTCAACTCCTTCAAAACAATGTATGAGACAGTTAATTGACCTCAGAGTTATAATTAAAAATTGACTTATCATTTCCCACCATATGCCTGATGGGAATCATTATATTCCCATCATATATGATCAAACTCTGCATTCTGAACTTGCTACATTTTCCAATCCATTGTGGTCATCAAATATGGAGGTTACCAGCCCATAAAGCACTGAAGCTATCCAGATAAGGACATATATGAACCACCATCCAAAGTTGGCAGAAGGCAGGCCACCTGTGGAGAACATTCTTGCTCTTTCATGGGGAATACAACCTTATCTATAGTGATTAGAATAGCATTCATCCAGTCAGAAATAATCACCCATCAATTGCACCTCAGTTAATTGGCCCTGGGTTAGGAAGGACTGCATATTATGGGTCATAGAAGAGTTAAGTGTGGTTAATAGCTAAGAGGTATGGGCTTAAGCACAGACACTTAGGCACAGAGTTGAGGAAACAAGAGTGGTGAAGTTACACATTTGAAAGAGGAGGTAGGAGAACAGTATCAAAAGTGTAATGTAAAACTGAGTATTTGTAGTGTTGTCAGGAAGGATTTGGGCTGAAGACTGAGAATCAAGGGGTCACAGAATTACAAGACTCGCAGTGCCTTGTCAAGTATTTCTGTTAATTGTGGCTTCTTTATCAAACAGCTCATACACTGATCCAAAAAGCAAAAGAGGATAGTTACAGAGTTGATTGATTGATTGATTGATTAGAGTTAACATCCTAAATTTTGGGCTATAGCCTGTACCATTACATGAAATAAGATAACTATTTGCAGTTTAAAGAACTATAAATCCT
The DNA here is from genome assembly GCA_020142125.1 of Phrynosoma platyrhinos. NCBI lineage: Eukaryota > Metazoa > Chordata > Lepidosauria > Squamata > Phrynosomatidae > Phrynosoma > Phrynosoma platyrhinos. Next base: position 155,680,013 of record CM034701.1, read on the forward strand.
TATTTTCTCAGAAAAGCTTTTGATCCAGCCAAGATTCTAGGTAGTGGAAATGACAAAAGGATCCCCTCCCCGAGTCTTCCCTTCCACCAGTGCAGATCCAAGACCATATCTCTGTTTACTGTAATACTAAGTTTTCTTCTCTTCCTCCTGACACAGGAAAAAATGGCATTGTCTATTTCAGTCATCAATTTGCTGGTGGTGTTGATGAAATAAAACACAAGCATAGACACTATTATGCATATTGTTGAATTTAATTCAGTTAGTTATAATCAGATTTAATCTGGTCAGTTCAGATTAGTGTGAAATCCATTCCCAGCCCTCCTATTGCCATCTCTTTTAACTTCCAAGCCACAGAGTGGTCTTATACCCAGAGTTCCCATTTTTACATCTCTTTTTCTGCCACTAACTGACATTTTTCTTCCCTCTCGATTAGACCATTGATTAGCTTTTTCTTGGCCTCCTTTTTCCCATTGGGGCATAATTTCTTCAGGTCTCTCCTTCCTGCATCATTTGTATTTCTACCTTCTCTGTGCTCTCATAGCTTTCTGAACACGGGGTTAGCTTTCAATTTGACACTGATTAATAATGTTGGAGATGGTTGGACACAAAGGTTGTGCAATCCCTACAAATGAACATACATAGGGAAAATGGCAGAAGGTGTTCCCCTCAGTTCCTCATTGTCACACTCTGCCAAGTTATAAGAGGTTGCTTACCTATAAAAAGGAAAGATTAACTTGTGTCTTACTCAGATGTTCCAGAAATTTGTTACCTTTGTCCTCTGGCATCTCAGTGGGCAAATATATCCCTCCTTCTTATAATGAAATCTTGCAAGAGTTAGCAATAGCAGACACTTTCCTGTTTATCTCACCTGCTGGAGCAGAAAATAAGAGACAGTCTCTCAGATAGCTGCACAGACTACTCCAGGCTGGAAAGGTTATCCTTGACATCTTGAACTACATCTGCAGAAGGAGAATAGAAAGACCTGTTGCCCTCTCACAGCTGTTATGTGCTCATAGCAATTTGTCCTCTGCAGGAGAGCATATTCTCCATATCTAAATATGTGAAGGGTTTCAGAAAAGAATTACCTATTCCAGCCTTGAAGTGTTTATAACAGGTTGGGGGTTGGAAAGGATAAAATTTAGGTTACAGTCTCTTAAGATGAAGAAATTGAGTCCAAGGGCCTATGGTTTTTTAGAAAATTTTACAACAGACATGAACAGGATGCAAAGCTCAGAAAGCTTATTAATGGTTACCCAAAACACTCATAATGAACAAGTAGGTTCTGAATCACCCACCACTAATCTGCAAGGCATTGCTTTAATAGGAAGGCTCCCCAAAGAACAGTATCTTAAATGTCCAAAGGGATAGGCTGCAATTCTGTGTAACACATGAAAGGTAGTTTGGCTGCAGATAAACTGGACATCAACCCCAATGTTCCTTGTTGGGGATATGGCCCAGACAGGCTAAGATCATGTTAAAATAGATGAAGGCTACCCTGTTGTCATGCACCATGTATGCATGCATAGAAACCTGCTCCCATGGTAGTAGACATAAACACCAGTCCAAAAAAGAGGGAAGAGAATGCATCTTCATAAGGCTGAATATACACATCCTAGCTCTCGTTCCATAGTAAAATTGAAGTAAGCAGGTAAGAGCTTAGAATCATTTTCAGTGTAATAGCTGGAGAAACTTAGGAATTATATCAAGTAGACACACATTAGCTATTCCTCATTGCTAGTAAAAGTGTACGTTTAAAACATTGTGATTCTAACAGCTAATGATAATTCCCCCCCCCCAATAAAGGAGTTGGGGTTGGGATGGGCCGTTTGCTGCCCTCCCCAGAGCAGATACAAGTTTAAATCACGTCATAGCAGTTATGCTGTGGCGGGAGGTTCCGGGGGCAGGACCAGAGTTGGTTTGGAGCTTGCCACCCCCAGAAGTCTAAGGGCCTTTATAGACTGCCAGAAATAAAGCAGTTTGAGGCCACTTTGGCTCAGTGCTAGGGAATCATGGGAACTGTAATTTATTGTGGCACCAGAGCTCTCTGACAGAGAAGGCTCCCTAAAAAAATGCAATTCCCATGATTCCCTAGCACTGAGCCAGGACAGTTAAAGTAGCCTCAGGCTACATTATTTCTGGCAGTCTGTAAAGGCCCTAAGTTTGCTTGGAGTGATCAACAAGGATGGACATCTGACCGGATGACTGGCTGAGTTCTGGAACTATAGTTTGCCATGTTTCTGGGCTTCTTTACCTGCCCCCCCCCCCGGTTGATTGCCATTGCTTACTGTGCTATGCAGCTTGTTAGTGAGGTTGGTGTGTTGGAGAAGGGTTTTTCCTTCTCAACCAGCACACCACGTGCTGCTCTTGTTCCAGGGGCCAGTGATCAGGCCTGACTTGTCTGGCTTTGTGACACAGGTTATCTCTCTCTCTGCCAAGCCCTGGTTGGTTCCATGAGCTACTGGGGCATGCTCTGAGCTATAGTTTTCAGGGTTTTTACAACCACGAGTCTGTAAAGGGTCTCATTCCTTTCAGAATTGTACCAAGATGGATACAGTCAGGTCCCAACAGGGATGGCCAGCATAATAAAAAGTTCAGTGGTGCTCCCCACCTCCAAAAGGGCCCCAGCCCAATCAAGCTTGAGATACTTTGATGGCTGCTGTCTTCCTGCTTGTTGAGCAGTTTTCTCGATGGTTTCTACATCCCTTTTCACAGCATCTGATGCCCATTCTTAACTAACAATTTGAAATCTGTAGTGGGCATGGAACACATAGGCAAAAAATTAACAAAGAAGTAGCAGAAGATAGGTTTGGGCCCCTTCCCCCCCCCCCCCCCCCAATTTGAGAGTTTCCCCACTCAGTGTTGTTCCAAGGAAAGCTGCAGGAGAGTTCCTCATTATTCATCACTTGTCATATCCCCATGGCCAATCCATTAACAAGGCCATGCTTCATGAATTCCAAGAACTCGTTGGCCATTTGAACTTCACATGTAAGGTAGTGCCCCAGGTAGAGCATTTCTGAGGTGTCTTTGTGATGCAATTTGTAAGTTAATAAGCCTCACCACAGGATCATTGTTGCCACAGCCATAAAGGAAGACCTATTGGTTTGGTCTCAAGTTTTGAGTGAATTCAATGGGATTTCATTTTGGCATTATGAGTTAAGCTCAGGGATGCATTACAGGTATCATCAGATGCAGCGAGCAGTAGTGTCTATTTTCATGGCAGGTGGTATGCACACTCTTGGTCACAGGACTGGATCCAGTCAGGATTAACTTCTGATCTGACTTTTCTGGATTTTTTTTTCCCATCGTAGTGGTGGTCACCATGTGGGCTAAAGAGTTTGCCAATTCATCAGTACATTTTTGGTGTGGCAACCTGGTGGTTTACCTTCTAAATCCCCAAGGGTGATGCTGCTGGTCTGTACATTCACATTTCATTGTTTACGTTTTAATATCCTTTTTACTGCATTGCAATTGGCTGGGATCAATAATGCTATTCCAGATGCTCTTTTCCCGTAAACAGATGGACCTGTTCTGGAACTTGGCCCCTAAGGCATCTCAGCTGGTGGAACTAATGCCCAAACATCTTTGGAGCCTTGGCAGCATGAGGTGGAATGAGCTCTGAGTCTCTCAGTTACACCTAGTATGAAGAGGAGCTATCTTAGATTAGTTAAAGAATTTCTCAACTTCCGGGTCAAACAGCAACTAGGAGAGATTCTGCCTATCCTGGGCCCTCAGCTTTTGTGTTATTGTGTGTATCTCCATGATAGATGATTGGCACCACAAACAATTCAAAGTCACCTGTCTGCCATTGCATTTTGGCTAGAATTGCAAAGGCTGGATAATACCACTGGTGATTTTTGGGTTAGGAAGGTGCTAGAAAGCTGGATTAGGAAAAGAGGTAAAATTTTGGATGATAGGACACCCTTGTCCCCAGACATATTGAAAGGTTTAGGACAAGTATGAGCTGGTATCTGCATATCACCATATGATTGTTATTTCATTCAGCAATGTCAACTGCCTTTTGGAGGGGGCTGCAAATAAGTCAATTAGTTTTGGCATCTAAGCGTGACACTTCATGCAAAGCTTTACACTACAATGATCTATTGTTTTTTGAACAGTCTGTCATTTTTTCCAATAGTTCATCAAAAACCAACCAGCACAATAAGGGTGCTCACCTTTCTCTACAGTCCTGCTGGATGCATCTATTTGTCCTGTCCAGGCCCTGCATAATTATACATAAGGCAGGAGATCCAACTCTGGGTCCCTGTTTGTTCATCAGGATCTTTCCCCTTTAACCAAACATCACTTCTGGGCTGTTTCTTCCAGGGCCTTGTCTGTCCTGGGCTTAGTGAATGTCCGTTTTGCTACCCATTCCTTTCAGATTGGGGCTGCTTCTACGGCTGCTTCCATGGGTTATGAACCATGTGCCATTAAGAAGATTGGATGCTGGAAATCCTCAGTCTACCACAAATATGTCAGAAGGTTGGTTTGTTAATTTGTTTTCTTTGTTTTTCAGATCTCAGTTCTGCGAGATGTCAAGTACTGCTATGTGGCCACAGCATGATCTACTGGGTGGCCCGCCAGGCCAGGATGAGCCAATTCGGTACTCACTTGAGCCTAAGTGACATGACCTGTCCCCATTGGATAAGAAGGCAGGGGCTCCACTGGCACAGCCTGTTGCCTTTACTGTTTAAAGAAGGCCAAGGGCCTCCTCCCCACTTGCTTGTTGTTCACCTTGGGGGCAACAACCTTGGACTGTTAAAAGGGAAGGTGCTTATTTTTCAGGTGCTTTATAATTTTGATCTGATGAAGCAGTCATGGCCACTGGTTCAAATTGTTTGACCTGCCATGCTGACATGCCATGAATGGAAGTGTGGTGGCGACCCCCATAGCTATTGATATGGCCTGATGCAGACTAATAGGGAGACCCAAAAGGCCCTCAACACAAGACTAGGTGGCAGAAAGAGATTGCCCTTGGGTCTGGCCTGAAAAATAACCACTCTTTAATCCTTGTAAATTGGGAAAGGGACTTTCTGATTGGACTTCCTGATGCAGGCTGGCCAGTGAATAACCCAGCTTTTGGGTGTTATTGAGGGCTCAGGTGTTATCATCCAGAATAAGTTGCAGCGGTGGTGAGGCTGTGTACTGGCTGTGTGTCGGCTCAGCAAGGCTTTCCCACTAAGCCCGCCGTACCCTGCCCACCCACCACAACACCTGGGAGCCCACGGAGGCAGTGGAGAGACTGGGAGCTGGGAGGACACTTAAACTGTCCACACCCTTCCTCCTGAACTGCAGCAGTGGTAAGGCTGTGCTGGCTGTGTGCCGACTCGGTGAGACTTTTCCACCAAGCCTGCCTTGCCATGCTCACCCACCACAACACCTAGGAACCTGCAGAGGCAGCAGAGAGGCTAGGAGCCAGGAGGATACTTAAACTGCCCACACCCTTCCTCCTGAACTGCTGCGGTGGCGAGGCTGTGTGCCAGCTGTGTGCCGGCTCAGCGAGGCTTTTGCATCAAGCCCGCCTTGTCCTGCCCACCCACCACAACACCTGGGAGCCTGTGGAGGCAGTGGAGTGGCTGGGATCCAGGAGGACACTTAAACTGTCCACACACTTCCTCCTAAACTGCAGCAGCGGCAAGGCTGTGCTCCAGCTGTGTGCTGGCTCAGCGAGGCTTTCCACCAAGCCCGCCCTGCCCTGCCCACCCACTATAACTTCTGGGAGCCCACGGAGGCAGCAGAGAGGCTGGGAACTGAGTTGGGAGAATACTTAAACCTGCCAATCCTGGCTATTTTCCCCGCCCAGACCTTTTAACATCTGAGGCTGAAGCCGGGTTGGGCAGAGCGGAGCCTTATAACCTGCGCCAACCTCTTCTCCACCAGTAGCAGCAGCAGTGACTGGTGATTGTTGGCTGGGAT
>CM034701.1:155699403-155736449 GCA_020142125.1 Phrynosoma platyrhinos
AGATCCTTGCTCTAATGTGCATTGGAAAATGCACTCCGTGGCCATTTTTCCAAGTCAAAAGGTTCTGACTTGGAAAAATGGCTGCAGGAGCACGTTTCCCAATTCACATTGGAGCAAGGATCTACTCTGAAGGTGGATTCCACTGCAAAAGCCATGCGATAATACACGGCTGCAGTGTGAATTAGAGTTAATTCAGAAGAGGTAAGGAGTATTATTTAAGGCATGCGATAATCTCCTATGTCTCTCAATAATAGTTCTATCAGTTAAAACAACTGTTCCAGCCAGAGGATCAGGAGCAATTTTAAAAACTAAAACACTGGCAACCTTGGCCTGATCCTACATAAATAGATGAGTTGTGCTCTTTAATGGCACAGCTTTTTAAATCTTGTTCAGAATGTGGAAACAATTATTTTTTGAGCTCCCACAGACACACATGAATACACAGACACACACACACACTGTCCCACTATTTCTCTTCTTTCTGCACCATGACATCTGTTCAAGGCAGTGACTCACTGGATGTCTGTTCATTCCTGTTGTACCCCCCTCTACTTGGATCCTGCAACATCAGGATATTACTTTCCCCCTGGAGGTCTCCCGTTTATGTACTAACCAGGATTGACACTGCTTACCTTGTGAAATCTGACAAGATCACAGAGGCAGCTCTGGTTTGGCTGCAGGCACCCCCCTGAGAAAAATCACAAAGCAGTAACAGCCACCGGCTGGCTATATCCAAATAAAATGTGACAAACATCAAAAGTTTTTTTAGTGGGTCTGGACTGTGTGGGAAGCTTTCATTCGGGGAAGCTCACACCTGTTTCTTCTTAACGGGGCCCTTCCCAGATTGTGGCCTTGTGCTTCATGTGAAGACAAGCAATTATATCAATATAATCAGAGTCAAATCCTATGTAATTTACACATTAAAAGGAGAGAATGATGCATGGAATGAAATCGGTTTGTCTAAAGCAATTAAAGCCTTTGAGCAAATACTGGCACTGAAAGGGGACAGACAAAAACTGCTCGCATATCCCAGGACTTTGCCTCATGAGCTCAGCTGTAAAAGTGATGAGAAGAGAAGGATGTTCATTTCTTGCCTTTCCCTACCAATTCTAACTATATATATTATATGAACCTAATAGATTTGGTTTATATTTAGAAAATAAGATTGCCTCCTCCTCCTCCTCCTCCTCCTCTTCTTCTCTGGCAAATTTCCTATGGTTTTACTAACACAGCAGGCAGAAATTGATAAAGTTTCTCGTACTATTTCAACTAAGTGCTATGCAAAGCTTCACTTAATAAATTTCTACCTAAGCACATTGCCCTAAGGGGCAAAGATGGCATTCCAGGGAAAAACTGGCAACCTTTTACTTCCATTAGAGCCCATGCCCTGGCCAATTTAGCATATTTCTTCCTGCCTCTGACAATGATTTCTACTCCAGAAAAGCTTGTGCCACAATAATCTTCAGAGTACAAAGTCTTGAACACTGATTTGTGTTTTACTTACTAATGCACTCAGGATGGGCAACTTTGGCCCTCCAGATATTGTTGTACCTGAATTCCTATATACCCTCACCACAGACTATACTGGCTAGGGCTGCTGAGAGATGCAATAACATTTCATCAGATTCAAAGGCACACTCATATTATTCAGAGTCATTCTCCATTCTCCATTATCATTTTCCAGAGCTCTGGTTAAGCAATTCTGGGCAAGAGAAATGAAACTGGAGTCACACCATCAGCAGCATTGTGTTCATGTGCAATAGAATGGGGAAGACTACGAAGAAGTCAAAATAGTAGGAAGAAACTTTCCTCTCCAGCCTAATATAAGTAAAACTTCAGTTGTGTCATTGTTTCTATCACACCTTTTCTGTCATACCTTTTGTATTTAGCAGTGAAACCTTTACATCCTATATTTGAATTCTGCAAGACTCTCCCTACCTCCCTACCTCTGTACATGTGTGTGTTAAAAAATAAAATAGCTAAAGCTGATGGAAGGCAATACCTTTCAAGAAATTTGTAGGGTTATGTCCTACCTATTTGAGGGATGTCAACAATACTCATTAATATTACATCCTCAGGAAGAAAAAACTATGTGTGTACTCCAAGTATTCCACTGCAGAAAAGGAGACCAGCTGTGAAATTCTTCATATTCTGATATTTTGTTGGGGAAAGTTTATATGGCTTTCCTGTTCAGACTCAGGGCCTTTGCAGTGCTAGGGAATCATGGGAACTGTAGTTTATTGTGGTACCAGAGCTCCTTGTCAGAGAAGGCTCAATGTCTCAGAAAAAAACTTCCATTCCCATGATTCCCTAGCATTGGGCCAGGGCAGTTAAAGTGGTCTCAAGCTGCATTATTTCTGGCAGTCTGTAAAGGCCCTCACACACAAAAGGGCAGAAAAGTATATGTGTGATTCCAGCACAAAAATAGTGGGTTTTGTCCAGAACTCAAAGAAAGAAAACTATGTGCATTTTTTTTCTGTGCAAGAAATTGTATATTGGTGAAATTGCATGGTGTTTATATAAATTTACACTATTTGCACAAATAGACAAATCCTGCACAGAAAAATATATATATATGATGATTATGATGATGATATTTTGTCATAAAATTTGTTTTTGTACAAAATGAACACTTTCTACCTAGGGACATGTTTACTGCCCAGGAAAACTACATGTATTTTTTCACACACATTTTCTCCTATAAAGTCTAAATATGAATAGTAAGAACTGTACAAAAATCCTCATTTTCCTATAGCGCAGGGATATTTCTGCAATTTTTCATTCTTGCACATGGGAACAAAAAAGGTGAAGATGTACATACATAGTACAGTGTAAAATTAGTGCAGCTTTCTCCAACCTGGTTTGTTATTTGTTTGTTTTTTGTTTGTTTGGTTGGTTGGTTTTGGGGTTTTTTGCTATGATTATCATCAAGCCTAACCATTGGCTCTGCAGGCTAGGGCTAATGGGTGTTGTAATCCAAATGTGCCAACTCTCCAGTTGAGGAAGGCTAGATGAGAAGACTACTAGGTGAAATTCAAATTGAAATCACCATTTATAGAATCATAGAATCATAGAGTTGGAAGAGACCACAAAGGCCATCCAGTCTGACCACCCTGCCATGCAGGAACTCCTAATCAAAGCATCCCCGACAGATGGCCATCCAGCCTCTGCTTAAAGACCTCCAAGGAAGGAGACTGCACCAACCTCCGAGGGAGTGTGTTCCACTGTTGAACAGCCCTTACTGTCAGGAAGTTTCTCCTAATGTTGAGGTGGAATCTCTTTTCCTGGAGCTTGCACCCATTTAGTTATGAAGCTCTCACGGGGTTGCAGACTGCTAGAAATAGTGCAAATTCAGTCCACTTTTAGGGTTAGGGTTAGTGCTAGGGAGTCATGGGAATTGTATTTTTTTCTGGGACATTGAGCCTTCTCTGTCAGAGAGCTCTGGTGCCACAATAAACTCCAGTCCCCATGATTCCCTAACCCTAACCCTAACCCTAAAAGTGGACTGAATTTGCACTATTTCTGGCAGTCTGCAACCCCCCTCAGACACTGCTTCTCTGCCTAATTTACTACATGGGGTGGTTGTGAGGATAAAGTTGGTGGTGATGGTAGATATGATGGTGTGTGATTCTATGAGCATATAAAAGGAAAGATGTGATACAAGATTAAGAAAAATATAAACCCTCCCCCTACAGCTTTGAAATGTGACTCAGAGCATTTTGCTAGTGGTAAGTAACACAGAAACTTGTAAAAGTTGGGTGAGGGTGAAGCTCCTACACTATCTTCATTTACTTAGGAGTATGCTTCACAGAGTATGGAGTGCATAAATGTGCAATGGATTTGGCAGTGAGACTATCATCTGTACTCTCAGTCTGCTGCAGCATCTCTTCCCATCTTCAAATTTTCATTGCATAGACTTCCATTTCTCTATCAGTCCTGAAGTTAACCCCCAGGACAAATTTCTTTGGCCAAGAACAGTATTCTGTGTATCACTGCCCTGCCCTCTACAGCTCCTTGCTTTCTATTTTCCTTATACTCTTGTCTTTCTCTCCCAGCTCTGTTGCCATCTTTCACTCCAATGAATCTATTTATTAATAAACCAGTGTTTTTTCAGAACAGTGATGCATCAATAAGTGCCAAAGCTGTTAAGTTAGTCAGCATTCTGGGAAATCCTTTCCAGTATTGAACAACTGTAAATCTCCATTATTGCTTCCAATAGCACAAATAAGGAACTCCTGTTCACCTTTATGACAGTAGTCTCTGTTAATTTTAAGGGTGTATATGTGTCTTGAGTTTATGAGCAGGCAGTCAGCAGCCTCACAGCTTTGTTTGAAGGAATGGAAGACAGTAATGGATGGTTATGATAATGTCTAGCTTAAATTAATAAAAGTTGATTGTGGACAACAGCAAGAATTACATGAGACAGAGGAAATATACAGGATTATATGTCATCAGAGACATATATCTTATATCTGAGAGCTTGTAATAATACAAAATATTTGGAGGATATAAGATTTATTTGTATAACAAAAATATAGGTAACAATTCATTTTGCTTATATATATAATACCTTTAAATGGGAGCAAGTGTAACATTACTGTAATAGTACTATCAGATTGTAATAATACTGAGATATCACATTTCCAGGGCATCATAGGTGAAATATATTGTCACCTCAATATTATAAAACTGTTGTCATATATGTTTTAATATATTTTTGCATTCACATACATTGCTGCTGTTATTTTTGTTTAATTAGAAAACTGTGTTAAAATAAATACTTTTTGTACAGAAAAAGATAGAGTGAGTGAGTCAAAGTGAAGTAATGTACAGTATTTTTACTAGGGGGAGGGTAACATGGATTTTCATATCATACACAGACAAAAGCTTCAGAGAAGTGAAGTGACCCTTGATGAACTACTAAATACCTTCAGATATTATAAATATAGATTTTGGGAATTTTTTTTTACTACAACATCCAGAATACTCCAGCCATCATAGCTAATGGCAGAGCTGGGGGACTTTGGAAGCTATAATATTAAAAAGTATGCTTTCCAGGCTCTTTCTGAACCAGAGCATATGTTTTTTTAAAATGTACTATGCAGAAGAGAATGGTCCATTTATAACTACTGTGAGTCTACAAATGCACCTGATGGACAGCTTGTGCCCAAATGATCCAATTCAGGTCTTCAGCCAGCTTCAATCAATTGTATGGAAAGAAATATTTCAGTATTTATACAATATTGCAGATATTTGCAATATAAAATATATTTCAGAGGAATAGGATGTAGGATATTCAGAGGATTGCATGCTAGCAATCTTCCACTTGACCTGATGATCAATTCATGTCCGGTGCAAGGAGTTTGTTTATTGCTATTCAAGCTTTGCATATATGACCTGGGACCAGAATTCAGAGTGAAACATCACAGAAAGATATTCAGGTAAATAATCTTAACATGGAAACAAACAAAAAAGGTTTTTTGGTGCATTCTGAGGGGCTAGGCTTACAGCTTAAAGTGGAAAACTGCCCCCTGGATTTTGCACAGTTTCCTTCCCCCACTTTAAATGTACAAGAGGATTTTTCTGAGCTAACATTCATGTTTTGCACATGGTGGGACACTAGGACACATCATGCATGCTAATGGAAATGTATGCACATGAATACAATCCACTTATTCAATTTATTCATTAGAATGTATTTAGCTGATCAGGTCAACAAACTCCGTATCCACATATGTATGCCTCCCAGCCAAAAGGTATGATCTGTGCAGCAAAGCCTTCTCCATGCACCCCTCCACCTGTGGAATTCCACCTCAAGGAAAACTTGTCTGAGTGCAGTTTTTTCAGTTAGTCATGAGGCTGGAAAAGCTTTTATATATGATATGAATTACCATTTTGGGTATCCTAACTGTTTTTATATCATTTAATGTGACTTTCCTGTTGTATAGTGATTTTGAAATTATTTTATGTAGTTCCTTATTTATTTACATTCTACATTTTCTTCATTTGTACATGGAAGCATGCCAGGCTGCCTTGCACAGTTGGCTTCCAGGTCATTGTAAAAGTTCTTGAGATTTCTATAGGGCATGCTGCCATACCTGTCAGGCACCAGTTAGGTGGCCAAACATAACTCTGCCCCCTGGTAGCTAAGCACTCTTCCCTCCCTCTCTTGAACATAGCTACATTGGTAAGGATTTGCATTCCACTGATGTTTTATGAGAGGTAAATTTATATTTATTCATTTATAATGGCCAAAATTCCATTATCAGCAACTAAGTAACTTCTCTTGGTTCAACTTCCCCAGCCAAACCTGACATAAAATTCATTCAACCATGCTTCACTCACCAACATAATTGGCCTCTCTCTAGGCTGTTGATGTTCAATAAACTAGATTGTGGGGAAGTTATGATTGTGGCAGTAGTGTCAAAATTGTGACTAAGTAAAAATTTTGAATATGGTACAGTTACCTAGATTTCACACTATTGCCACAATGCTAAAACCACCCCCAACTATCTGGGGAGAAGGAGGTCCCATTTGCTGGTTATCAGAGCATGGCTGAATGACATTTCTGTCAGGTTTTGGGGGGAGGGTTAAACCAGGAGAAGTTACTTAGGGCCTAAGCAGACTGGCAGAAATAGTTCACATTAAATTGAGGCACTGCCCTGGCTCAGTGCTAGGGAATCATGGGAACTGTAATTTATTGTGGCTCCAGAGCTCTCTGACAGAGAAGGCTCAATGCTTCAGAAAAAATTACAGTTCCCATGACTCCCTAGCACTGAGCCAAGGCAGTGCCTCAATTTAATGTGCACTATTTCTGCCAGTCTGCTTAGGCCTTTAGTTAAGCATAGTTAATTAAGTAACTGATGCATAATTCCAGCCAATTATTATATATAAATAATTAGTTATGAAAATGTTCCAACAAAAAGGCTATTTTGGTAAGCCACCAAAAATTTCTGATAGCATTCCATTTGTTGGAATCATCCAATCTAAAGCTAGTCACCTAATTCAGTTATCTTCCATAATCTACTTCAAGGCTCTGGCCCTTCTTTTGAGAAACATAGGTCTAATGGGAATCCAATAGTTTTTCTCTAACTAAAAAGTGTAGTCACTTCCTTACTACATCCTACCCACATTGTAATTACCATCTCCATTCATTATGATGAAATCAGATAATGTCATGTTCCATCTTGATTAGATCCAACACCATGGAGACATTTCTGACATGCCATCTGCAACTGATATAATAAGTCAAGGTGTCCAATGAAAGTACCTGCTTTTCACTGACTCTCATTTAACTATAAGTGTATTTTGACATTTCTGCAGAGACTGTGAAGCAGCAGGTAATTTCAGTCTCTGTCTCTATCAGCACAGGTGTCTTCTTGTTTGATTAGGGGGAAATCTGAGAATGGTGAGTTTTAAATTACCTTTGTTCACATTAGACCCATCAAGCAGGTGGGAAAACCTATCCAATCCAGTTGCTTCAACATGTCTCTTGCTGACTCCATGTCCCTCAGCACTCTTGGAATATTAGACACCATTCCACTGCCACATTGTCATTAGGAAACCCAAGTGTACAACATTGTAGATTTTAGTTACTCTTAGAAACATTTTCCATACAAATGAAGAAATCCCCAAAGCAGATACATTACATGAGTGGGCTATAACCTGGAGGGGAGGGGGGAGAGAGAAAGATGTATTAAAATGCAGCAAAATTACAAATTCGATATAACTGCGCCATATTAATTAATTCTGAATGAATTCAGTTTTTTTATAAATGCATATGACATACCTAGCATGCCAAATTAATTCTTTATTATCAGAGAGCTATTGCAATCGATGCTAAATGAATTCATAATGATAAGTTATATTAAATAAAGATCTACTGCAAAAACAATAAAAAGGCTATCATGCTCAAACCTAGGGCAGATCAAATAAAACCCTGACCCATTAAGATAGAGAGGGATATTATGAAGACTGCACCATGTTTACTCAGAACAAAGACCATCTTCAATAATGCCTACTCCCATGTGCATATAGGAGTGCAGCCTTAATTGCAAACTTTTACCTGCTAGCTAGATTGGGAAATATGTGATCCTCCAGTCCAGATGCTCTTGGACTGCATCAGCCATAGACAGCACAACCAATTATGACAAAGCATGGGAGAAATCCAATAACATCTGGAGGGACATGTACTCCCTTATTGGGTCCTTTGCCTCAATTCCAAATCTTTTACTATCACAAGGGGAACTTTCATACTACACAATTATACCACTGTATTCTACTTTAAATGCCATGGTTCCATCCTATGGAAACCTGGTCTATTTTTAAAAAAATAAAATTTCCAATATTTTTAAATTTTTATTTTAATTTTTAAAAAATTGTGGGGTGGGGTGGGAAGCATGGCGAGTTCTCCAAATCAGGGCCTTTACCCACTTCTGAGCTGGTCTGATTTCCACATCTTTACCAGTGTTACTTTTTGCTTGCTGTTGAAAAAGTGAGACTTCTTCACTTAAAAAAAAAGCACCAAAAAACTGTACTCTTGGTGTGATGGAAGGTATGCAATGTCTCCTTCTGACTGACTAACAACCATTCATGGGAAGATCAGACAAAGTTTGGCCAATGCCGTTGTTTCTTCCATTTTGTCTAAGGTTTCCTGTGTCTGCTTATATATTAGTCTTGCATCTAGGTCCTTCCTTATCTGCATGCAAACAGTGATCCATGCCATGCAGCTTATCAAGATAATTTTAGAACCACGTTATCAATGCAGTCAGAAAACAGTTGTGATATAAGGTGTATAAGTCTCCATATAATCAATGTACATGTCCTTCTTAAACGATACAAATTACGTGTGGACTAAGGATGCTAGGCATTCATGTGAATGGCTTTATTATGCTCAAGGTGAGGAGGTATAAAACTCTTGGGTAATTGATCAGTGATGGCACTTTCCACCTGCTACCAAGGAATAACAGACTTAAGAGACAGACTGTGAAAGATACAGTCAACACAAACATAGATCAGAGTCCAGGTCAAGGGGTTTAAAAAAGGACTCTGCTTTTAGTTAACACTCCCTTGCATGGAGGCTGGGATATAAATCAGCCAGTGCAAACCCTGGGATAAAAATGGGGAGCAACGCATTTCCACTGGCTAAAGCTTACAAGGAGCAATCCCCACAAAAGTGCATTGTAAGAGGTCTGGACTTCTTTGCAAGAAGGCACAAATAATGGTCTCTAGGTCTGCCTCTAAAGAGAAATAGTGGCAGCAGCATAAGGAGAGAGAAAAAAGAACAGAAACAAGAAAACATCTGAACCAGAATTTTTTTCAAGCTGGTCAGAGCCCACTTCTGTCACATAAAGATATATTTTCAGGCTTCCTAAATACTTGGTCAGAGCCCACTTCTGTCACATAAGGATGTATTTTCAGGCTTCCTAAATACTTTGACAGAACACATACTACATGATAAATGCAATACATAAAGGGTCTACAACTGTGGATAATGTATCCCCAGGAAGAATGCACTCAGCACTCAGTTGCCAACGGAGAAGTGGAAAAAAATGTGCATAAGGAATGGCATTATGCTCTCCAACATTTCACAGATGAAAACTGACACATATGCTGAGCAACATCAGAGTGTGGTCAAGAAGGCAAACCTTATTAATGAGGAAGAATGGACAAAGGAGGAAATGCTGCAACAGTTTGCTTGTGCCTGAGCCCAGTGGGAAAGTTCAGATTCTACTCCCGCCTCTCCTCTCCCCACTACTAAGCTTTTGAGTGCAATTGAGTGCAACTCCTTTTGCACTTTGAACTGACTTTGCAGTAACTGAAGTAAGCTGAAGACAAAGTAGGAGGAAGACAGAGAAACTGGGACATAATAAAAGCAGATAAAAAGATGGGACAACAGAGAATCAGGACTGTCACTCCTAAATATGGACAGCTGGAGGATATGTGACCCCTGTAGCCACAGAACACACCTCTAACCACTTCTTATGATGTCCTTTTGCAGGGAGCAGCAGGAGTGTAACTTTGTTGCTTGTGTGCCTTCAAGTCATTTCCAGCTTATGGCAAACCTAAGGTGAACCTTTCATGGGGTTTTCTTGGCAAGATTTGTTCAGAGTGTGTTTGCCGTTGCCATCCTCTGCAGCTGAGAGAGTGTGACTTGCCCAAGATCACCCAGTGGGTTTCCATGGCCAAGCCAGGATTTGAACCCTGGTCTCCATAGTTGTAGTCCAATGCTCAAACCCATCCTACCTCAGGGTGTAACTACAGGAATGTAAAATGAAGGCACTGTCCACCTCAAGTAAGAATTCTGCCCCTGAAGAAACTTTTCTTCAGTTCTCAAGTTTCTTGCACTGCAGAGAGGGAGACATTAAGAATTATTCACACCTAGAACTCTTCGATTTGCTGTTTTTGCATTCCCCTAACTCCCCCCCCCTTTACTTTGGATGCCTAAACTTATGTGTAGATGCTCTACTGAAGTTTGAAGTTTTGTGGTGCTAACAATTTGTGGACCTAAGGGAAATTTCACTGGGGGACAGAATACTTAGTTGGGGGTAATGCCCCCAGTCAATGGGGATGTTGGCCTGTTTCTCTAACCCTGATTGCATTCACAAAATAGCCTTCCATAAAATCTAATAGCTGGCTGAGGGCAATAGATTCTTTACTGTGTGAACCCTTGCGTAGTGCCCCCCCCCCACTAGCTATGTTTGTTCAAATTAACAGAAAGTGCACAAACCACTGTGTTATCCACAAGGTCCTAAGCTGTGTTGTTGTTCACAGCCCAGTGAGAGTTGCATATTCTTTTACCTTTTTAATAGCTTTTCTTTTATTCCATGCTTGTTCTCTCTCGCTTTGTCTCTCTGTATGTGATATATACACTGTTTGGTTCCATGCATCAGCAATAGCAGCAACAACAGTCTGCCAGAGAGGGTTGGGGAAAGAAGCAAACCTACCTTATTGAACATAATCACTCCCCTGACGAAACAGGGCAGCTTGGGAGTGCATAGCATTTAGGAGGTCAGCTCCTGTGTTCTGATGCTCAAATTTGCAGCTCAAAATCACAAGGCTTTCTGCCTGCTTCCTCAAGTCTGAATTGGTAGCACATAGCCCAGTGGAGTTTTAGGCAAAGTGAAAAGAACAGCCAGGGAGAGAAGCTCTTTAACATCCTTTATTTTTAACTTTCGGCAGGGGAGGGAGAAACATATCAACATGTAGCAGATGTGCTGAGACCAAGCAGAACACTTTCTTGTGATTATGGTCAGACATACCTGGGGAGGTGCAGTTTCATTCACTCTCCAACTTCCAAAAGAGAGCAACGCTGAAGTAAATATGTATAAAGCAGCTTCCTTCCCATGTAGAGTAATGACAATACTGCATTTTATTTCACCAGACCCACCTCATGGATAGAGAAAAGAGGCACAGTTTGACACGCACCATTGACAACAAGTGAAGCAAAGTGTGTTTGTTCTCCGTGTTCTTTGTCATAAATATCATGAAATTTTGCCTTTGAAGTTAGGGAAATAATGAGTCTCTCTCCTGTATCTTTGTACCCCATTGTTTTGCACCATTTGTAAAAGCAAGGGGTTGTCATTATACCTTCACACATCAATATGAAACCTCTACAAGCTGTTGACTAAATGAGCTGTTATTATCTTTGTTTCTGAAAATAGTGTACCTTTAAAAAAAAACTTCACTTATCAGTAACTAGGTACAGTCAATTACTCACCGGTATTGATCACAATATCTATAAGAGTTGCAAAGTACCTTTGCTCAAGGTCACTGTAAGGTCAAGTTATGATCAATATGAATTGACTGTCTGCAAATAAATTTAAGTAGCTGACATAATTGCAAGGGGTACCTATTTGAAATTAAGGTGGACCACTCCACAACCTCTTTGGAAGGTCTATGCAGTTAATTACAAAACACTTGAACAGTAAAAGAGAAAGGTGCTGAGAAGAAAAGGTCATAAAATTGTAATCCATGCTCTGACAAATGAACAGTCTCAAACAGAAGGCCTCTTCCTGTGGTTGTAATAAAATCACTGCTGAACAGAATAGTCCCATTTACTATTCAAGATGTTTGAGCTGTTGTTGACAAGTTTCCACACAAAAACTTGCAAAACTTCATGAGGAGGAGTTACTAGGCTGCACTGAAATAAGTGGGCATATCTCACTTAAAACAACAATAGCAGTTTCATTTTGGGAATCAAATGCTAACTAGCAATTGCTTTTAAAGCTTACTTTCATGGTGGACTAGGAGAAGATCAGATCTCTTACATTTTTGAGACATCAAAGCAGAAGGAGGAGAACCCTCATCTCTGTCACCTTAAGGTCATTGGTGGAAAAGTGGGGATAAGAAGATACCATATTTTATATACTTTGTGAATTGGCACCGAGATACAATAGAATTATGGGCTGCATTCTTCCAATTCTATAGGTAATTTACATCAGCTGACTGATTTAGAAGTATACATTAAATAACCCAATTCAGTTCCCAGGATAGTCTAACCACTCCATGAAAGAAGGACTATGTACTCAGCAATCTTTTTCTGTTCAGTGTGCGTCACATGCAGGAAAGCAAAAAGGTAACTTCAGATCAGGCCTCTTTCACTAGGGCGGGTAACTTCAAATGGTCAAAGAGCCAAATTTTGGGCACTGCAGATGAACCAGGTCTAGAGGTCAATCAATCAATCATAATTTTGTTGAAGTTTTCTAGTTTCCCCCCACATGGAGGGGTTGGGAAGCATGTATCCTGTTTTAACCCAATAGTCCAGCTGCTGAGTGACTCCAAGATAGTAAAACACTATTTTGTCCCCTACAGTTTTATCCCAGAGTAGGGGGCATGCGAGGTTCCACATATGTCCTGCTCTGAGCACATGCTACAGAAAGGCACATGCTATGGAATGTGTTACCAATCAATCAGTGTTTCACCTATTTGACTAATAAAACTGTGTCATGTCAAGCACCCATAGAGGATGCTAATAAATTACAGATTTTGCTTTGATTGTGTATTCCTACATGGCAGGGGGTTGGACTGGATGGCTCTTGTAATCTCTTCCAGCCCTATGATTCTATAAATCTATGATTATGAGATCCTGATTGGCTCCCCAAACAAGGCACTCTAAATTTTTGCCTGGCTCTGTCTTGCCATCCAACTCCATACCACCTGTGGTTCTACATATGTAATCCAGTTGTTCTTTACCAAACTCGAAATCCTGTGGAAGTAGTGAATGTTGCAAGGCAGGAGTATGCAACCATTTCAGTCTCAAGAACCACATATGATACTCCCTCAAGGGTTGGGGCTGCATGGTTTGCACACGTGCAGGCATGCACATCCAAGTAACTCCCCTTTTTCAGTGGGAGGCACTGAACGTTCTTCGTCAGAGGATCCCTGTGATCATGAGAAGAAGGATTCTGGTAACAGATTTGGTTGGAAAGAGCTGGCCTGTATGAGGCTCTTTGGAGGAAAGAGTAGACAGCATTCTCCCTGTTCTGTTTCTCCTGATCCTGGTACAGATTAGGAGCTATGTAGAAGGAGCAAGAGGCTGTGCAAGAGCATCAGGAGCAGTAGCATTGCTGAAGCAAAGCAAGAGAGGAGTTGGACACAACACTGTAAGATCTGGCTCTACAACCAGAAAAGATAGCCTTCTTTTTTTACACCAACAATCATAGCTTAAGGGGAAAGGAAAAGAAACAAACTGGGCCAGAAACCAAGAACATTAACTTGTTTCTCTTATTGGTCTTTTGTGCGAGGGCCTATGCCATGCTTGTCTCACCATCCACACCAGGCCTTAACTTTTAACAAAAGTGATGCAAATACAATCAACCTGTCCAATCATCTTCAAAGCAAGTCACAAGGAGAGCAAGCTTCTCAAAAGAAACGTTAGTAAAAGGGGACTTGCTGGTGATGAGTGAAATGATCTGTCGACCCTATTCACTTGGAAGGTTTCTCATCGGCTACATGTCGAGTTATCATTATTGTATATGGAACCGAAATATCCCCCATCACAATGCACAGCAGGCAAGGGGCCCCAAACCCTTCAAAAGGCAATGATCAAATCAAAAACACGTGCAGAGGAGGTTGCATTCAATTTGCTAAAGCATGCAGTGTGCAAAGAGTGATATGGGTGCACTAAAGCAAGCTTTCATTATTTCTTTAGGTTAATGCCATTTCCTGTTAAGAAGGAAAGTAAGTAAAGAAAGAAAATAAATAAAATAAATAAATAATAAATATTATATGCAAATGTCAGTTGTGACCTGAGCATTATTCTTATACACACACTGAATCAATACAATGTTTCTGGCAGATAACTGAAGTAAAACTACTCACGGTTTAAAATTTCATGAATGTAAAAGAAATGTCCTCTTTTCTTTTCTTTTTTTAAAAGATTTTCTTCATTTTAACTGTATTTTGAATGCCGCTATTTCTTGGGAGGTATTTCTTGGAGAGAATTTAAGTTGTTTCCTAGTCAATATTGATATAATTGGGTGCTGTTATTTTGTATCATGAAGATTTGCATTGACGGTCTCAAACCTGACACCCCCAGACATTTTGGACTTCACTGAACATTAGTCTCAGCCAACATGGTTGGTGTCCAGAAATACTGGGAGCTGCAGTCCAACACTTCTAGAAGATAGGTGAAAGGGAACTAGTCTAGATGTGCAGTCAGAAACAAATATATAGCTATTCATGATTGAAGCATTCAAAATGTTGGTTTTGCAAAGAGTATTTTGAATATTATCCCAAGTATCTTTACTTTGTGGGTAACCAGTGATGATGCTGTAACACACTACATCCAACTGGTGGCTTCCGTATCAGTGGCTTCCATTATCAGTGGGTCCAATTAAAGGTGCTGACCAAGGTCCTGAACATCTTTTGTGACAGGGTTCTGTATTTGGAGAACTCTTTTAAAGTTTAGACTAAAATCCAGATTGGATTAACTGTCCCATCAGTTGCCACTGGTTGCACCTACACCATCATTAGAGGTATGTATAGTGGATATAGATATTGGGGACAATATACATACGTTTTTATGTGCATCTCCTCTGTATGCATATAATGTTAAATACATGTAGGAATAATAGTGGTGCCAGCAGCTGTAATCCTACTTCCTATATATGTATATGTACAGGAATTGTTGTCACTTGTGTGAGCACCATATCTATTCCTGGCAGTAACATCAGCATAGCAAGCAACAGCATTTACATTTCTATACCACTACAAGTAAACTCAGCACTCACTAAGTGGTTTACAATCTGTAAACCAATTGCCCCCAGCAAGCTGTGTACTCATTTTACCAGCCTATGAAAGGATGGAAGGCTGAGTCATCTGTGAAGCTTGGTGATTGAACTCATGATATTGTGGCTGCAGTACCAGCATTTAACCACTGGGCCACCAGGCCTCCAGGGCACAGTGGCAATGTCTACACAATGTAGGAAACATACAGGTAATCTCTAACCTACAGTTTTTGGATATGGAAGAGGGAGGAGTGAAAATAGGAAGAAGAAAATATCAACAATCTGAGATATGCTGATGACACCATATTAATAGACCTCGAACAACAGCTAAGGACGATCAAAGTAGAAAGTACAAAGGCAGGCTTACTGTTGAACATAAAGAAAACAAAAATAATGACCACAGAGAATCTACACACATTCAAACTAGACAATGAGGAAATAGAAATTGTAAGAGAGTTCTCATATCTGGGATCAAACATTGATCGGAATGGGGACTGCAGCCAGGAAATCAGGAGAAGATTAAGAATGGGGAGGGCAGCTATGAAATAACCAGAAAAGATACTAAAATGCAAAGACATACAACTCAGCAGAAAAGTCAGAATCATACAAGCCATTGTATTCCCTATTACCATATATGGATGTGAGAGTTGGATAGTCAAGAAAGAAGATGGGAGGAAAATCAATACATGGACAGCCAAAAGCACAAAGAAATGGATGCTAGAACAGATCAAGCCAGAGATATCTCTAGAAGCCAAGATGACAAGGCTTAGACCAGGGGTTGGCAACCTACGGCCCGTGGACTGGGTCCAGTCCCCCAAGGCCTCTGGAGCACCCCCGCCACCCCCTGCCACCACCGATGATGATGCTGACCCCCGCCAACTCCCGCCGCCGCACCACCACCGTGCACATCGCAGCCACCATTTTGTTTTCCAAAATGGCAGCCACAATTCGTTTGTACTCCTGTGCATGCATGAACGAGTTGCAGCCGCCATTTTGGAAAACAAAATGGCAGCTGCAGCAGTGCGGTGGCGGTGTGTGCAGTGGTGGCAGGGGTTGTCGGGGGCCACACGTGCATGCATGAGCGTGCACACCACCATTTTCCCCACCCACCCTTGGCCCACGGAAGACCTGGAGGCCAGCAGACCGGCCCCAGGTAAGAAAAACTTGCCGACTCCTGGCTTAGACTGTCATACTTTGGACACATCATGAGAAGCCATGAATCATTGGAAAGGACAATAATGTTAGGAAAGGTGAAGGGAAAAAGAAAGAGAGGAAGGCCACATGCTAGATGGATGGACTTTATTAAAGAGACCATGAATATGATTTTGCAGGAGCTGGGCAGCAGGGGCTGGAGATGTCTTACCCATAGGGAGACCAACACGAGGGCAGTTAACAACAACAAAGCCTGCAGTTGCTCTCTATACACCCACTTCTCCTCCCAGCCCAGCTGATCAGGCATAGGTAAAATGTCAAGGGTATGTATATCTCCTCCTTCAGCATTGCCAACAGCAGCCTGCAGGCAGTAATCTCAGTGGAGAACCATTAGTGGTTGGAAATGGGTTTCAGTTCTTCCACCTTCCAGCCATCCTACAAGTAATGCTTCTGAAATCAGTTTCCTTGTGATTTATAGCAGCAGAGAGACAGCATGGAAATCAGTTTCCTTGTAATTTATAGCAGCAGAGAGATAGCAGCCTCCATGTAAATATCAGTGGTGGCTTTCACCACCTTCCAACAATCTCCAGCCCACCATTCCCAAATCTCAGTAGCCCCCCCCCCATCCCTGTTCCCAGAGCTGTTTGTGGGGGAGAAGGTTTGTGTGCCCATGTAGATGTATGTGCAGCCCTAGATAGGCTATATGGACCTTGAAGTCAAAAACATGGCCTTCTCCTCTCCCCACTGTCCACATGTTACCCTCATCAGGCAGGAAACCAAGGTATTCTCATTGTCTTTCCTTTTGACATCCAAAGGAATGGAGGGACAGAAACAGCATGTGACATGAACAACAGCTTCTTCAATTCAAATTCATCAGTTCATACTCATATGAAACTATCATGTCTGACCCAAGATACTTTGCTGCCTGAGACAGAGAAGAAATTTTAAGGGGAAGGGACTAATCCATGCAGATTAAGCCCAATTATTTTCATTCATGAGGCAGAAAATCCCACAATCACTTCTCACAATCCCTGACAGTAGAAGCACAGCAATAACAAATTGCTAATGATTTGCTGTCTTTCCATGGTTGTTACCTGAGGCAAATGCCTCCCTCTGCCTAATGATGGGGCTGATCCTGAAAACCAAAAGTGTTATTAATGGCATTTTCCACTGTACCAGTAGTTTGGCAGTCATATCTCCTTTATCGTTATAATAATCATGTGAAGGCCAGTGACCTTCAGAGCTCTGCAGAGAGGAGCACCTGAACTGAATCCTCAGTCTAGGCAGTCCATCACAGACTGAACAATGAGTATGTAACATCATGGGATTTATTCCCCTGCCCTGCCCCAGTCCTTCCTTCTGAGATGGAAAGTTGTACTACTGAATTAGATCCTAAGAGCGAAGCTGGACTGAAGAGAGCAAAGGAGGAAGTTCTCTGATTCTTCCACAGCTTTGCTCACATCTGTCCATTCAGGTGTTAAATTTCACAGAACAATACAAATCGGTGGAGTTAAAAGCAGTGCTTGAATATTCCTTGCATGCAGAGATAGGGAGGGAGGGAGGAGGAAAGAGAGGCAAGGAGGGGGAGAGAGAGAAAGAAAAGGCAAGTTTCCACCTTAAATACATTAAAGTGTACAGCAGTAGCAGCCTCAGAAGCTAAGGTGGTCAATGCAATTAAATTCAAAACCTGAATGTATTGAACTTTTCTGCAATTATACATGGGTCATCTCTGGACAATATGTTGGCCATCTGGTAGCATCTGTGCTGTTCCCACTAATAGAGTTCCTGCTGTGGCTCCAGGCCATGACAGGCAGCACTAAGCGGGTCACATGGTGTGTCTTTCAGCCATATTTAGGTCACAGGGTGTTTTTCCTCTCTGTCTTTTTTGGAGGGGGCAGGCAGGAATAGCCAAGCTTTTCACAATGGCATGGGGAACAAACAACCCTTCAGCTCAGGTAATTCATGTCCGCAGGAAACAAATAGCTACTTTGCCCATTTATCAAAACCGTGCCACTGAGTTTTGGATGCAGAGGGTAGACATGGATGTGTGTGGGGTGGGGGATTACTACCTTTGAAAGCCATGTGGAAATGTTAATGGTGTACAAATAATAAACTGCTCATTATCTTTTCTCTTATGCCAAATGAGAGCACCCTTCCCACCAGGTCATATTCCTTAACTGAAAGCTTAGCTCCTCAATAGAACACAAATAATGTGATGCTGAAATAAATAAGCTCTTCCATAAGTTAGAAAAGTTAACTGTTTGGGGCCACCGCTCCCAGCATTCTCCAGCTAGAATGAGAAGTGGCTATGCTGGTTTGGGAATTCTAGGAGCTACAATCCAAAAAACCATTTTCCCAGCTCTGAATTCTTTTCTCCTCCCCATTCACCCAACCCACCCTCCCCTTTTTTGAAAGAAAGAGATTGGTCAAACTAGAACAACTTCCAACATTTCAGGCACAAATGAGTGTTCTTTGTATCATGCTGATATAGCAATGTTCTAGAAGAATCATGCTTCTGAGATGTGGCTTATGTAACAACAATTGCATTGCTTGGGAGCAAAGTCAATCCCTTCTAGAGACCTGCTTTTGTGTTGCTGCAGATTCTGTGTGCTGTTAATGTAGGCCTGAAACAAACCTCAAGGAGACACATAGACTTGGAACGCACACCCTTTTGGACAGGCAAAAAAAAAATGTTTCAAGAGCAACTGTGGTCTGAGCAACATATTGTCCAGATATGGTGCAGATTGGGAAGGGGGAAAGCAAGTTGTCCAGAGTAATGACTGATTCACTCTTGCTGTTGTGTTGTGTCTTTAAGTTGCTTCTGACTTATGGCAACCCTAAGGCAAACCTATCAGGGGGGTTCTATTCAGATGGAGTTGTCTTTCCCTTCCTCAGAGACTGAGAGTGTGTGACTTGTCCACATTCACCCCGTGGGACAGTTATGAAACCACTTCCTCCATCTTCTGCTATCCAGAATACTACTTGTCTGGCTCATGCATCCCTCTTTGCCCAGAGTATTGTGAAGAGGGAGCAGTTTAAAAAGCTGGGAGTAGCAGGAATTGGCAATGAATAAACACCAAAATGAATAGGCATGTTAGATACTTGGAGGGAGAAAACAGGTTAAGATGAACATAAAAACAAAACAAACCTGTTGAAAGCATGGGAGGACAACATACATACTTCTGTTCAGTTACAGTATATAATTGTGTCTGAAGAAGAGAGAAACGAAAGGCACAACGAAAGGCAGTGCAGCTTCCAGAATTTTCAGTCACTGGCCATGCTAGCTAGAGGATTCTGAAAGTAGTACTCCAAAAAGTAATTTTTCCAGTTAAAACCCACACTCACTTCTGAAAGGAGGTACATTTGTTCTCAGCCAAAAAGTGAAAGTGCATCGGCAGAGTGTTCAGGTGAAACTACCTTAAAATGCATCTTGCAGTACATAGTAGTTCAGCGAGGATTGAGAATCCTCTCCTGTACTGGTATAGTCCATTTTCTTAAAATATAGTTTCCAAAGTATCCTGTCTACAGTACAAAAGTATACTGATGTAATCCTTATTGTTCTCTCCTGGCTACATATCTTCTTGCCTTCTGTATAGATATCCCACATACAAAGACACACACACCCGACTCGTCAGGAGGGGCTACTTGTTGCACCAGCCATTTTGGGATAAGAGACACCTGGTTGGTTATGCACGCAGGAACTCCTGCCTTGATTCCTGTGCACTTGACCAATAAGGTGTTGTGTAAAGTTGTATAAAGCACACTGGGAAATCTCATGGTGAGCCATCACGAGATTTCCTGCTGTAAATCCCTTTATAGCCCTGCACTGCCACGTGGCAGCAGCCATTTTAGAGTTGAAGCTGAGCGACCAAACCCATCCACCCTAATTTAAGGTTTTGGTGTTAGGTTACTCTCAGGCTCAGGCTGGTCACCTTTTTTCCCAGGCCTGCTCCCCTGGGTTTTTCGCCCTCCCTGAGATTAAAATTGTTATTAGATTGTTGATTATGGGTCTTGTTACGGAAGTAATTTTATTATGATTATATTGGCCAAGTGTTGTATTTGTGTAGAAATCAATAGGTTGTATCAGTCAGTGGTAGCTTTGTCACAACTTGGGGATTAAGGGTCTAAATCGGAGAGTATGGTTTTAATTGTAGTGGGGGCAGGTAATGACCCCCTCCCCATAGAGAAGTAATTGGCTAATTAAATTTAAGTTGGGTGAATTAGGCTAAATTAAAATTAAGGGAAGTGACGTAAGCAGCTAACTGCATGATGTCATTAAGTTAGTGACGTCATATGACAAAATATGAAGTCATTTCCAGTTGCGGGAAAAATATTTATTTGTTGTTAATTATTTGCATGCTTTGTCACATGATGTGAGGGACCACCCACTCGGGTTGGTTACACCTTCATATACACATGTGACAAAGTAGTGTATGTTTAATTAAAATGTTTGTAAATAGACCCTGTATAGACAGCTGAATAAAAGTTGTGGCCTGTTTATACCCAAATAGAGGCGTCTCTTGTCCTTTGTGCCGGTGCAAATCCCAGAATGGAGCTATGACAAAGCTGTATGAAACTGATAGAACTTTGCGATTCAAACACACTTGAAGAGCAATTGCCAGCAAGATACAACAACAAATATGAGTTTGTCAGGAGTCCATAGTCAGCAGAGAATTGTAGCCAATGCCACCTCTCTGATTTATGTAACTTGCATAGTACATGTGTTTTCAAGCAGCTGTCTGCTATATTCATACATCCTTTATATCGTAAAGGGAACAGAAATTTGAATGCAATATTCTAAAAGATCTTTATTAGTGTTTTTCGCAGTCCAAGATGAATGGTGAGAATGAAATCTGAACTTGACCACCTGTTCCAATAACTTTTTTTAAATAAACAAGTAACATTTAAGACACTTTCCTTTAAAACATTGTGTTATTTTCTGCAAAATACATTGAATAAGGTTTATCAAATATGCTCTTCTGTATCTTGACCAACATAAGCAATTTCAGTTTGACGTCAATTAGCAAGTTGCTTTTACTCTTATAGACATATTTATAATGGAAAGGAGTGCATTTAGGCTTTAAGGTCCTGCCAACTAATCAATTTGATGAACTAATTGATAATAAATGTTAATTGACAACTAACAGCAGTCAATTAATTGCATTTCAAATGCAGCTCCAGGAAGCTGAGCTGAACATTATTTCACCTCAAGCTATTCAAATAATAGCTCACAATGACTTTGAACCAGACTTCCCAGGTCAAAATGGACAGCCTGTCCTTATTTGTTATTGGGAGATCATAGCACTTGACTTTGTACAAAAAAGAGGGACATGTGCATAGGTTCTGTTTGCAGTATAATTTCAAGAGGGATGCATACTTTGTGAATGGCCTGCAAACAAAAGTTGTGCCAGTTTTTTCTTTGTAACAGAGATCAGTAAAATTTGGTCCTCCAGATTTTTGGGGCCTTAACTCTGCCAGTATGGCCAATGGTAAAGGATAATGTCAAGAGTAATCCAAAACATCTCGAGGAACAGACATCTCCACTTCCACAGCTATGAAGACCCAGGTTTTTCACTTTCTAGGGCTAACCCAAAGGTATCCCTCTACCAAAAACTCATGGTGCATGGAGCCTAAATCCAATTAAGATGCCCTGGCCTCGGAGGTAAAAAAAATCCCACATGAATCTGCCTAGCAGTAAAATATATAATAATATTATATTGCTAACAATCTGGTGCCTTTCATGTTACTCCAAATCTGCTCCCTGAGTCAGCTGCCTCACTCTCCCTAAAGGTAGGGTTGGTCCTGTCAATTTCACACATTTCCCCTGGGATAAATGGAAAGCTCCAGTCAAAGAGATGTATTTGTTTTGATACAAAGCGATAAACTGTTGCTGGTGGAGAGATGGCAGAATAGGTCTACAGTGTATGTGTCTTTATATTTATAGTAGCATCTTTGAGAAATGTGTACAGTGTTGGAGCTCTAGCCATAAAGAAGAACAGTGGTGAGTAGCCTGCAACCACATGATGAACTGAGTGCCATCATTCAAGGAAACAGAGAGTGCTTTGGCTTAAACAGCAGCCAAGGACAATTATGAAAAACAATGTGTACACAGAGCTTCTTTTGACCATGTGAACTGCTTTCCATATCACATGAAAATTAGGTTAGCTTAGTGCCAGAATCAAAGGAAAAAAGTATGAAGATATCCTGAGGCTGGGGTGGGGGGGGAGGTGAGTGAGTCATTTAGATAAGAAGGGTTCAGGCAGGGATTGGTAACAGTAAAGTGTCTTACAATTTTCCCAAAGAATTGTATTTACATTCTAAATATCTAATTTACATTGGGTGGGAGTATGGGATGCCATTTGACTATACTTGACCCACCCCGCAGCCCACGTATTATGGCAAATTGAGAAATCTTTTTCCAGCACAATTGACTTCATTATTATACTAGAATTTTCTTTTTCCTAGTTGGTCTCAAAGATGCTACTGGATATTTCTATGCCTTTTTAAGACTTAAGAGTAGGCTTTTAAGCCTTAAGAGTACTCTTTCAAACTTTTAGACTCAGGGAGGAAATTGTTCAGAGGATAGGAGACCACTAAATGATGTTATATTGGATAAGAGGGCATGGCTATCTGGGAAACCCTGAAGGCTGGGCTGGATGCCAGGGAAGCCAAATTCAACCCAAGGTCTGCATTGAGAAGAGGAAAGCATATAGTCAGCAGGTTAAAGGAGAAGAGTGTAATGACTGCACTTACAGTCTTATTGGAGAAATTTAAGGAGACCACTAACATAGATGGCGCCAGAAGGCTGCAATCTGTTCCGAGGTAAATAAGCTTCTCCTTGCGCAGCCCCACTCCTATGGTCATTGCTGGAGCCCTGTGGTTATATTAGAAAATATAACTGAAATTATAAACTAGAAATGAAAGTAAAGGAGAGACTCTAAATATGCTACTGTTCTCCCTGGGAGGTCCTAGGGCAGAGTTTTGGGCCAGTCAAAGTTTAAGCGATAAACTAGGTACTCCAAGGAAGGCATTCCCAAACCTATGTGTTCTCTGTACTACTGAATATATAGAGATAGTGAATACAGATCAATTACAAATGCATGGCTTCAACCATCAATTCCAGTGATTGCATTACTTAAATTTTTCCTGGCACAATTAGAAGAAAGACAAATGCTGTATCCAAAACACCAAAACAAAACATCCAAAATACACAAAAAAGATGCTGAAAGAGTTTTTTACTTTCCATTACACAACATTTCAAAAGAGTATTCCTTGCTATCCGAATATTATTTACCTTTTTGGAACAAGACTACACAGTACTGAATCCACTGGACTCCAACTGTGAAAGATATAGGTGGTGCTTTTGTGACCATCTAAGGGCCTTGTGTTTTCATCCAAAGAACTAATGGCCAAGCCCAGGTGCAAATATAGTGTACAAGAAGAATCTACACGTACAAGTGGGACTCCGTGTATTTTATGAGACCATGAAAACTGTGTGACTTTTGACAATAAACCCACATTAAGAAATTTATTTGGCTTTGTCTGATTTTTAAAAATAGATAGTTAAATATTGTCCCTGTTTTTGTTGGTTATTGAAGAAACCACCACATTCTTATCCCACCTTTTCTCTGACAAAGTTGGGATGGTGTATTTGTTTCCCCTTCTCTTTACTTCACAACAGCAATATCTGAGATGACTAAAGGCTAACGATCTCCCAGTGAGCTTCAAAGTCAGGGAGAAATTTGAACCTGGATCTATCCACCTCAGCCTTCTTTTTATTAGCGGCACTAACTTCTTGTTACTGGTAGTAGTTCTTTGATCCTTCCTGACTGTAAAAAGATTTCTACGTGTACTTATTCATGGGTTATCCCATACTACATGTGTGTATCAGCCATTTTTGGAAATGGCAGCTACAGAAATAATACCACAAAATGTATGTGTCTACAACCCAAGTTAAATACAGAACTACAGTGGCGTGAAACAATTTAAACTTCAAAGTAGTCTGTGTGTCAGTTTTTAAGCATAGATCAGGATTTCTATCTGACAATTAAATATATAAAGGGGTGCATCTGCACTTTATTTTGACAGCACTTTAACTGCCATGGCTCCATCCTACAGACTACTGGGATTTGTAGTTTTATGAGGCACCAATACTCTTTGTCAAAGAAGATTTTGTCAAAGAAGGTTAAAGACTTTGTAAAACTACAAATCCAGGGACTCCATAGGATGGAGCTACAGCTCTTTAAGTGATGTCAAAGTGCATAAAGTGTAGATTCACTCAAAATCAAGATGTTGGACTTTGGAGAAAATTTGCTTTAGATAGGAATGTTACTGTGAAATTTTCAATAATTTCTGTTTCAGAAATCTGCCATGGAGGACAAAGCTCATATCCAAATTCACTTTGACCCTTCTCTGCCCTTCACCATCCTGCTTCCTGTTTGCTGGCTTGCCACCAATAAAGTCAGGAAAAAAAGATAAGGAAAGTATAAGATTGAAAGAGGAAAACAGCTACACTGAGGCAACGTGTAATCAGTTAAGGCTAGTCCTTATGCTTCAGAATATATCACAGATGAAATTATAGGGTCCATTTGAGAATAACTGAAAAGATGGAGATGCTCCCTAATAATATTGGGTCATGCCACTGCTAATATATCCAAATTAATTAACAGAAAGTGAATCGGATTTATCAAAATACCATGCAGAACTCAATCAATGACTGTGCACTAGCACTTCTGGACTGAGTAATATTTTCTTTTAAAGACAAAATTGACATACAGATGCTTCTGCAAATTGTTACTGATGTTTTCAGCAGCAAGAATGCTCACAACTAGAAGAAACTTCCAGACAGATATGGATCAAATGCCACAAAGAGGCTTCCATGCTCTTGCTTCAATATTCTTATTCACAATCATAAAAGCTTTGTATGCATCCAACTGTACTGTGATGCCAAAGGACATATGTTCATTTCTGCTTTGAAACTGGGCCCCTGTGCATAGGTAGCTGGCATGTATCTTGTTTTATATTGAACCATTCCCTGTGTTGTTTTTGCCCATTTAATGCAATGTCTGAAGTCATTTGTTTTACACCATGACACAGATCCTGCATTAAAGCGATGGCTGCCAGGAGTCCCTGTGACTGTAACTCTTTTTATGGACCAAATGTTTTAGGTCAATCCTTATGACAAAAGCTCCTTGTACAGTATATGGCTCAGAAAAGTGTCCCACCACTGCAGGCATTTAGTATTCGGTCTGCTGCTTAGGTCTGTTATTGTAATCCAATGTTCCTGTTTGTTTAGTAAAGCAGCACTAATCAAAGAGAATGCCCCTGGGCTGCACAAGCCTCATGGAGTTTTAGGACAAAGCCTAGAGCTTCCTTCATTTTGAGGATCGGACACAACAGGGAAAGCCCAGCCTCTCTAACACACGGCGAGGCTCTTCATTCATCAATACACAGATCAACAAAAGGCTTTGCAGCAAAGATGATCATTTCGGAACAGTCATATTAGAGACATTTTCTCCTTCACCCTCCTGTGGCACATGCAACCAGCTTTATCTATCATGGGGAGCATGATAGAAATGCATTACGGAAGAACGGGGTCCCTCCTTAACTTGATCCCTCCTTACAGCCTCTTCTTTTTCTTCTGTATATGACAATGGGGTTCAAAAATTGGAAGCAGCTTGCCTTCACTCCTAAGGGGAAAGTGCAGTAAAGTTCTTGAATGAATGACAGGCTGACAGGATGAATCCACCTCACAATCTCCATTGCATATACAAAACTCACATTGAAAAGAGTAGAACTTTCTTCTAAGTGAACAGGTGTAGTGAGTGTCATTCTACATTGTCTTAAAATAACTATTTGGGCAGAAATACTAATTCGTTCTTGTAAACTATATTAAAACAACAACTCAGCAACAACTTTAAAAACAGCTTTAAAACTTTCCCATGTGAATGAGCCCCAGATCTGTGAAGCACATACCAAATAAGAAATGTGTCTTGTGTTATCATTCCAGTTCTTTTTTGCCTGCTGCCAGCACTGAAATGCAGTTCCTATGAACACATTTTAAGGAAAGATATTTATCTGTTTCTTAGCTATGCATACTTGAAGAAAGTGACACATGGTGTGTTGGTATCATAAATATCATACCCTCCATGGATATGTTCCTCCCAATTTGGCAGGAAGAGTCCTGATTAATTCTCAGTCATCCCTTTTCAGCAGCTTTTAAATGTCCCAGTTTCTCTCTCCTCCTCCCACTTTCCCCCTTGTCCTCAGCTTATGTCAATTGCTGTAAACTGAGTGCAAAGTGCAGGAGGGAGGAGAGGATTGGGCAGAATTTTGCCTTTCTTAATAGGCTCAGGCCAATTCCTACAGCAGGGGTAGGCAACCTTTCCCCATTAAGGGCCGAGGGACTTCAGCTCCCAGAAGCCTCAACCATGTTGGCCAATAGTTCCATGTTGGCCAATAGCTCCTGGGATTATGGGAGCTGAAGTCCCTCGGCCCTTAAAGGGGAAAGGTTTCCTACCCCTGTCCTACAGGCTTGCTTAGCTTGTGTATTCTTCCTTTACTGCCTTGACCACAGTCTGATGTTGCTTGGCCACATGTGTCCCATTTGCAAAATGTGGGAAGGTACGAGACACCATCCTGTTGTAGCAGTGGTGCTTTCCATTTCGGTGGGATGGTGAATCCACACTGTCTTTAAAGTCTGGACTAAAACCCAGAGCAGACTCACCACCCCACTGACATGGAAGCCACCAGCCATGACTGACCCTGTTAAATAGGTGTCTGCAGAGTCATACAAATTGCATACATGCCTATGTTCTTACTTGCCAACATGTGGGATACTTTCAACTTTTCTCACTTGTGCTGCAGGTACTACACTAAGGCTAACAGCATCTGTTTTACACCTAAAGAATGCATCCAAGTTTTGCTATGCTGCTGTGTCCTGCAGTTATTGCTCAAATGTAGAAGAAGCAAATAATAACACAAGGGGTCGTGCTAATAACCTTTAGCTATGCTCTATCTCTCCTTTCTCTAAGATGTCTTTTTAACATTTAGAAATTGTGTCTGCTTCTTTTGAAGGAAGATAATCCAAAATATGTCCTACTGTGTCAGTGCTGCCAACTATATCATTGTTTCACTTCTGCGAGTGCTCTTGGTGCATGTGTAGATTTTATATGTAAAAGTCTAGTCCTCATTATGCTGAAGATGGACCTGAAGTGGGAAAATAATTTCGGATAAAATCTCAGTTGCAGGGAAAGAGCTATATAGCTACCATGCTGTGTAAAATTCCTTGCTCTTTTCCTCAGAACAGGAGGAGAATAATGCAAAATAATCAAATGCATGCAGATATTCTTAATTAACATAATTTACACAGAATTTGTTTTATCTTAGCACAGAATTATCTCTATTTTTATCCCAGCATATACAAACCCCTGTTCCTTTTCTGGGTGTTTGCAACCAAATTCTAAGGCTAGCAGTAGTAACTCTATACCCAGCACAGTCTTTGGCTCCATCTTGGCTGTTGCTCCAAATGCCCCCAAGCTCTACTGAGCATGCTTCCCCCTCCACTCCCTGTTATTTCTCACCAATCCTCCTCTTGTCTTGCTAAAACTACAATGTCCCCAAGATGGTAATCCCCAGGTCTTACCCAATGCCTTTCCCCTCTTTACAATCATACTGTTCCTTTCTTGACTTTTTAGGTTCAGAAGGAGAGTACTCTGTAGGCATAAAAGGGAGACCAAAGGCTGATGACAGAAAGGAAAGACTTGTCAAAAGCTTGGTTTGTTCTTGGGCTAAGTGCTTCATTTTCAACAGAGTTAAAGCAGCAGCAATGCTAGTCAGCACAATGTGATCTGGATAAACAGTTCAGAAATGCTACCTGTAGCAGGGATTACATCAGCAAACAAAGCAAGCATCATGCCTTTAATGCTTGAAGCATGTATCTGATTCCAAATACTAGTGACTAGGTAGCACTCAAAGTTCAGTACGCTTCTGTTAAAACAAAGCTATGACATCAAACTCTTTTTAAAACAGCACTCCGTTTAAAAAAGACTTTCAGACTCCAATTTGAAGACTTTCATTTTGGGCAAGCTGCCAGAGGAGGGTGCTCTGTCGTTAGCCAAAATCCCTTCCAAGTAGGATAGATGGAACAAAGAGGAATCCTCTTTACCGTATTGTGACAAGTGCCTTCTCTCTCTCTCTCTCTCTCTCTCTCTCTCTCTTTTCCCTGCCTGTGTCCCATTCTGTCACTCCCCTGTTCTTTGACAATGCCAGGACAATGATCTTGTCTAAATGATTTCACAGGCTTTTGTTCAGACACTCTACTTTTAACATTTCAATTTTGTCATTTTGTTGTTACACAAAAGATGCACTTCTACAGTATAATGTTGCAAGTATTATCTCAATGAGGAGTAATAGCTTTTAATGTTTTCCCCCTTTTCCCTTTTTGAAAAAGAAATCGTTAACAACTACATTATCCATGGCCTGATCAACATCTTGGTCTATCTCCTAAGAAGGCCAATGGAAAGCTTTGAATCTATCTAATAAAATCATTTATTAACTTCAGTCTTTCAGCACTGTAACTGAAAAACCTCTAGAATATATGCGTGGGCTACATTTGAAGAGCAGCAGACAACTTGCTGGTGTATTCATTGCACCAGCCTCAGCATATTAGTAGGTTTGTTCTCTTGTGTTGAAAGTCTTGAGCTGGTAACATGGGATGTCTCTGGTGAACTTTCTTACACCTGTAGTTGATAATTGAGTTTGCTAAGGCAGGACATTACCCCAGGGCCTGACATCTCAGGACTAAAACTTGAGACTGAGAGGTGATCCCTTGTGATGTCATGGCAGTGGCCCTAGTGATGTTACAAGGTGATGTCACAGGGGGACAGCTCTTGGTGACATCATTAAGCATGGTTGCATTATGTATCAACCACAGTTGCACAGAGTATGCCCTTCAAACAAACAAATAAAATTACCATCATGTCTTACAAATGAAGAAAATAAACACATATACATACCATAGAATCATAGAATCATAGAATCATAGAGCTGGAAGAGACCACGGGGACCATTGGATCCAACCCTTTGCTGAGTAGGAACACCAATCAAATTAGCCCTGACAAATGGCCAATAGAATAAAAGAATCATAAAGTTGGAAGAGATGTGCTGAGATTCCTCACCCTTGCTCTGAAGACTAGAAAAGGTGGGACACATCCTGAGATCTAGGAATCCTAATGATAATTTTCTGGTCATTATAAAAACCCAGTCCGGCTTATCTGTTCATGTGGTCAATTCTGGCTTTTGCCAACTATCCAGACCACCTTCTTCTTTACACTCCTCTCACTTGGCTTTGTCCTGCACTCAGGTGCAGTGGAAACGCAATGTGCAAAAGGCTGTAAGCAAGAGACGGGAAGAAGAATTCTCATTGGATCTGGCTATAGTGACATATAGAATCATAGAATCATTGCATCCTGTTTGGACTACTGTAACACACTCTGTGTGAGGCTGCCTTTGGAAACTGTTCAGAAATTTTTGTTGTTGTTAACTGCCTTCGTATTGGTCTCAACTCAAGCATTGAAACATTGATTCAATTTCTCCCTCCACAGCAGGGGTGTCATGATGTTATCCTCCTCCCCTGGAACTATATCTAATTAAACTGGGGATTTAAGGGGAATTATGTAGTGGAAACTGTTGCAAGTTTTAATCCAGACTTTAAAGGAGTTGTCCCAGGTGTTGGGCCTATTTGGGCTATCAAGATTTAGCACCATTAAAATTCACTTCTTTAAAGATTCACTGATCAATGAACATTTAATTGCAAAAATATATACGCTTCTGTTAAGGATGGAAATGGAGGAAACACTGGTTAGAGAATGCATGATAAAATGGGCTCAGAATATAGGTCATGATATTCAAATGAATCAATGGGAGAGAATGTGGACAAAAGATTTGAAGTTTACTTTGAGTTATGATTTGAATACAAAATGATGCACCAAATGTATGTAACCCCAGAAAGCCTCTCAAATATGTATAAGGGTAGGAAATGTACGCAAAAAGACGGAACTTTTTATCATATGTGATGGATGTGTGGTAAAGTGTGCAAATACTGAATTCAGACACATTCTACAATGGAAGACATCCTGAAGTTCATATTTCAATTGAAGCTAGAACTTTTTCTGTTGAGAATCCTAGTAGATAGAGAAGAACTATGGAAGAATTGTCCAATATATGCTCACTGCAGTAAGAATACTGTATCCACAGAAATGTAGGCACTCCATCACAAGAAGAATGCTTGATAAAACTGTACAACTTTGCAGAAACTGTCAAGCTGAATTTGATTAGTTAAAGCTCTGTTAGTAACATTCTAAAAAGAATGGGAAATAATTATTGACTTTATGCAAATGCTTTCAGGGTTGATGGAGGAGGGATGTGATCCCCCACTCCCCAACTAAGGGGCACAAATTAATTCAAGACCACACAAAATTATGTCCATCCATGGACTTTGCAACAAAATCAAGGAGAAACAATAGACTCATCTTCTGACATATAGTATGTCAAAGTCTACAGTATGTCAGGGAGAAGCCACTACAGAATCAGAGAGACTGTTACTTCATCTGCTCTCTACTTGCTTTACTGATTTTTGTGACTATTCTGTGCTCTGTCAACAAATTATTTAGGCCTTTTTTCCTGGCTACATTGTGGTCCAACTTTTATTTATTTATTTAACGAGACCTTTTCTTCTGGCTACATCATGGTCTAACCATTTTCCAACATAAATTTGCCTGCTGACAGCAAAAAGAAAAGAAAACTGAAAAAGTTGGGAGCCCCTCTATAACACCCTTAAGAGGCTTGGAAATTGATGTCTTGAGAGGATGGGGATGATGCAAATTCAGAAGAGAAGTGGAATACAGGAAGTTTACCTTTTTGGACATGCACTCCATAATCCTAGCACAATTCATATGGAAAGCATTATTGTGGAAATGAAGGACAAATCCACCTAAAATGTAAACTTTTCATGAACTCCTACATACTAAGGAAAATGTACATAATATGAGGGTATATTCTTTCTTGAATCCCATAGCAACTGTGGGTGTATGAAGGAATATATATATTCTAACCAGAGACCTGTCAGCTTTCTCACTATAAAGAGAAGCCACTGGATTGTGACCCTGGTATCTCCAGCTGTAAAAAAAAAAAAGTAAAGAAAGGGGGAGTCTTTACTTCTCTTTTCATTTTCTAAATGATGTCATTTGCAGCTAAAGTAAGCAGTTCATATCTATTTAAGCAGAGTACTTTGCAAAACAGTTCAATTCCTTTAAAAGTTAGAGAGGAAAAGGCCTTGAATCATCTCAACTGCCAGATCAAATTAAAACTTCTCACAAAAATGCCAGCTTCT
Organism: Phrynosoma platyrhinos; assembly: GCA_020142125.1. NCBI lineage: Eukaryota > Metazoa > Chordata > Lepidosauria > Squamata > Phrynosomatidae > Phrynosoma > Phrynosoma platyrhinos. The sequence goes on from CM034701.1 coordinate 155,731,177, forward strand.
TTGCCAATCAAGATATATTTTACTAAGCCTGAGGGGTTGGTGTACTTTAGGTGCATATAGCTGTACTCGAGGAAACAGATCTTACAGGATGTTCTTGCTAGAAGGCTAAGCAAAAAAAGGCTAACTTATAATTTACCATCCAAGTAGAATAATAAATTAATTCTACACTTCAGTCTCACATCATGTTAACATGAAGCTGTTTTATTTTCAACATGGATTTGGGGGATTTGATCTGAAGCAGTGTGCATGCACTGATTTTCTTTGTCCTGTTGTTATCATGAACCAAGTAACAGGGTCAAGGAATGGAGACTTCAAGGTCAGGAGAAAGAGCCTTTTCTGTGACCCAACAGAAGTTCAGATCTGTAATCAGATGTCATTCCACGTTGCTGTTGTTATAAGTCTTCACATTGACTCTGACCTAGGGAGACCCTCTTATTTTCTTGGTATAATTTATTCAGATGAGGTGTGTGACTGCCTTCTTCACAGGTTGAGGAAGTATGCCATGCCCAAGGTCACCCAGTGGTTTTCCATGGCAGAGCAGGGAGTTGAATCCTGCTTTCTGGGCATCCAAGTCTTAATACTCTATGTTTACCATTACACGTAACCCCTATACTACACTAGTTCACCCCATCATTCTACATACTGCTTCACAATTGTTCTTAGAGAACCTCTGATCACTGTTGGCCATAGGTAGATTCTATGACTTGGAGGCCCACTTACCTACTTTCTGGAATCCCCACTGATCTGCAAATTCTTCTTGTTTTTGTGTGCCTTCTAGTCATCTCCAACTTTTTGTAACCCTAAGATGAACCTATCACAGGGTTTTCTTGACAAGATTTGTTCAGAGAGGTTTTGCCTTGACTTCTTCTGGGGCTGAGAGAGTGTGACTTACCCAAGATCACCCAGTGGGTTTCCATGGCTGATCAGAGAATCAAACCCTGGTCTCTAAAGTTGTAACCCAACACTCAAAATACTACACCATGCTGGCTCACTGTAAATGCTTCACTCCCTTCAACCACCTTATATAAGGGAAATCAGCTAAAGCTCAAAGATAGTGAATAGCTAGCACAGCAATTAATCCTTTGGTCAGTACTGGTGCTGTATAAATGTTAAATGGTCATATACAATCCAGACTGTTACATCAGCAGATCTTCATTTATCATGAATTAGTACATGATTTTAGGATCTGGCTCATATCATGTTCATATTGCCCATATATTTAAAGACCTATATGGCTCCTTTGAAAGCTTCACAACATTGAGGTCCCCATCTTTCCTCCCCTCGATGCCATTACATCCTTTTCCAAGTTCACTTATCTCTAAAACATCTGAAGCCTTACTATTCCTATTTATAATGTAATGTCTTTGTTGATAACTTTTTCTAGTAATTCCATTATCGCAAATCACAGGGTTGCCAAATATTCAAGGATCACAAGATCATGGGTTGACAAGTAGCAGATGTACATAAGAGGTTTTAAATGACATACATTTATCCCCCTCATCATTCCTTTCTCTCCCTCCCCTACAACAAAAGTACCTATTTCACAAAGCCAGACATAGTTTGTGAAAGGGAGGGAGACGCTTCTGCTGCAGCCACCATTTGGACCATTTTTATTCACAGAAGAATCAAGAGAAATTAAAACAGGAGAATTCTAAGAGCTTTCAGACAAGCTGTTTTCATTTAAGGACAGAATTTTTCAGCTAAAATGCAAAGCATAATTGGTACATCTTTTGAGCGCAGCAAAAGCTGTAGGCAAACCAAACGTTTTTCTTTGTAATACCACCACTGTAGGTTTGTTTGAAACATTATAATATCTTCAGACTATAATTATTGCCTTTGTTGTTTTGTGGATTCCAAAGATAATAGAAGCTGTTTGGGGAAAAATTTACACACCAACGACATATCGCATACAAAACAGAGACTCCAAGTTGTGGACAAAATAAGGCAGTTTGATTGAAAAACAACAACCACCCACAACTTCAGATACAATGGTAGAAATATAAGTAGCACTACATAATACTTAGAGATATATCAGGTCAAGGGCATTGTTGGGCCCTGAAGAGTTGAGACACACAAGGAACAGATCCCTTTCTTACAATACTTCTTCATGCTCATACTGCATTAGAATTACCCATGCACAGCTCGCATGAGAGAGGAACCTATGGACAAAACAAAAGATCAATAATAAACGGTGGGAAGAAATGTGCTGTTGTACATGAAGCTGCCCTCATTTCCACTATGCCATCTGCAGATAGTTCAACAGCCGGATACGTACATCTGTGAGTATTTGAAGCACAGGTGTTGCAGACTGTATTTGCCAGCTAGACAACCAGTAAATAGATTGTGCTAGGCCTGTCCTCCTCTCCCCCTCCTTCCAAGGACAGGGGGAAAAGATCACTTACAATTGCTTGACAAAAAGAGAGAAGGGAACACTCACCATGTTCATTTATAGGCTTGCTCATCTTCACCATCTTGCTGTTTGGCTTCACCCTTTGAGGTGCAAAGAGAGACAGATGAGATATCTGGCAAGCTTTCAATTTGTATTAAACCACCCCCCTCCCTTTAAGGTATACATCTCAGATTTCAGAGAGTAAAATCTCCTTTTGACAGTCTTTGGAATTAGAAATATCCATTGAACATAGTGTGGATGATAGCAATGTTTAGGGAAACAATAACAAATGTTTTGTAAACTTTTTGCTTTGAATTAAAGTGTTCCTGGTGATCTATAACTTATGTGTGATATTTTCTCCCAGGGTTCAAATACATTGATTCTGTATATTCCAGACACATGTTGGGAAATTTAATGCATGAAATCTGCTGGTACTGGATTATTCCTCTTCCAAAGGGGTGGCATCATCACAATGCCAGAATGCCTCATGTTTCTCATGAGAATCTGTGGCCCAGACAGGGAGGATCCATTGCCCTTGAAATTTATAAGAAAATTTGTTTATGCCTGTTACTTCTTAAAATGACAGACAATGATGCAATAGATGGAAATGAAAGAGATGAAAGAAGAAACTTCTTTTGCATTTACAGAGTAATCTAAGTGCTTCTACGTTATTCCACATTCTTTTCCAGTTTTCTTCCTTTAAACTCTTGCCCTCCTGTCTGTCCCTGACTTCCACTCCACCAAAAGCATCTGAGGTAGACTGAAGTCTACAAAAGCTCATGCTGCCAACTTCTTACTTTAGTCTTAAAGGTGCTACAAGATCTCTCTACATACTGATTATACAGACTAACACGGCTATATCTTTCAGTGCTTCCACATTAGTGTGCCTTATAGAAAAATATGTGTATTATTATCTGCCCAAAATCCAGTAGCATTTTTTTAAAAATCTAGAAAGAGCTTTCTGTGGATGATAGCAAAGACAGGAGCAACTGACCTACTGAAACCCATGTGTAGCAGTTATGTTGGTTTTATACACCTCTACTGTTAATGCATGTTATTGGGAGGGTGCTACTATATTCATGTTCTGCATTTGTGATACTTGATTGGATTAGCCTTTAGTTCAATCCAGTATGGCTCTTCTTACATTCATGCATTCTTATTTCACTGGGGCCACATGAATCTTGTCTTTAAAGATGGAGGAAGATACCACATTTACTTCCCTTGTGAAGCAGTAGATACATCTCTGTGTATGTGGTTTTTTAAATCTATTGTTATCTTATTATCTCTTATTATCATGCACATACTCTAGGGAGCTCCAGTTCATCTGTATCTGATCTGAAATCAGTGTTCATACAAAGTTAATTTTGTTATCAGAAAAGTAAACTTACATCACTATTGTTGTTCTGTGCCTCCAATTCATTATTTTTTTTACTTATGGTGACCCTAAGGTGAACCTATCATAGGGGTTTCTTGTCAAGATTTGTTCAGAGGGGGTTTGCCATTGCTATCCTCTGAGGCTGAGACAATGTAATTTGTCCAATGTCACTCAGTGGGTTTTTATGCTTGAGTGGGGATTTGAACCCTGGTCTCCAGAGTTGTAGTCCAATACTAAAACCATTACATCATGCTGGCCTCCAAACATTTACCATACCCTCCAGAATTTTGAGATAAAAACTGAAACATGTGAGACCAAGCAACATCAGGGTGGCCAAGATGACAAAGTTATTAATAAGGAAGAAAATATAAGCTAGAATAGACTTCAACTGCTTGCTTTTACCTGGGCTTACTGGAAAGGGCAAGATTCATCTCCTTTCTCCCTTACAGAGTTACTTGAGTATAAACTACCTTTGCACTTTGAACTCAGGCCCCATTCATACTACGGAAATAACCCAGTGTGAGACCAGGTTATCTGACACCGGGTCCCTTACAATGTCTTTTAAAGATCAGGAGTGATCTGGATCTTCGGTAGTCTGAATATGCTACCAAATGATCTGGATCACACTGGATTGTTTCTGTAAATAGAGGCACCTCCATTTTTAATTGATCTGGTCCATGTGTGAATGTTGACCAGGGTTTAAATGCCACAGAGAGATTTTGGGCATGTAAACCATAGTGGGAAAATCAATTTGGCATTGTGTCGCCACGGAGAGCCAGATCTCCTCGGGACAAAACATACGTGTGAATCCCCCCTCAGTTTTCACTAACTGAAGTGAACTGAGGACAAAGGAAGAAAGTGGGAAGAAGAGAGCAAAAGTGAGACAGTATAATAGTAGCTGAAAAGTGGAGTGAAAGAGGATTAATTGGGACTGTCCCTGAAAAAATGGGAGAGTTGGAGAGCATGTTACATTCCATTCTACATGTAACCAGGGCCCTTTCACCTTACACAGTAACACAATGCTTCCACTTTTGCTGTCATGTTTCTATGCTATGGATTCTTGGGATTTGCAGTTCAAGGAGGAGCATTTAGGATTCTCAGCCATGCATATCTCTTCTGCCTCAGCAAACTGGAAATTCCAGGATTCCACCAGTCACAGACAAGGATATTGATCAAAGTACTATAATGATGGAGTATGATAGGGTTCCACTTTCACAGCCACAGTGCAGGGATGCAGCTACAATGGAGCTAGTGCAGTGAAAGACCCAGTTCTCCTGATTAATATTGGATACAATATCAGTCAAAAGAACTGGCAAATGTAATCTCAGAGCCACTGGCAATAATCTTTGAGGACTTCTGGAGAACAGGAGAAGTCCCAGCAGACTGGAGGAAGGCAAACATCTTCAAAAGAGGGGAAAAGACCATCATCCAGTTAGTCTGACATCAATACTGGGAAAGATTCTACATCAGATCATTAAACAGTGAGTCTGTGAACATTTAGAAGGGAAT